>CM046065.1:1098730-1740667 GCA_025215515.1 Schistosoma japonicum
GCAAATATGTGAGAGTAGATTTAGCCGTAGCTACCAACTACGCAATGATGAAGATCTGAAAGAGACGCTTAATTGCGTTATCCACCCGAAAATCATGAAAAACGAATTTTCGGCACAAACGAGATAGCAAGACGAAAAACGATGCAAAACATAATAACTTTAGAAACTCGACTAAAATCAAATAACCTACAGTACAAGGCCAATGTCCAATATTTGACTATGAAAACTAAAAATTCAAGGATGTTAAGACTAATAAGGTGATACAGAACTGGAATTCGAAGAATTCTAAGATTGGAAAGGTGATACAGAATCGACGGTGCTACGAAGTAGGATGTTCGACTTAACAGAACTAATATCAAGTGTTCAGCCCTCCATTCTAGAAAGTTTTCGGTATGCTATAATAATATACAAAATCATCAAGTTTTCTCTTAGAGCATTCCAGTATAATGCTGCAGTTGCTGCATCAATCAGTAAGTTTTAGGTGAAGCAAACATTTAATGACCAGTTATTGGCCCTTACATGTGTTTCAGCCCCACCCCCACCCCACTGATAGTAATGGTTACGAGATTTCTGTGAGGTGTTAAAGTAAGCGGACTGGTCACAATGCTCTTGTTTGTGTTGTTTATAGTTGTGGTTTTATGTTCCAATTTTTGGGAAAGCAATACCTTCCTGCGTTACTTTCTATGGAAAGGCACTGATTTAGAGGTTGTTTTTCTAAGGTCATTGGGACAGTTGTTAGGGTGTCACTAGAGGCATATCACTGCTTTAGTTACATGAACCTACTTTCAACACACTGAATATGACAACAAGGACCACGACAATAGGATTTCACTGGGAACTTCACGGCTCTGAAATTTTGGAATCATCAGACGGGGATGAGCTTTAGATGAGCATGGCAAAGAAACTGGAAGATATTTACCACAGTAATTTTCCTCAGGTTAAATTGGTTCGAAAGTCATTTTTATACTTTCAAGTTGCCTAAATAATGCCCTTCTGGGCAACTGTCAGATAATTCAGGGACCCCATGCACTACCATGAAAGTGCTCATATCCGGGTATGGTTAAAGTTTTTTCGTTGCTTCTTGTTCTACCTAAATCTTATCAGGTATAGTTTTAAACTGTGTTACTCAAAATAGATAGGTTTTTAAAGAGAAGAATGATCGTCTCTGTCTCCCTGAGAGAGGTGAAAGATACTTGCAGTGATGGAGGGCTGGTCGGTGTGGTGTTGCTTCTTCGATACAAACTTGGAAGTTTTACTTGTTTAGTTTAGAGCCTCAAAAGATTACAGTTTTCCTGCTATTGTTGTTTATTTTAATGAACACGATTTAATGAAGCTACCGCAGGGCGCAAAAAAGCTTCACAAAAATCAGCGAGGTGCATCTGCCGTCATTGTTATAACTGATTACAGTTGGTGCTCGGATCAAAAGTGCTGCATCCCTCTGGCTACCATTTCACACTACTGGTTGACTCGGCTCTCCGACCTATTAAGGTTGTACTATCAACACCTGTATGTTTAACATGGAACTATAACACTTAAGTTGAAACTACAGGCTGTGATTAGGGTTAATTAGTAGAGTTAGATGTGGGAGTCTAGCTACTTAGCTTTAATGATCTTCAGCTGTGGCAGCTAATTTGTGGGCTTATGTGACATAAGTGAGCGAACATTACCCATAGCGTTGAGATTACAGTAGTTTGCCAAAACTATAATGCTGGCGATTGGGATTTCCTATTCTTGTTAATCCACCAGTCAGAATGGACTGTGTTCTTTGTAATTGGTGATATGCAACTTGCTATAACTATTTTCTATACAAATCTTGGCATATGTATCAATGTACTTGTTCCTCCAAAGTGGCTTATGTGGCGAGAAAGTAGCAAGCATTTCATCCCGCCACAGTTCCGACGTAAGCTATGATCCCTCTACAAAAGTTTTTATCCATCATAACTTCTGTGCAATGGGTCCTATTATTGAAACATACAACTTGGTTTCCTTTTATCATGACAAGGCTGAGAAAGACGAACTTATAGCACCTTCTGGTCCTTCAAAGTAGCTTCCCATGGCACTTTTTTTTGAAAGACTACTTGAAAACAATGCGCGTACTGTTCATCTTCTTATTCATAATAGCAAGACATAACGGTCCTGAGGCTGTTAATGAATTATTCAACGAAGCATTATCTGCTAACTATTCGCCTTACCACTATCAAAACGACTTTGATTTGCAACTTACGAATTCTCAACAATATTTAAAATCATCTATGAGCATCATTAAAACTGTCAAATTTAATTGCAACAGCATTAGCAGAATAATTAATACACAAAAATACTCCCAGGGTTCTGCGGTAGACGGTAAAAGTTCTTATACAGTGAAACATGGTAGGAAAGATTGCTTAACTATGCTACTTAAACCTTTCACTATCTCATCAAAATCATTTACTTACCCAGACTTTCAGAAAACCTTTTTATTGACTGTAATTACGCCTCGCCAACATGGTTTCCTTCAAACCCGATCGTATATGATTTGTCACTTGGACTTCTTCAATTAAATAAGTAAATAAGTAAATAACAAAGATCATGCGGTTCTTGACTTATATTTTGACATGTCCAGAGAGTTAGACCACGTTGACCACCTGTTATTAATGAGGAAACTCATAACATATAATATTGGCTGCCCTATATAAGTTTCGATCGAATTCTTACTTAATGACCGTACACAAATGGTTAAGTTTGACCCTGCACTCTTTTACATGAAACCTTTTACCTCGGGAGTTATTTAAGACAGTGTTCATGGTCCTCTCCACTTCACTCTCCATATTAATAATGGATACGATTGTTTCCCTTATGGTAAGTCGTTTATGTTTGCTGATGAAATCAATGTCACATATTCTTTTTCGACTGAACGTGCCTGGTTCGCAAGCTTAATACAAAATGACTTGTTGCTTGTAAGTGATTGGTGCACTACTTGAAAGCCTAGGTTTAACCCCGACAGATATGGCTGAATACGCTTTAATACACTACATACTACCAAACAATTGACAATTCACTTTATTACTCAACCTTGGTTACATAGTGTTATTGATCTTAGGTTAGCATATTTCGATTATCTCTCCTTCTCCAAACACTGCAATACTTACTCGTAGATCAAGACGACTTTAAGGTTGCATTCTTTGCAACTTTCATAACCAAGAAGCCAGAATAATGTTGTACACAATTTGTGTACGCCCCATTTTAGAATATCGCTTTTCAGTTTTCAGCTGCTTACGCGCATGGGGACATTAATAATTTGGAATTTGTTTAAAGGTACTTCACCTTTTACATATTAATAAGCACCAAAGAGCAGGAAAACTTGACAAGATGTCAGATACTTTAGCTTCCTCCCCTTCGACGTCCTAAAATTACGCTTTCCTTTACAAATCACTCCACAAGTTAGCAAACTCTACCTGTAACGAAATTCAGTTGAAGCGAAATACCCTGATAAACTACGTAATCATATGTCAAGCACAATATTTGGCACCTTTGAGATTGCTCTTCACGGTTAAATTTTTCGAAATACGAAACTGGCTTCAAATGAACATTAGGACCTCCAAATCTTTATTACGTTTTATTAACTTGCTTCGTAAATTTCTTACTTCTGGTGATCTACTAAGCCTATGCCTCAAAACAGCGAACTACAGTCACTCGCTCCAGAATTTGGGTTCTCTTAGCGTAAAGATTATTCATATCTTCTGCAAAATCTACACTCTCTTTTTCCTTCATTTATATATTCGTAGATACACCATAAGGTTGACGCTTATACACTATCCAACTTTCTCGTCGATTTTTTAAAATAACTTTACAACATAATTATCCGCATTAAGGCTCAATAAAAAGACTTAATCTTTCTCTTACTTTTAATGTTAATTATCTGTATTAATTAACTCTATAATAGTATATGCTTCATATTGTCTCTCAACTCCTACCTCGTGCATATCTTGATACACCGATGATCATACAACTACCCGAAATATACAGTGGAACCAGTTCTCAAGGTGACAACAAGAGTAAACTGCCAAAATATTAGCCTGTGAAAGCAACTGATAAACATAACTTATTTCGAGACTCTTAACAAGGTATCCGGGGGAAGGTCGGGCTTTGCCCCACTAACGATCTCCTAGCGTGGGACAGTTGAACCGTATGTTGGAATAAAAGAACACTCGTGCATCGTCCTGGACTTTGTAAGGCGTTTGACATGATGTCGAACAAAATCTTTTTCATAAATTGATCCTTCTGGTGATTTGCGGACCTTATACTTTCCTGGCTGGGGCACTGCCTTTCGAGGAAAGAGTTCTGTTTCAAGTTGGGCAAAGTTCTTTCTACCTGCAGGATTTCATCCTCCGAAGCGTTATAAAAGGAGCAGTATTTAGCCTCTATTGTTTCTCATCTTCATCAATGATCGCCTAGTCAATAGGCTAACCCACACCCATTTACGCCGATGATGTGGAACCGTGGGGTCCTGCCAGATATGATACATACGTGTGGGAAATTCGAAACGGTATCCAAGCCCTGGAAGACTGACCAGAAACATTGACCTCGACTTTACTGTGGAAAAGGTCACAATCTATTTATTCTGACTTTTACAAAGAACCGCCCTGCCTACACACTCTGCGAACGAACCAAAAGAAGCATCTTTGCCAAGCGTGATCTAAGACTGCTGCTTACCAAGGGCAGATTAACACCGGAACTCTTCTGTACCATATTCAAAATTCGCTTAAGGCACCAACTTGAAAATTACAACAGTGGGACAGAGACCTCCTAGAAAAGGTTCAGAGACAGGTGGTCAAGTAGGTAGCTCACTTATGATGCAAGCCGTGATAAGAGTAGTTCACAGAGCTGGATCTTTTTCAACTAAATTACAGACGACTTAAGTGTGACATGATAACTGCCCACAATATTATCGATAGTCCACACCCTAGAAGACTTATCCTCCCCCTCTTTAATAGTCCCAGAACAAGGCAGACTTTCCTCTGAAAATTTTACACCAAAGGGCAGTGACACAGGTAAGATCGTACTTTTATTCACTCAAGGTTTATTCTACTTGAAATGCCTTTTCAGTCAGTGTTTCTCAAGCTCCTTCCCCAACTTATAGAGCGTTTAACTGAGGCTAGTCTACCTTATACACCTTAACGGTCTACCGTCACTTGTCTGGGTTTCACCCTATATTCAATTCCCTACTCTCTACCAACAAGCCTGCTATCACAAAAGCTCGTCACCTATTAGCTGTTTTAACTCTATTATTATTACTGTTATTAATATCATTGTTGTTTCTACCAACATTAATACTATCCTCATTATCATTACCATTCAATATACCCTTACCACAGGTAATCATTCTTCTATCTTCTTTTCTTTCCATCAGCTGCTGTACGTCTCCTCATCTCCCTAACCGATGAAACAATTGCTCTCTTTACCTATAACTATTCCCATGTGTCAGATGATAAAAAAAAGAAAATTAAAATTAAATTAAAGAAAAAAAACTGAGAAAGGAAGAAAATGGGGATATGTGTCCTCGAAGAGACATATATAACCAAATACTAAAAGGCGAAAAAAACAAGAAAAATAACGTTTGCTTTAATTCTCCTGCTTGCTTCACAAAGTCCAATGCAGTCGAGCAGCTAAATAACTACCACAAGACAACATTAAGGACCTGAAGCCAAACTAGTGATGTCAAGACGCAAACACTTAATAGTGGCCAGGTTAATACCAGTACGTCACAACGATATTGGATAATGTATTTTGTTGTACTGTTTGATTAGTGCGGTACCGAGTCCGACTATGTGCAATGAATTTCTTATTGTAAGCTCTACGTTGCATAAAAATGACACATACTATTGCGTAAATGTCAGTTATATTGTTTCTAGAATCTACTTGAAATAATATGGGTGGTGTATTCCAGTAGAGTTCTTGGTTTCTATGTGACTATGCTCTACTTTTTAAGTTGTGGAAAGCCTGATATTTATTTCTACTAAAAATCAGTGTTATATTACCTTTTTACGGCGTATATCGGTAACTATGTTAAAGGGGAGGACTTCTGGAGCCATATAACAGACGAATATCACCATCTCCCTCCGAAACAAGGCCGATACCGAAACACCAATTTGCAAACTCAATGCAATTAACTGGTTTATATTAGCTCATCACAAACATATTAGATCTGACTTTCTGTCCTTATCCATAAAGACTAGACTTTAATTGAACTGGTCGATCGGTATGACGATGGTCGACATTCCCACTTCGTTATACTAAATGTAAATATTTTCAGGTGACTTAATATTATATATAACTGACCTTTCGATAAGTAATACTATGCTTCTTTTTTATTACTCTGAATCCTTCAGTTATCTAGGCGTTTACATCCACTGTATCCTCAAAGTGGTTTGTTAGTAAAGTCCACCAGTGTTAAAATAATTAAATATCTGGATGTGAGATTTAGATTTCTATTCTAAATATATTTTTCTGTCCATATTTTTGGGCCCTTTAAAATCCGACATCAATAATCCTACATATGTGAATCTATATTCTTCAGAATTTCATTGGCTTCAATCTAGGCTGAAGATGCCCTATGTGCTGGGATTGTGTATAGCGGTATCTTCATAAGAAAAGGATAAGCTGAAAGTATGTCAACAACTGGTTGAGCAAAAAGCTGCCGATTCAATATTTTTCTGAGTTTTTTAAATATTTATCTTAATAGTATCTTTTGAGGCTGCCCATATCAGGTGGTCAGTGCATATTAAGAACAAGTGTAGATTTCCTAGGTCCCTGCCGATCTTAGATTACATCGAAGCTAACCATGTGAAATTTAAATGCTGTTATTTAATTACTGTTTGATAATATCAAGCCGTGTGAATTAAAATCAGAAGCGATTTGTGTAATATTTAGCTGAGATACGCATCGATCCAGGTTATTACACTTCCTATCTTGTGACAATTCACAGGAGAGTGGATGTGATGCTTATAATAAGGAAAATGAAACGTGAGAATTACATTTCGAATTAAAGTAATGAATTTGGTAAGTGTAGTTATGGTTTTATTTCAAAGCCTCATCTAGCAGAAGATTAATGCAAAGTGGATAATGATACAACTTCAACCAATTTCTGGGACGTAGTCTATTTATCAAGCACAGACAGACAGACAGATACAACGCAGAACTTCGTACGTACGTACATCAGTTCAGGTCGCCATACCACATCAGCACAGAGACGCAACTGTCAGTTCAAATCCAAGAGTGATAACGATAATAGGAGTATTAGCAGTAATGCAGAAAATTAGGGAGCGAAGATATGATTCGAAAAGTATAATTCAGTGAGATAAATTTGAAAGGAGAAAGATAGAGAATTCGGAAGGTGAGATTTTGAGAGAACACAAAGAGTGGATGCACCTGCGCCATTGCGAACGATTCTGAGCCATGTCGTTCAAGGTCTCTAACCATTGGTGACTTTCGTCTCGCGGACCCCGTTTATCAAGCACAAATTAGTGTACTCTGTGTGGGGATTATTGATACTACTTGCCCTGTCAAATCGAAGTGGAGTTTAGCTCGACCTAGAGTTTTAAAGGTCGATCACTAGTCGCTAAGCAGCCTCTCTGCTAATGGTCATAAATATACCCTTAAAAAGAGTTTAACATTAGTCTTCAGAAATAGGTTCCACCTAGGCTCTTTACAATACTAAGAGCATACCCCATTCCTGTGGTGCAACACCGATGCCAAATATTTTAGCATGTCTTGGCCGTTATTTTTGCAGAGTCACTATGATAGCCTTTTAACATATTCAGTAGAATTTGTCAAAGGTGTAATTAGATCTTTTATTCACCTTTTTTACCATATGTCTATTTTTACACCAGAAATTTATATGACGCCGTTTTTTTAAATAAAGGAATAGATTTTCGGATGTTTTTGAATAGGTTCTAGGTATACGTAAAACAAGCATTGTGTCACTAACTAATCAGAAAATACTTTTTGGATTTTTATTGCTTTATTATATATATTTAAAGACTTTGTACTCCTTGGGTCATCTTTACTCGTGTTGAACGGAATTTTGATTAGTTTATCTTACTACTTAAACCTTAGGTTGTAAACTCTTTGTTGGAGTGCTAATTGTGGCTTCCGTAATCTACTTGACGCAAATACTAGTTGGCATAGTAAAGACTTTATTCCTGTCTCTTACCAGTGTTATTAGCTTAATTTTCATTTTAAATTTGATTAATATTCCGACGTTTTCTTAATCAAGCATATGGATCACTACGCATAGTATACGTTATCTCGGCTGTTGTATACAGCTTCAGTATGGAATTAACATCTACTAGTTGTTAAGGTCTTTAACTTATAAATAATTGTGCGCCACCATTTGTTAGATTGAGTTTCGCTTTTCAAAAATATGTGTTTAAACTTTTACTGAGGATATCTTCAAGCAATGATGCACCTTTTTTCAAGGATTTACTAACAGCTGAGAAATTATTTTGAATAACTGTTATTCTTGTAAAAATTAAGTAAAATGAATTTAAATGTAACACCATGGTTTTCGCATACGATAACAAATCACTAACAGCAATCCTCAAAGCACAAAGGATTTTGTATACCATGTTTGTTCTTGTCATTATTGATGTCTTAAACCCAAGTTCTCGTTTTGTTTGCCCATGGAGTTGATGGTTGGAATAAATACTCGGTTGGATTTATATGGAGCCAATTTTATTATTGGCTATTATGCACAACAAGCCACTGTAATATTTTAGTGAAGATTTGTCTTTGCAAAAGTTATCGTAAGGTGTTTTCTTCCTCTGCATTAATTAAATCAGCTATTATCATCGTAGAATTTAGCATAAATTTGCTGGCCTCACTCCACTTTGATTTCGGCAGCTGATTATTATCGTTAGGCTTCACACAAACAATATATCTCAAAGCCGAATACATAAACGTGTACTTGTTAAATGATTGCATCCTGACAAAGGTTAGTAAGTTAACACCACGATAGTACTACAGTTGGTATACTCATAATCTTCATCACAGTCAAGTCATTATTCATTCAAGGAAGTAAAACTCAGCTATCATTAAGAATATATTTGTTAGTTTTAGACGCTAATGGTTGTTTGGACTAACTGTTAACGACAGATAATTGGCTTCATATGACGTTAACTATTTTCTTCGTGATATCATATATAGTGAAAAACACATGCAAAATATCTCAAGTGTTAGTTAAATCGCTGATTTTCACGAATACTTCCTAGTGACAAATTATATTAAGATGAAGTCATTGCCTTTTTTAGCATTAGAAAATGAGTAATAATAGCAGTAAATGGAAAAATAATTGTTCCTCAGTTATTTTTGTTGGTTGATAGTGTTAAGTTATGGCTTAGAATTCGTCTTGATGGCACAAATGTGTTCAGTCCCAGATTTTTCGTTGATCTTGAATTCTAAAATTATTTTATACTTTTGATCCTGTATGAATAACTCCTCCTCAAATCACGTCTTGTATGCTTAATGAATTTCACGTCCATTATAACTACTACTTTGGTATTCGTCTCCGTGTTGATAGAATATAGTAACTTGAATTGATAAATTTATACATACTAGGTCCTAGGTTACTTTTAACTGACTGATTAACATCTATATGTCACATCTTTGTCCTATAAACTTTCAATGGTTTCCGTAAACCTGACAACCTACTTACGACAAATAAACAATTTAATTTATACTAAGTATTGTGTTATCCATTAAGTTGATTTAGAAAATACATGTAGATCCTATTAATCTATCCTTATTATTGATGACAAATACAATGATTTGTTGAATTAAGAAAGATTAACCAGTCTTGCTTCATATCATACCATGTTATTATAATCATGCGTAAATCTACTATAAGCATGCATGCAATAGGAAGTATCAATCTTACTGATTACCATTTCCTATATTTTCAAGCATTTTTTATCTGCATGGCTTATATATATATATATATATTGGCTATGATTCTTGATGTTCCTAATGTATGCAACGTGTTGTTTCTAGCATTTTTGATCGTTTTCTAAATCATTTATTTGGTGTTATTTTCATTAAAGTTTTCATTTTAAGTGTTATAACTTGAAATATGAATTACACTTCAATATGTCTTGTTCACTTACTAAATGAAGAGAAAAATTAATCAGCAATGCATAGTATACAATACATTCAGTGAACAATCCAAATAGTTTCGAATAAATTTAGCCTGAAGTTTGTATTAATCTCCTTTTTTAAAAATACAATTGTACCGCTCTCTCCCACTCACTCACGTCATCTTAACTAACATACAATTGTTGATAATTGACTAAGTATAGCACTAAGAGTGCAGTACATAAATTTGATAAACAGGAGAAAGGGGGGCTATGTAAACTGTAGTAATTATGTTCATATGTATATATTGATCTTGATCTTCTGTTCACGTGATGGCTTCTTATAGCAAAACTATTTTTAATATATGCATATGTATGTATATGATGCTAAGCATTCTTGATTAACTTGATTGTAAATGATTAAAGGAGCCAATAGTTGTGTATATTCGTGGCGGTTTATTCTTACTATTACTATTAATAATAACCTCATCATCAATAGTATCATGAACAAAGTCACAAGATATAGTGCTATATATAAAAACCCCTTGGAAAAACATAAGTTAAATTTTCATATCACCTCATTTTTAAATTGTTATATTTCTACTTCATCTTATGCTGTTGTTGAAACGTTATTTCATATCTGTATATACAAGTTGAATACTATCATTACTATCATCGTCACCTATTAAATTTCGCGTTTTACAAAATAATACTCATTTAAAAACGTGCTCAATTCAGTGTTTTATGTGCATGTAGGTTGTGTCATATTGTTTCTTTTTTCAATATTTTATACTGGATATTTTTGATTCTACATGGTTGAAATTATTATTGATATGATGTTCCATACCACTGACAAATCTTAGACAACCATCAAAAATTAAAAACTATCTTAGTACAGAACTTTTGAAGTAATTGTTTCAGGCATGCAGTTATCACTGGAATTGAATGATGATCACACAGTATATCTCCAATTTACGAGTTTGAAATACGGGCTGTTAAATGTTCGTTTACTAATTTAAGAGAAAAAAATTTGCTGTTAATCATGGTAGCTCTTGATTTCATTTTAAGTGAGGCCGCATATGCCTACTGTTAAGTCAGACAGACAGACAGATACAACGTAGGACCAGGCACATGAGTGCATCGGTCCAAGTTGCCACTGTTAAGTAGTTCCATAAGGGGACGAAACAGTTGTCCTGTCCGTCAATAATTGCCTAAAATCAATTCGTGATGTATGACTTCAAGTCCGATAACCTTCACAATACCCAATACTAATGCTAGTATGTATAACAGTGTATAAAGAAGTGTTTTTTTTTTTCACTTCGAATTACTACTTTTATAGTAGGTTTCATTCCTAACCCGTAATTATTATCACAACTTTTCAGTGGTAACCGATTATGCAGCAAGACATTCAAGCCACGTAAAAACGCCTCTGAGACAAATAACAATACTTCTGCTACTACTACTACTAATAATAATAATACTAGTAACCACGACGGAAGTAATAAGCAGCATGATATACTTCCAGAAACTGCCGCAACGTTAGGTAGTGGAGATTTAAGATTAGCAGTTCGTCTTCCCGAAGGTGAAGATTTACATGAATGGATTGCTATAAACAGTAAGTCTGTAACAGTTTATTTTATTTGAAGTAGATTTTTTTCTCAATAGTTAATTTTTGAAACTAATTATTTAGAAAAAGACACAGTAAGGTAAAATAGTACTATTACGACTTTGTAGTTAACGCGTTTTATGTTTGGATCCTCTCAACAGTTTAAGAAAATTTTGAATTAATGGTCACAATTATAATAATATTAATAATAATGTAATTTACGAGTTAAGTACAAGGCTTATTTCGCTCGTCTTTATACACTGTATTTGTCTACAGAGCCTACTGTTACTCACTTTCAAGTGCTATTCGAGGTATGAGGGCGGTTGTCATTTCTCAGTTGACCATTGTGGTGCCTGAAGAGGAAGTTGGGTTAGGAGATAGTCTTGACGACTTGGATGCATGACTGCGGATCCCAACCTTCAGCTGCCTGTGGTCGATCACATACGACGTTATTAGGAGTAGTTTTAAGTGTGTTAACTCTATAAT
The DNA here is from genome assembly GCA_025215515.1 of Schistosoma japonicum. NCBI lineage: Eukaryota > Metazoa > Platyhelminthes > Trematoda > Strigeidida > Schistosomatidae > Schistosoma > Schistosoma japonicum. The sequence goes on from CM046065.1 coordinate 1,110,929, forward strand.
TGTTAAGACTTTACTGTTGGAGATAGAAATCCGTGGAGTAAAGTGAGGTGTGTATTTTTAGGACCGAAATTTTCAAACTCCTTTACTGCGTTATGAGAAGGTAGCATCGTTGCAAGTTGGTTGCCTGAGGGCAACACCTTACTGCTGTCACACTCCTATAGTGATAATATCATTTGTTCATCCAAACTACGGTAGGTGGTGTGGAGTTCGGACCCGAGATTCTCTGAGGTTAAAGGTTCCTTACATAAATCTTTATATAGAAAGCCAACTTGGAAGATACAGTATACGAATTTTCATAGCTAGGTTTTACTGATTAGAGAGAAATTTAATACACTATTTCTGGAAGAACTAGACGAATATACAGGGATGACACTTTTGATGATAAGCTGTCTAACCTGTAGCAATTATCAATCATAAATGGCTATCCTACAAGGTTCATCAATAGTAATCTACAGCCAAAACTACACACTGGAAAGTTTTCTTACTGTGTAGAGGAAATTTCTTAATAAATATCGAATTTAAAAGAGACGGCCTTAGAAATTTTGAAAGTCATATCCAAAAATCCTAAAATGAAACCTTTTACTTTACAATCATTCGTATTGTCTTCTGCCGACTTATTATTTGTGGATGTGTAAAAGATTAACTTCCGTTTCTGACCATATCCGTGTACATTTATAAGTTTACTTGTCCGTATGGAGCTAGTTACATTAGCTACACAAAGCCAATACACTCTAAACATGGTCATGTTCACCTTTTAAAAGGAGAATCCAAGTTTGTCAACAATCCTATTTCGATCATCTTATTAATTCGATCCATGTTCCCCGTCTGAATCTCTTATTATCACTATTCACATCAGCAAACGTATTCACTTTAAAGGGCTAGGAGAATCCAAAAGTTCATACTGGAACTATGTGTACAAAAGCAATAAGTTTAATCGTTAACTGATTGTTGCTTTCTTAAGTTTTTGACTTCTCATACTTAGGAAATTCCAGTCGTGAGTCTTTTTGTATTTTCCATGATAATAATTATCTCCAGTACCCATCTCTTCCTTCAAGTGGAACAAGTATCTGTCTTTTTTATCCCTAAATTATTTTCATCTTGAACTTTTTTCTGATTAGACCATTATGCAACTTTCCCTTGATCCTCGTAATATTTAAAGTGTCGAAAAACCTTCGTGATATATTCAATTTCTATTTTTCAATAAACTAGTACTTTACCTGAATGATTTCATTACAAATACGATTATACAACTTCAGTGAATGTCGTCGAAAATTGTCGTCATTCGGTTGTCTCTGTTTTTTCTTCAATGACGTAACGAACTTTCTTTTTATTATTTGAATACAGGCAATAGTTCTGTGGCAGTAAGAAAGTCAGTGGATTTCTGAAATCTTTTCTCAAACTTGCTATTGTCAATACTAGGTTTACCTATTTGATAAAGTTGTATTGATAAACAAGAATATCTTAAATCATTCAGGAGAAACGCTTCGTCATAATCATTGCGACACCAGTCACTTCTCTTTGAAATGCCCTATGTTGAATTGTATATCTATAGGATTAGGCCAAGATGACCAAAAATCGGTTGTAATATCTCATCAAGAACACTTGCATTATATGAAGTAACAGAAGATAAAGTTATTGTATCTAAAAAATACACTGACATAATAGCGAAGAAACACTCAGAATACTTGAACTTGAAGCTGATGCGGAGTTTGAGATCGACTGAGGTCCATACATTTTTCTTTGAAGCGACAGTGAAATACATACTAAACTATTCCAGTCTCTTACTGCTAATTGCAAACATTAGACTAAATTCTGCGACATTTCAATAAGTGTTTACCAACTGAATACAAAAATCCAATTTGAGAACTTGATTCGTCAGACAGGTGACTTTACTCTTGTATCTAATATGGAATTCTACCAATTCGGAGCAACTTATGAGTTATTGTAATCAGTACCAAAATACAATGTCAACAACCAAACAGTTACTTACAACAAAGCATAAATCGCAGTTATTTTAAGTCTTGAAAAAAAGATATACTACTGAGCTGCCTAGATTAAGGTGCCGGTGTTATCATCATGGATTGCTAAAGCTACATTTCCAAATTATTCATAATTGTCTATGTGGATTGGTGTCAGTACCAACATATCATGTCATTTCACTTCTTGGCTATGTTTATGTGATGCATGCACAACCAAACAAGGTATTCAACAAGAATACAATGACAAATGAAGACAATGAAACCTACGAAGACAACCAATCACAAACGTGTCGAATCTACCAAGTTGTTAACAACACTGTCATCCACAATTACCACAAGTTCACCATATCCTAAACTGTAAACTTTTGCGTACATGATTTAATCATGTTCAATCAAAATAATTTCGTGCTCACTACTGTATTTAACCAGTAAAATAGTGACCTATTGGTTAAGGCTTTCAGGTAACCACGTAGAAACTGGCTCATATTTGGATCTTTTCAAGTTATCACACTATTCGTACTGCAAATAGTGGGTAGTAGCATCAATGGTTAATAAAACATAATCTTAAGCTGAGCAACTGAGAAAAGTCAAAGAGTGTATCCACCTTTGCGGTTGCCACCGAATCTGAACTATGTTAGCTAATGTCTCCAACCATTTGCTATAATAATCCAGTGGGCTTCATACAGGTGGACTGTACATATCGACATGGTGCAGATCAACAGTCAACAACTTCATGAATTGATGCTACGTTTTTGTTTGGTTGGCCATACTTTTCCATCCTACTCTAACACTAGTCATCGTCACTTATTGAAGTAAGCGGTGGTTAGCATACATGATACATATCTTTACCGCCTCAGTCAATGAAGCTTTAAAATTTAATCAATTAATGTAACATCTATCGCTAGTATCTTTAGTCTAACTTCAGGATTACGCACTCAATGAATCCAACAAACTCTGTATTTACCACAGGTCTTTTAACAAGCAGTAAGAAATATTGCTATGCAACAAATTATATGTATGATGTACCTTAATAGTGAAGTAAAAAAGTACGCCTTTTTCATTACCTCTTGATCATGTTTTATGCTAAAGTGCACCGTTGAATTGCTCATACAGGCAGATATACGTGCATGTGCATATGTATGTTTTTCCAGAAAATGCAGTTATAAAAAATGCAACCATCACTACAATGTAACTGATGCAACCATAGTGATAGTTATCAATAAATCAATAAACGTTCTACACGCATTCACCCTCATGATTCTTTTCACAGTTCTCTTCGTTGTGTATATGAATGGGTTGTTGAGTGTGTCTGCCTATTGTATGTTAGTCTTAGACATAAATACAAATTCAATTTTGTCATTGTGAATTACAAATTGTATTTTTGTTTGTACCAGTGTGGTTTTGAAACCATAGTGATATCTAGTTATACTTCTCTGTACCCCTTTCTGTGTGTATATGTGTGTAATCTCAACCTACACATTTTTTCAGGACAGTTTCAATGAGATGAATGGTCTTCGTAATTAAACTATTATGATAAACAAAAACATTATGCAAGCATTCAGTGGTTTTCATGTCACATGTTTCGAAGATAGGATCCATTTGATATACCGTTAATTTGAAGTATAAACAACTAAACTTAATACCGATATTCACAAAACCACCACAATTAACTTATAATAAATAGCTCACAAGTGACTAACTTCACGATTTTCCTGAATTTCTGATGAAAAACCGTGACCGTTGGAGTTCAGATTTGTCGGGAGTGAGACCTTTATCGTCAGTGACAATGGATAATCGTCGCACTATATCGCGAATTGATAGAAATGGAGATTCTACTATTGGATGCCGGCTGGCCCAGTGGTACATAGCATTAAGCGTTAACCAACCTGAAGACCATGGTTTGGATTCACTGACGGTGTCAAGGGTACACACTACTGAGGAGTCCAACATTATGATGAAACAGCTACACCCTAGTTTTCATTGTTGCCCAACCAACATCAATGTGTTAGGAATGCAAACAACAAAAAATAAGGCGTATTGTGTTCCAGTAAATGTCAAATGTATGCAATAAATCAAGCGTATTGGTAGCCTTAAACTAACTATATAAATTGCCATCGGAATTTGATCAGTCTGTGAGAAAGGATCGGTTCCACTGACTAATTGCGATGAAAGCATATCAGTGCTCCTAAAAATCTACTTATTAGAGATTGTCGGAATGTTGTCATCTCCTTTAAGTCCTCCAAAGGTTTCTTTAGGATTTATACAATTTATTCTGACACCTCCCCTCTTTTAAATTTACTGAGTACGAGGGTCTCCTCGAAGCTGCTTCCGAATTCGTTACTAGATTTTGCTGGCACTGCATCATCTGTGTTTATTGGATTGTTTTAGTCTGTATTATTCTATGGCCGTAAAACATACCTTATATCAATAGAAGCCATTCATAGGCTACAGATTTCTTTTTTGACAATTGGGGTTTTCGAAGCACTACTCACGTATTTTGGGACTAGACACAGAGTACTATTCAAATATGGTAAATCCGTTAATGAACTATTAGTCTTTATTGATTAAGTTGGCTAAGATATATAATGCACCGCTTATTTCCACTCATAATATTGGCTTTTGTATTTCTAAGTTAGAGGATAGTCAAACTAAGACGTGGAACCAATCAATGAAGTCACTAATTGTTGGATTTAACCGCATTGATAGGTACAAACTACTAGTTAGGGTCTGTGGAAAAAATATCATCAGTGGTTGGATACATTGGATAATATGATTCACAACAAGTCACATTGATACATGTGACTGTTTAAATCTTGAGTTCCAATACTGTTTATTACATAACTCTTTTCTGTCTTCTTAAACCATATTTTCCATATATAGCCATGATAATCTCTTCTACGTTTAATTCGACTCTCTTCGTATTCATTTTGTTTAGCTCATTCAGTAGTTATAGATTATTAAACTATTGTTCTAGGTTCTATATTAATTATAATCGATTGACTATCTTTTGAAGGGTTCATCCTGTCAAATGATATTGAATCTAATGTCTTATTAGTAGTATTTATTTGATAATAATATTTCTTATTTACTGAATGACATTTTACTCACTACAATACACTAAATATTCAGACTTTGAAGTTGTATCGTGTTATGTGTACACTTTGATCAGTCAATATTATATCTCTTTCTGATGATGTTGGTTCGTAATGAAACACAAAAATGTTCAACGATCTTCACAACTCCAGTGTTTTCACGTTGTATACCCGTTGGCAATGTTGCATTCTTCACTATTTAGTGTTGGATAACCTGAGATCTTTACTCGACTCGTTTCTAAATCATAACATAAATCGATCAGAAGAAAAGACATATTTTAGTAGACTAGAATGCACTAAACAATCATTTTGATTTGTCCATTAGCATGCATTAGTTTATATACAGATTAATCATTATAATCTGATGCAAATGTACTACTCAAGATTCTTGACTATTAGCATACTATTATTGTGTTGTTTGTGTGCATCACAGTTTGATGTGAACTGAGTACTTTTAGAAATCAGAAAGCACTGGATATCTGTTTTATTCCACTGTGAGACTCCTCAATGGTGCGCACCTTCATTGTCTCTCAACAAACTCTTAACTATTAGCATCATCAATTCAGCTTTCAATTGTAGGACTTCTATTTCAATCAACATATGATATATAGTTCGAGAATAAGCCCATGTCATTAACAATATATATCTCACTTCCGACTTGTTTGTTTTATCTATACTCTGGTCAAGTGGTGTTGATGGCAAACCAGTTCGCTATTGAACTTGAAAGTCATGAGCACTCATTGCCAAGGAGTACCATATTCAAATAAGCGGTTGTCTAGTGTTCCCTAGTTTTCTGCTATGTCAATCGGCGATCAATGTATAACAAATACAAACAAAAATGTAAGACGAATATCCACAAAGAACCGTAATATTATTATTCTGTCTTCTTTTTTTTAATTATCTATTCATTCTAATATTGATTTTTATTTCTAGCTGTAGATTTTTTCAATCAAATTAATATGCTTTATGGAACATTACTTGAATTTTGTACGGATGATACATGTCCAATTATGTCAGCTGGTCCAAAATATGAATATCATTGGGCAGATGGGCAAACAGTTAAAAAACCATTAAAATGTTCTGCACCACATTATATTGATTGTTTAATGATATGGATACAAAAACAATTAGAGAATGAAGCTATATTTCCATCGAAAATTGGTAATTTAATTATTATGATTTATTATATTAGGAGTTGCTTATATAGAAATTGATCTTTATTAAATTAAGTAGTCAATAGTAGTATGTCTATTAAGAAAACTCTAAAATGTTCATGCACTGTCTTGAGTACAAAGTGATGTGTATCACCTCAGTCATTTCACTTGTCTTGATAATCATATCAGACCCAGTGGGTCGATATTTGGTGAAATCTTGATACAAACTTAGAAAGCTCACTTGACGTTGGCGAATTCACGTCATGTATGACATAATTGATATGTTCATCTACTCACTAAGAAGTGATACTAAATATGACCTTTAAAAGTAGTCAACCCTCATAAAATGTCTTTGAAAGTATATTCCTGTTTGTTGAGATCATAAAGTATGAGATACTGAAGCTAAATTTGGTACTAGGAGGAAGTTGCGAATCAGTTTCTAAGGTTATGAGTTATAATAGACTGTGATTGAGACATGTATTACACATACCTAAGCATCGCCTGCAGCTATGCATGGTGTCGACTAGCGTAGATCTGTTATATCCCGAGGTCGGATGCCCGATTCTATCAATCTCGACTTATCCGCAACACGACATTATACAACTAACTCCCATCCTTGCCTTAATCTATTACTGAAGCACGATGATCTGATAGAACGAACAAGAACCAGATAGGTTAAACACAAAGTGTATATTACAGCGGTAACGGGAGACGAATCACACATACCAAACAAAATGGTATATATATACATCCGATCAATTGTGTTTACACTTTCATTAACCAATTATGACATACATAGGATAGATATGTCAAGTACTTAGTTGAAAAGGTAGGTTGGTGGGATTAAAATGTAGCATCAATCTATGAAGTCGTTAACTATATCAGTTTAACCATGATTGTAAGTTTAGATTAACTGATTGGCATCCGTATATTTATTCAAGAAAGTGGAGCTTCGGCTGGATTATATTCAACCTAAAGAGATGCATAGACGTAGCGGGTTCTGCGTTTCTCTTGATTGATTGTCTATGTCTTGATGCTTCTAGTAATCTTATTAGTGCTAACACTAGATGATAATACTGATTTGGTAAACTTAAATAGGAGAATTTATTTCACCTGGATTTTAGATGCAGCTTACTGATAAGTGACAACTATGATGGAACCGAGATCCAGAATATGTATGCATGATCCTATGCTGCTTAATATCAACAGGGATTATTGCTGACAATAAAAGACTAAATAATTATTGACTATTTACTACTCAGTAATCAGTCCAACAGCAGGTTATTCACACTTACTAAATACTTCAATTATAACAGTTCGAGATCATGAAACTGACTGATGTGGGTTCGAATCTTATTAGAGTAGAAACAACTATTAAGTAAACTACGCCTTGTTTCTACCGTGTGTCAATTGATATAAAGCCCAGATTCAAAGTTTTCCTATCTGACTTCATTCACTTATCCTAGTAGGAAAATACTGTCTATGTAATTACAATACAACGTTAGAATTATTCGATTACATCCAACTTGTTTTGTTGTTTTCTATTTAACCTAATGATAATCGTACGTTCAATGAATGAACATTTTTTATTATGGTGTCATATCACGTGACAGGTACTTTGTTTCTGTTGCTGTGTGTGTGTGTGTATGGCGATTACATTTTCTAGGTCATTTCAACAATGTCCTTATTTTTTTAATTTCTGAATTATTTTTAAAACAAGAAAGTTAAATTTTCGATTAAGGTGAATACAGTTGATATTTATTAGCAATTGGTTAATAAAAACATACAAAAGTCACTGTACGAAGTGGTGCTACATAGTATGACGAGTAGACTGAATTAAAAATATCAACCGTCGGGAGCCGATTCAGTAGTCTAATGACATAGCGTTCACTGCATAGCTAAAGGGTTCTGGATTCGATCTACGATGGGGTCGTGAATGTGCACTGCTGAAGAGTCCCATACTAGGATGAAACAACTATCCACTGCTTCCTTGCAGTTGTCTAATTCAGACCAATTTGTGATATCAAAATGATATATATGTATATTCTTACGACCGTTGGTCTGAGCTGTGTTTTAAGATGGATATTACCTGACTGGGATCTGCATAGTAATTGGAATTAGTTAAATAAAGGTACTTAGTGACAGCTTTGAGATCGATCACAGTGGTGTAGGTCAATCCACTCTTTATCTCCTAATAGATTTTCAGTTCGATTGCTTATTTTTTCAAATCTTTTCATTTTGTCTATACTGTGAGTATGGGGACTATTTTAACTACCAGGTTATCTAGATAAAAGTAGGTGAATCACAATTGGAACCTCTGACATAGTAGCTGAAATTTGAACACTTTAACTACTGATCGACCTAACTTACCCGTTAATCGAGTGTTGTTTTATGTACTCGAGTTTGTGTCATACAATTATTTTCGGTGGTGAAATATTTGTAACTGTTATGACGAGAGAAAGAGGGGGTGTGTGGGTGACCGAGAGCCAATGACTGGTGCCTAGTTGGTTATTGCGCGTCTGTCCTGTGCCCATTTAGTCCCAAGCCGAAATAAGAAGAATGCGAGCCAATAGGTCAGTCAGACAGAATCGAATCTTATTATTTTTCAAGCATTCTTTTATTTATACACAAATTCAGACCACACAGCAAACTAATTAGAAAATTGGCATGAATACAGAACGAGGGAAATAGTGGTAGTGAATAGGAACAACTTGTACACAACTAATTGACTGTAGTCCATAACAACAGACAATATAATAACAGTAATTATGCTAAATGGGAGGATAGGGCAAGCGGAGCGTAACAACAATAGAAACAAAATGTTTACATTACAGACAGTTCGAATGAATGAAATAATGTTCGCAAACACAGTTCTGAAAGTTTGTTACGTTTCTTTGTGGTCCAACCTAACAGTAACAATTTAATTATTTAACATATCGATTGAAAAATAAGTGTTTCAGCTATCATATTGTTAAGAGCCTTTGATAATCCCTCCTTGAATGACTTCAGAAATAAAGAAAATACTTTGAAAAAAATTTCTGGCTAATCAGCTGTTATTGGTAAATTTCAGGAGAATTCTAGAAAAACAATGAATTATGTCATAACTGTCATGTTGATTGGATAGTTACTAAATTCTTTAAGAATTTGTAAGCAGATTCTTCAGAATCCTATGAAATTCCAAAGCTTTCTGCTGATAAACTAACCTTTATATAAATCTTCAGTTTTATGTTTATGGATTTCAAGGGTAGTAAACTTGCGAAAATTAGGAAATTTGACAGTAGGATGAATTTGTATATTCCCATTGATTTGTTATAGACTGAAGCTGGTCAGACACTGTTGCTATATGTGCATCCTGAGCGGATTGCCTCGATATAGCGATTATTCACAAGGACGAAACGCGCGTCCTGGATTCCTTTTGCCAGTCACAATATAAATTAAATAGGAAATTTGACATTGGAATTAGTTGGCAAAAAGTTGGCCCAAGTTATGACATCAATTCATGAAGTTATTGGTTTCTGATATGTTGATAGGTGAAAACTACCTGCTCAATAACCAGTAATATTTTAAGAAATACATTTTTAACTGCCCTATTTACTTCAGCTTGGTTATTAACTTATTTATTGGATGTAGTTTTATATAGTTGGCTAAATGGTATGATACTATCGCCAAAACCCAAGTTGATAAAATGTAACGTAACGTAATTGTTACAAATTAATCATTTTAACTAGTGAGGCATCGATCGAATACTACTACTCAACTCTCTTCACATACATTTATCGTCATATCATTGGTGTCGATTTCGTAACTAATATTTACTTTAGACCAAAAGATTTCCATGATCATGAGTCCACTTAAATAAATGCTTGTTGTTATAGATTAACATTCTTATTGTCAGATACGTATTTGTAAACTTGATCTTCTTCAGTATTTACTAGCTTAAAGTACTTTCTACCCATACTGGAACAGGCAAAGCTCAAAATTCACTAATGCTACATTGTTATTCGTTGAAAGCTGTATCACTTAACTAAGGATCAGCAGTAAGGTGTTTCCCTCAGATAACCAGCATCTGCATCGATGCTGCCTTCTTAACAGAAGGAAGGGGTTAGAAAAGGTTAACCCTAAAAATGTCACACCTCACCTTACTCCTCGGATTTTCGTCTCCGACAGTAAGGCCTTCTAAAGAACGAAGCTAACACTTCAAAATCTCCTCATAACATGGTCGTTCGTGATCGGCCTCAAGCAGTTGTCCCTTGGACTCTGATCTCAGGTCACTATGGTCAATATTAACCCAGTTTCATTTTCAGGTACCTTAAGAAGCAATATCCTTTCATGGTGTGGACAGCCAGGAAGTGAAAATTACCCTCATACCTCTAACAGCACACGAGATTTAAAAAGTCTATTTGATTGAGGAAATACAGCTTTTAATGCCTTACAGTTGATATTTAAGGTTAGTATTATGGTTGAAGGTTGGAATTCGAGTTGTTTATTTAAAATAGCAAACATTGTTATAAGTATTTCATACTTACATCATATCTGGGCATAGATCTCTTGTCGTTTATTAAAGATTTTCATAAGGTCTGTACAATACTCTTATTTACTATTACTTTTGTAAACCAATCATGTTCATATCCTTAGTGTTGTTAAACTTATATCATTAAATGTAACATTGAATTCATTTTTTTTTTTTTTGTGGCTTTCTTTAACTTATAAGGTGCTCCATTTCCTCGTGATTTTCTGAATGTAGTCAAAGTGATCTTGAAACGATTATTTCGTGTATATGCACATATTTATTATCAACATTTTACTGAAGTTCGTGATCTACAAGAAGAAGCTCATTTGAATACAAGTTTTAAACACTTTATCTACTTTGTATTAGTAAGTATACTTTACTTTGATTTAAGTATAGAATTTGATTAAATATCCATAACGTCTGTTATAATCAATCTTCAAGATGAAGTTATGTTGGGGATGTTAGATCCCCAAAACTCACTTGGCAAACCTGTGATTTTTGTGATTTTATTGTGTAAATTTGAATTTCCTGTTTTCGCGCCTAAAATTCCCCTTCTCACCTTCAGTTCGTGTTTCCCACTTGGTAAGACACTAAATCTTATTGGTTCGTTGTTTATTTTAGTACGCTATTTATGATATTCCAAGGACGCTCTCTATTTTTGTATATATACGCATAAGTTGTGTGTGATGATGTCGTCTTACAGGCTGCCTGTGGAATAAACGCTTCTTGCTGTCTTTGGACTTCTGGGCTGGGGCGCTGCGAAATAGCTTAGCTTCTTGTTACTGTGTCGCTGGTCTTACGTTCGTTAGCGGTTATCTCGGTGTCACCATAAACTCGCGAAACCTTAGCAAGTTAATAATACAAATTGTCTACTGACAAATGTTCCAGTGTTATGTTATCGGAAATAGGCTGTTATAATTGATGAGTGAGTATGACTAATTAGTTTACACCTACACGCTTGCTCTGTGATTAGTAGTCGCTGTTAATGACGTCAAGAAATGTTGTTATGATTGATGCGTACGATGAAGTAGGTGATGTGACCTTGTGCGCACGAAGTCACAATAGTAAGCGCTAATGACTGTATAGCTACTGCCTTTATGTCTGCTCTGATGTCCATTCGATTCCATGCCAGAATAGGAAAAACACAAGTTGATGAATCAACCAGATAGAGTTATATAATATTTCAGACATTCCTTTATGAATACACAAATCTAGACCACACAGTCAACTAATTTAAGAAATTTAACGCTAATACAGAACAAAGGACATAGTGGTAGTAAATATACTGAACGAAAGGATACGGTAAGAGAAACATAACAATGAAGAAACTAAAATGTTTTTGCATTACCCACAGCTAAAACTTTGTTACTCTTCTTTAGTCATGCCGAATAACAATCCTCCAAAGCTCGATTGAAGTAGGCAAAACAACTGGGCTAACCATCGGACAGAATCATATTACATTTCATGCGTTCCTTTACATATACATTAAACCTGAACACTCAGTCAACGAATTAGAAAACTATGATTAATACAAAATAGGGGTAACAGTGACTGTAGACTGGAGTAACGTGTACACTAATAGTAATAGGAATAGAATGTTTACTTTACATACAAATAAAAAAGATAATTATCTCATTTAAGTGCCCTGTATATCATACTGTTGAGTAATGGTGTATCTTATAATGTCAGCCAACAAATTGTAATGAATCGGCAGGTTCTGTTTATGCGACAGTTCCAATATCATACTATAAAAATCACTTCATCTTCTTTTACTCAGTCTTATTCTTTAGCAAATAATAAATGATGTTCCAAGATGATGATGTTAGTTGAATTTTTGTCACTAAGTACAGAACATTTTCAGCTAGTGTCGTGAATCCGATTTTTTTGATGACGGCGCTTAACATGGCCGAAATTAGTCTAAATCGCTTTAACTTACACTGTAAGTAGATTGATTTAATCTGTCACATCATCATTGGTAATTATGTGACTAACTAAGTGACTGACCGTTTCAACTATTGATCTTCTAAGGCTGATACCTATAGAAAAAATAAATAGTTGCTCAAATTATACGAGAGAAAGTACCATGTAGGTGATCTTATTCTTTATTTATCTCAATCTTATGGAGACCACTCCTCCAGTGTTTGACTTAAAGAGGAATGATCCACAAAGCAATGAAGCAATGCCAGAACTTGAAGTTCCATTATAAAGGTCACTGTAATGGTTAAATACTCTGTTCATCCCATCGTTTTGAAATTTCTATAAATGGACTTTATATCAATCAAATCGGTTTAAGCACCATGTATTATCGTCTGTACTGCAGCATAAGATGACACAATAATAGATGTACGTGAGTGGGTTTCTTCTGAAAAGCAGCGTCAAAGTGATGTTTTCAGAGAATTTCTCACAAATGTTGATGCTAAGTGATGTGGGTTCGAGTCCTACAGGGGAAATTAATTCCTTTAAGATTGCAGGTATTTTCAACTATCACGATGCCTAGATTAAGGAGGGTTTTTTTTATTTGTTTCCTCTATCTATTATAAGTTATTACTCCATTGGCGGTAGTCCTCTCTACGTGGAAGTAGTACTTTGAATGTATCTATTAACAAATACATGTATATTTTCCATTATTATAATTAACTATTAGAACATAGAACTTTTCAATAACATCTTGAATACAAAGAAGTTTGAATATCGTCGGTTCAATGCTTGATGGTGGTGGTTGTGGTGATGTCATAGAAGTACTTACTGCTGAAAGAAAAGGTGTTATTCTCTCACTTAATTGTTTATTTAACTTTTTTTTTGTTTTTCGTTCTTTTCTTACCTACAGGAATTTAATTTAGTTCAAAAACGTGAACTTGTACCTCTTCAACATTTGATTGATTTGTTAACAACAGATGAATCTGTCACGTATAATCAACATAATAATGATGATGATAATAATAATAATAATAATAGTTCTACATCAAACAATTATTCAGTTCATACTACTAATGCTACTACTAACAATAACAAAAACAGTAGTAGTCTAACTAATGATAATTAAAATTTACACATATCTACCAGATACTCATATAGAAACATACACATTTACCTTCCATAATCATAATCAAAACAACAACAACGTAGCCTAATTTATGCCTTAATCTCTATCTTCTTATATTTGACTACTTTCTTGATATGGATGTATGTGTATGGGTGATTATCTTCACTTGGTTATTGTAGTGTTTACAAGTAACCATTATTATTATTTTTTTTCTATTTTGATTGTCCTGTATACAACCTCTAGATGCCTTTATATTGTTGTGATCACATCAAGAAAATAAAACAGTGTATATATCTATATGAAGACTGGTTATCTTTATCTTTTGCCGGTATGAGGGCAGTTGTTACTTCCCGGCTGCCCACACCAGTGGAAGGGTGTTTCTTGAGGAACCTGAAAAAGAAGGTAAGATTAGTGTCGGTCTTAGAGACCTGAGAGCGTGACCGCAGAGCCCAAGGGACAACTGCTTGAGGCCTGTCACACACGGCCTTTTTATAAAAAGTTTTTCGAGTATTAGCTCCGCACTTAAAAGCGCTTAGTGGACACGCCTTACCGCCGGAGACGGAAATCCGTGAGGTAGGGTGAGGTGTGACAAAAATGTCGACTTTTTCTAACCCCTCCTTCCTTGTGAGAAGGCAGCATCGCTGCAGATGCTGGTTGTCCGAGGGAAACACCTTACTGCTGTCACACCCCTCTGCAGTCAGCAGTACGACTTCGCCCTCAGACCTTGAGTAGCTGCTTTTAGTCTCATCGTTCTCCAAACGACCTGCCTGGCATGGTAGAACCTATAGGAACATATATTCCAGCCAGTATAGCTCGGTTGGGTCATCACGATAGGCTAAGCCCGACCACCACGTCGAGGTAGCAGCTTCCTTTCAAATTTATCTCACTGAATTATACTTTTCGATTCATATCTTCGCTCCCTAATTTTCTGCATTACTGCTAATACTTCTACTATCGCTATCACTCTTGGATTTGAACTGACAGTTGCGTCTCTGTGCTGATGTGGTATGGCAACCTGAACTGATGTACGTACGTACGAAGTTCTGCGTTGTATCTGTCTGTCTGTCTGGTTATCTTTATAATGATCGTTGTGAGAGAAGTAGTTTATGAGTTAACCTTTAATGTTGGTTACGTTAATTCAATAGAGAAAAAAAAAGGAGTCCAGGATTTCGAGTAGGTTTCTATTGTATTTTGTCGCATCCTCTTAAAAGATCTGAGAACCGAACTTGGTTAGATATGGGAATATAACTGTTATGTTCAAAGAATATAATCACTTAATATCAATCATATAAAGCTTATTTGAAGATTTATATTTAGTGTCGAGATGATAAAATAGATTTGTATCTTGAGAAAATTGATTTTAGAGGTGATATGTTGTATTATGAACTGGATGGTTTAGTTTTGAAGCTTTCATAGACTTCCTGAAAGACTTCATCAACATATACTTCACTATGATGAAGTGTATGCAATATTTATAAGAATGATCTTTACCTTTCTTTGTAGGAAGGTAGCAGTGTTGCAGATTGATGGTGGTTGCTTGAGAATGACACATTACGTTTACTAATTATAGTTTTACCGTTATCTCGCTAATCAACTTGCCTGAAGCTGTAAAAGCTAATTTAACCTATTTTTCAGTCAATATGACTTAGTCGATGCGGACAAAACCTGAAAGTGACTGAGAATTCATAATGCATATTAATTTGAGAACCAGGAAGCACCGGACAGTTACTTCATTTTAGTGCACACTACCGACCCAACTAAGGATCCATCGAGCTTTATGACTGTGAAGTCACGCAACAGATGCCTCACCATTAGCACCGTTAAATAGATGTCCAATGATAGGATCCTTACTTTTTTTTTCGGTTTATGATGTAACGGGACAATCATCCAACACTGTTGGCGATAATTATCTCATTATGGAGCTGATTAATTCAGTTAGACTGAAAATATTTCTGAAAGATTAGTTTTAATTTGTTGTTTCTATTTGTCACAGATTGACCTCGTTTAGATACCATGGAAAACCATTGGGCATTGGAGAGATGTTTTGTCTTAGTATGAAACTTCTGAACCTCATGGTTGGAACCGTCATTGATGGAACCAAAATATTAGGTGATCGTCGATGTTTATCATTAATTTATGAAGGTGAAAATTCTTCTATTGGATGCTGTCCCAATGGTATTGATGGTTAAGTGTTTGCCACAAAACCTGTAGGTTGTGTATTCTCACTTCTAAGAATTTCTATATTATTAAGAAATGGTTATTCATTATTCTTTGATTTCTATTTCTACCCAACCGAGTTCAATCTATGCTAAATGCAAGTAACAAATAAACCCGATCTCCATGAAACTTTGTCAACTTGAATATCACATCAGTTTAGTAAGTTGTTTTTAGGAAAGAAAAACTGGCTACCGCTTATAATCGAAAGTCTGTGTTCCAGTTTCAGTAAGGAAAGGCATTCCTTTATACTGTCTTAGTCTTGCTTCAAACTACCTAACTGATACTGTATCGTTAAAAGGCAGTCAGTAATCAACTACTCTATCCTATTTCGATTCACCTCCTTTTCTATCGATCGTCCGGTTGAAATCAATCTACTTTTAAGAATATGAAATAGTTATAGATAAGTTAACACCGTATAGTAGTAATTAGGATCATCAAATTCGATCAGTGAAGCTGGAATTTAATTAGTTGTCTATATGACTGGTTATCGAATATCCTACACTTCGATGTTTCGCTGATTTGATGGTAGTCCATAAGAGAGTAGGGATGTATGTTTTGTACTAATTGGTACTTATTCGCAACAACGAATTGATCGATTGTATGCCTTTTTTCACGAAAGTAAATCAAGTTAAAACGATACTAGTTCTACTAGATGTTTTGTTGCATTCACTTCAGTTATGTATAAACCAGAGAAAAAAGCATTTTCCTATTCAATTAGTGCTTAGATGTGATTAAATAACAACGTAAATTAGTCAATGATTGAATAAATTATAAATAGTCAGTCCTGTTTTAGACATGATAAAACGTGGCATATATGCACATAGATTCAATTTGTTATACAGATTACCATGTTGGGATCAAACTTAAAAGATTTACAAAACTATGAAATACAACAGGATCATCTACACTAAATTCCCTTCAATATATTTGATTCGAATATTCATTCATACATACGTTTCTGTTTAGTTATTTCAATGTATTTATGTAGGTCTAACGTGTTTACTGTACAGTAGTTCGATCCGTTTTACTTTATGGATGTGAATCATGGCCATTATGGATAGAGGATATTCGTAGGCTTCTAGTATTCGATCATAGATGTCTTCGAAGCATTGCTCGTGTTTGCTAGGACCATCGAATAAGCAATACATGGGTTAGGAATAGAGCACTAGGTAAAGTAGTAGTAAATCTTCATCAGCTGAGGACATAAAGATGTGTTACATATGCTCAACCACAGCCTACCTCGATGAGCAATACTGTCTGGTGTAGGAGTAGGCTGGAAGAAAGCCAAACCGAAACAAGGTAAAGTTCATGAAGTCATTAACAATTGGACTCAATCATGTTAATAGATACAAACTACCTAGTTGAGATCCTCGTGATGATCGTAACCAATAATTAGAGATTTAGGGTGACATGGTTCAAAATCGTTCACAATCGCACAGGTGCATCCATTCCTTGTATTCATCCAAATTCCAAGTTTATGAATTCATCGTGATCTAACTGAATTATACTTCTATAAATCATATCTTCGATCTCTAATCCTCTCCATTAATTCTAACTGTTTCTACCTCCACTATTCTGGGATTTGATACGACAATTTAATCTCTATCCGCTAATTAAGGCATGGCAAGTTGAACTGATGTATGCACGTACCGAGTTCTACGTTGCTACTAATTGATTGATGTCTAACATAGAACATGGCATATGTGTTCACCGGTCCAAGTTGCCACACCTCACCATCACAGTAAGATAAACATCGGACTAGTAGATGTAGTTAGTTCAATGATAAAAAAATGAAAGGAGTGGACATATAGCATATGGTTATTTTGTAGAAAGAATTTTAAGGGATCATAAAGGGTGAGTTCACGTGCGCCACTGTAACTGATTTTGAGCAATGTCACCCAGAGTCTAACCATTAGTTACGGCACTAACTCACATACAGATCGTTGCTGATACCTTGACATGGTGATCGGGCTTGCTTATCCTGATGAACCAGTCAAGCTATATTAACTAGAGCAGTCGTTCATTAGAATCCTACCATCCCAGGCAAGTCGGCTGAAGAGTGATAAGACTAAAGGCTACAAGCCTAAGGTTCGAGTACGAAATTGAACTCACGACTGTACATAGATGTGACGGTAGTAGTGTTACCCTCAGAAAATCAGCAGGACAGCGACTCTGCTGTCCCATAAAGGAAGAATAAGATTAAAAAACGTCGGCCCTAGAAGTGAACACCTAACCTTACTCCACGAATTTTAACACAGACCCTAACAAGTACGGAGCTAACTCACCAAGTCACTTTTAATAAAACCGTGTATAACCTGCCTCAAGCAGGTATTCCCCGGACACTACGGTCACACTGTCAAGTCGTCCAGACTACGCCTAATCCAGCTTCCATTTCAAGTACTTTAATAAGCACCTCCCTACAATATGAACAACTGGGAAGTAACAACCGCCGTTATACCTCAAACAGCACTAGTCATCTCAAAGTGCATTGTCAATATTTAACCATTCTCATTATTATTACTACTACATCTATTCATCTACATTACATAATCACAAATTGAATGAATTAAGAATATCAGCTATTAAAATACAACTTATTGGTAGCTTTCTTTAATTGGAATTTATAGATTGTCCAATCTCTGGGATTGTTTTACTGATGAATATTTATATCAAACTTCTATTGTCTTTACGGTTGAATGTAATATCAACAAAGATTGAGCTGTTGAGTGTTAAGTACATCAATTTACTTATGAACATTTGAGCAAAGTACAAGATCAATCAATTAATGCCTGTTACTCCACATATGGAGCATAGCCCGCCAACCGGCATTCTCCAGTTAACTCTGTACTGAGCTTTACTTTCCAGTTCTTCTAAAGTACTATTTATCGGTTTCATGCTTGTCTCTAAATCTTTGCCTTTTAGTCAAAATTTTCGTGGAGGCTAGCAGTATATTGTATTTAGTTTTCAATTCAGGTTCCATAAACATTGATCTGACAGCTTCCCAGTCACATTGTCGAATGCATTTAACGTCGTCTTTTTAGCCTAACAGTGACAACGCCGTGAATTAATTATTTCCCATCAGAATACTTATATTCCTTGTAACTGCTTCTTTTTTATAATAAACTAATGCATTATAAGGTGGCCAATGAATCAGAGCGATGACTGGCCGACTCATAGATTGATTGCGGACATTTCAATTATCACAATTGTTCGTTTATATACTGTAATCCAATGGAAAATTTCGCAGCTATCAAGATTAAAAATTGCCCTGTGCAATTTGAACTACTTAATAAATACAAGTAGTAAGATTTTATGAATAATGAGTAATAAAGTACCAATCAATCTCTGTTACGTGGAGCATAGGGTGCCGACCAGCATTTGACAACCAATTCTGTAATAAGCATTCCTTTTCAGTTCTTCCCAAGTGCTGTTCATTCTTTCCAAGTTAGTGGTCGTATTGTAAAGGCAATTCGGTGATTTCCTTAATGTATCCTAACCACTTCCAGTGTTTTTTTCCTAATTTCTTCCTCAGTTAGAAGTTGGCTGGTTTATGCTCTGAAACAGGTTGTTTCTGATGGTATCTAGCCAACGGATCCGAAGTATCTTCAGCAGACAGCTGTTTATAAATAGCTGTATCTTCTGAATCATGCTCTTTGTATTCAGTTTCTGTTCCATTCAATAGAACTGTCTCCATATTTGTATTGAAAAATTTGACTTTTATGCTGTTTTGTAGGCGGTTTGAGTTCCAGATATTTTTCAATTGTAGAAATGCTGTTTTTGTTTTGCCATGACAATCCGTGCCTTCACGTCTGAATCAGATTCGCCATGTTTATTTATGGTGCTGTCCAGGTGTGTGAAAATTTCCACATCTAACAGAGTGTAATTGGCTTGGTGTTCGCTGTGCTGTATCTAAGAATCGTGCCTTTCCCTTTGTGCATGTTGAAGGCCCACTGCTGGCTGTAGAGGCTGCCGCTACACTATTCGTCTTCAATTGCATTTGTTGAGTTAAAACAACTATTTTCTTATATCACATGATGAACCACTTCAGAAGAGAAATACAAAAGCTAAACAATTTGTACACAGATACCGGAGTAACATATCTTAGAGCAAATTATGATAACTTGAGAACAACAAACTGTATGATCATTACTAATGAGTCAATGAAAAGTATATAATCGAAGGAATACAAATATCGTATAAATACAATTGTTTGAATTGGATTGTGACTGGCAAGTGGAATTTAGGATGCGTGTTTCGTCCTATTTGAGATTCGTCAGCTGGGTATACCTGCATCCCAGTGTTGATGTTTACGCCGGGATTCGAACTCAGTTCATCTCGTGATCAATTCCAGTCCATGATAATTCAACGGGAGGATTCAAATACATTGTAATTATGTACAAATAAAATGTCTAGTATATACAGTTTAACAGGCAACATAGTTTTAAGTACTATCTGTAGGGATAGAGAGGTGAAGTCAGAAAATTGTTTTCATTAACAACAAACACAGACGTAATCTCTGTGATTTCCACATCGTGTTATATTTAGACACAGGAAATGAATGCAGACAGTTTGTGGCATAGTACTGTAGTATGAAGTTAAGCTGTCTAGGATTGACATCTGTCCAACTATCATAACTCCTTCGATGAGGTCTAGGAGATTGTGCGATTCCGTAGATTGAGATATTACCACATATGGTTCGGTGTACAAGGTTTGCTGTGGTTTTCTCTTACAAATGAAATAAACTAACTATCTTTGATGAATTATTAGTATGCGTCGGATTACATACTCATTACTGACCGCTTGTTTGTTCATTATAATACTCATTTATTATACTACAATATCTTACTATTTGTATATCAAAGTAATCTGTGCTTTTAATTAGTAGGTTGCAAGTTTAAACACTGTACTATCAGCCAGTTACGACGTAGAACTTGGTATGTAAGTACACCAGTTCAAATTGTCATGCCCTAATTAGCAGATAGAGATTAAATTGTCGAACCAAATCCAAGAGTAGTGGAGGTAGGAACAGTTAGTATTGATGAAAAAGATTAGAAGTCAAAGATAAGACTTAAGATAAAATTCAGTAAAAAGACAGTCATGATGGATTCATAAACTTGGAATTTGGATGAATACAAGCAATGGATGCACCTGTGCAATCGATTTTGAACCATATCAACCAAAGTCTCTCATTATTGGTTACAATCATCACGAGGATCTCAACTAGGTAGTTTGTATCTATTAACATGGCTCAGCTCAATTCTCAATGACTTCGTGGACTGTTGTCACGTTTTGGTTTAGCCGCACCTAGCTTCTTCTCAGACTACTCCTATAAGAGACAGTATTGTTTATTGAAGTAGGCGGTGGTTTGACATACGTAACACGTCCTAATTAGGACAAGACGAGTATTAGTAGTAGATTTGGTCTAAAGTTAATCAAGATAACTTATCTCAATCAATTTATATACAGACAGACAGATACAACGCAGAACTTCGTACGTACGTACATCAGTTCAGGTTGCCATACCACATCAGCACAGAGATGCAACTGTCAGTTCAAATCCAAGAGTGATAGCGATAGTAGAAGTATTAGCAGTAATGCAGAAAATTAGGGAGCGAAGATATGATTCGAAAAGTATAATTCAGTGAGATAAATTTGAAAGGAGAAAGATAGAGAATTCAGGTTAGATTTTGAGAGAACACAAAGAGTGGATGCACCTGCGCCATTGCGAAACGATTCTGAGCCATGTCGTTCAAGGATCTCTAACCATTGGTGACTTTCGTCTGGCGGACCCCAACAACGCAGCCTACATCTACCAACATGACTCAGTCCACTTGTCAGTGACTTCATCGATTTCTGCCATGTTTTGGTTTGGCCGCCTCTAGCTTTCTTCCAAACCTATTCCTACACAGCAAAACATAGCTCGTCGAGGCAGTCGGTAGTTAGACATGCGTAACACATGTCCCAACCACCTCAACTGATGAAGTTTCAATACCCCATCTATTGATTTGCCAACCTTTCCTAGAACCCGTTTCCTAACGACAGCATTGCTCACTCGGTTGTCACACGATACTCGAGCAATGCTTCGGAGACACCTATGATCGAAGACCAGTAACCTACGAATGTCCTCTACTCTTGACGGCCATGTTTCGCTACCGTATAGTAGGACAGAGCGAACTGCTGCACGGTACACTCGTCCTTTGGTTAGCAAGCAGATATCTCGCCTGCGCCATAAGTGACGCAACTTGGCAAAAGCCAATCGAGCTTTCTGTATCCGTACTGAGATTTCGTCAGTCACCAGGCCATCAGCACTGATGAGACTCTCCAGGTACGTGAAGCGATCTACACGCTCGACTACTTCACTCCCTATCACTGGTTCAGGTGCCGATGCAACCCAATCCTGAAGCAACATTTTGCATTTCGAGAGGGAAAACCGCATCCCGAACACGCTTGCATTATTGCTCGGGGCAGTCAGAAGACTCTGCATTTTGTCAGCGTCTTCAGCAAATAGGACTATGTCATCAGCATACTCTAAGTCAGTAAGCAAGGCAGTGCAGCGTGGCAGTGCATATACGTAATTATTCGCTTCTTTTTATCATTCAATATAATACAGTCATCACACATATCCTTGTCTTAATCACAATGATTTTGCTTGTAAATTACTGGACCAAATGTTGAAACAATTCAACACACATTCAAACTACGATGTACTTAAGTAGTAAATCAAACAGTAAACAGCATTAAGCCTAATGTGTAGAGTCAGTTTATGAAGTCGTCGTCTGTTGACTCCAGCCTTGTTATTAAATCTAAACTACCTAGTTGAGGTATGCATAATAACCTCAATCACTTATTGGAGATACAATTGAGTGATATGGCTTAGAATCAGTCACAAAGATATTGTTTAGTTTCATTATAATTTTTTTGGATTTCTTCTTGTTAAACTATATTCTGACATTTTGATCATATAAGGCTAATATAGTGGTATAGCAACCTGAGCTAATGCACATGTCAATGTTAAAATTCATGTCTATCACTAACTGAAGCTTTAGGAAAAAGAGAATAAGACTAAAACTGAACTCTAAACACAAATTATCAAATATTCTTAACTTAGAAAAGTAAAAAATAACTTCATTTTAAGATAATGATTTTATTAGACATAGAGTAAATACATATTTCTGGTTAATATATCATGATATTACATAAGCTAATAACAAGAGAAGCTACTTATTACAAAACTGAGCCTCTGAAAATGTCAACACACACACACACACAAGCGTTTACGCTATTCAGCACAGAAAATCAAACGAAGAGGATAAATACGTTTACACTTTACCAACGGCATCAAAATAATCTAAATGAGTACCTAACCATAAATCAGAGTATTCTTTATCATGTACTGAACAATGCATTAATTTAGGCATAGAATTTTCCACTGACAATTCAATAGGAATTTGTTTACGAAGCCATCCTATGCAAACACGAGCTGATTCATTTGGTTGAATAATATTACCCGTCACTTTCATATCATTCAATGCTGTTCGTGTATTTGTATCACCGTTATTCTCTATTAACTGTGTAAACATCTCTGTATCTAATGGTCCAGGTGAATAATTAAGCACAGCTAATGATGGAGAATCTTTAGCTAAACATTTGAAATACATTTCTCTAGCAGCTTTAGCAGTACAATAATCAGACATACATGAAAATGGTTGAATAGCTAATAAACTTGATATATTTACAATTGTAATAGGTTGATGAAATGACTGATTAGTAGTATGTGTAAAATATTTTACAAATAAACTTGTTAATACAATTGGTGCAGTTAAATTCACATGATAATAAGTGTTTAACTCATCAATATTGGAATGTTCACATGATTTTGTAGTTATATTACCTAATGTAGCCTGCATTATGTACAAGTAAATTCCATTGACATTTTCTATTCGATTTAACATGATAAGATGAAGCTAACTTGAAACAATGGTTCCAATTCTTTTGTTAAATTCTCTTCATTAGCATTTGACATATCGAGAGAGGATGTTGAGACAAGAATAGTTAATTTCATTTTAGATGTAGTTAACAATGAAGCATACATCTGTATAGGGAAAAAATATACATATATATAAATTATTTGTTAGTTTGAGCTATGTAAATAAATGACATAGTACAGTCAATCAGTTGTAAACTACATAATGACTAGCGCATAAGTTAGGATACCACTATATTACCAAGACGAGATGAAGCTTAAGACAAATAATGCTAGTGGTTGATAATTTTAAAGATAATTTGTCAAAATCCCTGAGACAACTATTGATGTTCACGTAAAGAGCTTTCTAAAGGTTCATCTACTTTTGAGATATGGTTTTTTTAAAAACGTTAACGCTACCATGAGATTTTACAATCTACTGATACGAGTGCTATTTTTTCGACAGGGAATACCATTATTATCTATCGTATGCCTGTGATCTGCCACTTGAGAAGGGAGAAGGCGTGAGCAGGGTATCCGCATTTACTACTGAAATTAGCCTGGTATGCCGTTCCTTTGCTTCAGGTAAATGTTCGACAACTATAGAGACTGTATTATTCAGGGCTGATTCTTCTGTGGTTATCATAAGTGGATTTCCATCTCTTCTAATAAACTAGGACGATTAGAGGTTGAGATCAGTCAAATAGGATTACATCTAGATTCAAGACTTTAACAACATATCAGTCAATCTTAACTGTTGGAACTGGACCACCATCCTTAAAAATGTCTAGAGTCGACCTGTCAATTCCTACTATATTTCCGCACTTTAAAGCATTTAACATAAGGGACTGATTTTAATGGCTGAAGCGCATTCACATTTTATCGTTCATTAGAGTCTGAACTTAAAAATTATTTTATATCTTTCCACGAATTATTTATTCGTAGATAATACTCTCCATGCCTAATCAACTACCGTGTTACTACTTTGGTATTAATCCTACACTGATGTGTGCTGCATATTAGTCCGATGTGCATGTGCTATATCACATGCCGTTCATGACTGACCAACGTTGTAATGTAAATGACTAGCTGAAATAAGTAGGTTTATAGTTATTTGTTAATGATGCCGATCATATTCGCTTTAACAAAAATTAGCAGCAGAAAGCACTCAGTCACGGATTACGTTCATATCCTGAAACAATTTAATTGATACGCTTCTGTTAGAGGTTGTCTGTAGTACATTTTAATCCTGTATTGCATGTTGTGTAGGCATACAGTATTTTAGGTCATTTTTCCATTCGTTTAGTGACTGAGTAGGTTCATATGGATTCGTTTTCTCAGAATCCCGGAGTTAACAAGAATCATTAACTTGGAATCAACCCCCAATTCCCCTAAGCGTACTCTCCAAATCTACCAATACAGTTGAAGCACTAGACGTTCACATACACTTATTGTGCTAATTTGTGGCTAACTTTTACTAAAATGAATAAAATTCGGTTGAAATTAATGACTCTTCTTCGCTTCATACCTTGCAACTTTTTCCTCATCCTGTGCTGATGTGGGACGCTTGCAACGTGAATCGGTACATATTCGTATCATGTCCTACAGTGATAATGATTGAATAAATGACTAAAAGAGGAAATCGATTCATTAGGCACATAAGTTTCCAGATTTACTTTTCACAATATCTTACATAAAATGTCATTACTTGCATTACTACGATGCCCTTAACAGTGATTTAGTGGCTAAAATATTTGACTTTCAACCGCCAAGTTTGTGGGCTTTAGTTTAAGCAACTTAACAGTATTGTTAGCAATCACTATTCAACTATGGCTCACAATCATGTACACGAACCTGTAACTAGTGAATTGTCGGTGGAATTTCAAACAAAATTTTCGCTTTGGATAGTTTAAGACGTAAAAGTTTACCTATATTTGCTTTAACTGAATCCTGTTTAGTTACTAAATAGTATCAAAGTATTTTGTGAATTATGAGTACTTCAATGAACACAAAATTTGTCTTTCTCTGTCTGATCTGACCATTCAAGACATAAAAACCAATTTTTCATTTTTTTTTATATATATACGTTTATGGTTAGTTTTATTCCATCGTCATTGTCTGCTTCTAATAAACTACTAAGTGAAGTATTATTTTACGTTTTCCGTGAAATGGTCAGTCAATGTTAGAGTAAACAACCCAGCTTCTTTAATCCTGCTGAGGAAGCATAGAGTACAATGATTGAGGAACATGGTTCTACAGGATACGTACCCGTCTCATTTCTGTTACTGATAAACACTGAACAAAGCCAAACTCGCATTGGTTTTGTACGTTCTATTGTGCTAGTAAAGCAATGCCGATTCAGACTGAGTCTTCTTGCACTAGTAATAAAGAAAGAGTGGTGGTCAGAGATTGCGGTATAGAGAGTAAAGAATGTGTGAGTGTTGTAACTACACTCACAGTGGGCACCACTAAACATAAGATCAAAACTAGACAGAAGTCTTTGTCGATTCGACCGATGAATGAACCTTCTAAAAAAGATAATTCCATGAGAGAGTTGCTTTGTTAACTATTTCCGAGGCAGATCATAGCATTACAAAAAATAACTGTCATTTAGGACGTAATAGTGGAAAATAAAAAGGCTTCGATAGACGGTGAAAAGACAGAGAAGAAAGAAGCTAATTGCGACAACTAACATATCACTCCAGGAACGGCCTGTCGAGATTGAAGTTAAAATCAAGCTCCAGTGATACTGGCATCAAGTATTATTATTGTGAGAAAATTTACCCTAAAATAAGACATGTACATGACTTGGATAAATCCGGAATATTCATCCGCAGCATATTACCTGATTATTCTTCAGGAGTGTACTTTAAGAAATTACTTAGAATTAGTAGGAGTGGATAAGAACAAGGATCCAAGACAGCGTAGACTCCTCAAGATGATCATGCGTTTAGAGGAATGACGAAGTCTTCTACCGATTATGGCTCAAACGTACGAAAATGTGGATATTAGAATAAGACCTGATATACCACTAGAAGACAAGATTAAAAGAAAAGCTCAATTTCAACATGAGTAGACCACGGTTATCTGTTTTTGATGTTGTTCCAACGATTGATTCTGCTCTAAACAAATTGCCAGAGGATTCAAGCTGATATAGTGAGGAACAAAATATCCTCTACATTATTACACGAAAAGCCGAACAACTCTTTCCAAGAACGAAATCTACGCTCTGAAATAACTACGTAAGGAAAAAATAATTATTATCATGAGGGCAGATAAAGGGAATACTACGGTAGTAATGAACACCTCTGACTACAACAATAAGGCAAGTGAACACCTAAATGAGGGCCCATATGAAAAAATTAAGGTAACAAAATGTCGTGCCACTCTTAACAACCTGAAAGTGGAGACAAGTAGTGTTACGAAACTAGGAGTCTTTATGGTTTTATCTTGCCCCGAAATGTTGCAGCTCCTGTAGATTCTACGGACTACCCGAAATCCACAAGATGAATGTTCCATTAAGACCAGTGGTAGACTACACAAACTCGCTGACATAATCTAGCAAAATATCTGGCTGTAATACTTAAACCATATGACAAAGAAGCAAAATATGGAGTTAAAAATACATCTGATTTTAAAAACACGATTACAAACATACGTTTAGGAGAATATGAAGTAATGGCAGGTTTTGATGTTTGCTCTTTATTCGCTAATGTCCCCAATAATAATTCGCTAGACATTATAAATGAATATTTACTTGCGAACAATGACTTAAGTCTACGTTGATCTTTAGAACTTTCAGATATTATTAAATACTTGAGTTTATGCTTAAATTCTACATTGTTTGAATTTCGAGCTCTATAAACAAACAGGTGTAGCAATGGAATCTCCAGTGTCTCCAATACTTGGCAACTTGTTTATACATTCACTGGAAACAAGTGCACTGTCAAAATGTGTCTATCCGCCCAGACTCAGACTAGGGTGTGTAGACGACCCTTTCATTATTACGAAACGAGATGCATTAAATGAACTTTTTGAAAATGTCAACAGTATTTCCAACAACATCAAATTCATTAAGGAAATCGAGACTAACGATCATAAATTATCCTTCCTCGACCGTATGATTGAAAGGAAACAAGATAACTGTCTTAAGATTAACAGTTTTCAGAAACCAACGTACTCTGGAAAACACCTAGACTATAAATCAGCTCATGCTAAATCAACAAAGGTGACAGTTGTTGGGAACCTGATAAACAGAATTCATCAACTTGTCACAGATAATAAAGACCAAGAAACTGAATTAAACCTAGTGATGTCTACATTAATGATGAACAACTACTCCAAGAACATTATAAAAAAGATACTTAAGGAGAAACGTAACGGAAAAGACAAACAAAGGTTCAACCAAAGGAGTGGATTGACACTATGGTTGTGCCTTACAGGAATGGAACTTCTGAAGAGATAAAAGGAATTTTAAATAAGCTTGCCATACGTGTTTTCTTCCGAACAAACAATACACTGGGCTCTGCACTTGTAAATACCAAGGACAGAGTACCAAAAGAAGAACAAAGGAACTGTGTCGAATGTAGTGATTGCAATGCTAAATACGTAGGAGAAACATCACGACAGTTGAATGTAAGGATAAGGGAACATATACTTTGCTTAAAGCATATTCCCGAATCCTCTAATGATATACGAAAACTTGAAAATAAATCGGGAAAGGCATTACATTTAATAGAACCAGGGCACAGTATCGATTGTGATGGAATTAAAATCCTTTAAAAAGGTTTTGATTCCTACAAAGAAAGGCTAATACCTGAAGCCCTATACATATGGGCTAATTCGATTAATATAAACCGATGAGATGGAGTACTGTTAGCTGCACCATGGCAACTAATGATAAAAAAATGAATTACGAACTTTTACTACTCCAATTTCCAACGCATTCTACTTATCTATTGATTGATTAATTTTGTTTAGAATTCTCTATTCTAATTACATAATTAAACGTGTAGCCATTTGCAAATATTCACCCTTCCTTTGACCTATAATCATCCTTACATTGATTTTCTCCAACTATGATTTGATAGCAAATCCCTTACCGTGAACAGTATATGCGTACAAATTGTTGTAACATGAAACTACACACGAAGTGCACACCTTCCTTTATCCACAACAATTCCAATATTAGTTCACTTACAATGACTAACATAACAGTTTCATATCCTGTATGCAATTGGATATTCGTAATCCATTTGACCTTTTATTTACATGTATATTCGATAACTTTTGATTTTGGTGTTTTCCCTGAAGAAGGTCGGACAAGCTTGCCAAGCAAAACGTTGGAATGTTTTTAAATTTAATCCACTAAGATTATTTACAAATAATTCTATTCATATGTCTTACACACATTAGGCGCCCAACTTTTGTACATATTTTCGTTCAATTTCGGACGAAAATACTTATAAAATATACAATGCAGAGTTTTAACACTGCTGACTAGAAAAAATCTACATAGCAACTCACGTACCATAGACTCCGTTACTCGGAGAGCACTGACATCGCGAGCCATTATTAGAACATTCAGAGAAGCAGCATGATCTTCTCCAGAAGACATTGATTTTACTAATTCTACAGCAAAAGCCCGACCAAATCCGCGACTCGCACCAGTGATGACAACAAAACAGTCAGCATCACACCATGGGCTTTTAAAAGAGTCCAATTTGTTACACGTACAGTTCTCCATAGAAGACATCTATGAACACGGAGAAAATCATAAATACTTAGTATAAGTGTATTGCTTTTCTCTCGTAGAACGTGGTAGGACTAAACTATAGTGCAAGACCGATTAGATTTCAGCACCGATTCTCAGTCGCAAAGAGCAGTTAAATAATTACATAGGTCCCATAGAGTATATCTTCCTCTTTAGGTGAATATATTTGTGACATATTTTGAAAAAAGGCAACATCTGCAGGACAATATCTGAAGCATGAAGCTTGAAATGGATGAAAGCAGATACTAGTACAAATGTGACGAGTCAGAGTCGTTTAAAAAACTCCCAGAAGCAGCACTTTAGTTTAGCCCTACCTTAGACACTAATAATCATGGCTTAACATAATTGATTTCTGAGATATTCGATTGTTCGTCAAACTATCCGGGACTATTAGAATGCACCGCCATCTAGAAAGTTTGAATGCAACACTCCATGAGTACCTAAGAATCAGTTTGACAAAAGTAGTTTTGTCGGATTAGACATTCAATATCCAATGTACCTCTAACAAACTACTTAAGACCAAATAATCATTTTGAAAATTTATTTTGATGTTGAAACGGCACTACTCATAAGTCATTCGAGTTCGATGCGTAAAACCGTCTAGAAGCATTTATATTTGTAAAAAACTAATAAATTGTATTTGTACAAATTTTAAGTAGAATACTTTTTGGCACATATGTTAGCAGAACTTTATTACCATGTGATGATGACAGTACTGTAACCTCGACTTTTTACTGGTAAGTTGTATTGTGTCAAAAGACAAATATCAGGCACTTAAATATGAATGTAGCAATATCAAACAAATGAGTTAACAGGTAATTTAGTCCATCATATGTTAAACTCTAACGTCGTGAAACGTCACAGTTGGATTAGAATATCTCATTTCGCTGAAGATATTTGGTTTCTCAGGTAAGACACTGAGGTAGTAGCGTATATTCCCTCCTAATGTTACATTAACGCAGCTGCATCAGGTGGTGATCTTCAGAATATGGCACAGTTGCAGTCTAAATTCCAAGAAATAAAGAGACATAAATAAAAATCTGACTTAGTTTTTAAGCTCACTTGAATTCCACCTTATAATTTTGCATTGATTAGCAATGTATCTGTAGCGACCTAAATCGACTAGCTAAGAGTTGACTCCATAACTTATTTATACACAAAAATAAGAAAGCTTAAGTATTCATTTACTTCCTTATTCTTCATACGGATTATATTTCCTATTATCTTATATTGAATGTTGAGGGACATTGTGTGTTCGAATGACTAGCATCCCGCTCCAACTGTCTCCTGCCCACGATACGAAATAAAAACCTATTGCCAAAGATTATTGTTTCTTCTGTTAAATTAAACGGAATGTACCTAAACGCCAAACTGGTGAGCCCTGTATTGAACACTATATTTAACTTTTTATTGTACGTTAAATAAGTCTTCTGTTTTTGCAGTAATTGGGTTTACGCTATATATATATATATATATATATATATATATACAGTATTTCATTTTTGTCGTTAGGTACTACTATTAAACTCATTGTTTTTGATTTTTATTACATTATTATATTGTTCAAAACATGTCAAACTCATTCCAACTAAAAGCCTGGAGGATATGTCAGCGGTAGACATAGACACCGTCATGGTTTCAAAAGTCCGACTTCCAGAATTCGATCGTAGTGATCCTGAGTTGTGGTTTGCTCAGCTAGAGCATTATTTCACGAGACACAATATAAAATCTGAATGAGTTCGCTATCAAAACCTATGCACAGTCCTACCTTCTTCAGTAGTTAAAGAAGTCGACGACTTGATTTTAAGTCCACCAACACCACAACCATACACCATCCTAAGACGAGAAATAATGAATCGTCTATCATTATCAGATGGACAAAAAATTCAATGGCTTTTACAAGGAGAAATATTAGGTGATAGGTTGCCATCACAGTTTTTGCGCCACCTTCAAACTTTAGTGGGCGACAACACAGTGGGTGAAGCAGTCCTGAAACAAG
Organism: Schistosoma japonicum; assembly: GCA_025215515.1. Lineage (NCBI taxonomy): Eukaryota > Metazoa > Platyhelminthes > Trematoda > Strigeidida > Schistosomatidae > Schistosoma > Schistosoma japonicum. The sequence goes on from CM046065.1 coordinate 1,142,659, forward strand.
GATGGATACAAGCTCTCCCATGCTACGTTCAACACTGTTTGGATGCACAAGATCCTGACACCTCTCTATCTCATTTAGCACGGATCGCGACCCGGATAATGGATAGAGCTATCACAACCGCATCACATATGATACATCATACTCAAAAGGCGGAGTCAACAAATGATCCAGATATAGCACAACTGATTGCGAGTGTTAAAAGTCTCACAGAGGCTGTCAGCAAAATGTAAACGAGTCATAGAAATAGGGGCAGGTCACCACAACGACAGAGATCCAAATCACGGAATAGGTCACAAGGGTCCAGACGATCTGGACAATTTTGTTGGTATCACTGGGAATTCGGTGCTCAATTGACCAGATGCAACCAACCATGCGCCTGGCCCAAACAGATTAAGAAAAACCAGGGAAACGAATAACCCCTCCACAGGTTGCGACAACTGAGGAGGGGTGCCTAAACAGTCGCTTATTTTACTTTAGAGACAGAAATTGAGGCTTGAACTTTTTGGTAGATACTGGTGCTACACTCAGTATCAATTCTAAGGATAAAGCCTAACTGAGTCGAGAAACTTCCTCAGTTTCATTCCAAGCTGCCAATAAAACTAAAATCGCGACGTTTGGGCAGAAAACGTTGACTATAGATTTGGGGTTTATAAGACAGTTTCCTTAGGTTTTCACTGTAGCCGATCTAGATCTGGAAATATTAGGAATGGATTTCTTAGAGAGATATGAATTTCTAGTTGACACTAAAAACCGACGTTTGACTTAAGGAACTTCAAAATGCACAAAAGGCAGAGAAAGTCATATTACATATCTAAACTTAATACAAACTCCGCCAGTAACAACGGAAAAGTTCCAGGATATACTCAAGGAATTTCCAAACCTAACAAAATCAAACCCTCAACCTTCTAAAAATAAGTTTAAATTATGTCATATAATCAAAACGAAAGGTGCACCTGTTTTCGTTAGGCCCAAAAGATTAGCACCTGATAAGCTTAAAAAAGCTAGAGCCGAATCCGATTACATGCTACAGCTGGGAATAATACGTTCATCTTATAGCCAGTGGGCATCTCCTTTTCATATGGTTCCATAGAAAAATAAAGGCGATTGGAGACCGTGCAGGGATTACAGAGCCCATAACCGTCAAACGGTACCAGATAAGTACCCGATGCCACCTATACAAGACTTTACGAATGGTTTACAGGATATGAAGGTATTTACTAAAATCAACTTAGTCAAGGCATATCACAATATTCCAGTAGCTGAGGAAGATATTCCGAAGACAGCTATCACAACACCTTTTGGATTATTCGAGTTTGTACGCATGCCATTCGGCCTACGAAACGCGGCACAAACATTCCAAAGGTTTATGGATAATCTACTTTGATAAATGCTGTTTGCACAAAGTTACATAGATAACTTACTAATTGCCAGCCCGGACTTGAAATCACATGAACAACATGAGAGCAGTGTTGTGACGATTAAATCAAAATGGCATGAACATTCATCAAAGTAAGTGTGTTTTCGGTGTAGAAACACTAGAATTCCTTGGGCATACCATAAGCCCTGAAGGAATTACGCCAGTCAAACAAGAGTTAGACACTTTTAAACAATACCCCATACTTAGTTCTCTAACACAACTTCGAAATTTTTTAGGTTTTATTAACTTTTATCGCAGATTCATACCCGGTTGTGCACAATTAATGCAACCATCGACGGATTCGCTCAAAGGAAAACCGAAGGAATTTAAGCTGACCTCTGGGGCTGTCGAAGCTATTAACCAATTAAAGAATAAACTTGCTCAAACAGCTACATTAACTTATTCAAATTCTCATTGCCCATTTGCTTCGGTCAAAGCAATAGGCGGTACTCTTAACGAACTAGTTAAAAACGCCTGGAAACCAATCGCATTCTTATCAAAGAAACTCGCTCCAGCAAAGACGAGATATTCTGCCTTTGGTCGAGAACTCCTTGCAACCTACCTAACCATCAAGCATTTCCGACACATGCTCGAAGGCAGGGAATTCACAGTTTATACGGATCATAAACCGTTAACCAATGCATTAAAAGCGAAAGCCGATGAATACTCACCTCATGAAGTCCGACACCTCGACTACATATCACAGTTCACTAGTGATATACGTCACGTAAAAGGTCAAGACAACCAGGCGGCAGACGCATTATCTCGATTAGAAATGAATATAATACAACAGTCGACAATATAAAAGCACCACTAACCCTCTTTTCGAAGGTCCATTTAAGGTTATTTCAAGAAAACCTAAATATTTTTTTATTAGAAACAAGGAAATATTGACTCAGTAAGTATCGATAGGCTAAAACCGGCTTATCTAGATAATGAACCCCCATACATATTGTTAGATTGCTTGCTCGACCAAACGACCCCGGAATTAAAAAGTGAAAACGTTAAGGCTATAAAAGTGGCTTAAAGCTCTAGATAGGCACAACCGATTATCCAGGCAGGGATGCCCACGTTTTCAGTTAAGTCTAAAATGTAATCACGTAATATCTGAGATCTCGAGTTTGTAGACATATATTAAAAAATTTAGATCAAGAAAAAAACAGTAATTTTCGCTTTGCCCTATATCGACGTTGTCGAAGTAGTATTATTAATAATAAGTAGTAGTCCTAAGTATTGTTCTACACACTTGCACGCGGACTTTATCTTTTGATATATGAACGATATAGTCAATTTTTTTGTATGTACAAAATAAATTATACTTAAGCAGTATATTCTTGAAAAATCCGTGAACTACAATTCTATCAACGGAGTTAAGGCTCTAAAAAACAGAATCTTTAGTTCAGGTGAGTGTTATGAGCAAACTTTGCCTGCCGAAATAATTTTTTTTCTAGGTTCCTCACTATTAGTAGACAACATTTACCATAAATAGCACATTGAACCCTAACAATAACGATGAATTTCGGAAACAACCCAGGCAAGTTGATTTACTAAACACACCACACCGTTATTTAACATGTATTTTTACTTAGACTAATACTAAAACCATTTTCCACATGAGATATGTATTTTTAATAACTTGATACGACAACATTCTACTACGAAAAAGTGTGTTGTTTTCAGGAAGCATCACATTCCATAATGATTCGACTGCCTTTAGTTCTAAGTGTTTTTGTCACAAGATATAAATAGCACTAAGCTAACTACATTAAGTTATTAAACGTCTATATTATCTCTAGCATCTTTCCAACTGTAGTAACATAAGTCATGTCTAAAATTTTAGATTTTGTTGGTATATATATATATAATTTATATAAACCTACACGACAAATTAACTTACACATGCGTTGTATTTTCTCTATGCTATTTAAATTTATGAATAATTTTTTTTGCCAAACCCTGGAGTTGCCACGTAACCTATCTTAATTGCTAATGCTGGGCATATATACTCTTATAAATTGGGCCATCATAGCAGTTACTTTGAAAGATGCCTAACATAGTCCATATTATAAAGTCAGCAGTATTAGGGTACCATAGTATTTCACTGATATAATGAGTAGGCTATCATGTACTTATTAGTCAAAGAAACTTCAGAACCTAACATTGAAAATAATCCTAAATAAACAATTACTTCTGGACCGAAAAATAGTAATATAATCAGGCAGCGTGAATTCGTTAACGGCTAAATACATCTATCCGTGAATCACAAAAACATATATGTATATATTTAAAAAAATCCAGCTCATTTTTTCATTAGTCTATCGTAAATCAACATTAAGATTAATTATTCATAATAGTTTAAGGATATCATCATAAAGCATTATCATGACTTGGCAAGCACTTAATATAATTGATAAAATTGATAAAACTATTAACAAACCGGGTCAATAAACTGACTCGAAATTATTATTAAGTGGTGCGATTTCCCCACGGTTAGCTTTATACAAACAATTATTATAAATCCATACTATTATCACAGACATGGGTAGGGAGTAATACTACCCTCAGCTAAAACCTATGCTGTCTCGGATAATCGCACGGTTTGCGTTCAGCTTATCGGCATTCGAACCACTGCACTATATCTTACGTTGGTCGACTGTCACCGACACTCATGACTAATAGAACTTACACACTTGTAAGATTAGAATCTACTTATTTATTAGTTGACTTTAGAAGGTACAACTTCACTATGACTTGCATGCCTACCACTCATCGAGTGAGTAATCTGTAAAACGCAGATTATTTCCTTAATCTAATAAGCTTAAGCACTCTTATGTTCTCGGTAATTCATTTTTTTCTGAGTATTTAGTATAATTTTTTATCCTAACGGTTACTATCAGTACCCACCGTTACGTACCCAGTCATTAAAGGCGGCTGTCACATGTTCAAGGTAGCCTATTCGGTCAGATTCCTGGCAAGTTCAAGCACTTAGATATTCTTCAATTAAATTGGTATACATTTTTTTGTTAATGCATTTTTATGTGTAGATATCTACACCATGTTTATTTTCTTCCAGGTTCTAGACCAATCTGGAAACCGAACACTTACGTAGAAACGAAGACTTATCAATTATAATTGTACATTTTATTTTTGTACTTTAACTTTTATACACACAGTGGAGCGATTCTTTAGGTGTGATGGAGTTTTAATCGTATTTTTTTGAAGTAGATTCTTCTTTCATTTTGACTTGAGGGCGACTAAGGAGTCAGGTGAGTAAACACCTGATAACCGGACAGAGCATGGGAAAATCGTACCTCACCAACATGGAGTTGGGTAGTCCGCTCGCAGTACTTCCTCAGATATTCTTGCATCATTTTCTTACTATGCTATTTTTCAAGCTCTGGTCACCAATTGGAACTTACGTCCAAGTATCTAATTATCATCTGTGGGAGAAAGTGAACGCTACAAATTCAATAACCAGTACTAAAACTAAATGTCATTCACGTAGTATCGTCGAATACTAACAGGCTGTTTACCATTGATCTAATGTCAAGTGCTCGACGTTCTAGTAATTATCTATTGACCTACAGTAGCAGAAATATAATAACTTTATTGATTAAGTTGATGAAATCGACGTTCCTACAGAGGTCAATTGTTGGAGGGAGCCAATGTAGCGACTTAAGTTGACTAGTTAAGAGTTGACCTCATAACTATGTATACATAAAAATAAGAAAGCTTGAGTATTCATTTACTTCCTTATTCTTCATACGGATTATATTTCCTATTATCTTATATTGAATGTTGAGGGACATTGTGTGTTCGAATGACTAGCATCCCGCTCCAACTGTCTCCTGCCCACGATACAAAATAAAGGCCTATTGCCAAAGATTATTGTTTCTTCTGTTAAATAAAACGGAACGTACCTAAACTCTGAACATATACTTTAACTTAGATTAGCTATATGCATTTCATATAAATTACTGCTAATAACATTTTCCACCTAAAATGTTTTCGTAATAACTTAATACGACAACATACTACTACGAAAAAATGTGTTGTTTTTAGGCGAAAAATAATAAATTCCACACTGATTCGCCTTTCCTTAGTTCTAATTACTTTTACCACAGTATTTAAATATCACTATGCTAACTACAGTAATTTAATAAACATCTATATTATTTCTCGCATCTAACCAACTGTAGTGGCATTAGTCATGTCTAAGATTTTAAGTTTTGTTGTTAGATTATTCAATCTTTTATATTCTACATGATCTTACAAGATGAAGTAACTTACACCAACGTTGTATTGTCTTTGCGCCAATCAAATTTAAAAGTTTTTTTGACCCGACCTTGAATTTGTCATCAAACTCATCTAATAGTTAATGCTGGGCGTATTTGTTCTTATAAATTAGGCGATCACATCAGCTGCCTTAAAAGAAGTTTAACATGGTCCAGGTAATAAAGTTACCCCATTTTCGTACTATCGTGCTTCTCTAATGCAATGATTGAGCTATCGTATATTTATCAGTCAACCAAGCATTCGAACAGCCGAACATTTCCAGTAATCCTAAATAAACTAATACTCTCGGACGGCAAATTGTAATATATTCAGGCAGCTTGGATCTGTTAACGGCTGAAAGCATCTAATATCTCTGGATCACCAAAAAAATCAACTTATTTTCCACTAGCTTTCCGCAATCAACACTATCACTAATTACTCATAATAGTTTCGGGATATCATCATAAAGCATTGTTATGGTTTGGCAACCACGTAGTACGATTGATAAAGTTAATGAAGTTATCAACAAACCGGGTTGATAAACTGACTTGAAACTATCATTACTTAGTGTGGTTTCCCCACAGTTAGATTTATACAAACAATTATCATAAGTTCATAAGATTATCATAGACATGGGTTAGGAGTAATACTATCCTTAGCTGAAACCTATGCTTTGTCGTATAACTACATAGTTCGCATTTACTTAATCGACATCCAAACACATAATTAACTGAAGATATTGTCCAGCACTTTACCTGTAAGCTTACTATATTGGCTGTATGGCTTTCATTGATTTGTAGGTTTGTTTAACCTAATGCTCATAATTTGCTTACATGCACAGCTATTTCAAACTATCCATCTATAAAGACTAATATGGATAACTGATCTAGTAGGTAATCAAAACCATGAGTCCACGATATGATTCACACGGCTACACTTTTAATAAACAGATTTTTGTCAGTTGCTCATATAAAGTTATGTGACAAACCCTCATTTTATGTAAATAACAGTTTATACATATTTTTCTTATGGCACAAATAAAAACAATCACATACAATTCGTTTGTATTCGGTCATTATCAGTATGAACTAAAACATGTGTTGTTAAAGAAGTTGGATATTAGTACCGCTAAATGCTGTTTGGCTGGATCGAGCTCAATTGTTAGCATCTATTGGTTCTGAAGCGATTGAATAAACGTTTGTGTCACTGTTGGAGTCAATATTATTCATAAACTGTTGCTATTGTTACTGTTATTATTATTATTATAAATGGTATAACTGTGCGTTCTTACGACAAGAAATTAGAGTAATTAATCGTTTTCTTACAACCTGTTATGATTCCATTGGGTTGTGGAGATAATAATTTGGGTCGATACTTGGTTAATTAGAAGTACTTAGTCGGTAGAAGTAACACAATAGTATTCTGGACTCTAGTAACCGCTCAATCATCACAATTCAGTCGACTGATTTGACACTCGTTCTGTACATACTTTAGTGGCTATTCACTAACTATGACTTGACCTGTTAGAATACATCAGTGTAACCGTACATACTTAAATATATTTATTTTCCTTTTTCCCTATATCTAAGGAATTAGAGGTCAGCTAACATAGTTTGATGTATGAATTGGGTTAAAAATCACTGAACCTACACGAACTCGATCCAATGCGTTATACTTTTACGTTGGTTGGTTATTACCGATACTCATGACTACTAGGGCTTACACACTTGCGAGATTAGAATTAACTTATTTCCTTGGTAACTTTAAAAAAACACTCTCACTATAACTTGCATACCTACCACTTGTCGAGTGAGCAAACTTCAAAGACGCAGATAATATCTTTAACCCCAACAAACCATAGCACGCTCGTGTTCTCGGTAATTCATATTGTTTCATATTGTTTTAATTTTCCGTCTTGACGGGTACTGTCAGTAACCACCGTTACCAGCACAGTCATTAAATGCAGCCATCAGATGTTTAAGTCCTTCTTTTTGATCTGACATCCGGCAGGTTTACGCATTGGAATATATATTTTTTAAGGAAATTGATTTTTTTAATGCATTTGCTTGCACAAAGTATCTGTACCACGTCTATTTCCTTCCAGGTTGCCAAGCCGTTCTGGGAACAAAACACTTACGTAGAAGTGAGTCCTTATCAATTATAAATGTATATTTTTTTTGCAATTTAACCTTTTATACAAACAGGGGTGCAGTTCTTTAGCTGTGATTGAGTTTCGTCAATATTTTTTGAAACAGATTCTTGCTTAATTTTGACTTGACAGAGAATCAAGAGGTAGGTGAGTAAACACCTAAAAGCCGAACAGAGCGTGAGAAAATCGTACCTAACCAACATGGTGTTTAGTAATAATAATAACAATGGTTTATTCTCAAGTAGGTGTAGATTAGAGAATACCAGTTTACAGGTATGATCAAATTAATATGGCTTGTTTTTATTAGGGTTTTGATCGTGAGTCACTGTTATAGAATTCATGAATTATGAAAATATTAAATTATCACAAGCCAACGATAACAAAGTTCACAGTTCACAGCACTAGAGTAATAATAATAATAGTACTAGAAGTTTGTTATGTATTATAGAGCACTTCCAGCAAGCAACCGCGCGACTTTTGTCTATGGCGCAGTAATCTCGGAAAATGACTGAGAGTAAGCAGAATGGACCATAGAAACTATCCGGATACGAGACAAAGGTAAGAGCATTTAAAATTTATTTGAAAGCCGATTCGATGTGGGTCGATCTTGAGCGGTGAGTTATTGATGCATTAATTACGCTACTATCCAGTGTTTGGAGTAAGTTGCCTAAAGAAGACCAATTCCATACGAAAGCAGAGCACTAACTTAAGAAGATGGTGACTTAGAAGAATATATGAAATAGAAAGGAAAAGCTAATTCAATTAGCGCTAGCAAAATAATCAATTTTAAATCAGAATCTACATTTTTCAGTTTTTTTATTACAACGTACATGATTGTAGTGTTTGCAGTTTTAGAACCCCAACAAGCCATTACTAATTAATTTGAGGTTAAGTTTTAAGTCTTCGAAGATTTTGTACAAGTCTTTGTTTCCTAGATTTAAGGGTGATCGGTCGTTTAAATCTTAGGATATAATTAGGAGTTCAAATATTTTGCAGTAGTGTATTCTAGTGTTTGATGTGAAATACGATAAAGAACTTACAGCAATAATGTTCTTAGTACTTATTGATATGTAATGTTGCCTAATAGTTTCAAAGATCGTATTTAGGCGTTTGGCTCCGCAAAAAAAGCTAAAAATGATATTCGGTTGATTATTTTATAGAAGAATATTAAGTTTCGTGGTAATTTGGGACGACATGGGGGTTCTGAAGAAAGTATTTTACATCTAGTCGTGTAGTTCATGTTACTGTTAGTTTCTGAAATGCAAAGTGTGAAACTTCTTTCTACACTTGCTATACGTATCTTATCTATGCAGTTCATGCTGGAAAATATAAATGAGCAGTGCCCGAGTGTAGGTCTTGCACACATTTTAAACAAAGTACGTTTAACCTCTGTTGTGTGGAAGTTTTGAGTAGAAAAGCGATATAACGGAAAAACGCCTACGTTATACTTCTTGCAGGCAAAAAGACACACACAATCGGTCATGTTCCAGGAGAAGATTCTGTTTACTCAGTAAGCCGGCTGAGTCGCTTCAGTATCCATCGCGAATCAAGCCCACCAAAGAACAGCCGAAAAGTATGTTTCTGTTCAGCCAAATGGTCATGTGGTAAGCCTTCAACTTGACACAGCATCTTATATTACTATTATTTCTAAAACAACATGAATTTAGATTAAGAAACCTGTTATATTCTCTACAAAACAGCTTGCCATAAGTGCAGCAAGGAATTGCCCGGAAATTGTCGGCAAAATTGTATGCTCAGTGACATTCAGTGATACAGCCACGGATGGAGTATGTTATGTAGTTAACAATAATCCTATCTTGGATTGGTTTGCTGATCTGAAACTAGGTGATGTTCCACTGAGCACAGTATGCCACCAGCGTCGTAAAGACGAAAGACGAAAAAGATTTAACGAAGATTCTAAAGGAATTTGACTAAGTGTTTACAAAAGGTTCAGGATGCTGTACCACAATGAAAGTCTCACTTCGCTTGACACCGAATGCTTCTCCATTCTTCCGCCTCAAAATACCGGTTTCATATGCTTTGCTACCGAAATTTGACGTGGTACTTCATCGCTTAAAAATACAGGGTGTTCTTATACCGGTATAATTCTCGGCCTGGGCAGCCCCAATAGTCGTTGAAAAAAGCCTAACGGTACACTACGAATTTGCACCGATTTTCCGACTGGTCTGAATGCTGTCCTAGAACAACACCACTATCCTTCACCGGTTCCGGACGACTTATTCATCGATCTAAACGGCGGTAGTTGTTTTGTTAAACTAGATCTGGCAGATGTTTATTCGCAAATTAAGGTTGAACCAGCATGCTTCGAATTACTTACAATAAATACGCATCGGGTACTTTTTTCGGTAAAGAAGACTACCGTTTGGAGTCAAAACTGCATCAGCTATTTAACGACAATTCATGGATACGATTTAATCAGCCTCACCGGAGTAACCTTGTATTTAGATGACATACTCGTTGTCACTGAATCACCAAACGAACTGTACGATCGACTTTCGACTGTACTGAAACGAATCTAAAACCTACGTTCCGAGAAATGTCAATTTTACCTTACATCTGTGAAGTACTTTGAATCTATATTCGATAAATCAGGTCGTCGTTGAAATTCAGAAAACACTAAAGTCATTTGAAGAATGCCAGTACCCTATGACGTACCTACTCTGGGATCATTTCTAGAACTCATAAGTTACTTCTCAGCATTCTTAACATCTTTGCATGGGAAACGAGAACCACTGAACCATTTGCCGGAGAAAAATGTGAAGTGGAACTAAACACAGCAGTGCCAAACAGATTTCGATGGCTTAAAAATGCCCCTTACATCAAAATCATTTCCAACGCATTGTGATCAAAAAATTCCGATTATTGTTGCAGAGGACGCGTCTTCATATGGTGTAGGTTCAGTTATCTTGTACAAATTTCTAAATAGAAAGGAGTAAGCTAAAATGCATGCTTCAAGAACGCTGACACCTACTGAGAAACTTTATGGCCAGATTAAGAAGGAAGCTTTAGCTATCGTTTTTGCAGTACGACGTTTCCATCAGATGGTGTATGGACGACACTTCACAATACTAACTGATCACAAACTACTTCTGGAAGTTTTTTAGGTCAAGATCTGGAATACCAGCGCATTCCGAAAATCGGTTACAACGGTAGGCATTAACTCTTCTCGGATATGACATCGATATACATTTTAAGAAGAGTGAGGATTTCGGTCAGGTAAATGGCCTGTCTCGACCTATAATCACCTATCCTACGACGAATGAAAAGTCTTTGATCGCCGCGATCGATACGAGAGATTATGCTGAAGAAATTTTTATTGATGCTGTGAGAGCACTTCCTATTCACAAGAAGAAACAAAACGATTTAACAAGCATTCTATTATATGCAGCACAAGTGGACAAGTTCTTTAGATGAAGAACTGAGACAGCTATATCAACGTCGTCAAGTTCTGTGCCTAGTAGGAGGGTGCCTTATGTTCGGGGATCGAGTGGTGATACCATGTGAGTTACGTCGAGTAGTACTTAAGCAGTTTAACGCTGGACACCCTGGAACAGCTCGAATGAAATCAGTGGCACGGAGCTATGCCTATTGGCCAAAGATGGATGCCTAAATTGAAGACGTGGTGAGGAAGTGTGACGGCTGTAGTTTGAGTAGACAAATTAGTATATTAGAGTCGCAGTTAGTTCCTCCGCGTATAACGCTGGCGTTTTTCCGTTATATCAGGAAGCCTGTTAATCTTCTAGCTCTGGAGATCATCGAGAAGGCGTGTTCCGTTAACTTTATGCTACCAGAATATTCAGCACTTAAGTCGCTTGTTGATCTGAAGATTTAGACCTTTGGACCTATTGAGATAGAACTTGAACTAGCGGTTATAGTTGACTATGTGTATGGTCCTACATTTACTGTAGTTAAGTGGTAGTTGCCACTTTTGGCTCCCCACAGTTAGGCTATGTAGGTTCTTTTGAATTAGAGTCATACTTTCTTTTATAGTATCCGGTTTAAAGCTATTTATCATCTTGAAATCGGCCATATATAAATACTGTCGGCCATGTTTTATAACGTTATGTCACTTATGTAAATAATGAACAATAAGGGACTCAGTACACTTCTTTGTATAACGCAGCTGGTAATTGGTTTATGTGATACAAGACTGTTATTAAACCTTATTGAGATACAGGTTTTCCAGAATATGAAGTTTGCTCACAAGTTGGTGGTTGGCTGTAAAATGTAGAACTTCTTATTTCCACCAGATTTCGTTTCATAGTAACTCAATTCAGATCTGGTGTTGATCAGTTTGAAAAAGGATTTACTACGACGAATAAGTTTTTTATCCTAATTAAGCTTGGTCTGTAGTTGAATCCCCACAGTATCCTAAACCCTACTAACCGCTCTATCGTGCTAAACTGGGTGGCTGATTTGAGAATCTACGTTGAAATATACTACTGTACACAAACACTATATTCTTTTTCTACGATTGCCACCTTAGTGAGTTAGTAAATGTAAACAAAGAAGTAACAGAGAATAGGTTAAAATGTTTAACTTTCAACCAGCAATCGGTTTGTGTCTGGTCTCGGTGCTGAAACGATTTACGACGTAATCATGATCGCTTACATGCATGGTTGAATATTATTGAGGATCACTGCAACATTCACACTTATTGTGCGTTCGACACGTATATCTATCAACATTGTTTATTATTTTTGTTTATTTAACAGTGTAAATGATCAGATGTTTGGTGTTTTCTTCATAAGATGAATACGGAAGAATAGAATTAACCTTTTTCATATGTTAATATGTTCATTTAATCATTTTAAATAAAAAAGAGCATCCACATGACAACATATTGCGATTACGATGCCCGAAAAAATGACTTTCGACATATATACTAAGCTTATTTTGCTTCGACCTCACCCACAACCACTCTCATCTCACTTTAATAGTCAGTTTTCAAAATTTACTTAAATTTTAAGACTAAATAGTATACACGCAAGACATGTAACTTTAAAGAAAACTTCACTTTTTCTGCGAGATAATACATCCTCCCGATACACACTTATCAGAGTCTGTGACAACTTTCGGACCCAACAGTGCTGCCAGAAAGTTTTAGAGAAATATTGATTGTAATTGTCGTTTTGCCTATTTTGCAACATTCGTGCAACAGTAAAAATTACAATGAAAACCTACTACATGCGAAATATGAAGGTAAAATGGTCTAAACACAAGAAAATGGAAAACAATTATGTTAAATTAAACTTAGACCTGAAAACGAATTAAAAGTACTTAATTGGGCTTATCAAGTTTGCCTGTACACCTAATGGTACTATATAGGTGGAAATTAATAAACTGATCCGGACAATTAGCATGTTCTTTACTTATTAATTTAACATAATAGGTCAATAAAGTAACACAATATCTAGTTTGCAGAAAATCCACAAATATTTTTCGTTTTTGAAAAGATTGGTATGTCTGATAGAACGCATCATTAACAAGATAATATAGTGGATATAATTTAGTGGTTGTTGATGCATTTTGACACAATCCAAAATCAATCTAAACTGTGAAAATTGAAAGAACGACTTTTCATACAATGTCCACTAAACTAATTTGAAAATGAAATTGTGGTTCCAAATCGCTAATCTAGTTGAAATGTTCGGCAACATAAATTGGGAAATCATTTATATGCTCATGAAAGTATATCAATGGTAGAAAAACAAGACAGTTGTGTTGTCAGAACACTTAAACCGAAATATCACTGAAGCTAACTAAGAACTAAATAATTTATGCGTTGTCTTATGATATGACTACAAAATATGTTTACAACGTTTGAGCTAATGGTGTTCACCGAAAGAAATATTATCAGATTAATGGTAAATGTTTACCGAAGACTGGGTGTTTTGTGAAAATTTAGAATCAACACTCAGAGGCTAAAAGTCTGTCACTTCAGTCACATATCCACTAAAAGGTACTAACATAAAGTTGCTCACTATGTTTGAAAGTATATCAATGATTATGTCCATAAGTAAAAGATATCATCGAAAAAATTCAATTAGCTTTTAGTTCAACATATACATGTGATCTATTGTTATCATGCAAAAATTGAATATCAATGATACTGGAGTAAACATACTTAATGTTTCTTACTGACAATGTTTTTATCTTTACAAAAAAAGCATACCACTATTGGTAACATGAATTGTGAATCGCTGTTTAAGTTAATTAACTTTAAACATACTTTATATACCGCATTGTTCAACTTGTGATTGAGTGGTCAGTTAATTTTTGTATGATTATAAAAGCTTTGATTAGAAAATTATATTACTTTGACATATATTTTGAAACATAGTAGCATTATAAATTTAACAGTTGTGTTATACAAGCGATGAGTATATCGAATGTCACTTATCCTTCAAAAATCAGATATTGTTTATTTTTAGGTTGCGAACTCGCAAAAGAATAGGTTTTCTAAAGCTTACTACCTATGATGAACTTGCGATGTTTGTGTATTAAATCCTTTCACGGTTTCTATTTAAAAATAGAAATGCTGTTCGAATAATTCCTCTCAAATATTTTGAGCACTGAAATAACATAAGATTGTGATTTTCTTTTATAAAGTCTTAAAGCCTGCCGGTTTAATGTTGCTTAACATAGAAACTCATCTTCTTTCAACGTCATTTTAAGTATGTATCGTTCATGATACTCGTAAAAGTAATAATCTTTTTAGATTATTTAGGAAGTGTATTCGGTGCATCTTAACTCCCTTATTCTAGAGCAACTTCTAAAAATGAGTTTAAAATAATGATTAATTAGCTATTGTTTATTTATACAACTAAATATCTACTGATTATAAACATATATTTCAGTATACTAAGTTAGGGTATTGTGGACCTAATTTATAGTTAATGGAAGGAAAATTTCTGGTATACATTCTGTAGAGCACCAAAATTTTAGTATTAAATTGATGTTATATACAATAGTTAGTGTAACTTCGAAGCAAAGTAACTATACCCTTCAAACATGCTGAGAACTAGAAATAATCATTTAGCCTATGTAAATAATAAGTATACTCTGCGCGTGATATGCATTGTTTTTTATAACGTAGTTTGTAATTTACTCGATGGATTGACATTGCTTTAACGTTTGTAAAAGTAATAGAAAAGCTGTCTGCACTATTCAGAGTGAGATGTTAATTATGGGGTTACAACAGAAAATTTCAGAATTAAATCATATTCAACTAGTAGTTTATTTCACATAAGATGGTGAGTGGTTTAAATACGATTGATGTTATTAATAAAATAGTTGTCTAGCAGATCAGGTTTTTTGGCATTTTATTTATATCTGTAATCAAGAAGCTACATTAAGGACGAGTGATTATAAAGATCTTACACTTGGATTATGAACTTTAAAAGCAGCCATGAAAATCAATTAAAACGAATGTGACTTAAATGCTATCAAAAACATTTAAAAAATTTAGATTACTTAATGTTTATCTGATCATGTAGACAATAATTTTTATTTTGCTAAGTGCTCATGTTTCATCGGGTACAAATTTTATAAAATTACATACTGCGCAAACTTTGATTACTAAGTTTATTTTCTAATCCGCTTCTTACATCAGAAGAACTTCTCTAAGTACTACTGTTTTTAACCTACGTAATTAAATAAGCTGTAGATTGTAAATATTATTTCAAACTTTATAGAGAGATATTTTAAAACCAGGCATTAATGTCAGTGGTTAGGCTAAACTCAAATAGAAGAATAATTTAATCACAGGTTCATAGCGCTTCATAATCAAAATAAGTAATTCTTAATGAAAAACATTAGCACATTTGCTTAACAGAAAATCTCACATACAAGGTTAATCCATAATTGTAAACAGAAACTGTCATGAATTGTGATTTTACTGGAACAGTTATCATCATATATTCTTTAACATTTTGGAAACAAAGGATTAAATTATGCATCCGTTAGTCCAATCAAACATATTGTACGTTTTTGTTTAAGTATATACTTATTAACTTATATATAAATATAAAAGACAATCAAGATGTGATAAAGTATATAGTCTTGGTAGCTTCATGAAAAATAAAATGTTTCGTTTCTACATTTTACAGACTTTATTTTTATATGCTTAATAGAGCGTCTGTTTTGAGAAAATTATAAGTGACATTGTAACTAAACAAGTGATGATTTTTACAATTGCGTCATTTACTTAGTTGACTATTTTAATGTTCATCAATCGTTTTATAGTGCTGACTAAATTTTATTGACCATGTTTTGATGCAGATACTTATCTAAGTGACTCAACATCATTGGTATTAGTATGAAATGGAAGGCGTCTGGAAATCTTGGATCTAGGTTTCGTACTATTTGACAATTTATCAGGGCGCACCTGCATTTTTTCAGAAAACTTATGCCCACCTATTAAATTTGATTTAAAGTTATTCGGTTTCATAGTCTGTGATTATTATCAATGAGCTATTAAGGACACTAGTGTTTGGTCTAGTTTAATAATTTAGTACGATGAGCAGTTTACTTATGTGTTCGTAGATCCTTTTTTTAGATGACAACATATATACGCTTAATTTTGTCTTGCACTTTTTGATTTGATCGAGTGATAGGTCGATAAAATATTGGTTATTTGTATAGATTAGTATCCCATACATTGGTATAGACTCTTTAAATTCAAGTTTGGTGGATAAACTTATTTGATTATCCAAGATGTGCATTTAGTTATTGTGGACATGTGAACAATAATCCTCAGAGGAGTTAATAGCTTGCTGAAAGTAAGGCATACTATAATTTATTTATTTATTGCTTTTTACACATCCCAATATTAAGTGAAGTTAGTAAAGAACCAATTGTTTTATTAAAATCCAATTGTTTAGTTATACCTTGTATAC
Source organism: Schistosoma japonicum (assembly GCA_025215515.1). Taxonomy (NCBI): domain Eukaryota; kingdom Metazoa; phylum Platyhelminthes; class Trematoda; order Strigeidida; family Schistosomatidae; genus Schistosoma; species Schistosoma japonicum. Next base: position 1,159,421 of record CM046065.1, read on the forward strand.
CTTTTTAAGTGAAACTTATACCATAATTCAATAATGTTAGCCTTATTCCCAAGATAACCCATTTCTGTGCTAAAATAAAAATAAATAGTTTAAATCTACGAAAATTCTTTAGTATATTTACTCATCAAAGTATTGACAGCATTTAGAAAAACATACTTTTAAGAGAATAAATAAATTTAGCATCAGGATACTAAAGCAAACGTTATTAATGAGTGATTAGGTCATATTTTTATATACATTATGTTTAAAGCTTTTTCAAAATGTTTACTCATAACTAATGTATCTACCTTGGTTTCTTTTGATAAAATTCAAAGTGGGTCATGCCACCATTATGAACCAAGATGAGTTTTGTAAAACAATAGAGACCAAAGTACATAATTCTAATTATAAATGACAATTAAGGTATATGAAATTAATGAAATTATCCACAGTAGTTAACTTTATATTATTGCATGTTTTTAAAAGATTTTACGTGCATCTATAAGTTACAGTTGCAAACTTTCTGTTCAGTGTTATGAAAATACTTTAAAGCATGCCATTAGAATGCATAAATATCATTATGAATAGAAACCTTCAAGCTGTATACAACAGATTTATCTCAGCTAGACAATCATAATAAAACCCAATAAGGCGCTAGATAGCAGTTTTGCTGTAGTATGGAAATTGTTATGACGAAAGAAAATGGGTGATTGGATGGCCGAGTGCCAATGACTGGTGCCTAGTTGGTTATAGTGCGCCTGCCCTCTGCCCACAGTCCCAATCCGAAATAAGAAGAATGCGAGCCAACAGAACAGCCAGACAGAATCATATTATATTTCAAGCATTCCTTTATATATACACAAAGTTAGACCACCCAACAAACCAATTAGAAAATTGACATGAATACAAAACGAGGGAAATAGTGGTAGTGAATAGGAACAACTTGTACACAACTTATTAACTATAGTTCATAATAAGAGACAATATAATAACAGTAATTATGCTAACCGGGAGGATAGGGCAAGCGGAGCGTAACAATAATAGAAACAAAATGTTTACATTACAGAAAGTTCGAATAAATGAAATAATGTTCGCAGCCACAGTTCTGAAAGTTTGTTACGCTTCTTTGTGTTCCGACCTAACAGAAATGTCTTAGTACTTTACATTCATCGCTTTTTTAGGGATGAAACTTAAAAACTTTAGGCTTCTCAGTGAGCTTTCAGTATTCACTTTGTTGAACTATCATTTCATAGTTTTTATGTGTAGGTTTGTTAAATTTGCTTTAATATTCAACTTCACTTAAATACTGTAAATAAACAGGTGTTTTACATTTGAATGGGTTAAACATCACTTGTCAGATATTTGCATTAGAGCTTCAAAATTACTTCGCTGAAGTTATAAATAATTCACTGTTAATTCATAAGTTTAAATGTCGACTACTCATCTAATAGTTTGAAGCTTTAGTTATCTTGTAACGTTAAGTAGTTGGTCATCTAAAACAATTTTCACACTATTTCATTTTGATATTACAATCTGGTCTGAGTTAGACAATCATTAACAGTTAAGAAGAAGTAGACAGCTGCTTCGTCCTAGCATGAGAGTCCTGAGCAGGGCACATTCACATCCCCATTAGGGATTGAACCTAAGGGCGTCTGGATCATAGGCGAACGCCTCACCAACTCAAATAAAGTTTTACAAAATTTAAATTATTCGGTTATTAATATATGGGATTAAATTTTAATTATTCTTTATTGAAATTAATGCGAATAAAGTGAATCGCTTCGATAAGTAAGTGAATTATGATTAATAGTGGAATTCAGGACGAAAGTTTTCTTCCAATTTAATATATGAAGTTATTGATTTGTCAGGAATCAAACCCAAAACCTATCTTTTTAAATTTCTATATCTTGAAATTCTACTTAGGACAAACATATGTCAACAGCGAAGACTGACTATACTTCTTTATACAATGATACAGTTTCAACTCTGACTAACAACTATATGAACGTCATATTCGCCAATAAGGCTACATATACCCCATATCTCAAAGGATAATGTTTTGGATGTTTAAATTTTGAATCATATTAGGAACATAGATACTTAAGTACAGATTAATCCAATTGACGAGTTACGACCAGGATAAAGTGTGCAACATATATTCCTTTGCTAGCCACCACTGATGTATTTTGAAGCTGTATTACTTATTCAGTAATGCACTTTTGGTTGGATACCATCAAAAAAGGAAGTACTTAAAAGCTGCTCCGTCACAGTGTGGGACTCGTAAGTGGTATTGATCTTCGATTCCATTAATCAATTCCACCTAGGGCATTTAGGTCTCATGGTGAACAGTTAACCATCTGCACCACTGGGAAAGTAAGAGTCTAATGGTAGAATTCCCATTTCCATCGGTTTCTGATATAGAACAACAATATTCCGCCAAAACTGGTGATTACTGTCACACTCTCGATATATCCGAACTCAACTGGTCACGACTTCCCACTACAACCTCAGGAACATTTTGAAGCTAGTCACTAGTGCGCCAATTATCGTCAATGAATCGAGGTGCCTTTGTGACCAAAACAATTACCACAGATGACAAATTGATGAAAGTGTAAATTCCACCATTGGATACTAGTTTACAGGGGGTGCTGAGAACTAGGCACTCACCAGGAGACCTGAAGTTTCTAGTCTCGATTGCGTGAAAAAGTTAAGCGCGTGCGCTGCTGAAGGGTCATAAACTAGGATGAAACATCTATCCAGTGCTCCATGATTTACAGCAGTACTCAACTAATACCACTTAGTAATGAACACAAGCAACTGTATACTAAATAAACTCAATTCACTTATCATTTGATTCACTAATTAGCTCATGGTTGACGACCTGTTCTACATTTCATTTTACTTTTAACAACATTAAACAAACAGTTTGTATTCTTTATATTTTATTCCATAGACATTGTTTAAGTTGCTAATCAGATGTTTACCTAGTTTTCATTGATTCAATGATCAATTATTAATCGAATATTGATTATTCATTGGTAATAATAAACTATGTTGTTAACATGAGGACTATATTTTTTGTTTCCCAGTGTTTTGTCTTATAGAGTAATGTAATAAAAGGAATGTAAAAGCAATGATTTAACTAAAATATAAAACATATAAACATTATTACTTGATTGCATGATAGTTGTCCATGAAGTTATTCACAATTGGACTGAGCCATGTTTATGGGTGCAGACTATATGGTTGGGGGTCATCGTGATGATCATAACGAATGGTTAGAGACCTTAGGTGATATGGCTCAAAATCGTTTACAATGGCGCAAGCGCATCCATTCCTTGTCCTCCTCAATATTCTAAGCTTCTGAATTCATCATAATGCTTCGTTTACTGAATTATATTTTCAATCACTAATCCTCTTCATTAGTATTGAGTCTGTTACTACTTCCCCTACTCTGGGATGTTATTCGATAATTTAATCTCTATCTTCTAATTGGGGCATGGAAACTTGAACTAATGTACGCACGCACCAAATTGTACGTTGTAACTGACTGACTAGTTGACTAATTTAAATTAAATTGCACAGTGTTCAAACCCACGATTAAAATTAGAACACTGAGTCGGCCTTCACCTTATTGCAATAAGAGACAACCGATGGTTGGTCTTGTGTAACAAATGTCTAAACCATACTAATCAGCGAAGATTTTCAACCCTATTGACTAATTTGTAATATTTATTCAGTATCCTAGCCTTAGAAGTGCTTACTCGATGCTTCTAACAAATGTAGATAACGTTTCGAAGATACTTTTGATCAGATACTAAAAAACTACGAATGTTTTCTACTTTCATATTCATGTGGTGAAACACACTGAACCTCTGGATAGTGTAATCTTATTTCAATTCCTGAGTGGCCATATTGCCCGCTCTATTGTGACGTAATTTTGGCAAAAATCAGATAAGCTATTAATCCCATGACATTCGGCATTCATTGGCTGAGTGTCATTGAAACATCCACAATCTATTCTGAAGTCAAACACTAAATCTTAGATATAAATAGTGGACTTGCCCTTAAGATGGTATATATCCATCACTTGAGGTGGTTACGACACATATTACATAATCGCAATCACCGGCTAAAATAATATGCATCGTTGGCTGCTATAAGTTGGAATGAAGTTACGAGAGGTTGATTCAACCTGTTTATATAATCACCAACTGTCCGAGATAAATCGGTAGTTGTTAACTAGTTGGTTCAAAGCTAACTCACTTATCTTCATTAACAATTTAAAATGTTATTTTATATCTTAGGATTGAGTGCATTGATACTGATACATTCATTCTGATTGCAAAAACTTTTGTGATATTATCGATACTACTACTTACTCACTTACGCCTGTTGCCCTTCACAGAGGAGCATATGCCGTTCACCACCACTACTATTAGTATTTAAGTACATAACATGAACACTTCATCTATGTTTGCAGCTATAACTGTCGATTTAATTGTCTGCTTCTGTTTACTTCAACCAACTGATCATTGTCTTTTTCCTTATTGCTTTCTTTTTTCAGTGTTTTCATTATCGTCCTACTTAACCATTCAATATAACTGAATGGAGATGTGGTGTGAGTATGTCAGTATTTCGAAGATTTTTTTCATGTATTTCTTCTGACAATTTTACATCATCATATACATCTAATTTTCTACAAGATACTACTAATAAATTAACAAATAAATCGTGTATTATTTGTCATGAATCAGTTATAACTTGTTTACATAATCAATCAAATAAAAATCATAAATATTTATCATCATCATCATCATCTAGAAAAGATAATCAAACTATTCATACAACTCAACCGAAATCAATGTCAGTTTGTATTTCATGCACAGATATATTGAATAATCCTGTAAGTTATTTACTTTATATTGAAAATTATTAATCAGTTGAATATTGAATGTTGTTTAAATTAAGTAAATAAACATAAATAAGAATTAATCACTAAAAGTTGTTTGTTTGCTGGATATCAGTAAAAACTAGGGAGTACTGAACAACTGTTTTATCATAGTATAAGGTTTCTTAGCCGTATATAGCCTCAATTTTGTCAAGGAATTAAAAGAAACACCTTAAAGTTTCATGGTAATCGTCGAGCTGTATCATGCATTGATAAAAGTTAGAATTCTATCATTCGATATTGGCTGTTTCAGTGGTAAAGAAGATTAAGTGTTCACCGAGAAACTTAAAGACTCTGAGTTGGATTCTCTGACGAAGTTGGAGGTGGCACTGAAGAGACACATATTAGAATCAAACAACAATCCATTGCTCCCTGATTTTCTTTAGTACCCGAGGAACATCAATTTGTAACTAATAAAAGAAATTAAACTTAATTTAATTATTTATAATCAGTAGTATATTTGAAAAATGCCAAAGTGTAAAAACTTTTAATTTCTAGAGTAATCGGGTTTACATTTAAATTGCTTATTCATACTTTATATGCATTAACAGTAATACAGTTAACTATTAATATCATCGAATATGAATTGATTAATGTGTTCAATGTAAACTTCTGATGAGTTTAATAGAAAATCGAAACAACTAATTATTATTGTCTTATTCTGTAATAATGAACAATTATCTACATATTAAATAAACCTAATCGGAAAAAAATATTACTTATTATTTTGTGTATGATATAAATCAATACAGATACTTTTCTATCCTAATTACGTAATCACCATCATCATCATCATCATCCAAATCATCATGGTCCATATCATCATTAACCACATCATCATCACCAATCAAATCGTAATCATCATCAACATGATCACCCCCATCTACATCATCATCATCATCATTATCACCAGCCAAATCATCATAAGATTATGGCTCATATTTGGTTATGTATATAAATAATCCAATACATATTTAATCATTCAATATCATCATTTTATGAATCCCTAATATAGAAAACATTAGTCAGTAACTAAGGCATATTCTATGCAATATTTATACTACCCTTTATTCATTAAAATATAAACTAATTCATAATATACATAACAGAGATTATTTTACTGACCTTTTTATCTTAACTTATACACAGTAGTCATAATGTTAGAAGCTATTTTGAAATAACTACAATTGATATTTATTATCCATGTAAATCTACAGAAGAAGTGGTACATGTACGTTGTATGCAGTCTATTTAAGTCTGTATCTTTGTATCTATGTGTACATATCTATTTACCTTCCTATCTACTTACCTATTAACCTACGTTCTACTTATCTATCTATCTATCTATAGAATTATAAATACACATTTATGTGCGCATATTTTAATTTCTTCATTTTCCTGTATTCCAGTTTTTCTTTTTTTTTTTTCTATCTGTCAATAGTTCCACTACATGTTTACTATGTCTAAGTAATTTAACATTCATATCATCAAGTGTATGCATATAGAAGGTAGGTATAGACAATAGTTATCTAAAAATGAATAAGTTCATGATTATATGACTAGGTCAGATAGATACAAACAGTTAGTTGAATAATGTTAATATTAAGCTAATTAATAATACTGAAATATTTAGAATAGGCTTGTATCCCAGTGTGAACATCAACATTAGAATGCAGGTACATCCAGCCGATGAGTCCCAAATAGGACGAAACACGCGTCGTGGATTCCACTTGTCAGTCACAATCCAACTTAAATAATACTGAAATATATTTCTTCTTAATAACAAATAGATCTATGTGTATATCGATGCTTAATCATTGAGATAGTAATTCACCAATGTTTTCAATATTTAAGTTTAGGTATTCAAATAGTGTAGACCTCAAAATCATCAACAACATCATCATTATTGTACTTTAGCAATAGAATCAGTAAAAGAGTTCAACTGACGAGTGCTAGAGAGGATAAAACATAAGACGTGAATATCAATACTAACATGAATCCGAATTCACTAAATGTTGTAAATAAATGAGTTTTATCAAAGAAGAATAGGCGGGGGTGGGGGTTGGCTAACGAATTCTTCGGTTAGAAAATATACTATTGATCAGCATATTCAAACCTGATCTATCTATCTATCCATCTCGTTTCAGTAAGGATTATCCATTAAATATCCATTAGTTGAACTCAAAGAATGACATGTTATTTTCGAATGCAATAAATGTGGAGATATGAAAGTTTATTAACTTAATATTATTAATTCGTCTAAATTAGACAGCGATTGATCACCAAGAATTACCGGGAAGCTGTTTCTTCCTAGTGTTGAACATTCAGTATCAGCTCGCTGGTTACTGATGTTTGGATGCGTCTCCTGGAGTTCTAATAAAAAGATTTAACCAATGAAGTTTAACCAAGTAGGGTATGAGGCAGTTACCTCCGAAGGCAATAAATGAGGTCTCGTAAATATACCTCTTATTGATTGAGTTAGGAATATCAACCATTAGGATCCTGTTATTTGGCAAGGCGTTTACCGAGGAAGCAGAAGGTTTTAGGTTAGATCTTTGGTAAGCTAGTAAATGCTTGCTACTGAAGAGCTTCATACTAGGATGAAATAGCTATTCAGTACATCCTGGTTGTTAACAGATGTCTAAATCAGAATGATTCATGACTAAACTAACATTCAATAATCTTCACATTACGTAGTTGAAATAAGAAAATTCGATCTTCATACACGATGTCAGCTCACTTTCAAAATTGATTATTACTAATGGATGCTATGAAGATTGTTTATTTATAGTTAACTATTCACGACTTAGTAGCCAAGAAGAATTGGACAATTAATTTTGTCCTAATGTTGAACTCATCAGAAAATGAGTTACTTAACTAAGGTTTGTCAACAATATAAAACATCAAATCCAACAATCTAAACGACATAGAGTAATAACAGTTACCAAGAACACATTAATTACTGACTCAAGGAGATGGAGTTTATTGTATTTAAGAATATAAGACAATGAATACTACTACAGTAGTCTAAGAATGAGGCGATTACCATGAAACTTGTAGATACTAGCAGCATTTCTAGAATAAGAGGTATGTGTCTACTTTAAATAGAATTGTATACTAAAATAAAGCAACTATAATCTACTTCATAGTATTCAGTAAGATTTATTTTACATAACTAATCATCTATTATCTAATCTTTCAAATTTAACATTCAATTAATCATATTGAATATTTCCACTTTTAGCTTAATGAAAAGAGAATGTGTGATGTAACAAGTTCATCTTATCAATATAGTTTAACACATCCATTTACTACTAATATTAACACTAGTAATTCACTATCAACAACAACACCAACACCAACAACAACACCAACATTGCCAATATCAACACTACCATCAAATACAATGAATGATACAATTGATATAAATCCTACAGATAAATCAATTAGTTTACAATGTAATAAATTTATTACTCGTTGGATTACACATTGTCCATTTCAATGGATAACAAAATCCTCGAATTCACATAAATCTACAATAATTCATAATGATTGGAAAATTACATCAAATGATACAATTACATTGCCTAAATCAACATCAACTATACAATTGGATACTAAAATAAAACGAAATGATAATGAAGATAATATTGAAGAATGTGTTATTCCAGTGCCTGTATTCAATTTATTTTTATATTTAGCTCAAGAAGGTGTATATGCTAAAGATTTATTTCGACGACCTGGTAATATTGCTCAAATTAAAGTAAGTAGTATATTGAAAAGTTTCATTATTATTATAAAAATTGACACTTAAATAACATAAATGAAGATTAAATTGTTTAACTGAACAGTTTTCTTTTCACTCATGTGTAAGTATACAGTATTCGTGATTCCAATTTAATGTATCCGATCGGCGTCGATGAAAGTTATTTGTATGGGAGGGGTGGGGTGTGAGAGATATTCAGCAGGTAACCCAGGACTTCGGTTTTGTGCATTTTAGTATTTCGCAGTATGGTATACCTACTCTTCAGTAGATTCTCATTTTTTGAGATACCCAGTTTCTAAGTTGTGAATTGTTAACCATTGAACTATTTAGGGAGTAACTGACTCGCTCTGGGACTTCGATGTATACAATCATTTATCACTGTATCGTGACAAATTTAATATTTATTAGGTCCTTAATATTGAATTATATTAACGCGGTTCTAATTTGACTACTAATGACTCCACATCCCTTTTATCATGTCGGTGTTGGTGGTTGTGATAATTTCCTCAAGAGATCACTCTTCGAATCATTGAGATAAATGACTAATCTACCAAATGAAAAAAACAATTCCATACTTCATTTTTCCCAAATCTTAGAACTCACTTATTTAATTGATTTTTAAATCATCATTCTGTCACATTCGATCCTAAATTGTATATTTAAATGAGTGTAGTTAGCATTGAATTACATCTTCCTGTTGATGTTGTTAAGGAATGCAATAGATTAGTTTTTATTGTCATGTATACCTCCTAAGAGAACTGTTTAGATAAAACATCACTTTGGAAGTAAAATTAGTTTTAGCTTGAAGCTGGTAAATGAAAACAGTGACATATATTTTGTCTCATTTATAGACATGAGTATGTCCAAATTACATGCCCATTGCAAAGGTATGGTTTACTGGACTTAGTCACTCAGTAGATAACACAATGGCGTTTAATATGAATAAACTGAGCTCAAACTCCGATTTGAATTATAACACAGTGAGGCAGCATATTTATTTAATTGACGATTTCAACTCATTCACTGAATGATTTCAAGTATCTGAAGGCATTTAAAACTGTTTACTATGAGCATACAAGTGTGTTGCAGTCTGATATAAAGAACACTAAATACAAATCTATTGAAATGTAGAGACTGTTATGAAGCATTAAATGAAATGAACATTACTAGATTGTACAGTCGTATACAACACTAAGAACGTTGTGGAAAATATTAGTTGTTACTGAAATGTCGTAAGTAGATGATCATTTCATTTAGTTGATTTGGCTGTAGTATTAGAACATGTAAATGCTGTACATGAAATGCTCACTGCTAGTCATTGTTTTAATTCAGTTACTACTTTATACCAGTGAGAAGACAGCATCATATAACTAAATTAAAGAAATGTAATTATTATACAGATCAATCAATTAGTGCATGTTATCCTACATGGAGCATAGGATGTCGACAAACATTCTGCAACTACCTCTGTGCTGTGTTTTTACTTTCAGTTCTTCCCAAGTGCTGTTCACTGTTTTCATGTCTACCTCCGATTCCCAGTGCAATTATACAACTAAATCATAGTTTTGAAGTGCCATTTCCTCTGTTAAGCCACAGACACAACAATGAAAAAAATCATTTTTCTAACTGAAAATATAGTAGGTTATTAGAGTAAAGAATAATTATAATATGTCACCCTCCCCCATTCTCCACCAAAATCTTTACTGAAAAAGTAAGATTTCTTCACAACTGTTGGATACATAACACTGTGGTTTCAACCATCAAACATATATAAATATAGAAACCTTGTTTTACTGATAGTTTTTATGGAAGGAGGGGAAATAAATAATGTATTGAGCCATTGTTTCATTGATGATGCAAGCTTATTACCAAATAATATCGTAAATCTTATTTTTTTTTGTCAATCAGGTTATTGACCCTATTTGTAACTAAAGTAATAAACTTAGAATCGCACTACATATTGTTTAATTTTGCTGAACTTAGGTTCAGGAATATGATTGGAATTCCTAATTCTGATTTGATATCACTATTGATCTGAATTAGACGACTACTAACCACAGGTAAACATAAGACAGCTGTCTCGTCCTAATATGACACTCTTCAAGAGTGATCACTTGCGACACAATCCGGAGCAGGATCCATAACTTTCTGCTCCTCGGTGAGCACTTTAACACTATACCACTGAGTCAGCTACAAACGGTTGATACTTTTAATCCAGTCGATTCTTATTACGTTTGCACGACCTCATCTATAACTGTCGGTGAATAACTGCCTTACACACGACACAGGTGGACCTCGATTGTTGGGTCTTCACATCAGAACTCCAGGAATTACTGTGAGAAGTTAGTCACTGGTAAGCTGATATTGTTATTACTATTTCATACGGTAAAACGTTTCGTAAGGCGCTGTGGAATGAAAAATACGTTGGGCAACGTTTTGAAAGCTCCACGTTGTTAATATATTTGCCAAAAGTCTTACACACTATTTCATCCAACTTGATGTGATTAGGTGTAAACCATTTAGTTCACTGCGTTACTTTTAATTTCATTGTAAATAAAATAGAATGCTAAACTGCTTGTGCCATTTTTGACGTTGGAATCCCCTCAGTTATTCAAAATTCATTTGAAATATGTCAACATATCAAGTTGTATTGTCGTGAAGAATTTCACTAATTGACTATTCTCACTACAAAACTTATTTCTTATCCTAAAACCTGACATAAAATCCTACTTTTAACACTAAAGGGCTAATTGTAACTAAAATTCCTGATATTTAGCCTAAATATTAAACCTGGCTATGCGATACTGTCTATAGTAGGCCGCTTAAATGTAGATCCACAACAATGTTGGTGCCGACAGGACACTGTCATATAAATACTATCTTTTACTTATTCTTTTACTATACTTTAGCCATTGATTTTTTATCAATATTTATTCAGCACAGAATCTAACAGTATATGAAATCAAAGCATAACATATTCTTAAGTAGCTGATGAAACTGATAAATATCACTTTCTTACTATCGAAATGAATCAACTAATTCCTTGAACATCTAGTTTCCTATTGATTGACAAATTAATATTCATTGTTCTTACTATTGGTTACTTTGTTTTTTTTTTCTTTCCATATGTGACCTTTTTTAAGGACAAGTTGTTTTTGCTTTCTAGTAAACAAAATGAGTTCCATTGTGTAATTCTTTTTCAAAATGTTACGGGTTTGTTTAAATCATACAAACAGATAAACAATTTAAAATAGTTAATGAAGATGATTATTATCAAGTTTGGTTGATTGAATACATTAGAGATTAATAGTAGAATGAATTTGTATATTCCCATTGATTTGTTATAGACTGAAGCTGGTTAGTCACTGTTGCTATATGTACATCCTGTGCGGATCGCCTCGATATAGCAGGTACATTCAGCCGATGAGTCCCAAGTAGGATGAAACGCGCGTCCTGGATTCCACTTGCCAGTCACAATACAAATTAAATGATATTAGAGATTAATGTTAGCAGAGTACTAATGAAAACTAGAAAGCACCGAGGAATCTACGATGTACACTGTTGATAAAGTTTCATACTAGGATGAAACAGCTTCTTGGTTTTCACTGATACCCTGATAACATAAATCTGTGATGAATTCAATCGATTAAAATAAATAAATAATTGATGATTTGATTTGATATATTCATCGAAATTCAGAAAGTATTGTAAAGATTGTTATTATAAGTTAAGTTGATTGGATTCGTCCCAGATTGATATTGGTCAGGTACTATTGAAAACCAAAGAGTACTGAACAACTATTTCGTCATAGTATGAAACGTCTCAGCAGTGTGCACTCTAAGTTTCGTCAAAGTTTCATGGGAATCACTTAACACTTTGCACCACTAGAATAGAATTTTCACTTTCGTCAATTTCTAATATAACTCGATGATTATGTGTTATCACTAGTGTTCACAATCACACTCTCGACACATCTGTATTTTAAACGTTAAAACTTCTCACTTAAACTCTGGGAACATTCTGAAGATAGTCATTAGTCATTTGGTTATTGTAATTAAATTGAGGTAGTTTTGTGTAGAGAGATATTGAGTTTCGTTGTTTGTATTCAAAGGTATGCTCGACTTAGCAGTCGTATATTAGGTTGCAACAATTATCCAGTGTTCCCTGGTTTCCAACTTTACCCAACTAGCTAGTTTCTTTTGTGTTCACTACATGGTCAGGGTCTTGAAAGTGTTATTCAGTTGAGCAGTACAATATGTTTGGTCATCTTAGGTATACGTTCTTTGGACATGTTCAATAAAACGTAAAAATTAGGCGCTGCAGAGGTTATTGAATACCAGTTTGATATCACGTACACGTTTGAATTAGACAATCATTGACCACCAGTAAGCACTAGGCAATTGTTTCATCCTCATATGAGACTCTTAAGTGGTATACGTTGATTTACATTCATTCATATTAAGTTAATTTGCTATAGTTTGCGATGCTTATTCATTGTCAAAAGTGGATAACTTTATATTGTTTCTAATTAAATAGGAACTCACTAATGCTTTTTGGCTGAAAGATCACTAAACATCATGGTTACTACTAAATATAATGGTTACTTAAATGACAAATTGAAATCCTGGCCGCTATGAATAGCTGTATCATTCTAGTATTCAACAGCTTCTCCTAAACTTATTCATTTTTAACAGACGCATTCTTATATTGAACTGCAATGGTTTATAGAGATTAGTATTAAGTTATTAGTTGATTGATGTTCGTAGGGTACCATTCAGAACAAAGCAGTACTGGATGTGTATTTTGTTCTAGGATAAGACTCCTCAGCAGTGTTTACCCTAGATAGATGCTGGCTCAACTGTGCCAAAGATTAAACGTTTGTCAACCTTAAGCCATTTAAGTGAAATCTAAGGTGCATACTACTAAGGAATTATACACTAGGCTGAAATGGCTGTCTAGTTCTCTATGGTTCTCAGTGATACCCTACGAACATCATTCTATGACGAATTTATTCAACAATTACATATATTTCATAAATATCTTCATATACTACTAAGCAATTACACGCTGAGTAGTAGTGGTAGTAGTAATAGTGGTGGTAGTGCTGTTAATAGTATTGATCGTAGTTGTAGTATTCACAGTATTGGTAGTAGTTATAATAATAGTAATAATATGATTCAAATACACTCTTCACAGTTAATTAATATGTGTATATGAATAGTTATGGCGATGAAGTTTCGTCATGTTTCATCTATACAAATGATAAAATATCACAGCTTTTGTTATTATTCTTATTCTGCTTCTTCTTATTATTTATTATCCTATTGAAGTAACAATTGAATGTATACTTCTTTTTTCTCGGTAATATTTATATATTACTTGTCGATTTTAATAGTGTCATGCGATATTCTTCCCCTATTTCGCATAAACATATTCAGTAGTATATAATACTGTTGAAATTTCATTGTGTATATATTCATATACTGAAAACAGAAAAGCTAATGTATACTATTCATGCCTAATAATAATAATAATAATAATAACAGTAATAATGATACTACTGATAATAACAGTGAAGTAAATAGTTAATTGATGAAATTGATATATATGGAAGTATACAAATAAAGAGATAAATTGAATATAATGTTATAGTAACTGTAGAAAAGTGATTAATAGCTTACTTTACATATTTCAATATAATAATAATAATAATAATAATAATAATAATGTGTTATGTGTTTACATTGAATAGACTACTTCAATGTAAATGTTAAACATTCTATTTAAACAGTTATAGATTGATATACATTAGTCTAATGATACTTCAAGCCTATAGACTATGAACTTCCAATCAAATAACTAATATAAGTTAATAGGAACATTGAATTGATTTAATTTGTATTGTGACTGGCAAATGGAATCCAGGACGCGCGTTTCGTCCTATTTGGGACTCATCGGCTGGATGTACCTGCATCCCAATGTTGATGTTCACAGTAGGATTCGAATTCAGTCCGGTTCGTTATTGTTTAATTCATTAACTAGACTTTGCTTGTTTGTTTTTTTTTTTAAAAAAATCAATTTGTAGTATTAATCGCTTTTCAGCATACGTTTTCAATGTAACATTTCACTGTAGTACTACTGATAGGATTGAATAACTGAAATAGTAGTTACCAGTTTCTATTGGTGATCATGTTGAATAATACAGTTTCTTTTAAAAGTATCACTAGTTTTAGTTACATAATCTAAGCGTGAATTATAGGAACAACATCATGTTATTTTGGATTTCATCAAATAAATGCATAGACAAGATGTATGCAAACTAACCAAATCACCTATAAAAGTAAAGAATATTGTTGAATTAGTGATAATCTGATTTTTGTTCGAACTCAGCACTAGTGACAGTGAACATGCTAGGAGTAGATGGTAGATTTGTTGATAAAACTGTGGAGCACTATAAAATAATGTGTTAAGAGCATACACTAAGCACGCCCATACCTCAACGGATAATGTTGCTTCTTAAAGGTTGAAGAAATTCTATAGATAGTCAAACCAAAATGTGGTATTCATTCATGACAGTTGGTTCCTGCCATTACTGACATGTAACAATTGGTAGATCAAAGTCAGTGAAATTATCATTATCCACTGTCGGCAACACTAGATGATATAACTGAAAATCATCTGCAGTAATGCAGACGCATAATGTAGTTTCAATTGCATCTAAACATTGATTCTTATTTTTATTGACAATCTTTAATACTACCACAGATACTGTAACAACTACTTTGGTATTGATTTGGACTACCATACATCCATTGATCTATATTGATATTGGTAGAATTTTACTATTTCCCTTCATGAACTCGTATTGATTTATTAAGGAAACCTTCGTAGCAGTGGCATCACGCACTGGCTGTTTGATATCACTGTCATTGATTGAGTCTTTGACGCGATTATGTTAGGGGGGCATCACTAAACTTTTGTCCATAGTGAAATAGAACGTTAGTTTCACTGCTTATCAAGGTTATCATGTTCAAATTAGGCACTATTTTTAATTCTTTTCCTATTTTAACATCCATAAATAATTATTGACACATCATATGAAGTCCTTCACATAACAAGTCTGGAAAGTGTTAAGAATATATCTATCCACTGAAAGGTTTAGGGACATATTAGGATTTGGTCAGTAAATAACTTCAGTTATATCATACTACAAGGAAAACTATTTCATAACTGTAAACTGTAAAACATCGTATGGGTATCCAATTATGTATATTTTGATAAGATTATACTCAATATTGTAGATGTTACGAATACTGTAAAGCTAAATTGATTCCTTCATCTTTAACCATGTTATAAAGTAACATTGGTAGGTAAATTTAAATTCAATAAAAGAAACTATGCGTTCATAGACAAAGTACATGGTATGAATTATATTTTTTCTAAGTAACTATGAATCGTCTTCAAACAATGGAAAAAGTTAAAATTAGTATACTTCATATTAATAGGGAGTTTTTCATTACCGGTGGTAAGCTTTTGTAATTACTGATTCTTTGAGCTCGGTGGGCATATCTGTAAGACTAATTAACCTCTTGCTTTTTAAAGAATAGTATAAACAACCGGTGCAGTGTTAATAGATCTTAGACTATAACAGTGATTGAATATATCCTGTTCATCATATTTGATTAATTCATAATTGAATTGAGGTGGTTTGTGGAGATTCGTATTTAGTTTAGTTGACTGAATACGTCACAGGTTGATATTGGCAGGATACCACTAAAAGTCAGAGAGTATTGGATAGCTGTTTCGTCCTAGTATGGGATTGCTCAGCTCTAGTGAGAAGTTATGACTGATGGAGTTTAGGTATGTCGAAAGTGATAATTAGTGTGCTATATGTCACAAATTGATGGTAGACGGAATCTTACCATTGAATGTTAGCTAATTGGTAAACGAGTTTAGGCGTTCGCCAGTCTTAAGGCCCTGAGGAGCAACGTAGGGTAAGCACTACTGAGGAGTCTCATACTAGAACAAAGTAGTTGTCTAATGTTTCATAGCTTTCAGTGGTACTCTGTCAACATCAATCTGTTATAAATGAAATAAACTAATGTACAATTATTGAAATTTTATGGCTTCTATATGATTGATAACGGATTTATTTGAGCTATAGTGACTTGGACACTTCTTCCTTTTTATTTTCACATACCACCCAGATTATCTTGAAAAGGTTAAAGAGTAACGGTAAAATGCCAAACGTATGATGTTGACATTCAAGCAGACAAGTAATGTACCAGTAAACATTGTACTATTCCTTACAATTATCTATTCTATGAAGTAGCTATAAAAGGTTGTATCTTATTGATTATGGGAAGAAACAGTCTTTACACAATTTAGGCGATTATACAGCCCACACAAACACTTGAAATCAACTAATAAATTAACTAAGGTTACCTTCAGTTCATAAGTTTCAATTATCATTGTGTTTTCTTTTCCTACTTTTATTGTGTAGAATATACTGCAACAATTTGCATCTGATCAAGTAATCGATTGGAAAGATTATAATATTCATACAGTAGGAAATGTTGCTAAACGTGTCTTATTCAATATACCAAATGGTTTAATTGGTATAAAAGGTGAAAAACAACTTTTAAGTACAGCTCTACTAACTCAACAACAGTTAATTGATACTAATCAAGTGAAAACAGTACGTCAATCATCTACAATTCATAATGAACTCAACGATACTGTTAACATTTTCATTGAATCTACACAATGTCAACATACCAACATAGATGATCATCAGCATACTTCATTAATTTCATCTAGTCATAATGATAGTCAGATGAATAGAGAATGTAATCAACAAGTGAATGGTTTATTACGACGTGCTATTGTTCTTACAAATATACAATCAAATCAATCATTGAATATAATCAATTTATTATTTTCATATGGTTCAATAAAACAAATTTATCAATTAACACCAATAGATATTGAACGTGTACATGTTTTTCATAAGTAGGTTTTACAAATAACTTAATGATAATGATGATAATTTGAAAGTAACATTTGACTGTATAGATTGAGAGATTTCATGATTATATTCTCTCATTGAAAGATAGGCTTCTACAATCCAGAAGTATAGAAATCTTGTGAAGTATCTTAAGTTGAACGTTATTAATCGAGTTAGAACATATAGCAAATTGTCATTTAAATTTGTATCTAGTATGGGGATGCAGGTACATCCAGCCGACGAGTCCCAAATAGGACGAAACGCGCGTCCTGGATTCCACTCGCCAGTCACAATCCAACTTAAATGTATCTAGCATGGTTGTTCACTATCACAATTTAGTTTCATTTCATAATGAATTCATTGTTGAAAATAACTCTGAAGTTGTCTGCTTTTTCAATAATCAAACTCTTTTCAGAAGGTATACAAATTGACTTGGAATGCACAGATGATACAGTCCTGTTTGGTGAAGACGATGATAAAATGCAGAATCTCTTAATAGCATTAAATAACAATATGTTCATGTTCAGAATGCGTTTCTCTTCCTCTTAGTACAAATTGTTGTTTCAATACTTGTCTGTATTGGTACGTGAACCAAAGATAGTGAATGAAGTAGTTGAGTATATTGACCACTACACTTATCTTGGAAATGTGATTAGCCCTGATAATTTGGTATCTGACAAAATTTCTTTATGGACTGAAAAAGCTCGTTTGGCTTTTACCAACTTACGTCACCTATGGTGTAGGCGAGATATCGATCCCTCAACAAATGGACGAGTATACTGAGCAGCAGTCCACTCTGTCTAATTATTTAAATGTAAAACATGGCCATTAAGAGTAAACGACTTTCGTAGTTTATTGGTCTATTGATTGTAGATACCTTCCAAACATCACTAGTCTCCTGGGATCACTGCGTATTAATTAATACTGTTAGACGCTAGGTATTGGAGAAAGATGATAAATCAGTCAATAATGTTGTGTATCTTCATTAGCGAAAGTGTTCGGGACGTATTACTTTTGGTTGACCAATACCTATCTCGACGTGTAATGTTGATTGGTATTTGACTAAGGTAGAAGAAATTCAGGGTCGACCTGACCGAGACATGGTATTATTTCATGAAGTCACTGACTACTGGTCTGGGTCATTCTCATAGATATACACTACCTAATTGGGATCTGTGCAAATAATGTAGCTAGTTACTGGAGACACTTAATGATATGGCTCAAAATTGTCCAGGGTGACTCAGATGTATTCATTCTTTGTCCTCTGTGAAATCGTAAGCTAAAAATTATTTCATGCCTTTCTTTCCACGAATTGACTCTTTCTCCCTAGACTATTGTCTATACGTCCAGTATATTTTATTATTATCACCGAAGTAATTACTAATACTAATTTGATGTTAATCTTGCTATGTTTCTAAGATGTAACAATTTGAATAGATAAACACTTGGTTTTTTTTTTAATCTGTGTATTTAATAAAATGTTTATAAACTATTTAACATGGTTAATCGATTTCTCACTATTAACTAGCAACATCGAGACTAGTTTGAGGTGTTCTTCATCAAGTAAATGATGTTCCAGTTGCATTAGTTACTATTTATGATAGCGGTGAAAAGCAAATGGAATTAGATTCTAGACTAAAGGTTTATATTAGTTACCATTCAGGTAGGAGTACCTGTAATCTTTAAGAAACAGGTTCGTGTATGTGTGTGATTAAGATTTGTGGTATTTGGTTTCACGGTTTGAGACATGTACATTAATAGCTCATTATGCAGTAATTAATGCTGTATTTCTTCACGGATCGAATTCTGTGAATCAGATCGTAATGTGTTGAATAATCTATGTGATATTGCTTCAAGCTATTCAATTAATCGCATCTAGGTAGAAGTAATAGTTTATCCATCTGACATTTTATGATTAGGAGATTTAGTCAAAATAAAAAAATCAATCAAATAACCTGAAGAACTGTGATGATATTTAGATTTTGTTGATCTAATAATAAGTGTATAACATTCTATCATGACTGTTATATGTGTATTTGTGGTCTTACAATAAAAAAAGTACTAGCAACTTCAGTGCTGTTACAAAGCTTTTATTGTGCCATCGTATTGCGTTATCGGTGCCTAATTCTTTTCACAACTGTCAGATGACATTATTTGTGTCGGAACCGCCCCCAGAAACCTCGATGAATTCTCCAGAACCCTTAAAAGAGTCGGAAATATTCCACCTAATCACTGATCCACAGAACTTTTTAAAATCTCAACGTATTGTGATCTGATTGAGTGATGGCTGAAGCTTCTTAGTTTGGACTGAATGGATTATTGTTTCAAAAAACTATAAATATACGAATATTCCATAAATGACTCAATGTTTCTTACTCGAATAAAGATTCCTGCCTTCTTGTCTTCTGTCTTCTAAATTGTGACTAGGAGTGTTCATGGAGTTCGAGTGCTGAAGTTGTCCACTGTTAGTCAAGCTATCAAGAACGAGCTATAACAGTTTGTCGCCTACATTTTTCCTGATACATCAGTTGGTTGTCTATTCTGGTTGACCTCTTTGTATTAGTTGATAGATTCAGTCAACCTCAACTATCATAATGACCAAACTTTATAAACTCCATGGAATTCTTTCAGCCTATACGATCTAGAATTTTGTTGTCATTCCAGCTGATTTTATGTATATCAGTTGGTCACTGAGTTGTGACTATTGTGATATCCCTTTAATTCTTATTAGTCTAGATAGAATCCTACTAAGTTTCAGTAATACGGACGCTAGTCTAAGTCACTCGACCTTGAATACACTTTGTTGTAATCAAACGTTAGAAGAAACGAACAACTGAATTTAGATTTCAGGTTATTTGTGGCTGATCCATCAAAATCTATGGTTGACAGTGAAACTGACCACCTTGTAATCTAGTCCTGTAGTAAGCATGTTCCCTAAAGATTTCATGTATGACGTATTGAGAACGAAGGCCAAACAGTCAGGGTCAAGTTTCCAACCGAACTACATTCCATTGAGAGTGACTTATGTCTATGGTTGTTCCAGTCAATGATATTAATTAGAACATATCATTACGAATAAATATTCATCTATGTTAATACGTGAGTTGACTAAGAAAGCATACGTTTCGCCCATTGTAATGCCTCGTAAAGTTGATTAAGTGTTACATTATGTTACATTTACGGTCATTTTACCATTGCGTCTTTTGTTCCTAATGTAGTGAAATGAAGTAATTGAGTTCGTTTAAAAACGATACTGATTCCAAAATATTTCAGATTTCTCACTATGGTTTCACTAATACTCTTCACTAATCACTTACTTTGGCTTTTGTTACTCAATATTAAAATGTTACTGTTATTACACAATAATTATAAATAGTTGAAATATCACTTCATTTCTTATTGTTATTTCTCTTAAATTCTCTTGTAGTATCCTTAAAGATTTAACTACAGCACATCGTCAGTTAACTATCATGATATTTGGTATTCTACATCAACTTGTCTTCAATATGGCCTACAATACAGCATGTCAACATCATGAAAATGAAAAAGACACTGATGATCTACCTAATATTCCATTGCTTAAATTAGCTGAAGGCGTTGTCAAATCTGTAGCTGGTTCATTGTTTCATTCTTGTACATCTTCAATAGTACTGATAAATCAGACAACACAAGTAAGTAGTGCGTTAGTGATATACAGTAATAAAATATATACTGATTCATTAATTTAGCCTTTGAGTTTGATATTAACATTTGACCTTGATTAGGCAACTATTGGAAACTAGGGACTAGCACTAAACAGCTGTTTTGATCTAATATGTGACTCCTTAACAATGCCCACCTGTGACCTCACTAAAAGCTGGATATGACAACTTTTGGTTTCGTAACGAAAGTAGCTCCTGGCTAGATTTTCTAATAAGATCGAGAACGCGCACTACTAATAAGTCTCGTATAAGATTTAAAGAGCTGTTCTTAATTGCATCGTTTGGTTTTTGATAGTTGTCTGACACAGGTAAATTCGTGAAAATAAACAGATTAAAGGTAAATTTCATTATTGCGAATCCCCTATCGGAATTTTTTCCGGCAACAGAAGATGTTGGTAGATCGCAAACTTCTTTTGAATACAAATACTAGGATCGTAAACTGGAGTCTCTATACCGTCTAATTCCCATCCACTAAACGTAGCAGACGAGATCATACTCTGTTAAGAAACATTCAAAGTAATTGATAGATTATACAGAGTGCTTCTATCCGATCTAATGTATAGCGTTGTAGAGTTATTGGTTATAACGTTTTGCTAACACAATCCTTTGAATATAACACAGTCAAGCAAAGTTTGATTTTTAGGGTTATAGGAATAGTAATGTGTGTATAATGAGTAATATTCCAACGTACTTCCCAACATTGTACTAAGCTGCAGACAAATACTATACGTCAAAAATTGATAAAGGCAATCAGTACGTAACTGTATGATCTATCTTCAAAGCAACTCTGTTTCACATTATAAAGTCCTATCAAACTAGAACATTTACATTAGTTAATCACTGATCACTGACGAATGTTATGCTTGTCATGTCATGATGAACTATGAATGATTTAGCTTAGATTATAACGTCCACTTCAAATTCATAAATTTATGTAAGTTAAAAAAGAAATAGATGTTGAAAATTGCATAAAATCACTTTAATACTTCTTCACAATATTCTTTTTCTAAGAACAGATCTATTTCTAGCTAATGATGAAATCTTAGGGGAACATTTCATTCTATCTAGAACTTATCAGTTGGATAAACCTCTATCTGAATATTAATATTCATATTAAATAAGCGGACAAAGAGTTACTTTACTTTTCCAGTTTATTTTGCATCTGAAATAATACGACTTCAGGTTGTATTTACATAGTAATTCATATTTAAGTAAACAAGTAATCTATGAAAAAGCTTGCGGTAGAGGTGGGGTTAGGGTTAGTTTAATGAAAAAAGGTAGTCATCCAGTTCATTTGAGTAACAATATAGAATCAAAGAGATGAATTACACTGAAAAGAATCTTTCATTTTTCATTACTATGTGATAAGCCTACATGTAATTATATGGACAATAGAGATTGAAAACATACATAGAATGGAATTTGGGCGGTGACAGAATTAATAAGTAGTTCTATTTTACCTAGATACCATATTATCTGATTGGTGTTCGCAACAAGATGTACCTAAACTCATGTAAAAATTGAAGCTCTCTGAATGATTTCATCTCAAATCATCCACTTTGCATTCTGAATTATTTACCAGAGTTTATCGTGACACGATTCAACAACTGTCAGATTGACTTGGCGGTGACCGACTACACGTTTGCCCAATTCCTAATAGTTCTTAATGAATTCCAACAACTTAGTTGTCATTATGTAGCTACTGGTCTAAATGATTGGACATCCTATGTACTATTCTCTGATAGAAGGTGATTTGGGTGGAGTCGGATTAGTTAAAACTGGTAACTACATTGTAACTTGAACTACATAATCCAATCAGAATAATAAAAGATTAGACAATCACTTCACTAGTCATAATTCAATGATCAATCAATACATACTAATGGCATACACGTCCGTAATATTCTTCAAGTATATACGTATGTATTGCATTGTATACATACACATGTAATGAAAGAAAACCTTACTAACACAATCATATCATGCCTAGATTATAGTGTTAAGTTAGTATGCCTATTCATTTCTGAAATCCTGGGAATTGTGAATATTATTTTCAATAAACAAATAGCTACTAGTAGAAACGTTTTCATAGAAACATTCTGCTGTTTATTATATGAAACTGTAGAAAACACTTAAACAATAAATCACTACTGAATGTCAATTTGATTTCACGAGCTGGTCTAAATTAGACAACCATCATTCATCAGGAAGCACTAGATAGCTGTTTCTTACAAATACGAGACTCTTCACGATTGCGCATCCACAATTCTGCGGTGAGAAGATGTGACTAGTGGGGTTTAAGCATGTCGGATATTAGGTAGTTACCCACCGATGACGACGGATGTGGTCACACAAACGTATAATGGAGTGACTGAATTAGAAATCTCAGCCGTTGGAAGCCAACACAATGGTCTTATGGTAAAGCTATCGCAAAGAAGGTAGAGGGTCCTGATTTTAATCACTGATGGGGTCGTGGATTCATACTGTTGAGCACTCTCGTATTAGAACGAAGGAGCTACCCAATACCTTTCGGTTGCCTAATTCAAATCGATTCGTGATATCAGATTGACATTCAACAGTAACTACAACATCCATATATAATTCCTACTGAAATAAACAAAATGAAAAGTAGTATAACTTTCATATAATAAGTGAATAAAAATGTTACCAATTTTAATTTAATTCTAAAGAGATTTATTCTGTCATTTATGATTTGATGAATGAATTCATTGGAAATGATACAATTTCATTATTCTCATCTCAATGCTGATAAAGGTGGCTTTAACTTGTGGTGATTTTAATAAAGACTGGTTTTAATTCAATGTTGGTTATAGTTATCGATTGATTTTAGTTGAGTACTACGGAAAAACACGGAGTACTGATAAATGGATGTTTCGTCTTATTATAAGGGGATTTGTTAGCGTACGAACTAGTACTCTATCAGTCATAGACTGAGCTCGGGATCGTTAGGTCTAACAATAAAAGCCAAACCATTAGTTTGACTAAAATAGTCTACAGTGATAGGATAGCCAATACAATTAATTTGTGATATTATACTGGATGGTATTAAATGACCATGATATTACAACATAAGCTGACTGAAGTGGAGATTATATCATTGGACTTCCGAAGTCTCAGAATTATTGCTTGTTAAGCATATTCTGGCATATTTAAAAGCTTAAAGGTACGATCTGACTAAGAAGTCTCATAGTAGGATGAAACAGCTGTTGAATGTTCTAAGGTTTCCAGTATTACCTAAATGAAATCAATCTGTAACGGATGAATGTGTGAAAGTTTAAAAAAAACTTTGATGTAATCGTACGTGATGTGCCCATTATCATTTCCTCTATTGATTTTCAATATTCTCTTTATATTATTTCTCATTTGATGAAATTCCCTTGTTTATTGTCCACTCAACTCTTCAGTAATAAAAATTATCTACTACTTCGTTATAGCTGTTATGTTATCTCAATGATACCATAGGTGTTTTTATGATATAAAAAAGCCCCATTGAAGTCATGATCAGAAATTTGTTAACAGTAATTTTTGAATCTCCAAATACATTCCTGTGATATCACAGTCCTGTATCAGTATCAGACAGAGTAAATGATTTTGAATACGGTGGTCTTGAGTGCTGTCAGAAGTATGAGGGCAGTTATCACTTCCCGGTTGCCCACACCGTGGAAGGGTTCTTCTGGAGGTACCTGAAAAGGAAATTGGATTAGAGCGTGACCGCAGTGCCCAAGGGACAACTGCTTGAGGCCGGTCACACACGACCTTTTGGTGAGTAGTTTTAGTGTTAGCTCCGTACTTGTTGAAGACCTTATCGCCGGAGACGGAAATCCGTAGGATAAGACGTTGTAGCGTTTATGTATCAATCTTATCAGGTGTCACCATTGAAAATGCATGTTAACAGTTAATAGTAACTCCAATACATTCTGTGAATCACAGTCCTGTATCAGTATCATACAAACATGAACATATAGAACTCATTCAAGAATGATTAAATATGTGTAGATTTTAAATAGTTAAAGTTATTTGTATGACAACCTAGAAAGTAGCTTACATGATGCCTAACACTATAAAGAAAAGTGTATGTGAAACCTTGAAAGAATTGAAGTCTTTTGTATGATTCGCACTCGTTTAATCATATTTCACCGTCTTGAATTTTATTAGGAATATAATTGAGTCATAAGTGACCTAGAATTCTATTAGTAGTAATGATTAAACAATTACAGAAATAGCCTAAGGATAATATTTGTGATAGTGATATACATCTTAATTCACTTAAAGTGTTGGCTCACCTAATGGTTGTGAATGTGTTGAAATGATAAAAGAGGTTTGTAGTTCAGATGGATACTTTTAATTATGTTGGAGGATTTTAGGAGACAGATGATGTAAATGCGGAACATTTGTTGTCATTCTTCATTATGTCACCAGAGCTTAAACCTATTTTAACTGAGTTCTTTTATTATTTCACAGATATTAAGTAAATCCATTCTGTTTAGCAAAAAGGAATATCATCACCAAATCGGTATCAGTTTAAATAAATGATTATACACTAATACACTCACTTATGATCGTCATATCTTAGCAGAGAAACAGTGTATTCAAAGAAGGTGGAAGCTTTTTTTTACACACACTTAGATAAATACGAGTTAACAATCAGAAAGCATGTTATGCTATCACTCATGTCAGTGAATGTGAGCAGCTAAGAATGCGTTGATGTTCATAACTGCGAGGATTTCATGAGCTTCCGAATGAATTTCTAGAAGCACTACATTTTGATCATTCAGTTATGATTAATCATATAAACACAGTTCTTATTTATCTACCCTTCTAGAGGGGATCATTCTGTAACATAGTCAAAGGTTACTCCAATATAAGAACATGATGATAATGCAACTCATTAGGAACAATCAGTTGAAAATAAAGTCATCAGAATAGTCTAACTTATTGTTGATGATGTCGATCAGCGAAAAAAAATCCTTACCAATGAAATATATTTTAAACGAAATCCAATACTACTTACTGACGAATATTAACCAATACAAAACTTATAGTGAATCATTCCTATTGACAATCATCAAAAAAATATTAGAAATCTGTTTAGAACAAGATAGTTAGTATCACTATATTACTCTATTAACTTATTGTTTTAGTTTAGTTGATTGAATTCGTCACAAACTGATGCTAACATAGTACCGATAGAAAACAGCAAGCACTAAAGAGCTATTTCATCCTAGCATCAGAGCCCTCAATAGTGCGCACCCTCAATTTCACCCCCAGAAGCTTCAGGTTGGCAAATAACTCACCCATTACACCACTTTTCCGATATTCATTGGTAGAAGTCTGAACTCCACCAGTCACGACTTCATACTATATTTGAGGAGTCTCATACTAGGATGAAACAGGTGATGAGTTCTTCCTAGTTTTCAATGGTACTCTGCTAACATTAATCTGTGACGAATTTAATCAGAAGCTAACTTAATTCAATTATTATTGAAGTGTTATCATATTTGACATATTCTTAATCGGTACATTTTATTCCTACTCTAATCTACTTCACCCCCCTTCTTACTTTGCTTTCCCCCTCCCGCCTTCTCTGAGTCCAACATGTTTTTTTTTTTGATTTTATGCTTTTTTCGCCCACGTATTCTTTTTTTTTATCTTTTTTTTCTTTTTTTTTGTTTACGAATCATATTTGTTCACAGGATGGTTAACGCCTCAATTTTTTTTTTCATACATAAAAATGTTTTAATGTTATGGAGGATTAATTAGTAACTTTATTCTATGTAATTATCACTATTATTATTATTATCAGTAAGCATGTAATAGTTACATTATATTGTATCTATATATCTATTTATCACTATATGATATAAAGAATTTATTATTTTAAGTGAAGTCATTTATTTGATTGTTGAATTATTCATCTAAAGGTACACCGAGGAATCCAGCTGAAAACCATTGAAGTTCTTCTTTTCACTGAATTCTTAACTCTTAGAAAAATTACTGTAGTAACTGGAACTTAACATTAAAGTTGTGATATATATATGTATCTGTACATTGTGATTTCATCATTTACTGTTGATGGCTAATTGTCATACTCTGGTAATGTTGTCTCAGTAGGACTTCAAAAATAACATTCTGAAGTTATGTGAGTTGAATTATGGTTGATAAATGGAGTCTAAGACGTGAGTCTCGTTCTACTTGTCACTTGTCAATTGGATATACCTGTATCTCAGTGTTGATGTTCACACTAATAGTGAACATTGTGGTGTTTAGAACGAAACGAACTGAGTTCCAGTCACTATGCGAACATCAATACCGGATTGGAGACGAATCCAGCGTAAGTCCCAAATAGGATTCTCCTTGCCAGCCACAATATAACTCAAATAATACTTATAAACTATAGTTATATCAAGGGTATCCGCTCAAGGATTCACATAGACTGATCAGTTTTAGTCTATCATAAAACAACGGGAAGATACATTCCAATATACTTTCTAATTCTTCTGAGGTTACATCACTAAAGACTAAACTGATAATGATTGCAATTGGGTATTGTGTATTGTCTTTAACCCACTGAAACTATATAATGTTTGAATAGATTCTGATAGCTTCGTCGATTCACTATGTTTATATGTCTGTTACAAATATGGAACGGTTTAATTTCTAGATGCACAGTGAAGTGGTCAAACATGAAAGTTTATATATGAACTTGGATTAAAGTTACGAAGCGATTAGTGAAGATAATGATTAGCGTAAAAGTATAAAGTGCTTTATTGTAATTCATCTTAGTTAAGCTGCTGATTCTTCCATGAATGTAAATGTGAGATATAGTTCTCAGAGGTTACTGGATGTTTTTTACTTTTTGTTCTATTGTCGCAGCTTTAACAAATTTACCAGAATAGCTATTTTCATAGAGAGTGTCATGTACTAGTGTTACTGGCTTTTGTAGAATATCATCCATTTAAATCTTTCTAAGTGAAGATATTTGACCATAGAAAAGACTACTTTCATGCTGTACGAAAACAAAAGAATATCAATGAATGTACTGGCCAACTTATGATTTCTTATTGTATCTGATTCATTCATCAGTCTTTCCAGATTACAAACGTGTAGGAACAAAATGAATCAATCTTTATGTATAATTTTCCAAACAAATTCAGTTTCAAGATGAGCAGTAATACACTCATTGAACTAGAATTTTTTTCAAATACAACAAATGCATAATTAATATCTCTTCCATGAAGAGATCTAACACAGAACCCTTTGCAATTGCTGTTTTAGTAAGCTGAAGCTGTACTTTCATCGTATAATCAAGTAGTATCATTTTCAGTTTGGTGGTGTAGAGATTGCTGAATGTTAATTTGATACCACGAGTCTGTCTAAATTAGACAATGAATGATTATTAATAAGCACTGAACTGTTGTTTCCTTTTAGTACGAGACTCTTCAGCAATGCGCATCCACGAACTCACTGTTTTGGGTGTGAGGTAGTTACCCACAGATGGCGATGGATGAGGTTTCGTAAACATATAACGAACGGACTGAATTAGAAATATCAATAGTTTGAAGCTGACTCAGTGGTTCAATGGTGAAGCGTTCACGAAGGAGCCAGAAGGCGTGAATTCGATCTTTGATGGGGTCGTGAATGCCCAATGCTGATGAGTTCCCATACTCAGATCAAACGGCTGTTCAGTGCT
The DNA here is from genome assembly GCA_025215515.1 of Schistosoma japonicum. Classification (NCBI taxonomy): domain Eukaryota; kingdom Metazoa; phylum Platyhelminthes; class Trematoda; order Strigeidida; family Schistosomatidae; genus Schistosoma; species Schistosoma japonicum. The sequence continues at coordinate 1,188,536 of CM046065.1, forward strand.
TCCTGGTGATAAATGGTTGTCCGAGACTATTCTGTGATATCAAATTAATACTGTCTAGTAGCTTTGAACCATTGATCGTTGTTACTACTAAGTTCAGTTGTTGATATCATTCTAACTCCATAGTTAAAATTTACTGGTATAACTCGTTAAACTATTCTCAACTAATTTATGAGTATTCTAGCATATAAAATGGGTAAATGGGAGATTAGTTGATACGAGATAATTTATTTCAATTAACCAATGTTATGCATAGGATTGCTTAGGACAGATTTTAATAGAGAATACTGGTGAGCGGTCTATGCTCCTCTCGGAGTGGTAACGGGCATAAGTAAGAAGTAGGTAATTCAAAGAAAATCTAAAAGTTCAAGTATTGAAAGGTTCTATTGTTCAATTGTGCCATAACATGCATACCAAGATAGGAATTTATAATAAATAAAATATCATATTCAGAATTATCAGCAACCATTACAGTCTTTCATATCATATAAGAGTTCTAGAAGACAAATGTAACTTCATCTACAAATGAATCAATTATAATAAACTGATAATGTTTATAAGAAATTCTGCTTCCCTGGGTAAAGGATTTCGGATCAACTAGTTTCACAGTCTGCAATGTTATCACTAAGCTAATCAAGCCATGATTGACACCCTGTATGTTTGAAATGCATGCATTGGTTAGTCGCTTTCATTTTCACATAGTGCCAATGATTTCGAGTTACTTAGACTGATGTCTAAATTACAACTCGATCAATTTGATTTGATCAACACTATAAATGACTTGATCAACATCAAGCTAGTCACTACAAAAGGATCAAATGAATGTATAGTTTAAATTTAGTTTTCATAACATGTAATTAGTAACATAATGGAAATATGAAGATCATTAAATGCTGTAATTGATAGCACCAACTAATTGTACTTAGATAATCAATGAAAATGAGGTATCTCATCATAATGTTGGTCTTCTGAATAGTACTATCCAATCAGGATAAGTATCAAAATAAGTTGTTAATACTAAGATTTCTGCAAATTCTACTTAAAGCATTGAACTCTATGAGATTGATAGATATATGTAGTACAATACAATTGAATTCAATAGTAAATAGTTAAACATTAAGTTAGATGATACACGATTACGTCATTTTTAAATTCTGCCATCTTCATCTTAATGTTTATATTTTTGTTTAATTTCCTAATAAAGTAAATCTTCATCAATAATTTACATCCATAGTTCTACTACAGATATAACTTTCATAGTACAATTGTAACTATCAATAATTTACATTTTTCATGATATTAATTAAGATAGTCTAATCTAATCTCTACATAATACTTTATACTACTGATATCATTCTAACAGTAATATATGTATGTCAGAATATGTTAATGTAACCTAAATAAAAGAAATACCCTACTACATATTGATCGTTTCTAAATAATTCACTAAATTTATTCTTCTTTCTTTATTGTTCTAATAATTTTTGTTTTTCTTTTTGTTTTTTTTTCTTTTTGTAATTATTTTTCAATTTTTCAACTCTTTATTTTTACTGTAGATACACCGTCGTAGTTAGATTCATTCGGCGTAATGTTTTGTATTGTATAAAAACTAGATTAATACACATTGTTGGTTTTATTCTTTTGTTTTTCTTTCTATTTTCGGAGAAGGATGGGAGGTGGGAGGGTTGAGGAGAGCGATATGTTCCTAATTATAAGTTAATGATTATCTTATAATCTTTATTTCATTATTTAGATTTAGTATTCAATTATTAAGAAGTAATGTTTCGTCCTAATATAGGTCTCTTCATTAGATGTTAATGAGTTTCTTTTTTTTCCAGAAAGAAGTGTGTGTGTGTGTGTATGTGGAGAGGATAAAGTTAAGTTATCCAAGAAAAGTTTTAGTTATTTTCTTCATTATTACTTAATGGATAAATGATGCACAGTAGAGTATAATTTTCATTTAATATACTAAGTGTACTACACTGATATCCGTCTATTATTTAGTTACTGACAATTTCAGATACTTGAAATAGATGACTTTCTATGATAATTGCGCACACTGCTGTTGTTCTTTTCAATGATAACAGTTTTCTAGTGCCTTTAGAATTTTAACTGATGTCGAACTATGACCACTGGTACATTCGAAGCGTTGTGTGTGTTTTCTGAGATCACTGAGTATGAAATACGTGGGCTAGGATTAAGGTATTTAACAAATATGGTAAATAGATTAACGAAATAGTGAATCTTCATCAGCTGAGGTGATTAGAACATGTGTTACTTATACCAAACAACCGCCTAACTCGAGAAGTAATATTGTCTAATGTAGGAGTAATCTGGAAAAAACTAAGGGTGGTCACACCTAAATTTGGCACTGGTCTATGAAGCCACTGACAATGAAGCTGAGTCATATCAATAGGCAAGAGCATCTAGTTGGGATTCATGTGATAATTACAACAAGTGATTAGAAACTTTGTATATGATTGTTCAAAATCGTTTGTAATGGCACAGATGCTTCTATTATGTATCTTAGTTTCTGATTTCATTAAAACATCTTTTTAAATCGATTTACGTTTTCTTGAATCTTATATTCGAACCCCCTAACCTTCTTCATAATTACTATTACTGTTGCTACCCCCACCACCCTGGAATTTAGCATGGTAATTTCATCTGTTTGTGCTAATCAGTATTATGTTAAAATGAACTGATGTGCTCAAGTGCTACTTTCTACGCTGTGGCTAACTATGGTTGATTATACCATCCAACGATTCCAATAAATCTATTCCTTGCAACCACCCACCGCTGTATACTAATAAATTTCATTGTGTAACAGTCAAATATACAGCAATTTAATGAGATATATGGCAGTAGTCTGCATATATCAGTATTACTTAGAATAATAGTAAATAGCTTAATGGATTAATGCCATGTGTTGATTCGTCAATTCCCCACTTTCTATTTTCTCCGACGCCAGTCTGCGTTGTTCACTGAAGTGAGCCATTTCTGAGCACCCATCATATATTCCCTAACCAACTCTGTAGCTTATCTTTCACGACTGCACCACTATCTCCGAATACCCTGAATTTAACTTCAGTATTATTTACTACGTGTTATCAACAAACCCAAGTATTGTTTCACAGGAATTTATGGTCAAATGTTAATAACCTAAGAATATCATCTTTGCTTTCATTTATTACATAATCCTCCACCCTTTATATTCTTTTTACCTTAGGTCCTTCAATCACTTGTCATATGCTTTCCTGTTATTGATAAAGAATTTACACAATTCTATTGGGATATATTGAATAATCGTTATAAACTGAAAAAGTCGAAATTGACAAGTTTCACTGGTGTTAAAATCAATTGTTCTAAACCAGGTAATTTCTTCAATATGTAGTTTTCCATGTTGTATATCTGTCTTTTTACTTAACAAGTAACAACACCTAATTGCAATTAAGTATTTGAATAAGTTGAATCATGACTTGTCAGCGAAATCCAAGTGGTGTGTTTCGTCCCAATTGGGACTAGTCAGCTGGATCCAACTGCATCTCAACTTAAACAATGCTTGTGATTTATCAATATATTAAGGAAATCCGCTCAGGATACACGTATATAGTAACAGAGACTAAACATCTTCAGTTCATAACAAATCAATGGAAAGATACAAGTTCATTTTAATTATGTAACTGAAAGATCAGTATAAGTTCTTCACTTTTTACTGTTTAATTGATCATATAACTTCATTTTTCAATAGAATTGTCTAGTTATGAGTTAATTTTCAAATCATGAACTAATCCTTTGTAATCAGTTGTTGTAAATCAGGAAGTATTAAGTAATATGTATGTGTTATGACGTAAGATATTGGGTGATTGGATGGCCGAGTGCCAATTGCTAGTGCCTAGTTGGTTAGTGCGCGTCTGCCCTGTGCCCACTTAGTCCCAATCCGAAATAAGAAGAACGCGAGCCAATAGATCAGCCAAACAGAATCCTATTATATTTCAAGCATTCCTTTATATATACATAAAGTCAGAGCACACAACAAACCAATTAGAAAATTGACATGAATACAAAACGAGGGAAATAGTGGTAGTGAATAGGAGCAACTTGTATACAACTAATTAACTATAATCCATAATAAGAGACAATATAATAACAGTAATTATGCTAACCGGGAGGATGGGGCAAGCGGAGCGTAACAATAATAGAAACATAATGTTTACATTACAGAAAGTTCGAATAAATAAAATAATGTTCGCAACCACAGTTCTGAAAGTTTGTTACGCTTCTTTGTATTCCGGCATAACAGTATGTATGAGTAGTATGAAAATGTTTAGCAATTCACACCGATAACCCAGCTTAGGACCGTACAAAATATTTTCAATTCACATTGAGTGTATAGATATTTGATGTGAATTGGCAATTATCTAGTAGTATATTTGACAAAGTTATAACATGTAGAAAATTGAAATAACATAAAACCTTTGAATCGTTGAATATAGAATTACTAGTATAAATGTTAGGTAGTAACTGAGAACCATGAGGAATTTGTATTCTTTTCTTAATGTAATAATGGATGAATACTTTAGAATAGTTTTATATAGTAACAAAACATCTAAATAAAGCTTCTTAATTTTTTCATTTATTATTGAAGTACAGTCAGTTCATCATGTGAAACTTGAAGTTTTCGAATATTTTAAATTGAACTTAACTAAATTGTTACCATAAAGAAATTGTTACATCATAATTAGTAACAATTCATAGAATTGATTGTTTACAGAGATCAATAACTGTAATGAATGATTGTAGCGCAGTGTAGTGTTCTTTGTGAAATAGAAGGTTTAATTACAGTGATTATATTTTCCTTAACATCTACTTTAATTGAATTCATTGACATGTTCACAGTTGTATTGTGGTTAAGTAATTGCAGAGTTTCCACTCTTAGAAACAACTATTCATAAAGTTGATTTTTGTAAAATAAAAAATCATTTTTTCTAATTTTCTGCTTGCACTTGTGATACAGTGATCACGGTTTAATGGCATAGACAAACTTGGTGGGTGGGAGGGGAAGAATGGATGGCTTTGATGCCTGAATGATGGGAATCTTTCAGGGCTCAAATATAAACAACTAATTTAAGATCAATCTCCATAGAAAAACCCATTTCAATTTAAGTATAGTATTCATCCTATTAATTCTCTATATGAAGACTATTTCGATGTTTTCTTGAGATGACTTGACTAGAAGAGCTTCAATAAACTGTATGTGAGACAGTTGTAGCGATTGTTTTTTGATGATTAACGCACTACGTTTTGACCAAATGGTGTTGACAATTAAGTATTGACGATGAAATTGTTTTGTTTTTGGTAGAGTAGTGAATGAATACTAACTTTGAAGAATCAAAAGTCGGGAAGAAAAATCTGTCCATTGGTCCTCGATTAACCACTTACAAAGCCATTCATACTTGACATTGTATTTGTAAACCATTAAGTTTAAACGTTTCATGAAGCTTCTAGCAGCAAATGAAGCTAATATGATAAATTAGGAATGATTATTATATGAGTGTATCGTATTTGTTAGAGCAGAGCTACAGTCATTTTAAATGTTAGAAAGTAGATAAATTGTTGTTAAATGGTTGTAGGTATCCCGACAGGAAACCCGTTTATAATACAAATAACTAAGTAGTAAGATTTCAAACTGCAAAACTGAATAATTTGATTTCAGTTATCTAGAAAGCATAAATCCCCTTGCTATTTGGCGTCAACTAGTCGATAAACCAATGTCTGCTGCTCCACATCGAGTAAAGGCCGCCGACCAGCATTCTCCTTTAAACTCTATTATAAGCTTTTCCACTTCTTTTCTAGTGGTGTCTATTCTTTTCATGTCTGCCTCCGATTCCTCAAACAATGTTTTTATTTGTCTTCCTCTTTTCTTCTGCCGTTAAGGATTAGACGCTAGTGTTTGTCATGTGAGGCAGCCTTGTAATCTCCTTAATGTGTTTCTCATCTACCTCTAGCGTATTTTACTAATCTCTTCCTGAGCAGGATTTAAGTTACTTTGTGCTCTACCACAGAAAGTTTTTGTTGTTGGTATCTGGCCAACGGATCAGAAATATCTTGTGCAGACAGCTGTTTGTAAATACTTGTATCTTTTGGATGATGGTTATCGTAGGCCGCCATAAAAGTTTCAGCTCCATACAACAGAATTGTCTTTATGTTTGTACTGAAAATGGTCAACTTAGTGTTGGTTAACAGCTGGCTTGAGTTCCAGATGTTTTTCAGTTGTCGAATTACTGTCCTTGCTATGTCGATCATATCTGGATTAGAACATTTCTCGTTTATTGACACTGCCTAGGTATGTAAGAATTTTCACAATTTCCAAAGTTTCTTCGTCAAGTGTAGTTAGGTTGATGCTCAGTGTTTTGTATCTAAGGACTGCTGCTGGCTACAGAGGCTGTTGCTGCACTGTTCGTTTTCACCTGTATTTGTTATAGTGTGTTGGATAGAAAATCTGGGTTGTTCATTTACAAAGTTTAAGTGGTCTAGTTGCATCCATGTTGTCCACTATATTCAGAGGCTGATCTTGAGATGTTGTGGTTATCATAGTCCAGTCAGCAACTAGTACAAAGAGAAAGGGCAATAGAAAATAGCCTTCTCTGACACCGGTTTTCACTTCGAATAAATATGTGAGCTGACCTCCATACACGATTTTACAATGTAGTCTGTATGATATTGACTATCTTCTCGAGTACATCATAGCGTCTAAGATGGCTCCATAATGTTTGCCTGTCCTCACTGATTAAATGTTTTCTCATTTTCAAGGAAATTAATGCAAAATGGTTAGTTCTATTCAACGAATTAGAATGAGTGTCAACTTGTACTGAAACATAATTTCATTACCAACAATCTAACATTAAAAAAATACAATATCAAATCAATTAAACTAATTATTACATCACAGCTTGTTTATAAGAATTCAATCATTCACACTGTGGTGAATACTACTCATTAAGTCGTCTATAAGTAGTAGGTAGCAGAACGTTGCGTGAAATTGAAAAGAATTCAGGAAACAGCGTATAAGGCAAGTTGTGGGATAGTAAGAAGTAGAGTATAATTAGAATATATAGGAAAATTGGAGACAACCAAGGAAAGAAAGTCTTTAATCGACACAGATCACAGAACACAAATAATAAGCAAACTAATGATTAAACGTAATGTATGTAATATTTTATGACATTCTCTGTAATTTACTGACCGTAGGTAATTTGGCCGACTACACTGTTAATCCAAATAGCATGATAATGAGGAGTGCAAGTACTGTGTGACTTCCTAAATCGTTTTAATTGACTTTCTTCATAACATTCCTACTGTCCACTCTCAAGTATCTAACATGATCGATAGTTATCATCAAATAACATTTCAGTTGGTCATGTTTTATTAGAAGAATGAAGATGAAAATGTAGAGTCTTCCAAACTTTTATTATAAAGTATCGTTGAGGCATATTTAATTCCTATTAATTCTGTGCATACACATGTTTCTCTATAGAAGGTTAGTTTTTCTTTTCAGTTAGATCAGCGTCTTAATTTTAAACTCATTAGGAATCAGTAGTTACATCGAAAATTTTATGCATCCTTTATAAAGGGGGTTGTTATGAAGACGTGACCGGGGAAGTTCAATCGTGTTGGGTGTGAGGCAGTTACTCACCGATGACAATGGATGAGGTAGAGCAAACGTATCACGAATTTACTGAATTAGAAATATCAACCATTAGGAGCCGGCTCAGTGGTCCAATGGTAAAAGCATTCGCCGCGGAGTCAGAGGGTCCTGGGTTCAATCCCCAACAGGGTCGTGGATGCGCACTGCTGAGGAGTCCCATACTAGGACGAAACAGCTGTCCAGTGCTTCCTATGTGATCAATGGTTGTCTGGTTCAGATCAATTCGTGATATTAGCATCCTTTATTAGTGGAAAACTTGAAAATTAGATTTTATAGTTTTATTTCTGTCAACAACTGTCATGAATTACCTAAAACAATTGTATCAATGAATTTGAATGTATGTGGATCATTTTGTTGATTTGTCACTGATTGTAGCTGATGAATTTTTGTTGTCATTTGTGCATCTTGAGCGGATTTCCTCGACACAGCGATAGTTCACAGGAATATCTAACTGACATGTGTCCAATAGGACGAAACGTGCATTGTGACAGTCACAATGTAACTCAAACAGAATCATTGAATATGTTTATACTTTCTTTGAAGCAACTAATATCATTCTGTATTTCTGATTCTAGATGGTATTGCACATTCAGAACCTTATTCCTTCATGACCTATTCCAAATCAGCATGTTCAAATCGACTAATGAATGCTGCTGGTCGTTTATTCTGTTTTACAAACACTACTGCTACAAGTGATAATAATAACATTAGTAATAATAATAATAATTTGCAGACATCACCAACATCGATTACATCCTCAGCAAAGCATTTCTGTTTACCATTAAAAGATTCAACTCGTCAGTTACACAAATCTAAACAATATCTACCAATACATGATGAAGCATCAATGAAGTCATCATCCTATCCAAACACCAATGGAACAAACAATCCAATTAAACCGATAGAAATAATTGTCAGTCAACCTGTTGATTTATCAACTAATGACGTAAGCTAATCACATTTATGTAACTCGATGTTGTCATGATCTTGGAGTTTTAATTTGATATCATGAATTAGTCTGAGTCAGACAACAATTGAAAACCACAAATTAACAGTAGAATTGATTAGCAGTGTGAATTCAATATCATCTTACTAGTGACTAAGTTCTAGAGATAATTCCTGGAGTCCTAGGGTAAAAAAGCTCGACAAGTGGAGTTCAACTAAGTCGAGTGTGAGGCAGTTACTCACTGATGATAATGATTAATAAGATCGTCCAAATATGTCAAGAATTGCCCGATTTAGAAATAATAACTGTTAGCAGTCAGTTCAATAGTTTAATATTTAAGCATTCATTGTGAAGCCTTAAGGTCACAGCTTAGATTCTCTCGTGGGAATGTGGGTAAGTGCTACTGTAGAGCCTCAAACTAGGACTAAACAAATCTTCAGTATTTTCTGATTTTCATTGGCTGCCTAAATTAAACCAATTCGTGATATCAAATTAATACTACATTATTTTTTTGGAAATATTGTTAAATGGATAGGGTTTCTCAACTTCAAATACATATCATTTAGGGTAATATTAAAAACCATGGATCACTGGACAATCGTTTTGTCCTGTTATGGGACTCTTCAGAATTGTGGACCTTTGATTTCACTGGGAGAGGGGGGGGGACTTAACTTAGAGCTTTCAGGTTGGTAAGCATCTAACCTTCTGCTCCACTAGGACGGCTTACAATGGTAGAGTTCTAACTTTTATCTGTTCGTGAAGTTGTAACAGAGAGCCGTGACTGGTGGAGTTCAGACTTGTCCGGGTTGAGATATTTGTCATCGATAACAATGTATAATCATCGCACTATATCACAGATTGATAAGAGTGGAGACTAAATCATCGGGCACTGACTGACTCAATTGTGCAGATGGTTAGCTATCTGCCATGTCATTTGAAAGTCATGAATTGGATTCCCCAGTGGATTGGAGGGTGCATACTTCTGAAAAGTTCCATACTAGGACGAAATAACTCTTCAGTTATTCTTGATTTCAATAGTCACTCTACTAATACAGTTCTATGATGAATCCACTCAGCCAAACAGATTACCAATCTTCACAAAAACTCTTTGAATATTAAATGCTAGTTAGATAAAGACATGATAACAGACTCTTTCAATTATCTCAAAGGTGTCATGCAAAGATGAAGGTGAACTGAAAAAATAGGAAAGTGCCTGTGTATCATACACATTCAGAACAATCTGATCACACCCACGTATATATATATATATATATATATATATATATATATATATATACTTGTCAAGGCGGTTCTATGTAAAAATGTGAAACCAGTAAAAGTCAAATGACATATAACGTCAATTGACAACAATGAGATAAGTAAGGAATAAAGAGTGAAAGGCTAAAGATGAGAAGCATGGAAAATTATCATACTAACAAAGGACTACTAATCTCCTTTGCGATTAAATATCGTTTCATTTACCTCTTTTCCCCCATTTGCTTAGAATAGTTGAAATCACTTTTATTATGTACGGAAAAGTTTTATTTTATGTTTAACAGTAGACACTTTCGACAAACTAATGTTGTCACTACGAACAATTCAACAGAATCCCTCTTGGCAGATGTTACGGTTTTATACGTTCTACTAACAAAGAGGAGTAATTGGACTCTAGTGAGATCCATCCATAAAAAAGCTGTAAGGAATAAACGATTGACTAATTTCAATAGGATTATACTGATGAACGGGAAAGGGAATTTGCTTCATTCACCCTGATCACACAGATAAAAAATATGTACAGAAGACAGGAACTTCAAACTCTTAATGATAATCTTATCGATAATGGCTTTCTAAGTTCATTGATATAAATATGAAATGTGCTAGGGAATTATTGAAATTAACGAATGTACCAATTTCGAATTCAAAGGTGACACTGCAGATGGAGTAATCATTTGACGTAATCACTAAAAAGAGCGCATTATGCAACATTATTTCAAGTTTTCTACATTGGCCTCTTATTACCTCACACATGTGTGACGGATAAAGTATTTTGTTGGACCAGTTCGACGTGCATCTATTTATTTGACCTGCATTCTCTCCCTCTACCTCTCTTTCTTCATTCTTAAATAATCACGTTGTCATCAATCAACCTTTTATTTCATTCGACCTTTACTGGTTTCTATAATGACTTTGGAGGCTGCTGGTGTAAAGGCATGATACGAGACAACCGAGATCAGTTTTACGTTAACATTGCCTCTAGAACTGACCGATGAAATTCGCTTCCCACAAACTATACAATATGACTACTTTGATACTTATTAGCTGAACTGTAGCCAATGTAACTTAGCTTTCCCAGAAGCAGAGAGTGATTGAACAAAGCACTAGTATATAAGAAACAGAACCACATCGTTCATTGGGTATGAACAATGGCTTATATGATACATTCTGAACCAACCAGTAATAAGAAATATAAAATCCACAAAAGACTGAACTGTATGGGTGGGGGGTGGAGATTGATACAGAAACAGGATAATAGGTTCATGGTAAAATTACACTAACCCGACAAAAAAAAAGATCTTATAATCGATAATAAGTCTGTGAAAAGCTGACAACGTAAACAATACACATATCATAGTAACTAAATGATAAACAGATGTAGCATAGCTACAACAGTTTCAATTTCCAATTGTACGTCACATTTCTGTATAGAAATGTATGTGTTCATGCGTGTTCACCTTCATCTTTTCATTACACTATCAAAAGATAGTAACCAATGAAATCACTGGATATTTATGTTGATAATTCTCCTTAAAGAAGGATCATAAGAGTAACTAGATTGATTAATACTTTAGATTCTTTACTGATTCAAAGTTATAATATTACTTTATATTAGCATAATTGAAGTTTTAATTTCATTGATATTCATCATTTCACACTCTACTGTATTCACCAACTGTCTATGTTGATTATAGCCAACTGAAATGAATTAATTAATACATTTACACACAAATAAAACTGATATGAAACATCAATGCGTTACTTTAATAGGCGACTGAATTCATCATATAATGATGTTGGTAAAGTACCAATTGAAACTAGACAGTGATGGACAGCTGTTCCGTCGTAGTATGGAACTCTATAGAAGTGCATACTCTAGGTTTCGCCCTTGGTCCTTCAAGTTGGTAAACACTTAATCCTTTGTCCAAGTGGATAGCATCTAATGGTAAAGTTCTTACTGTCATCGTTATGTGATATATGGCAACAATCATCTATTGTTGTTTGCCGTAAGTCTTTCTCCCGATAAGTCTGAACTTCACATATGGATATAACTTACTATAAATAAAATATCGATACTTATCAAGTTGTGGTGTATAAGATTTTAATAAAACAAGTACCAATCTAATTAAGATGAACTTGTGTCTTCCTGTTGATTTATTATAAACTGAAGCTAGTCCGTCCCCGTTGCTATTTGTGCATCCTGAGCGGATTTTTTCGATATAGATGTTAATCACAAGCATGATTTAAGTTGGATTGTTACTGTCAAGCCAAATCCAAGACACCTGTTTTGTACTATTAGGCACCAAACAGGCTGAGTTTGAATCTCAGTGTGAACATCAAGATTGGGATGCAGGTTCATTCGATCGACGAGTCTCAAATAAGACGAAACGCACGTCTTGCATTCCGCTCGCCAGTCACAGTCCAACTTAAACAAGTATTGATCTGTTTATAAAAAATATTGTGAATGATTAACTAAAATGGTGAGGTGAACAAAGTGACTACTAATCTGAAATAACCGTCATTAGGAGAGAAGGGGTGAGGAAGCGATTTAATGTAAACTGGTAACGGAGTTAGAGAAACATTTCAATAACAGTTATATAAGAATAAAGAGGTGGGCGCCGATTAAGACAATTTACGCACAAAATGATGAAAAACACTGTCAATGGATGATCATTGCTATATATAACACAAATTGATGTGAGTAGGAATTCTACCACTGAATGCCGTCCAGTTAGGCAGAGGCTTAGGTGTTTACTAACTTGAAGGACCTCTGGCAGAATCGAGAATTGCAACTCTAAGAAGTTCCATACTACAACGAAACAGCTGTCCAGTACTTCCTAGTTTTAATTGGTAGTGAACAAACATCAGTCTGTGACAAATTCAATCAAATAAATTTGATAGCAATCTCTACAGACCATTTCAATTCAATAATGGTTATGTTTTTACGAGTACTATTTGATGACCAGATTGACCAAGATCATGAGGTACATAAAACGTGATCTGATTATGTGAGCAAATCACATATAATAACCTACATATTTGATCATCCACCAAAAGTGAGACGATAATTATTGTGTTGGAAGTTGTATCGGTAAAGTCATATCTATCGGTAATTATAGGCTGTACACTAGTGCATAACTCTGTATGTATATGAAATATGTTCAAGATATTCAGCTTCTTTAGACTATTTAGTTGAAAAGTGTAGGGTACACGGATTTAATTTCTCATTGGTACACTTAAGGGCTGTATCAAAGTAATCCACTCTAGAAGTACATATGTCAATTGAAAACTGTGCAGTCGAAGTAATTAATCTCATCAATATGAAAAGAAGAACCTTTACTAAGGCGATTCACATCTACAAAACGAATTATTAGTTGCTTGATCTCACTAGCTCAGTGAATACCAAGTTGTAATTCTAAGTAAAAGTTACTGGATTCGAGTCTCAATATTACCATCAACATTAGGATCCGGTTAAATGTAGCTAACCAGTTCCGCTGATATGACGTTATTTAGTTAGCCCAGCTGTATAGAGAATGAAGATAAATACCCAATTTATCTCTATTCAAAGAAGATATTTAATGAATGCATGTTATTTACTTTCTTTTTATTGTTTAATATTTAGACTGAAGAAGTGAAATTAGTAAAAACTCCTGAAGTCAAATTTTCCTCCTATTCTAAAGCTGATATACATGATGAAACAGGAAAACTTTTAACTGATAGTATGCATGTTGATTCATATACAAGTGGAATAAATCTTCGACGTAATCAAAGTCGATATCGTTCATTACGTAGAAGACAAATGGAGAATTTAACAAAACGTGCTGAATGGTTTCTACGTCCTACAACATTACCTGAATTAACATTTACATTGGAAAGATTAAGACCAATACCTGATACTAATTCAGTTTATAATAATCATTCACAAACAACTATGTCTACTATGTCATTATTAGAAATGCAACGTAAAGTAAATGATAAAATTACAAATGATCTATTTCATAATTCTGATATTGTACAAGTTGTTAGTCCTAGAATTCTTTTCACTTCATCAACAAGTGATTTAATTCAATCAGATTATAATCAAATTCAATCAACTGGTCCACGTGAAGCTTTATCAGAAAATCATAAAGATGATCGAACTAATCTATGTCCATCATTATCACTTGTATGTGGGCATAGTTTTAGTAGTTTGTTAAATGCTCCATCATCACAATATTTTGTTGTTTCACAATCAACTAATCTATTTCCACATTCCAATATACAACAGAATATAACATCAAATTCATATCTTCTTCCTAATTTATCACCTAAAATTATTTCAACTGATCCAATTATGTATTATCGTATGCCTAAACATTCATTACCATATGATTATACAGATATGCGTAAACGTTTAAAACTTGATCAACCTGATCGTTTACAATCAACTAGTTATGATAACTTTCATACATTAGCTTATCCATCATTACTTCCTCAAAGTATCTACGATATTAGTAGAGATACAACAAATAATGCCTTCATTGTCACTGATGCAATTACGATTACAACACCTACAACGACGATGACTACAAATAATCCTAGTGAAATTACTACAACTACACTATCTTTAATTACTAAAAATGAAGTATTCAACACTATATCAACATCTAATACTTCATGTTTAGGTATGACAACAATAAATAACATTCAACCTATCCGTTGTTCTAATTGGTCAATAGATCAACCAATCAGGAGTGAACATTTAAATTACCGACGTAGTAGTGGCATAGCAACATTACAATCATCTAACGTATTAACATCAAACGATAAATAAATCATAAACATACAAATAAAATCATGATCTTTTTATCAAATATTCATTATTTCGTTACTTGATTGTTGTTGCCTTAGTTAACTGTATTTTGCTTGTTTTTATCTCTCTTACTCGTATTCTTTTTTTCTTTTAATAGTGCAATAACACTTTATACAATCGTTTATTGTTCATTTATACATAGATATACACTAACATATAATAAGGTAATACATGAAATAATTGTCATTTAATATTGTCCAGGGCTATGGTTACTAATCATTGCAAACAATTATGTAAAAATGTGAGTTGTTTAATTTACATAGGAGGGTTGAGTGGGGAGGGATAGAGAGTATGAACTTTGAAGGGTGGGGGGGGAAAGAGATAATGACGGTGGGAAATGTCTTTATAATTTATATTTTACCTAAAACAGTTATCACAAAAATTTGCATTTTCATAGGTGGAAACAATACATGCTACTTATATACACTAATAGACCAAAAAAGTAATATTATACTTTTCTTTAAAATATTTTCCTTTTTTTCATATTGCCTACAGTGGAGTTGTTGTATCTTCTTTTCTTTAGTGCATTTGTGCATTTGTCTCACTGACATACTGTTTGTGTTTGTTCGCTTATTTTTTAAAAGAAAGGATCAATTTTGCAATATACATTCATTTACTACTTATTTATCAATTTGTTTTGTTTTAATGAATACGTGTTCAGTTGGCGGTATTTTCAAATTTTATTCAATTTTCAATAGGTTTTTTATTTTCTGTTTTGTATTTTTAAAAATTAATTTTTTCATCATAATGTTTGACATACACAATTTTTTTTAAACAAACAAATTTAGAAACTGTTTAACATGATCGTTATTCATTTGTTTCCCTTAAAACATATATATATATACCCTTGTGCACCTATTTGTTTACTTACTAATTTTAAAGTAGCATATTTACTTCATTATGAATAAAATTTGAACGAAATTTGAATTTTCCATTAAACCACTTAATTACAATCAACTAATAAAGTTTTAGAAACTCATGACAAAGTCGTAGTGTAGAATGGTAGGTTCTGTGTTGTTTATGGATATTTGGTCATTAACTGAAAGAATCGATCATCAGATCAGACGGTAAACTCTCAGCAAGGTGAAGAAAATAACAATTAGCAATAATATAGGAAGGTTGTTCAAAATTACTCATGTGAGGAGTCGAAATTTACGCCCATTTGATTTGTTTTATCTCACAGTAACATACTGTATAATTTGAATGGATTGGTCGTAATTACGGCTATAACTGAATATAGAAATGAAGAATCATTATACTTATTCTGTTTACAATGAATTTATGAATGACGGTAATTATCATCTGGATTCATAAACCACTTTTATTTAATGGAGCATGGGTAATCAAGTAATAGTTTATCAAGATAAAAGCCTTAATATTACAAGAGAGGGGATGTAAAGGATTTTCTTGGTCAATAGATAATTCGAGGTTTAGTGAATGATCACCATTTAAGGTAATTTAATTTCTCCAACTTAAATCTTCGACTAATAGGGAAGATGAGCATACACTGTAGTTTCACTTGTTATTACATAAATGCATAATCCCAAATATAATTCTTGTATTACCTATATTACTTTCCATTATATTAGTACATACAAAACAGCGACGAGTATAAGACTTAAGGTTAGCTGGCATCCATTATTGCTTCTGAATACAATTTCAACTAAACTTCGGTGATTTGTTTAAATTTTAGAGCTGAAAACAAATATTGTACTAAACATACTTCTGAATTAAGCTATTATTATTACTAACTGGATGGTCCGAAATCCAGTAAACTAGTAGCAGTATCAATTATCTTAGTGCTATCTAGAAATCATGGAAACCAATTGTGCTTTTATTTACTTCATACACCGATGGGTATAACACTTAAAAATACAGCCAAATCCTATAGATTCATAAATTTCCATCCTCATTCGTATACCTCATTTACATTCGAAGCTCCATAGTGATAATTCTGCACTCTGTATGAAAGGTAGAAATACATCATTCTCTAAACAACAGAATAGCCCATTTATGGTATGTATTTTAATTTTATTCTTTTTGAAATCTTCCAACTGATAGCGTATCTGTAGGTAGCTGTTAAACTTAATTGGGCCGCCATTTAATTGTCGAAATTCATATTTTTTATACTTAACTATAGAAATACTGGAGTATTTCTACGAAAGCAGAATTTTACAGAAAGCAATGTTTTGTGATTGTGGATTTGAAATGATAGAGGTATATTTTCATTGATACAGTTAAATACGCACATGAACAAAAATCTAATCTGTCACAGCTATGTATAATGTGTGGTTGTTCATAGACATTATTTGTGTGGGTCTTCCGACTGAATTCCATTCACGCGACGTCGAAGAATTATGGAGTAAAATAAGAATGTATTTAAGACTTTAGTATAAATCACGTAAAAAATGTATTACAGTCATACGGACGAGTTTTTATATAGTTTATTTTCTAAGTTTTAATGACTAAAGACCACTAATTATCCTTGAAAAGATCGGAACTGTAGCTATATTTTTTGTATTCTTTTGTTTTATAAATAATTTAAAAATACTGAATGAATCACTGTAATGAAGTTATCTAGAACTCTCCTGATGTTTATTAAATGCACAACTTGGACAGTCAGTGTCCAGTAATTGAACTTTAAAATCCATTAAATTCTGATATACTATGACGATTTTTTATTGTGAGTCGTGATAACCATCTCACTTCAAACAAGTTTGAACTCAACCAATCACGACTTCAAACTAACAGAAAAGAGAAAATAAAGTAGATGGAGTGAAGAAATAATGCGGAAAATGTCGACGATTATCAAAAAGGAAACTGCGACAGTTAAGCAACTTTATCCCCTCGGTGAATTTTTCCCTTTATTACAGACGAGTTGCCCACTTCTTCCCCTTTACTGCAGACAAATTTTCAACCTCTTGGGGACTTACCCTACCCACTTTCATTCGTGATTTATTCTACGCTATATTTAGTAAAGCATTTACGTAATTATTTATTAAAATTTTTATGAACCTATTATCTCGCTCACAGTTTTATAACAATGACTCACTAACTTCAATGAATGATTATTCAATTACAATAACACAAATTCCAGAAAACAATGCCTAAAGAGAAAGTTTATTATCACAGATGTTAATGAAGTGCACAAGCATACAACGATGTGATGGATTCACTTCTTGCAGTTATGAATTCTGAAAGAGTACAAGTTCTTATTATGTCGGTTAAGTGAAATAAATAAAAGTATTCATGAAGTAAATCTATAAGAACTCACATTTGTCTGGTTGATGTTTGACAATGGTTCTGCGAACTGTCTAAAGTCAACATTATCAGCATAAACATTTATTATATAGTAAATCGTGATAATAAAAGTGTAAAAGTATTTGAAACTGTGACATACTACAACATACAGTTGCTTTATTCCTATCTTTTAACTTGTTTATTCGATCACAAAGATCGTGAAAGATTTCATGGAAAGGAAAATTTCACCAACAATTTCCTTTTCTTTCTTCAGAGGTCCGACGGAGTATAACATTATTGTTACTAGGAAGTAAATAAATAATTAACAGAATACTTACACTTTATTAATTTGTAAAACAGGAATTTAGAAATTACAGTCGCTTCTGTTTTTCCTAGATTATTATACAACACCCCTCAGTTAAGGAGTAATGACGTAATGCATCATCGACTTCATAGTAGATTTGACGTCAGATGGCATTTAAGCCATATGTTTAGGGCACTGAATACTGTAAGTCCATAATATAAAATTTCCTGAAATGTTCGTATTTTAAGGCATCATCGAATAACGTCGACTTTTCCTCGGTCACCAGAGGAAATTCAAAGTGGTAGTTGTCGTTCGGGATAGTCATCGACTTACAACTACTTTCTGACGTTTGTAAGTGATATAATTTGAAAAACCAACCTGGTAATCTCAATCAATGCATCTAAAAATGATTTTAATAGCATTCAACTTCTTACTGTTGATATTTTCAGGCAATTTTATTACAATCTTTATTTCTGACTGCAATCCTTGTTCAGTAGTTAAAATTAGTGAAGATGAAAACATTGTAGTATGTTTGGATGAGCTGCAAATTAAATAAATCCAGCTAAAATGTACAAATCTAGCAATAGGTGATAGATGACTAGTGGTGATGATGTTGATGTTCGGATAGCTTGACAAAATGCAGTCAGACTGCGCATCTTCGACTTCTATCTCAGGTGTTGTGTAGAGATAGTCACCTTAACGCTCCTTTGCTTGGCTGTAATCATGTGTTAAACACAGAACAATCCTTACCGTTTGCTAACTGCATCTGGCAACGGTAATGTGTCTTCGTCCCTATAATCATAAATTGTACTTAGTTTAATTTCTTGCATTCAAAACAACGTCTAAACATTCTACAAAATAAACAAATATCTTGAACTAACCACATTTATTTGACCCAATGTTGTGATAAGTACCGCTGCAAACATGTCTACTGCTATAACTTCCACTATTTCCGAGAAAATTTCGAACGCTTGTTGGTGAATGCGGCAAAAAACGACTAAATACGCTGTAGATCCTGTCAGCATCAGCAGCTATCAAGTTGCTTGTCAGCATCATCTTTATTATCAAAATCGATGTATGGCTGACTGACAGATATCGGCTCTTCAGAACCCGTATTAAGACTCTCATTTTAACCTGTACGAGATATAATTATTTTATAATGAAGAAAATATTATTGCAAGTATCTAATAGGCTAGGATTATAGAATGAGGACGACCTTGACAGGGGTTAGGAGAAAAATTGACCAATAAGAAAGCGGATTTGAATGAAATGATATTATTATTAGAAAAATCTTTCAAAGTAAAGTAATACTCAAATGTGTACATTAATTTCACATGATTAATAGGTGTTTTAACATTATCTAAGGGTTGTAGACATTTTAAATCAAAGTGACTTCTATATAAATACTCGTCCATTTGGCAACAGAGCATATTTCTACTGGTTCCATTATATTTTGTGAAGATAATTTTTTTCAATCTAGAGTACATGACTTCGGTGTTATTCATGTGAATTTATGTTTAAAGACCCACAAAGTGTTGGCTGTAAACGATGATCTGGTGACTGTACCCAAGTCTCTAAAGGCATTTGTATAAATTTAAATCATCGACATAAATTGTTGTTCTTGTTTCGACATACTTTCTAATTATTTAAATTTAGGTAATTTTTTCAGAGTTATAAACCCTTTCAAAGTATCGTTTTCTTAGATTTAGATCCTAAATATCAAATATTAAATGTAGGTTTTAATATGAAAACCACCTACTCACACTGTATGTATGCTGCGTCTCAGATTATATTTACGCTTTCTAAGAACCATTTCATTAATATCGACAATTTTACCAACGCCCCCCATAGACATCGGTATTTGTTAGGCCAAACCACAAAGAATTGTAACAAACTTTCAGAACTGTGTTTACGAACACTATTTCATTTATTCGAACTATCTGTAATGTAAACATTTTGTTCTTATTATTGTTACGCTCCGCTTGCCCTATCCTCCCGTTTAGCATAATCGCTGTTATTAAACTGTTTTTTATTATGGATTATAGTTAATTAGTTGTGTACAAGTTGCTCCTATTCACTACCACTATTTCCCTCGTTTTGTATTCATGTTAATTTTCTAATTGGTTTGTTGTGTGGTCTGACTTTATGTATATATAAAGGAATGCTTGAAATATAATAGGATTCTGTCTGGCTGATCTATTGGCTCGCATTCTTCTTATTTCGGATTGGGACTAAGTGGGCACAGGGCAGACGCACAGTTACCGACTAGGCACTAGTAATTTCGCACTCGGCCAACCGCCCCCCAAATTTTCTCGCGTCATAACAGTATTCTCATTAACAACTTCGAGCACACATCTCTACAGAACTGATACCACTTTACAGATGTAACTTCAGTGATATTCGCAATGGCTGCAGCTGCAGTTACAGGTGTCTTCAATGACCACTGCATTACAAGGACTCCTATTAAATGCTACGAAATTTCGGAAAGTCTAAAAATCAGATCCAAAAAATTTCTTAAACAAACATTTGTGGCATTGAAATATTAGTTTGTCACTCTTTTCTAAGCATTCGTCCAGGTGCAAAAACTCATCACAGTCACAAAATATCGTTCCATGAAGTAATTATTTCTCCTGTAAATATTAAACGATGACTTCCTTCGCGAAATTAGCGAGCATGAGATAAATCGTCAACGATACAAACTAAATTGTACGCAATGACCATGAGATGAAAAATCTCAGTCTCACTGGTTTGTCATTATTCTATAGTTCAGCCTAATATAATGTAAAGAGTTCACCCATGAAAGAACTCAAACAAATTTATTGATTTCATATGTATCTAGAATTTATGAGGTTAATGAAGGTTACCATCATTGTTGATTAAATTAACTAAAATCCGTAATTAAAAATTACTAAACACTGCCAGTTTAAACGTGCTGGTTTTAATGTGGTTACCATAGTAACGATGTTGGCCACAAAGCAACATTAAGAAAATGTGCCCTTTATTTAGACCTACTCCGAATCCTTTTTCTTCTTCCTACTTATATCCCCATTGTGCACCTTATTTCCCCCCTCCAAGTATATTTATGTCACACTTCTTTCCTTCATTTCCTCATTTCTATTTTTTTCCACATTTTCTGTTTATTTCTCACTCGTAGTCTACTTTATTTCCCATTTTTCCCCTTTTTTACACTTAATGCCCTTTTCGTCGTACTTTTTCGTGACTCCATAAAACCATTTAATTACAGGTACAATTATAAGCTCACTAGTGACTAATTTCAAGATGTTTATCAAGGCATGCTGAGAAGTTATGGTTAGCAGAGTTCAGACTTGTCAGGAGTGAAATTATTAGCACTAATTATAATTGATAGCCGGGAGCTATTTCATAAACTGATGGTAGTGCAAATTCTGCCACTGATGCCAGCCGGCCAAATAGTACAGAGGATTGAGAATTCTTCAATGTTAAACGCCTGAGTAAGATTTCTGTGTTAACAGAATACACAATTCTAGTTTTACCTGATTTTTACTCGTATCCAACCAATATCAGTCTCTGATGAATACGAATAACTAAAATTTATCATAAATTTTAATCTTTATTTGGGTCAATGGTCATTTTATCGTTAAATACATGAAAGTGGTCATAAATTGCTGATCAATCATTTCTACTTATCAAATGATGTATCTCAGTGGAACAATTCGAATCCCATATGAAAATTGCATCTGCATTTATACATATTAGCATGTATTAATTTTAATTCAACCTGCCCCATAAACAAATAGTGGTGGTTTATTATAGGCGGAATAATCAAATAAACGATTAAACGAATTATTCTATACCTTCAAATATTTATTCCTATGCAAACAATATTCATGATTCCATACATCATTAAATGGTAGTATAGTGTTTTCAAATGTATGTCATCGTTGGCAAATTGTCTAAAAAGGCATCATCGAAAAAAAGACAGGAACATGTGTTCAAATCATTCCAATTCTTATACTAATATACGAATCACTAATTAAATTCAGATGATATTTAAATTAATTAAAATCAATTCTGTAAAGAAGGTAGAGATTATCTGGAATATTTTTCGATGTCTGTATAATAGATTTAATCCATTATACTTAGTTCATTTTATGTATGAAAGCTGTAAATAACAGTATGATTACAAAGCAACAGTCTTTAAGATCCGTTTTTTTTCCAGTTGATTTGTAATCGACTGAAACTGGTTAGCTTCTGTTGCCATATATGCAGTCAGAGCGGATCGCCTCCATATAGCTATTAATCACAAGTAATGTTTAAGTTAGGATTTCGACTGGTAAGCCGAATCCAGGAAGCACATTTAGTTCCTAGATGAGACTCAACATCTGGATGTACCTGTATTTTAATAGTTGGTGTTCACAATAATATTAAGGGAAGGATAAAAACTCATAATTAAATATATACTCGTTGCACTTATAAAGACTGCCTTAACTTAGTAGTATAATTATGATTGTGATGGAGTTTGGAACGAAAATAAACTGAGTTCAAATCCAAGCATGAACGTCAACATTGGGACGCAAGTACATCCAGCCGACGAATCCCAAATAGGACGAAACGCACGTCCTGGGTTCCGCTTACCAGTCACAATCCAACTTATACAAAAAAGCAATGACTGCTTATAAACATATTAGTGTAGGGCATCCACACATGCTAGATGATAGCCACAAATATGTGAAAGCTATGAGTTTTAATGGAGTCACTAATGAAGACTACATTTTATAATTCAGCTTTACTGGATAAATATATATATGAAAAAAGAACGAAAAACATTGTGTATGCAGGAATTCGCTGAACATGGTGTAAAGATATTCGATGCCCAAAAAAGTATATGTGGGCCACTGCATATACAGATCGAATAGAAACATTAGGGAACAGTACGAATTACGGAATAAAGTCTTTACACAGATACTTAAGGCGATTCCTTCAAAAGAGAGATTCTTTGCATGAATTTATATTCAAAGCTTAGGAGTGGAATTTTAAAGCATCACAACGACTAAACATCGAAAATGAAATCGCTGCTACTAGATGTTATACATGCAGTGTACCTACTGTAGACGTTGGATGTACAGTTCCAACGTAAGCGTCCAAATGAAATACGTTACTCCAGTTCCTCCAACTGTCTAAACAATTGCTTCAAAAATGATCAATGCACAAAAAACGGAAAGATGAATTTTAAAAGGAATGATAAAGCCTTAGAGAGGTGGGTGTTTTTCAGCAATTGAAATTTATACGAAAAAGAATTTTAGAAGATAACTAAGTAAAAAGCTTTATTATTTTTTTTTATTTTAGTGTATTTTTTTGTATAAGGGGGCCCTAGTTACATCGTTCACTGAAGTTCTCTACTTTCATGATACATGGATTATTAGGTAAGTAGTATCATCTTAGATCCAAATTTCACTAACTGTTCATAATCAGCGTTGCTATTATTCACTATTACAATATATTATTGATACAATGAAGTGTATCAACACTTCATTTAACATGTGGCATATTTAAGAACAATGAAACCATACGCGAATTATATTTGCAAAAAAATAATACCTATGAATCTGTGGTAACTACACGATTTAGTGTAGGCAGTAATCATGGGGAATAGTATTAATACACATTAACAGTTAGAATATCAGGTTTTATAGGGTGAATTCTAAAAGCAGATGTTTCGTAGGTAATTTCAGTAATAATGTGTTAACTGAAGTACAGTCTCACGGAAACACCTAAGATGACGAATAATCAATCTCAAGCCTTACAAAGGTCGATTTTGTAAAATTTGCATTTGTTAACCAATATTAACTCAGTCAAATACTGCACTCTGTGTGTACAATTTACTGCCCTTTAATGTTTAAAATACTGAATTTCGTAAAGTTTAATTAGTTTGCCCTAATGTGCAAAAAACTTCCTATTTCTCAGTATCTTTTACACACCTGAGTGTTGCAATACATTAACACACACTTTAACGCTGCATGTCAATTAATCGTTGTCTAATTCGATTGTGTAACCATTAAACCCTCCAACGGTTTGATATGCTTTTGTTGACCTTTCTGTATAAATAGTCTGCTGGCATACACTGGAAGCTATATGGATTTAAATTAATAGCACTACCGAAACTCAAGTCAACCAAATCTGCAATGATAACATGTTCAGTGGAATCATCTAAGATAGAGGGACATGTGAAGAAGCTGATTCACAATTGGACCTAGACCTGATGGTGGCCGAAATGAATATATAGCTAAGGAAGTACTAGATAACTGGAGCAATAGCATTACAAATGTTTAATACTGCAATTCACTGTGAAACTAGCAAACTCAGCGAACTCAAGATAGCTGTCAGCAATTACTTTTAAACCACACATATTCTACTAAATTATAAGAAAACTAATGAAGTAAACAGCTAAAATTAGATAAAAAATAATCAATACTTTCAACATGTAAGAAGGCTTTAGACAGCAGGAAGCGTAATTATAATGAATAGATCTCATTCAGTACCAAAATAAAATTTAACAAGATAAGAAAATGAAAAGTAATCAATAACAGTTGCTCGAGAGCGGGTAAGGCCGAAACACCAGTCGAATACGCAGAAAAGAAAAAGTAGGTGAATAAGAATTTGAACCGGTAAATAGCTTTATGGGAAAGACCTAGCGATTATAGCAGAAAAGGATGGCAATGTAAAAAGCGTAAATTATGTATATGATGGGACGAAGAAGCTAGCATGGAAAACACAGTAAACAAGTACGACGATTTTAAACGATGAAAAATTGATCACTGAACAACAAAACTGTTGAGTGGAGCACTTTAAAAAACAATAAAATGGATTAGCCCGACTCTGCCAGCTGGTCACTAAACCAGCCCCAATCAAATTTCTATAGATGTCGTTCCACCAGCATTTGAAAACATCAGCATAGCTGTCCAACAAATCAAATTTGACAACGCAGCAAAGCCAGGCATCATACTAAATGAGGCATAATTAGAAGCAACAGTAAAGATATTCTTTGACATCTTTAGAAATATTTGGGAAGAAGTACAAATAACAAAAGGTTCGGAGCAAGGATCCTTATCATAATATCCTAAAAGATTTGAGTAATGGTGAGAACTTCAGAAGTATTACTCTACTATTAGTTCCAGGAAACATCTTTAACAGTGTGATATTGAACCGGATGCATAACTCAACAGGTTAACGAGATTTTAAAGCCTCTTTTTCCAAATTCAAAAGCAGACAAACATATATATGCTACTCTAATTAAGGAAGTTAGTAAAGTGTTCAGAGAACTGTAGTCGCGTCTAGCGAATTAGGATGGTTTGTCAAACAATTGCTCCTGATCTTATATTCTAAGAGAGGAGAATCTCACTTTAAAATACTGCTTTAAATCCCAGACATAAAAATAGTCTTACAAATGTTGTCGATATCTAATTTGGAGCTCCATTATATTTGGGCTGTTTTACTAATAAGTCGAAGTGATGTTTATAGGTTTTTGAAACCCTCTCTTGTCATGGGCAAGTTAAAGGCTTGGATTATTTAGTACTTATTGAAACAGGTGGTGATTTTATATCGTTTTTAGGTATTCTAAATAGTTATGATAGTAATGACTTTTATTTTCGCCCATCTTAAGGATTAATCATTCGTGCGATGCAAGCACTTATGCAAAAACTGTATTTGAATAAAGTGACAGCAAGATTTCACTGTTTTAGTCTAGTAGTCTGCAGTTAGAACGAACCACTACATGGAGTAATGTCGTCTCATTTGGTAAACTTTTTCATAGGCGAATCTGCATCCAACAGGAAAAGTTATTGTATGGATTAGAACAAGATGCCAGACCTACATTGAAGTGATGTGGGTAAAAAACAATATTTGCAAAGTTGCATAATACGTACGGCAGAGCATAAAATGAATAATATATTCCAATTTATGAACGCAACCAAAAGTTTAGCATCTCCACCTGTTATCTTTCTAAGTGAAGATAGATTTTTGTTTGAAACTCATGATAGTTTTTTGTCGTTACTAACAAAATTTGTAGTACTCGATCTACACAATATATTTCATAAAAAGTAATGCTAACACACGCTAGCTAGGATCAAATCATATATCGCAGTTCATTATTTGTTATAAAGTTATGAATACTATAGACTTCAAGAATTACATAGAAAACCTTAATAAATCTTAAAATTTAAATTTAGCACCTAAATACTGAACGAACACAACTAAAAGATGTAGCTGACCTTGTGTTTTTACTACAAGGTCACCAAACTGTACAGCATTTTAAGCACTTGGCTTCTTAATTTCATATTTCTGAAGGCGGGGTAATCAGTTTCTCAATAAACGCGCAGTTTTCAAGTTACCTGTAGAACAAAGTTTATGTTATCGCTGGTGATATCACTAATCTGATAGGAATATACGTTACTTACCCAATGATTTGTGACGGCCGCATAGTTTTTATAAGAATTGTTGTTTATTAAAGTTGCAACCGCTTTTCCAGTTATTAGATGACGTACAATTATCCCACCGGCATTATCGACAGTTCTTAAATAATCAAATGTAAGTAATGTCTGGCAAATTTCCGGCATATTTTTGTGTAAACTCAGTTGTGCAATTTTTACCAAATATTTTATTAAGTGTTTTATATAAATATGTCTCTTTCTGCCCTAAACCGAAACGAGGGACCTGGTTAGATAAAGTGACCTATGGAACCAAACAACTATACAAAAATATATTGTACACTGAAATTCCGAAAAGCTTTTTTTTTCCTAAGGTGCTGGACTTCCTAGATAAAAATTCCCTAGTAAAGTACGTGTTTAGTGTAATGTTTGTGATAAATTAATTCTAATAGATTTATTTTTCAAAAATTCATATCTTTTTAGTAATATTTTCAAAGCATAAACTACTTTTGAGGAAACCGTTATTTATACAATACATTGGAAACGCTTTTTTGCATAAATTTTTACCTAAAGCTATATTTTAGTGAAACGTGAACTTTTGTTGTATGCTCCTATTATTCGTCAATGTTTTACCATAGTTGTTTTCTTGGGTAGATAGCTTTATTTTACGAGGTTCTCCTGTTACTTTTGTTTTATATCAGTAAAGTAATTAAGCTTAAATTATCTAAGCGGTTTAGACTGTAGACACTTTTCTGCAGAATGTTTATACTTGGAGATCAATTAGTAACGATGCTGATTAAATTTGTCTTCAAATTAATTCGTGTGCATTAATCATGTGACCATCAAATTCGGCTTTCGATATTATTTCCAGACAGGTTTGATTAATGTACATCAGTTAAGGGGATACCCATTAGTACACTACTCCCATATTCTCAATAACAAAGTGATCGGACAGTGATTGGGAGTCATAACTTTTGAACAAATGCCCACTATAATGTAACAGTTGTTATGGATTTCATTGCACTTTTTTCATTTCTCAGACCAAATGCTTCGACAAAGTATCATGTTTATGTGCCGTACCTGTATGAAACTGCTTGGAATACGGATGCCAAGCAGCTAGTCGATCTAATCAAAGATAACAGGTTAGAGTGTATTTGACGAGTAAGCACTAAGTTAGCAACAGGTCTATTTCTTAGAAGCTATAGAATTTTAATTGTTTTGCCGTATTGTCCTAGCTAATGTAATGTTAATGTTATCTTTTGGCTCTCTCTAGATATAATCACTCCCCATGATGTCAGAATCCATAATTGAATAAACTGTACACGGGATTCTGTTTCACGGTTGAGTAGTCAATGAGTGAAACACCTTACCCGAACAGCTACTGTTAACCCTATCGGCGACTACTTTTAAGAAGGAACTTGACTGTCCGAAGTATTCATACTGGAGACGATTAACACGGATCAGCTGGCTCACCTGATTGTTGAAAACTAGAATGTTTCAATCATCAGATACTCAGAATAACGGAGACATTACTGAATCAGATGATATTGGGAATGAAATTATAAGAACTATGTTTCTAGTCGCCGTTAAACTGGAGGAATCCATGAAACTAGCATATAACACGCATGGTTGCTCTTCATTTAGCACGCATTCGGAATCACTACTTTCTAATGACGAGGCTTACGATAATAAATATCAGTAAGTTTACGAGTAGTAAAATCTTCATTTATCATGTTAGGAAAAAAATATATTTTCCTCGAAAACTGGCGCTAGTCACGTTACATTTTGTAGCATCAGAGTGCTGCATAGCACAACTTTGTGATTAAAATGTAAAGAATGAGTCTATCCAGCCTAACTCTGCCTAGGAATGTTGTTATAGTTTGTTTTGAGAGCTGACATAAGGCGAATATAAGCCTACTTGCCCACTCATCATTTTACATTCTACTCTCTAAATCCAAAAAATTTAAAGAAATATAGAGTCTAAAATAGGCACTTGATATTTATATTTTGTTTGGGATGTTCTCCGTGCAACATTACTAATTTATAACAATGCCTTGAGTATACTTTCGTTGTTGGGATAGTTAAAAGAAGTGATTTAATTTGATTTTTGAATAGTGAAGCAGCAGCACGCTAAACAAATGAAGATATTTATCGTTTTTCAGAAAAGTAGAGTAACAGATCCGCTCAAAATTAAGTATTTCAGCTTTTGTTCGAAACCCACTCTACTGACCTAGGTTTGGGAATTAGTATGAATTTTCTAGCACAGTAGTTGACTGTTACACGGACTCTTACTGGGACTTTGATAACTGGGTTTGCATATGGAAGTAGTAATACGGCTTAATCACTAAGTACCAGCGTGTAAACCTTGGAACCCAATAATTCCAAGTCGAATATCGCCTGTTGTTAATTTTCATACTGTGATTCAATACGGTATCGATTAATATATAGCTTCGTTTAGCACATCAGTAGCAATATTAGGAGTAAAGTTTTCATGGTACTTTGATTTAACTGTGACTTCGATCGAGTATGAAGTCAGAGGTGAACTTGAACCATCACCTCTTGAGTTAATAGCCGAACATCCATTATATCACAAAGCTACATTAAACCGCTTTTCCATGCCAATTGGAAGGCTTTAACAATGCATACGTATAACCTCTCACAGAACAATGTACGAGGTGGGTTAAAACACTTTTCCACTACTTGATTCGAGTCTCCCTCTATCTATTTTGGTTCGTGCAACCGAGTATCACCACCTAGCCCTTATTTATAGTCTTCATCGAGACCGACTTACATCATGAAAATACGTAACGTAAGAGCTATTCGAATCTAGCATTTTATCAGTTTCGTTACATTTTCAGAGTGTTCGAATAATATGTCGAAGAATAGAAAATTAAACTCGATATTTATTTATTTTCAGTTTACAAAATAAGACATCTCATTTATTCAGTATTTATTAATGAGCTTGGTTTTGTGCTACATATTTTTTCATGAAAACTATTGATACTATCCATGTACCAGAAAATAAGGTGTTAATGGGTTGAAAGTGTTGGGAAGAAGCTATGTATGATATAAGTTTCTTGCTACATGACACTCATCGGCGAAGCATATTTCAAATATGCCCTACCTACTTCCTTAATTTATGTATTTTGTACTTCCCAGCCCTTTTTATGAATCACCGCTTTCTCTCTGCTTCCCTACGTTCGAAATTCCAGCGACATTTTCTTACTTCTTGTTCTTTATTACATTCAGTCTATTTCGTAATTAATTATCATTTACTTCTTATGAATGACTTTGATATTATGAGATGTAGTCAGCTCCATTCGTATTCAGTCTGCATTGGACACTTGTTTGAATGACCCATTTTAATCAACTCGTTAGTTTTGTCTTGTTTATCATTGTTTGTTGCACTCTGTAGATTAATGTCAATCAATCATGTTAAGAATATTTACGTATTCGGATACGTAATAATCGAAGTGACACACTTGTAATACTATCACGTCCTCTACATTTTAAACTCATTATTATAATTCCTTGAATTTCGTTATTATAGTTACTTGAATAGACATCAATTCTTTTTCACCTTAGTTATTTTAATCCACAATTTACATATTCATATGTAAGGCTAGATAAATTTTGATCTGAAAGGTGTATTCTGTTGAATATTCTCAACATCAACAATGTAATTTAAAAGTAATCCACATACTGAAAAATTAAAATGAAGATAACTAATTTTTATTCAAGTAAATCTAATGTCAAAATTCAGAGAATTATTATTATTAAATTAACAACTAAAGCAAAATGATCGATTAAAATAAATGCTTAATTTAAGCAGACAGACAGACAGACAGATACAACGCAGAACTTCGTACGTACGTACATCAGTTCAGGTTGCCATACCACATCAGCACAGAGACGCAACTGTCAGTTCAAATCCAAGAGTGATTGCGATAGTAGAAGTATTAGCAGTAATGCAGAAAATTAGGGAGCGAAGATATGATTCGAAAAGTATAATTCAGTGAGATAAATTTGAAAGGAGAAAGAGAATTCAGAAGGTTAGATTTTGAGAGAACACAAAGAGTGGATGTACCTGCGCCATTGCAAACGATTCTGAGCCATGTTGTTCAAGGTCTCTAACCATTGGTGACTTTCGTCTGGCGGACCCCAACAACGCAGCCTACATCTACCAACATGACTTAGTCCACTTGTCAGTGACTTCATCGATTTCTGCCATGTTTTGGTTTGGCCGCCTGCTTAATTTAAGCTAAACAGAGTTAATTAAGTCTTATAATATCTAAGTTATTCTTACGAAGTAGACCACTAGTTTTAAAATAGACTAAATGAAAGGTCAGAAAATACCACTTGAATTTCGATTCTTAGCGAACAAATTAACCATAGGGATATCGTTCAAGGTAGGATCACATTTCGCTCCTATGACCGCTCCGTTTGTTTGTTCATATAACTGATTATTGAATTGAATCTCTTTTGTTCAGATTATTAGTAATTTACTTAAATCCTCCTTCAGAAAATTATGTAAGTCAAATTGTTCTTTTTTTCTTTTTTATAAACATTTCTCATTTACTGTTGTTCATATTTATTAGAAGCAATCAAAGTGATCAGTTTGATAATGTATTTGACGTTAATTCTCCTACTGATTATATGAATATAAAACAAATATTGTGTAATAGTAAATCATCATTAATTATTAATACGACTGGAGATAACACTGATTCACTTAGCAGCAGCAGTAGTAGCAGTAAGTACACATATTTTCAATTTATTTTTTGGTATTTTGATTACGTTATTCATGTGTTATCAAAACATTGCTCATATTATCTGAAACTATCAAGTGATGAATGTTTGAAGTTAAACGTAGGGTACCAGACAGATATGGTAGACCAGTAGAACACCCCTGAGTAAAGTGGTTGGGGAGGGGCATATATTGCGTATGTTTAACTATCTCCTACCTCGATTAAACAACAATTTGGAAGGTAGAGGCATTGGAATAAAAACGTATAATAAGTCGATAGAGTCATCGATTGTTTATCTGAGTTGCGCTGACAGTTGGCAGCCACGTAGTGGGAATCTAGAAGTTATTCTTACCAGTAGACGAAGATGTTAGACGAGATTGAGCAAAATCAGTCGCATTGGTGTTGGTTCATTTACTGTTTATCTTCCTCTAAATATTGAACTCGAGTATCTGTTTATACATGCTTTTCCTCTCTATTTTGTTGACAAATTTTCGAAGATTAATCTCTGTCATTATCATTACTATGTTATTTGGATTCTCCCTGTATTAATTTCATCTCCCTGTACTAATGTGGTGATATGGCAACTTAAGCTAACGCCCGTACTTTAAGCTTGGGTCTTGAGTTCGAACTTGGTTTGCGTACTTTGATTCGAGAAACTGGTTAGTGTTACTAGCCCTGAATCTATTGCAGCTCAAAGTTGAGTACATAAATTCATACTTGATACTTAAGTAAATCAATCAATCAATCCAATTTTCTTTTTCACGCAATACCTTTTAATCGTATGCATAATTAATGATTTGGTACTTCTTAAATGTTTTTATTGTTAACTTATTGTCTAAATTTTTTTTATATTTGTCAAGGAATCAATTTTAGTTGTAATCAGTGTGGTAAATCATTTTCTCGTAAATGGAATTTAAAACAACATATTAGTACTGTACACGAACGTAAGTGATTTATGATTGAAAATAATTTTGGTTGTGTTCTGCAGTATTCGTTGCTCGACGCCTCATATTTTCCGATATATCCAGTTTTACTTCACATAGCCTTGTATAGTTGTTCTGAGATGTTCAACTGCAAAGCTTTCGTTTTAAGTAAGTATAATGCACACCAGTGTTTTAGATAAAGTTGGCATATCAGCTGACAACACTGAATCTCCATGTACTGAAATGATTGAGACGCATGTATTGTATGCTACTCAACTACAAAACTCAATGTTGACTAATGTCAGAGTGCAGTGATAGAATACAACGGACGATCGCACTAAAACACAGTATTAATCTAAGAAATCCTTTTGTCAAACTCAAGCGCGTAGGAGATGCAGAATATCTTGCTTGAGGCTCATCTAATAATTTTGATCACTCGTCCTAGACCTTAGACATTACGAATCAAGAACAGTCACATAGAGGCAGATGCATTTATCCTTTTGTTAATCATATAAAGTTTGGCGACTTGGATCGTACACGACTTTTTTCAAGGTCTGATGTCGACTATAACTAAATGACTATCATTACGTAAAATTAGTTAGAGAAACCTTAATTATTGTAGGATAGTAAATTTCCGACGTTTGTATAAATTACATTTGTCAACAATCTCCGCGAATTAAGTTGATAAAAATCCTCATCGTTTAGCTCAACAGGCTAGTCTAAACTTCATCAGGGATATAAGCAGTTGTTACTGTTACTAAATTCTTTTTCTGGGGGATGGGGGGCATGTATTAGTTATTCCACTATGAACTTGGAATCGCTACGTTCATGATTAACTATATTTTATCCTTAATTATTTCATCTACAAATCATTTACTTAAACATAAAGAGGATTCCTAAGACCAGAACACAAAATCTTTGAATAAATACACTCATCCGAACAGAATAATAAGCAGAGAGAGGATACCCCAATGCGCCTCTATCTAAGCTGAGTAGCGGTAAGTTATTGAGATTAAATTCCGAATGAACATAAAATTTGACTGTTTAAGAAAAGTCTCGATTTCAGCATAGACAGACCTCGATCATCTGCCTTTGAAATCATCCCGACGATTATGCTGTAAACAAATTGCCAGCTTATCAGGCTAATATAGTGTGGAACAAGATAGCTCTTTTACTGTTACACCAAAAGCTGAATCTTAATCTGTCCAAAAATGAAATCTATGTTCTAAATCAACTACATTCAGATACAAAAATTGTCACTGCATGAGTGGATATAGAAAACACTACAATTGTAATGAACACCTCTGATTATGACAGTAAAGTCAGTGGATATCTACATGTTGGTCCCTAGGAAAAAATCAAGTCAACGAAATCCCGAGTCACTCTTAACAATTTGAAGGCTGTAACAAGTAAAATGTTACGATTCGTAAAGTCGAAACTAGGACCATCACTATGGTTTTCTCTTGTTCCAAAAAGTTGCAGCCTTTGTGAGTTCTTTGGATTTAAAAATACACAAGATGGATAGACTATACGAACTCGCCGACGTATATTCTTGCTAAGTACTTACCCAAAATACTCAAATCATGTGACAAACAAAACGCATGAAATTAAAAATCTACTTGATTTTTAAAAACTAGTCACAGATACACTTTTTAATGAATACAAAGTGGTGGAAAGTTTTGATATTTTCTCCTTATTCATGAATGTTCCAATTAACATTTTATTAAATATTGTATATAAGTACTTACATTTAAACACTGACTTGAAACTGTGTCGCCCTTTATATCCTCCTAAAAATATCAGATCTTTAGAATTATGCTTACGTTTAATCTTGTTTACGTTTCAAGGAGTTCTCTATAAGCAAGTTGATGTAGCGATTGGGTCTTCAATGTATCTAATCGCTTAGAATTTGTTTTTACATTAACCGAAAATATATATGTTCTTAAAATGTCTCTCCACCACAACTCTAACACTTTCGTTATTACGAAATATGACGCAGTTGTTGAACTTGTTGCAAATGTCAACAGTATTTCTTACAACATTATATTTACCGAGGAGACCGAAACTGTTGACCACTAATTAGCTTATGTTGATTGTTTGTTTGGAAGAAAATAGAATAATTATCTGAAGATTTACCTTTTACGGAATTTGATGTATTCCGTAAAATATGTAGACTATAAATCAACATGTTTTATTATCAACTAAATGTGGATATCGAGCGATTAAAGAAAGAAAAATAACATAATTACGGTAAATAAAAGTCACAATGCGGTTAGACAGATTACATAATAATTGATAAGAAAAATTTGTAAAGCATTCTTGGCAGCATGGCTCAATTTTAAAGCACTTGTTAGACATTGTTATTAATCTTTGTACAGCCTTAAAAATTATACATTGTATCTTCTGTAATATTCAATATGGCTTATGAACTATTCTTTTGCACACAATAAAAGATATTGGTATTCATCTCCACGAACAGGATCTTTATGTACAAATAAATTTGTGCAACTCCTTTCCTTACTTTAAACGTCTCCATAAAGTTTGCACCCCTCCTTGAGTTTTGATTATTCATGTGTACTCCTCATAATTTGTATTTCTATGTACTTCATTAATTCTAATCTTCGTATCTTCATGCTTAGGCAATTAATTTGTCAATTGATTCGATATCCTGGATGTGAAACATGGCTATTAAAGATAGAGGATATCCGTAGGCTTCTAGTATTCGATTATAGATGTCAGAATCATTACTCGTGTTTTCTGGGACCACCGAGTAAGCAATACGTGGCTTAGAAGATATAGAATACTAGGTAACTACGGAAAATCAACTGGTGAAGTAGTGAAACTTCACCAACTGAGGTGGTCAAGACTATGTGTTACGTATGCCCTACATGCGCCTACCTTAACGAGTAATGCTGTCTGGTGTAGGTGTAGGCTGGAAAAAAACCAGGGGTGGCCAAACCGAAACACGGCACTAGTTCATGAAGTCATTGACAATCGGACTGAGCTATGTTAGTAGGTGCAGACTACTTGGTTGAGGTCCACGTGACGATCCTTAACCAATTGCTAGAGACTTTCGAGTGATATCCCTCAAAATCGTTCACAATGGCATAGGTGCATCAATTCTTTGTCCTCCTTCACATTCTAAGCTTCCGAATTCATTATAATTTTCTGTTTGTTGAATTATATTTTCTTAAATCTTATCTTCGATCCTATAATCCTATCCATTAATACTACCTTCCACTTCTCTGGGATTTGATTCAGCAGTTTCATCTCTATCTGCTAACTGAGGCATAGCAACTTGAATTGATGTACGCACGTACCAAGTTCTACGTTGTAAATGACTGACTGATCATCAAAAATGCTTTACAATTTCTTATGTAATCTGTAAAGCTGTGTTGTAACTTTTAATTACCTTTGTTTCTCTTTCTTTAGTCGTTCAGTATCTCCTCTATAAACACGTACTCAGCACAATTCGAAATTGTAATCAATGTTATATTTTTACACTATAGCACGTCGGATATTACTCCCCTAATGTATATTAGTGTAGTAGCCGAATGGAAAACTAATTAAAAAGAAATATTCCTTCTTACTGTTTTTATTTTTATTCAATGTCTCTATGGTAATTGTCACCTTTTTAATAATTGTCTTTAACAGGGTCAGACAGATCATATGTTGTCGTAAGGCCACTGCAGTGTCCTACTGGTCTAATCTAGTCGATAATGCATACTTTTGTAACTCTTCTTGATTGTGAGAAGAGTAAAGGTACACAGAAATGCGTGCAAAATATATGCGATTTATGAGTACGTGCCTATATGGACTGATTGATATAGAGACACGTTAGTGAACTTTGGGAGATAAATATAATTATTTACCTTGAAATAGCTCTCTCACACATACCTCACTCACCAATTATGTAGCTTTTTCATACAAAATTCGGTTTGCTTGATCACTGAACAGGACCGTCTAAGATTGATTGTCAGACATATCCAGCTGCATGGTGTGAGAAAAGTACTAATATCTATGATCCTCTTGTTCATTTATAGGTCATTTACCTATATTTCCCTGTCTAGGTTAATACAAACATAAATACATACATACTAAACATAAATACTGATGAGATATGTAAATGTTGAGAGTAGATCTTCTTTGTTTAATATATTTGAAAATAAGTCATTTTTACTCTGCAATCGTGTGGTTGTTATGCTTGAAAATTCATATCGCGAGCCAACAACTAGTTTTAATCAGCAACCATTTGCTAGTTATTTTGATATAGTGTTAGATATTCAGCGGTTGTATTCATCCAAAGCCTCACCAGGGATCGAATTCAGGGACTTTGTGCTTCACAGCACTCATCTCGTACACATAATTTACTTTATTCACGTGCGAAAATCACTAATAGCGATTTGACCGACATGAAGAATATGAATTCAAATTTTTTTGCGCTAGATTATTGTCACTTGTCCATGACTTGTTATACTCCACTATTCAAGTTACGTATGGAGTTGAAAATGACTTTAAAAATGAACTTAAGGTTGCATTTACTTTGAAAAACTCAACATGCTATATGGTTAATAGTGATCAACATGATCCCCTGTTTGACCAAATTGTCGTACCAATGCCACTTGTCTGCAAGTTATTCTCCATCTCCTTGTGAAATTATATCCTACATCACCCCGCTTAACAGTCCTAGACGGTACCATAGAATTAATCATTAATAATATAAGTCCGTACAGGAAAACAAATCTCTCTAAGCTTTACATTATATTCAGAGTTATCATTAAAATTTCTAAAAGTTCCTTTAGTAAATTTGTAATCCTCTTCTTCGTTAAATTAATAAAATCTTTACTACATTTGACTATCATGAAATGTGAATGATCGTATGCAATTAACTGTATAATGACAATCTAGTCAGTTGCGATCATAACGATGATACTTGAACAACTTCACTCCAATCACTATACCATTTTTTAAATATTCATTCTACCATTAAACCTTCATCGATTAAAATAACTAGGTATACATTATCAGTCAGTCATAAACAACGTAGAATCTGGCATATATACACATAGGTCGAATTAGCCATACCACATTAGCACAACACGTTCAAATTTAAAAGAATAGCACGACCGTAAGAAGAAATGAAGTAAACATGTATACGAAAGAATAATAGAATTTAAGATTTTGAAAAAGATAGAATGTGAATACACTTGTACCACTGTGACTGATTCTGATCCATATCACTCAGTGTCTCCAGTCGCTGAATCACGATTATCACATGGACCCTAACCAGGTAGCCTGCATCTATCAACATGGCTTGAACCAACAGTCAAAGAATTCATGGGCTGTTGGCGTATTTTGTTTTGGTCACCTCTAACTTTCTTCCATCCTGCCCCTATGTCAATTAACATCGTATGACAAGACAAGCAGTGGTTGGGCATGGGTAATACATATCCCAACTAGCTCAGTGGATAAAAGTTCACAACCACATCCACTAATTCGACGTATTTCCCTGGTACTCTGTATCTAACATCGATAATAGTTATTCAGTCATTCCATAATATACGACTGATACTCCGAAGACTTCTGTAATCAAAGACTTGGAGACTACGTATATCTTCTATTATCGTAGTACATGTTTCGCATCCATAGGTTAAAACAGAGCGAACTACAGTGCAGTACACTTGGCCCTCCGTTGAGTGACGGATATTTTGCCTACTCTGCAAGTGACGTAAGTTGGTAAAAGCCAAGCAATCCTTCTGATTCCGTGCTAAGATTTCATCATACACCGACCTACTGTAACTCCCGAGACTTCCGCGATAAATGAAAGTATATGTTATGAAACATATTGTGATGTACGATGTTTACTAGCGTGAACTGTGTTGGAAGAAAGATAAATGAGCGCAAATCAAGTTGTACTATCACCCTACGAAGCCACTGATTGCTAATCCAAGCCATGTTAGTATTTGGGATCGTCGTATTTAAGGGTCACTCATTCAATCGTTGAAACTGAATGATATTGTTCAGAATCTGTCTGAATAACAAGGATATATTTATTCTTTACCTTTTTCTATACTTTACAATATTCCTTTATGCATACATTTTCATTCCTTCTGAATTATATTTTCATTGATATAGAATTTAAGGATAACACACTTATACCGAACTCTACGTCTATTATGACTGATTGACATGGGCGAGATGTCCGTCTGCCAATTATAGATCAAATATAATGCTTACAACTCAATTCTGTATTAATTTAAGGTTTTGATACATTTACTACAGCGATAAAAGATATGAAAAGGCTCCATATTCTTCATCATAGATGTTTTTGAAGCATCACTCGCTAATCATTTAGCGACCGACTAAGGATGTTGGGGATAGACACAGTTCTAGCCAGTTAGCACATCATCTTATGTGGTTGTGAATGTTCATTGACTGAAGTTGTTTTGACATGTATTAAGTATATGTAGCTACTTTCTACCTCATTCTACGATGTTGGATAGCAGTGGAGCAGAACAGGAAACACCTAGGAAGTTGTTATTACCAAAACGTGGCATCATTCCACTCAATTGTTGACTGTCCCGGACTGACGGATGCATTCACTCTTCTAGATCTTGCGTTTTGTTATTTTTCAAGCCTACCTTCTTTTCATGCTAAACTATAGTCCCGGTACTCATCTTGTTGATTGTATTCGTCATCATATATGTATGTTAACCCCTTTTAATCGTATTATTCATTAGTACTTGTCTAACTTATTCTTTCAGATTTATTTTATAAATGTAATCAGTGTAATAAAACATTTTCCCGACGATGCGATCTTCATCAGCACATTATTGGGTTTCATTCTGGTAAGTAAAGGCATTTCCATCTCCTTTAATGTTTGCCGCTTATATGCAGATTCATTTAGTTTTGCTTCAAGTCAAAGTTAGTTAGCTGTAGATCAGTTAAGACGTTTCGATTGATATTCAGCTACTGAATCTCAAGTTCAAAACCCACACTACCTGATTCAGCTTAAGTAACAAGGTAGTAAATATCACTGATCTCTGTATTTATAGAGTAGCTTTGTGTTTTATGAAAACACATTTCCGTAAGCTTTAAGACGAAATTCTTCGAAGTGTCGTGACTAGTGTCTAGAAACACTTGATATATGGCTTAAAATCGGTCATAGTAGCGCAAGTATTCACATTCTTTTTCATAATCTAAAGTTCTATTATTCTTTCGTACATACGTTTACTCCATCGCAGTCCTACTCATTTATATTATCGTGTTATTCTTACAAATTTGATCGTGTTGTGCTAATGTAGGTATGTCCGATTGGACCTATGTGTATATATGTTAATTTCTACGTTGTTTATGACTCACTGACTATAGAGTAACTGGAATCTAACCATTTGAATATGTACTTCATAGGTTATTTGTTAGCTACTAGCAGCAGGTGGAGCGAAATTGGCAAACTTGAAACTTCGGTGTAGAATAATCTTGAAACAATGTTCCGTAAAATACATTCCTCCTAAATTCAGATTGTTCTCACTGATTTTATATTTTTATAGCTGATTAGTTTTATCAACTTTAATAATATGGTTTGGGCATCGTGTACTAGACGGTTGATAATAGTTAGGACTAAACAATTATAGATATAAATTTCGTGCTATTAGGTGCTCGTTTCCAATGCATACCTATTCTCTTAACGGGATTGTTCTTCCTTCGTTAGATTCGAACTTGAGTCACTCAGTATAGCAGTTCCAGAAGT
Organism: Schistosoma japonicum; assembly: GCA_025215515.1. Classification (NCBI taxonomy): domain Eukaryota; kingdom Metazoa; phylum Platyhelminthes; class Trematoda; order Strigeidida; family Schistosomatidae; genus Schistosoma; species Schistosoma japonicum. The sequence continues at coordinate 1,228,681 of CM046065.1, forward strand.
TATCACTGAACTGTATGTGTCATACATCGTATACTGTTTATAGGCTTACATACTATTATTATGCCAGGTGATTTTCGTAAGTGGTTATTCTCAAGCCTTAGATCTGATATTGGCGATAGTTCTGCAGCATCTTGAAAAAACACTCCGATAGTATCTAGCAACCGGAATATCATCCATTTCATCAAGATTCTGAAGATTATGTACTTTGTTTGTTCATAATCAGGGTTCTACAACTCCTCTTTGGAAACTCAGTATCCAGCACTTCAATCTAAACTTAAAACTTTCTCTTTTTATCCTATCACTTTCACTCAGTCACCCATAGCACATGAAGGAAGTGAGTATGACCTGGTAGCAGTTATAAATGCTTCACTACGTATGAGTATATTGTGAGATAAAGCAGACTACCAACCCTTCACTGTACCAGCATTGTATGCACAAACCCATCATTGGCTATTTGAAATTGTATACATTGTATAAATGACTTTTTCAACAGGTAATATATTTGGCGAGGAGAATATTGGTGAAACGACTATTCGAACGAATAATTTTAACAATTGTAATTATCAGAATCCTGCAGAAGGTGAGGAACTGAGTAATTATTTTGTTCTTAATGGATTAATTATGATTAATATTTCGATTTTGAAATTATTCTTTTACACGCATTAACTATTACTGAAAGTGTTCAAAACCACGTGGTAATGAATATTTTTAAGTAATATTCAGTCCCCTGAACTGGTTAGTTTTGACTTTGAGTCTTTTGTTGTTCTTCTGGACACTATGTTTCGTGTGTTCTATACATAACAGGCACGTGAATGAATTCATTGTATCAATTTGTGCTTCAAATGCCACTTATTCACATAATCAGAAGTCACCTGAGAATAAACCAGTCAATGAAGTATTCATAGTGCTCACTTCTTCTTGAAGTAGACACTGATAATATTTTCTGGAATGGCAACGAAAACTTTATGTTTAAGGTATCCAGTTCTATTACTACTCGTGAACTTTATTATCCAGTGTCTCCAACTATGGGTTGCTTATTTGATAAATCTCGACTACATACCCTGCATTTACTATCGTGGTCCATTGGAGCAGTTAACAGTTAGATGCTGCGTTCCAATTCGACCACGCCTAGCTTTCTTTCGATCTACTATTATACCAGTCAACATCCTGTTGCTCTCCCAAGCTTGAATTCAAATCCCTTCAACTTATTATAACAGTGGGTAACTGGAGAATGGCCAGGAACAAGTGGAACTGTTCTTCTCATCCATCTAGTCTCTTGCACTAAGAACGGATCTTGATTCTGTTTTTTTAAATTAATCTCACTAACGTGTGTTTTAGCATATGGCTGCGAAACGTGGGTCATGAAAACCTGAGATATGCGTCGACATAAGGTATTTAACTATAGAAATCTTCGTAGCATCGCTCGTATATCATGGAACAGTAGAATAAGTAATATGGAGGTTAAACAAAAGGTTCTTGGGAAACATGGCAAATCAGTCGAAGAGGTCATTAACCTTTATCGACTGAGATGGCTAGGACATGTGTTGAGCATGCCAGACTACCACCTGCTTCGTCGCGCGATGTTGGCTAGGGTTGAAGTAGGATGGAAGAACGGTAGGGGCAGCCAAAACATGACATCAGTCCATAAAGTCTTTGATTGTTGATCTAAGCCATGTTGGTAAATACAGATTACCTGGTTGGGGTTCGCGTGATAGTCACAATAAATGACTGGAGACACTTTGATACATGGCTCAGAATCGGTCACAGTCGTGCAAGTGTATTCACTCTTTAACTTCATCTCAATCTTGAATCCTATTATTAGTTTCTGCACACCTTTACTTCACTCTCTTCTCTTGTATTCTGCTATTATGTTACCTCTGTTATCTCTTAGTGCTAATGTGGTATGGTAACTTGAAACTATGGGCGTATGTGCTCGGTTCTACGTTATTGTCAATGATGATGATGAGACTTACAATGCTAGCTATTTAAGGTCTATCTGTTGTGGCTTTTCTACATCCACTTCAGAAATAGGTTCTAATTGTGGGGCACTATCAGAGTCCAATTATTTTGCTCTAGTGTAAAGTACTTTATAGATATGCGAGCGGCTGTCACTTCCAGTTACTCACAATGTGAAAGAATTTTTCCCCTTTAGTTGCCTGAAAATATTGTGTTAGGGATGATCTTTATCACTTGAGAGCGTGACCACAGAGCTCAAGAGATAATCAGATTAAGGCCAGTCGCATACAACCTTTTTGTGAATAGTTTTTGGTGTTTTAGCTCTATACTATTAGTAGCCTTACGCCTGAGGACAAAAATTCAGTGGGTATGTGAAGATGTGCATTTTTAGAGCCAACTTTTCCTCAAAATCTTTCTTCTGTTGTGAAACGGCAGCATCACCGTAATGCCAACTGTCTGAAGAAAACATTTTACTGTTGTCACACCTCTGTGCAGTCAGTAAAATGCTATGTTTGAATGTATGAGCCTAATTAGTCAATATGGCCTGTGTGTACATGATCACAATAACAACGCCAATGATTGCCTAGTTAGGCCCTGGACATCTGCCTGATGCCCACTTGATACTAGACCAGAACAAGAAGAACATAAGCCGATGAATCAACCAGACAATATCGTATTATGTTTCAGACATTCCTTTATATATATATATATAGAACCAGACGACACATACTGAATCAATCAGGAATTCAACATTAGTACGAAATAAAGTAGATAGTGGGAGTGATTAGGGTAACACAACAAATTAACTGTAGTTCATAAATAAAAAATATTATACTAACAGTAAATATACTGAATAGGAGGATAGGATAAGAGAAACGTACCAATAAAAGAAATAAAATGTTTACATTATCCACATATAAAATAATTGAAATAGTATTCGAAAGTAGAGTTCTGAAAGTTTATTACTCTTCTTTAGTCATCCAACATAACAGTTTTATATTTACACGTTACAGTGAAATAGTAAATTATGTTTATATGCTTAATTTATTAATAGGAAAATTACATTAAATGTTAGTATTGTAATAAATGTATACATATTTCAACTGATAGTGTTTTTTTTCAATGATGATCTATCTTAGTGATTAGCGTGATTGGCCTCAAGCAGTTATCCCGTGGGCTCTGCGATCGCGCTCCAAGGTCATTATGATCAATACTAACCCAGTTTCTTTTTCAGGTACCTTAAGAAGTAATATCCTTACATGGTGTGGGCAGCCAGGAAGTGACACCCACCCTCATACCTATAACAGCACACAAGATCATTTTGTTCGAGGTCTAATCCCACCATCAACTCTTAATAACTCTCTTATCCCCTGCCTAATTTTTCTAGCATAAGCTTATCACCTCACGCCTCTAATGCTTATGATTTGGGTTCACGAAACGTTATTCCTGGTCTCCTGAAACCTCGAACTAAACCCTATATTGGAGCTTCTAACGTCCAAACCTTATGCCAAATAGAGCAACAGGCTTCCTTAGCTATGACTCTCGAATCTCACTCCATCGATGTCTGCTGCATCTCTGAAACGCGCATACAGTATCTAAGTACAGTCATCCGCTTGACCTCACCTTGTGAAAATAAGGAATCTGCTCGATTCACTCTTCATGTTTCCGGGGTCCCCACCGCTACTACTCGATGCCTTGCTAGTATAGGTACAGCACTAAGTTCAAATGCTGAACAAGCTCCCGACTGGATTCCAACAGACAGTCGCTTGTGCGCTGTCCGTCTAAATGGAACGGTAAGGACTCGTAAAGATACGGACACACGCCGCTGTCTCTTTGTTTTCTCTGCCTTTGCTCCCACTGACTGCAGTTCAGATGAAGTGAAAGATGAATTTTACAGAAATCTTTCTGACCATCTATGTAAAGCTAAGCACACTGATGTAGTGATATTAGCTTCAATAATACTTCGACGTCTAACTAAAGCTCGTGAAGAGCAAACTCGAGAAAGCCAAGGTGGTTTCAGACCCGGATGTGGTTGTATAGACCAAATATTCACACTTTGGCGCAAATATACCATCGACATTTTGTCAGATCAACTTCATCTTATCATTTTACTATGGGAAAATATGTAACTCTGTTGATGAATTGCACATACGTTGTTCTCTCATGTTTCGTGATACTACAACTCTATTAGATCGAGGGTTCGAACATGTGACCTTGTGTTTCGAATTTGATTTTATGCTAGTATGTTGTAAATCATTCTCTCAAAAACGTTAAGGAATGCTTTTTGCTGTTGTTTGTATACTTGGCTTTGAGCCAAGTTCTGGAATCGAAAGTAATAGATTGTGGCTCGCTCAAACATCTCGACGATTTCCTATTGAGTCCTGTAATTGTTTAGCTATTACTCTTATGTTTTATACATGGTGAGTTTAGATGCAAAGTTCTAAATGGTAATATTAAGTAATAGCTGTTATTCATATTGACTAAACCTGCTGAGATATATTTTATGCATCACTATGCACTACTTATCGTTTTGTATAAATTGATTATTTGATTTGTCGTTTGTATGTCACAGATTATTCTTAATCGAAAGCTATTAAAACAAAAGAGTGCACCGACATCTGTTTTGTTCCACTATGCGACTCCTTAATACTAAACACTTTTTGGGAATCCTACCACAATTCAGTGGAGCAATCGCCACAAAACCTTGACGTTTCGGGTTTAACCCTCGGTGATGTCTTACTAGACCAAATGTTAAGAAGCAAGCAATGTTCCTTTGAATCTAAGATCTTAGCACTAAGTAATAAGTATCCACCTGTATCTGCATTTTCATCGATTAGAATAGTAGGAACCGTTGAATTAGGTGTCATATTGTAATTACCCTAAAATCACATATGCTCTTTTAATCCCCCTCGTTGTCTGTCCATGAACTAACCTTTTATGCATCTCTTGCCTTAGTTGTTCCATAGTCAAGAGTAGATGATTTCTGGTGTTTAGAAAGGGGTCATAATTCCAGTAAATAATCTGTTAAATTTGATAGTCAGTGTATTTTTTTTTAATTTTGTTCATATAGGTCATACTTTCTCATGTAATCGATGCAACAAGACATTTACAAGGGAATCGAACTTAAGGGAGCATAAATTAGCTTTTCATGAAGGTGAGTTCTTTCAACTGTATTGCGTATAAAAGTCTTGTTATTTTTTCAGTGGTCAATCAATTCATTATGGTGCATCATATTATTAATCGAGGTATAGCAAGATATAGAAGTTGTAATTTGACTAAGGAGATTCATTTCAGAGTTGACTATGTCATGCAGTATTTGATAAACAACTTACATTATTATTTTATTACATACGGTATACAGATTTCATGACTCCAACTACTGTTTGATAATCAGGCTTGTCGATTATGACAACGATTGTTTGATGATGATGTCGTACTGTAAACTGTACTGAAGTTTGATGCTAGTAAAATGATTCAGATAAAATAGTCAAACCGTTATAATAAGGTGCTTCACTTTACCACATGGATTCTTTACACGTAGAACGATTTGAGAATTAACTGAGTTAAGGCATCAAAACTGCTCTTGCTGACAATATATCAATTATCTGTTACTTAGACTCTGTCCCTAAGCTTCGAATTCTTCAAGACCATTATTAGCTCATCATTTCCAGTTCTCTTAATCAGAAGTACCAAAAGGTTAAATAGTTATAGCGCCGTTAAGCGAGATAACCGTCTACCAAAGAGAGATCGAGTACACTGAACTGTAGTGTACGTCGTCTATTAAAATAAGAGTTATGTATAGGATGCAGGCGTTTGAGCATAATTACCTTGGCGGTACAGTACTGCTTGTGTATATGTTGGTTAATCCGAGTTACTTTTCTAACCAATTCGCCAAGCATTTACGACCACCGCCTCTCTAGATGTTGGGGATGTTAGATCCCTAAAATTTTCTTGGCGAACCTGTTATTTTTGTGATTTTATTGTGTAAATTCAAATTTCCTGTTTTCGCTCTAAAAAGTTCCTTTCTCACCTTCAGTTCGTGTTTCCCACTTAATAAGACGCTAAATTTATCGGTTCATTGTTTATTTTAGTACGCTATTTATGACATTCCAAGGACGCTTTCTTTTTTGTATATATACGCATTTGTGTATGTTGATATCATCTGCCAGTCTGCTTGTGGAATTAACGCTTCTTGCCTGACTTTGGACTTCTTACTCTAGTTAGCTGGGCTGGGGCGCCACGGAATAGCTTAGCTTCCTGTTATTGTGTCGCTGGTCTTTCGTTTGTAGGCAGGTATCGATGTGTCACCTTAATTTGCGAATCCTTAGCACTAGACGCGCAGTGTTAGTCAGAAGTAGATTTCAAAGGAATCTAGAAGCGATCAAACAATAACGTATCTGTACGTAAAATTAATGAGTCTACTCTGTTGAAATCTTGGTTTTTAGTGTGATGTATTTTCATTGCTTCACAGATTATCTTTTATGCTTACTACTAATTAGTTCTTTTACGAGTTGTACCTATTTCTATTTTTATTCATACTTTAGGCCAATTTTTCAAATGTGATGAATGTGATAGTATATATTCATCTAGAAGTATCTTACTTCGGCATGTTAAATATGTTCATAGAGGTAAGTTAAACATTTTCAGAGCTGCGAAATTCTTTACACATTTATGAAGCTATTATTGAAGAATCTAGTTCGGTTACAAATAATATTCAATGTCATTTGAACACTCCTTATTTATAAGACCATTTATGTTACTATGGTACTCATTCTTGATTCTGTTTAGACTTCAGTCTGTCGGTGTGTTAGTGGAGATTACGTAAATATATTGTTTCGCATGCCATTTTCTCACTTCTATTAAACCGTCTTAGCTATTTACACTTAGGCGACCGTAAATGAGTCGATTAGTTTTGTATCAACTGTATAGCTTAGTCGAATATGAATGCCATAAGGTCCTGGGACAAGCTCATATGAAGCGAACCCTTCAAATCGTCAGATGGATAGTGAATTCCTAGCATATCACTGGTGGACGTGCACTTTCATCTTTTCACTGAGAAAATCTGCCATATGGTGGGTAATGAAAATGAATAGGATTCTTCTTGCAGAGACTAAAAACGCGTGGCCGTATCGGATATTTCTAGAAGGAAAGCAAACTCTCCTCTTCCTTTACCATACCAGGGAGTTTTTAGGGAGTGGATTTAGTTCGAAATTAAAGACCAGAAAATGTCAGTAGAAAACACCACTACAAGTGATCACAGTGGGAACAATAATCAATTCATTAAGCATACATATGTGCAAAATGTACATTAAAAGTTCTTGGTTGCCAGCCAGGTAGTCTACATTCATAAATGATTTTTTGGGTGATACCGTCTTCAACCAGAACTTTGTGTCCACTCATTGAAAATACGTAATATATACTCAGCCTACCTCGACTAATAAAAACCCACGCATCCTAAAGATACAATTTCATATTTGATACATGAGTTATAATAATATACTACTAAAATTGACGTTTGTCTGTTTTATATACTATTGTATTTTTTTGCGCAGGTATACACTATCGTTGTGATCGATGTGATAAAACATTTTCACGAATGTGCCGTTTACGTGATCATCAACTATGTGTACACGAAGGTAATTTCATGATATTATTGCTCTGAGGATTGCAGTGACCTCCGTTTTTTTTGGATTCTGTGTTGGTCTATTCGTTTCTGTTAATTAGCAAGTTTCATCGTCGGTATTGTTCTTGTAAAGATTCATACTATAATTTCAACATTATCTTCATAAACCAATTGATTTGTTGTAGTCATACAGTGTAGAACGCAGCACATATGTTTAATTGGCCACACCCCATTAGCACGTTACGATCAAATTTACAAGATTAACGTGACAATATAAATCAGTATGAAGCAATGGAGTAAACCTATGTACGAAAGAATAATAAAATTTAAGATTTTAAAAAAGATAGAGTATGAATACACTTGCGCTACTATGACCTATCGTAAGCCATATACCCAGTGTCTCCATCCACTAATCACGATTATCATGCGGACTCCAACCAGGTAGCCTTCATCTACCAACATGTCTCAGACTGATAGTCAAAGACTTGATGGTCGCCTCTAACTTTCTTCCATCCTACTCCTATGTCAACTAACATCGTGTGACGAGACAAGCTGTTGTTAGACACACGTAATACGTATCCCGCACCCACTAATTCGGCATTTATCCTTAGTACTCTGTGTTTAACGTCAGTATTGTTTATTCTGTCGTTTCATGATATACGGCTGATACTGTAGATATTTCTGTGATTGAAAACCTGAAGCTTACGTTTGTCTTCCATATCCACGACCCATATTTCGCATCCATAGGTTGAAACAGAGCGGGCTGCAACGCGATACACTCGACTTTCCTTTGAAAAATGGGTTCGTCGCTTATATCACAAGTGGAGCAAGTTAGCAAATGTCGGGCAATCTTTCAGAATCCGTGCTAAGATTTTATCTGACACCGATCTACTGTAGCCGCTGAGACTTTCGAGACAAGTGAAATGCTCAACTACTTCACTTTCTGTTACTAATCTAGACAATGATGCAGTTCAGTCCTAAAGTATCATTTTGCATTTTATGAGAGAAAAGCCTACCCAAAATATACTTAAAATACTGCTCAATATGTTCAGAAGCCTCTGAGTATTATCATAATTCTCATAGAATAGGCCTATGTTGTCTGGGTATTTTGAGTAGACAAATGGCTTCCTGTCAAGAGATCAACTCCTGAAATTTTAGTTGAATAAAGTGTGACTTCTAAGAGGTCATTTATAACTACGTTGAATATAAAGAAGGGGATAAGAAGTAACACTGACGAGCATCACCTGAAGTTGACAGTTTTCATGATAGTTTGCCATAAGCTCTAACTTGAACAGTGGTGTTTGACTTGAGAGCCTATATAAGGTTAATGTATTTTGATTTACGTTTTTTAGTGACAAACTCTGCTACAGGACCCCTCGATCCACGGTGTTAGATGCAACTTTCATATCAAGGAATGCAGCTATAGTCAGGTGTGGGTAGCTATGCCTATGTTCTATGATGTGATGACGGGCGAATATTTGGTCATCGCATCATTGTTCAGGTCTTGAACCAGCCTCATTTTCCCTAGCTTCAGACAAACGTCGGATGACTACACTGGCTAGACACTGTGTTAGTCAAAGTAATTCCTCTGTGGTTATCACAAGAGCATTTCTGTCTTGTAAATTAGGAGGATCAGCGATTGGGATATGTCGGATGGGGTTATGTCCAGGTCCCAGATATTTGCAAATATATCAGTCAACCTGCCTACGAAAACTGAATGGCTGACCTTAAAGATGCCCGGGGTCAGCCTTCCAGGAACTGTTGCTTTCGCCCACTCCTAAATTACTTACATCCTTTTCACCCTCACTAAGCGCTGTGAGAGATGTGTTGATTTTCCACGCAGGTAGTTTGGGATAGTCAGAAACGAAAGGGTAACAGGAGGCTAGTTGGACTGTTCATGATTGTGATCGACCCATCGTTCAAATTTTCTAGACCCCCGGTGGACCATGGATTCATCCTTTTCCGAAATAATCTCGCTAACTACCAATTTTCTAATACCTGTGTCCATAATGAAATGGAACACTCGTATAGCATTACTTATTGCCTCAATCGTTTCTATCGCTTTTGATTTTACCACCTTCCATTATTCACAATCCTTGCGTAGAATTTTTTTTAGTCTATATTTGAGTATTTGTTACTCTTCTTCATTCTCTGAGCCTACTGGAATTAGCTGTCGAGCTTCTATCAGTGCAGTGGAAGTTTCAAAAATTCATTGATCTTTCCTAACCTTTGTACCTAGATTGAAAGCTTGTTATGTATTGTGCAATATATACAATGCCCTTGATGATCGCTAATCACTGTACAGACACGTCAGCCCCGCAGCTACCTAGTCCCGAAGCGGAATAGAGGAAAAAACAACGACTTATGAGTCAAACAGACAGATCAGATCAGATCGGTTTTTATTTCAATCCTGCCTTTATATACATGCAAAATCAGACCGCATCGTAAAGCACTTAGAAAACTGACATTATTACAAAATAAGAGTAATAGTGAGTGTGAACTGGGATAACGTATATGCAGTCAATTAACTATAGTTCATAAATGAGAAATGATATAATAACAGTTAATGCCTTAAACAGGAGTATAGGATAAGAGCAACGTCACAATAATAAGAATAAAATGCTTACTTTGTACACAACCAAAAATAATGAGTCGTTAACAGAAAAAAACAGTTCTAGAAGATAATTAATCTTCTTTAAGTGCTCGCCATAACAAAAGCAGATATTGCTGTTGTGTTTACAACTTCCTTGAATTATCCCAAACGTTTTTCAGAGGAACCTTCTGAACATGGTCGACTAAGTGTTTAGCTAATTCTTCTCTGAATACATTCTTGGCTTTCTCGTTCACGAACTAACGAGTAAGGGGTTTTCCGGTTGTGACCGGCATCCGGTAAAACGCACGGAATTGCATGGACTTAAGCATTGTCGGAATTAAAAAATGTGTTTAAAAATCCTCTAAAGAGTATTTCTGACGGTGGTTCATACCGATATAATCTATTCGTATGCATGATTGAGTTGTTGTTGGAGGCCACTATGTTACACAATGTCTTTCCTTATGCTTGAAGTTTGTGCTTGCTAAGAACATAGCATCAGTTTATGAATTCATTGATTGTGTGTACCAAGCTCCACTGACAGATGAAATTTGTAACTCGAAAATCGCTTATTGTAATGCATTCAGATACATCTGCATCACGAAATTTGCACAAAACTCTAATTCGAAACCTATGTTTTAACATGAAATAATTTAAGTAGAATGTTTTTACGCCATTGATCGCCTTCATTAAGGAGTATTTTTTCCCCTAAGTTTGCTTATACCCTTTGCTGACTAGTCCCAAATAGCATTGAGATCTACTTCGAGCATAGTTTCTTGCTTTCTTACGGTCGTTTCATTACCTTCTGTCAACAATAGAATGCATTTAATGTCTAGTCAGTAAGTCTAGCGACCACATTACAGTTTAGCGAATTTGATTCAATGGGCTTGTAAATAGAACTAGATATGTATAATGTTGGTTATTACTACTTGTGTTAGAAGTAGAGTACTAAATAAATGTGGTAAATGTATTGATGATGTAGTAAGTCTTCATCAATTGTGGTAGTCTGGACATATGTTACGTATAGTCAACCACCACTTACTTCGAAGAGCAATCCTGTCTGATGTTGGGGTAGCCTGGAATAAAGTTAGGGACGGCCAAACCAAAACGTTGCACCAGTCCATGAAGTCATTGACAATTGTACTGAGCCATGTTAATAGATGTAGGTGGGATCTATGTGATGATCTTAACCAATGGTTAGAGACTTCGGGTGGCATGCTTTAAAATCGTTCACGATGGCTCAGGTGCATCCTTGTCTTTCTCTAAAGTCTAAGCTTCTGAATTCATCAAAATTTTCTGTTTACTGAATTATATTACCATAAGTCTTATCTTCAATCTCTAACTCTCCATTAATATTAACTCTGTTACTATCTCCACTACTGTGGGGTTTGGTCCTACAATTTAATCTCTATCTGCTAATTAAGGCATAGTAACTTGTACTGATGTACGCATGTACCGAGTTCTACGTTGTAACTGATTAATTGACTGTATATATCTCAGTCCTAATGATAATATATCTCGTTCAATCATGATTTCCTACTGACTACATTCAGTCAATTTAATGCAAGAAAAAACAATCTACCGGATTATAGTACTGAAAATTCTATCACTCTAAGTTATTCACCTTTTATTGATAAATTCCAACTCTTATTTTATACAATTTTTTAATAAAAGGTATACGATTCGATTGTGATCAATGCCCAAAATCATTTTCTCATAAATGTGATTTAAAAAAGCATAAATTAGAATATCATGAAGGTTAGTTTTGAAGTAGGTTAATAATATTGAGTAGTGAATTCCATTTACTTCTTGTTTCTTATCCCATTATATTGTATATTATTATTATTATTCATCAACATTCTATTACATAGACATCTCTTCTAGTTATGTAAAGCATTAATAAGTAGTTGTATGTTGTTGTGAAATTGAAATTGTACACTTTCATTACTTGACTACTTCATCTCCATTTATCTGCATTGCTTAAACTCTTGTTTATTTGTATCTATTCCACCTGTTTGCGTTCATATCTACTAGTTTAACATTAGATATCATCTTGTTCACAAAAAATTACTTCATGGTATTAGTTGTTTACTGAAGCATTCTGTTCTAATTCATGTATTAAAGCCTTTCTATATGTCTAGATTCCGTACGATTTAATGTCTGGCATTTAACATAGAACCACGCGTATTTTAAATTTCCTTTCTTCAGACATCGGATTAGCGCATTTTTAGATTGTCAGTCCAAAATCGCATTAGTCGATTTTTCAGAAAAGCGGCTTACACTAAGTTGCATAACGTCGAAAATATCAATTTCTGCTTATTGGATTGTTATAAATCTATTGAATGCTGGCCCAGTAACGCAGAGGGTTCGGTGTTCGCCAGCCTGAAACCCCTGGGATGGAATTTATGGTGAAGCACTGTCGAGGAGTTCTACGCTAGAACGAAACAGCTGTCTAGTGCTCCATGGTTTTCGATGGTATCATCCTGACATCTGTGACTATATTACAGATATATTACTTAATTTTACGTATGATCAGTCCAATGCTCAGTTCGTTTGAAGTTATCAAGTTCAACCTTTGTAATGCCTACAAATGTCCCTCTATTTACTTTTAAAGAAGAAAACACGCTTACGCTCCAGTTTTTTTCAATCATTGTTGTCTCAGAAACATCACTTGCTCATCACGGAATGACTTAGTAAGCAATTCTGAGGTTAGACAAAGAACGCTTGGGATATATTCCCAGTTGGTTGATAAGGTTATACGTATTCAACTACTAAGGTAGCTGGGACGTATATTATGTACGCCTAATCACTGCTCACCTTGGTTACACATTTGTTCTTACAGGTATCGCTAATTTCAAATGTACTTTTATGTCCGTTATGTGATTTCATCAGTTATCATCCTTTCAGACTTAATTTGACTTCTAAGATAATTAAAGTTTATCAATGCACTCACATACGTTACATTGCATAATCAATCTAGGTTAAAATCCTGAAGGAATATTATGCATTTGGGATGTTTAAATTTACTAAATTGATTCTTTCTGAAGATTTTCACCAAATGATTGAGTGAACCTGAAAATCTGTACTATCGAAATATAGGTTTGATATACAATCGGGTTCTGCAGATCTTAAATCGTGTAGTATAGAAATTGTTATTGACTCTTCAAGGCACATTAAAGAAGCTGGTGCATCATTTTAATGATTTACGAAATTTTACTGTAAATTTCATCAGTTCATTTAATTGAAATGTAATGTTTGTATGTACTCAGTTAATCAATGTGTGAATCTTCAACAATTGAATTGACTGGGACATGTATTACGTATAACTAATCACTGCTTACCTCTACGCGTTTTGATGACTGCCATAGGAGTAGGTTCGAAAGGATCTGGAAGTGGCATTAATGAAGGCATATAGATACCTGGTAGGGGTTTCGCGCGATTATTATAACCAGTGGTTGGAGACTAAATGGCATAACTCGTAATCGGTTGTTATGATTTAGGCACATTCATTCTTTGTTTTCCACTAAGTCCTGGACCTCAAAATTATTTATCATCGTTTTATCATCATGTGAAATCTTATAATTTTTTTTCTTTCACCCTATAGGACAAAATTATCCCTGTGACCAATGCAATAAGACTTTTACAAGAGAATGTAATTTAAAGGAGCACAAATTAGCTTTTCATGAAGGTAAATTGTCTGGCCACTCATAAATTTTTATTCTGTACTAACCTTTTTGTTATACAGGTTGGTAAGTCCGGTAATAATATGTGTGGATGTATCTATGTGCAACATAGAACCTAGGACATCTGCCCATCGGTTCAAGTTTCTACGCTTCAGCATCACAGAAAAATTGACACCAAATTAATAAAGGCAGTAGTTGCTTCACAGTGATCATAAAAATAATATAATATTTTAAAATCGGGCTATATTGGCTGGTGCAACATTCTTCAAGGTCATACCTTGCCTGGCAGGTTGTATGAAGTGAGGTGAGACTAAAAGCAAGAAACTTAAGGCTTGAGAGCGAAGTTATGCTACCGACCATGCCGAAGTGTGACGGTGTTAATGTGTTTCTTTTTCAGAAAACGAGCATAATATCGATACTGCCTTCCTACAAAGATGTGGTTAGAAAAGGTCGACCTTGGAAGTACACATTCCCTCTTACTCCACAGATTCCCGTCTCCAGCGATGAGACCGTGATGAATACTGGGTTAACTCACTAAAAACCATTTGTATAAGGTTGTGTGTTACTGGTTTCAGGCATTTGTTCCTTTGACCACTGCGCTCATCCTGTCGTTTTTTCACAACCGCCTGAAACCCAGCTTCATTTTCAGGTACGTCTTCCACAGTGCGGGCAACCGAAAAGTAATGCCTCTCTCATACCTCTAACAACGCTTGTTAATAATATGTCTAAATTTCAGTCGATGTAGGTGATGCACATTGAAAATCTCGTAGATTTTTGGGTCTACAGTATATGGTAAAGATGTGAGTTGACTACACACATTAACAGAAGAAAAAATGTTGAGTATCATTTTATACTACTTATTAGTAGGTAATTGCATAGATAGGTAATTTCGTAAAAAGATGGCTTTCAATTATTACTGATTTTTTTACTCTTTCATTGAGATTAGTAGATAATAACTGAAAATCATACCTTAAAGTACATCTGAAGGTTCTTATCACTTTTTGCAAAGGTATTTTCGATTTATTCTACCCATTAATAAGTTGTATAAAATATTAACTAAATTTGTTGTTTTCTTTACAATCCTATTCTGTTTGTATGTTACGAGTTTCAGCGATTCTCAAACTTACGGTTAAAAATCATCATTACTAATGTACACCGACATTAGCGGGTTATTAATAAGAAGATTATGTTTATGGCAAAATACTTAAATGGTACTTTGGTTGATAAAGTTAACCTTTAGGCAAATTTAATCAGTCATGTTCAACATTGAACCTGACACTTATGCCTGTCAGTCATACTCCATTATCACAGTAAGTAATTGTTCAAGTATTATCAGTAGTTGTTTAAACAACATACTGGACAGAAAAAAAACACTATTCAAGGAAAAAGAATAAACTCGTACTATGAAAAATTTCAAAGCTGAAAGCTTATAGAAACATAGTGAGTGGATATATATCATAACCAAGGTCAACTTTAATAATTTCATTTCTCTGAAGAAGCGACTTGAACTAACCTGCGAAACGTCAGAAATTTAATTTCTACTCATTGGAAGTTTTCAAATATATATCACTCATTTTATAGTCAGTGTATGAATCTATTCTGTGCCGTTGTGAAAAGACCAATTGGGTAAGCAATGTTTATTGAGCGAAAACAGAGTAGGTCATAAAATATTACATACATTACTTCCAAGCATCAATTTGCAAATCCTCTGCGTTGTCAGCACTGCATCGTTTCTCAGCCTGCTTCTCTTAGTTGTTCTCAATTGTCCTCTGTGTTTCAATCATGTTTCACTTCTTGTCCTCTCGCAACTCGTCTTGTCTGCTGTTTACTGATTCTTCCCAATTCCTTTGACGCTCTGCTACCTACTACTTATTGATGACTTATAAGTAGTATCCACCACACCGTGTCTGATAACTGAAAATGTAAATCCTTTCTTCACAGTGTCATCAATCGGTAGTAATAACCACCGTAATATTTTTAACAATAATCGTTATCATTTTGTTTACACTTAAATCTCTTCTCCAATAAATTAAATAAACAAAAGATATGTTGAGTAACAATTTAATAAATTCTTCTGTCATCCTATGTGAGGTGTTTAGTTACATGTTCTAAATCTCTGCATCATTTTATACAATTTATTGTAGGTCAACTTTTCAAGTGTAATGAATGTGACAATATGTATTCATCAAAAAGTATCTTACTTAATCATGTCAAGTATGTGCATAGAGGTAAGTTAAAGACTTTTTCTATCAACACTATAAATGTTGTTGTCATAAGGATTTTTTTTTTAGCTTTAAGCTTGTAGTGCTGTGCTAAAGTTTTGTTGAACGTACACTCAAAGTACAAAACGAACTGCTATCATCCATATTCATTTTGTAAAGTATAATCATTACAGCTAATCAGCAATCATGTGGAAAACTCAATTTCAAGCAATCTAGAATGAGTTATTCTAATACCTTTCTTCCTATCCCTTGGAGTACATAAAATTTACTCAGAAAATCTTTTGTTTTTCATCATATAGAATTATTGCAGTAAACGTGATATATATACTTTTTGTTTCCATCTTAACTCTGAATTTCAGCTAAAAACAATGTAATGGCTCCTAGAAATATGTTTTGTTTCTCTGTCATTGGTTCAAAACGCGGTTGTTATATAGAGCTATATCGTTGCACTTTTCTAAAATGTATAAACTATGTTACCTCTGTTATCTCGTAGTGCTAATGTGGTATTGCGACCTAAACCTATGAGCGTATGTACCCGGTTATACGTTGTTGATGATGATGAATGTGTATAAATATTGAAACTCTATCTAAAACTGAATTAGTATCTATAACTGAAGTTACATTGAATCTAATAGTAATCACTTTATTCTTTGTTTTATGCTAGTAAGGGCTTAGCAAAATATGCCTTCTTACAACAGTTATACTCTTTTATGTTTTTAACATGCCTATGTTTCAGAAAATAGTTTTCAGCAGTGATTATTCCGTACTTATCTTGATTATCTGTTAACTCTCCACAAGGATAGTTAGTCATAACTATTGTAGAAACTGACAAATGTATATCAATCAAAGTTTAAACGCCGCCGTAAGATGAATACCAACGTTGTACAAGTAGTGGCAAAAACGTTTGCAAGTCGATAATATGATTTTTGATTAGAGATATAAAATAATTTTGAAGCCTAGGATCTTAGAGAAAATAATTAACGTCTTCATGAACTGATTCCACGTCTTGATCTGGCGGCTTTTTTTTCTCTGGTCTAATTTTCTTCCATCTTACTCCTACGCTAGTTAACATCACTTGTCAATGTTGGCATTTTCAGTATTTTTCTTTTCTTTAAAGAACAGAGAAAACTTATCCATGATGAAGATTCCAAGCTGAATTTTTCTACAGTTGACGGACTTTGATTGAAGTGTATAGGATTACATTTTATGGTTTACGTGTAATATTTGTTCATTAGAAAAATTAGTGATTCAGTATTTTTAACAGATTTCCACTTCACTCTTCACATTTTACTGATTATTGAAATATTTTTTGCCAGTTTATATCCTTACCAACGTTAACTTTGATAATTTCAAATAAATTGAGCATTGGATAGGTTGTTTATAAAATGAATGATATGCATATTTGTAAAATTCCAATGAATAGAAATTAAAATTTCTGACATCTTGTGGCTTAATGCAAGTCGATTCTTCAGAGAAATGAATAACCGAATTGAATTAATACAAAATTAAATAATACAATGGAACAAATATCATCGATTGGTACAGCCGTTCTACGTTACTGCTATAACACAACAGATAAATTGCAAATAATTCTGAAACAACATGGAATTCAAACCTTCTACAAGACTACTAACATTATTCTAGGTGCATTAGGTAAAATAAAGGACAAGATCCCCTTCACCTCTACACAGAGTTATGTCTACAGGCTCGGTCGTATTGATTATGATGCTTTCTATATTGGAGAGTCTTCTCAAGATATCAAAACTCGTGCCAAAGAACATGAAAGCTACACTAAACGACCTCTTAATAATCCTGTTGAACTTAAAAAATTGCAAATTAAATCAGCTATAGTAGTACATGCTCTCTACCACAACCATAAAATCGATATTAAAAGTATCCAAATCATTCAAAAGGGTTTTTCCAATTATAAGGAAAGATGAATAGATGAAGCATTTCATATTTTGTTAAATCCACATAACAAAAGTGAAAGCCTTTCTTTCCAACCGATCACAAGTAAAGTACACCAAATTTCATTCACGTGAACATGCATACAGTTTTATTCTCACATATTCACACAATTTCCTTCAACATCACACTAACATACGCATACATATCTCACTTCAGATCACCTTGACCTAAATGACTTGACATGACACGATCTAACTCGCATTTTGATTGTACGAACTTATTTTGATTCTGATTTGTTCCATTGTGTTATTTAATCTTGTAATAATTGAATTCGGTTATTCATTTCTCGGAAGAATCGACTTGTACTAAGACGCGAAACGTCAGAAATTTGATTTCTACTCATTGGAATTTTACAAATATGCATATCACTCATTTTATATTTTTGCCAGTATTGTCATTGTTACTATGTGATGTTCATTTTTGAAGTATTGTTTTTTGTTTCTCTTATTATTTTAATGTAAGTGAATAAAACACGACCATTGATATCATTTAAGTCAAATTGTAACTGATTAAGGGAATGTAGGAATCTCCTTTCGTTGTGTCTTGGAATTCATCAGTTGGATGTTCGAGTTCTAATGTGAACATTAACACTAAGATGGTGGTTCATCCATCTGATGAATCCAGAAATAGAATGAAATGCCCATTTTTATTTCTGCATGATAATTACAGCTAAAAGATATTTTTGCTTGTGAATTAACGCTATATTGAGTCAATGCACTCAGGATGCACATATGCGAATGGAGACAGATCAATCGTAGTCCTTAGCTACATTAGTAAAAAGATTGGCAAATACTTTATTAAAACAATGGAAAGATTGTTAAACACCTTTTCTTTTGTTTTATCCACCTGATGCAATTACAATTTTGACTACTCTTCAAACTTGAACGATACATCAGTTTACTTCTGTTTTATATCTCAGTCATATCAAACATGGAGCCCGACACAAGTTTGTATTACCTTGAGTTTTCATAGTACATTAAAACATGGAGATCCAATTCACATCATCAGTCAGTTACAACGTAGGACTTGGTACATACGTTCATTAGTTACTTAACCAGTGCAGATTACCTGGTTGGGCTCCACGTGATGACCGTAACCAATGGTTGAAGACTTTGGGAAGACAGCGCAAAATCGTTCGCAGTGGTGCAGGTGCATCAATTCCTTGACTTCCTCCGAATTCCATTTCTCTGAATTCATCATAATCTGACTTTTACTGAACTCTATTATCTTAAATCTCCAACTCTCTTCCATTAATATTAACTCTGTTACTACCTCCACTACTGTGTAATTTGATAAGATAATTTATTCTCTATCTGCTAATTAAGGAGTGGTTATTTGGACTGATGTACGCATGTACCAAGTTCTTTGTCGTAACCGACTAACTGAGATTAGTTCAAGTTGCTTCACCTCAATTAACAGATGGAGATGCAATTACCGGATCAAATCCCAGAGTATTTGAGGTAGTAACAAAGTTAATATTAATAGAAAATATTATAGATTGAAGATAAGATTTCAAATAATATATATAATCCAGTAAACAGAAAGTTATAATGAATTGTGAAACTTAGAATTTGGAGTAAGAAATGGAATCGATACATTTACATCATTGTGAACGATTTTGAGGCATATCATCCAAAGTCTCTAACCACTGGTTGCGATCGTCATGTGGAACCCAACCAGGTAATTTGTACCGATTAACATCACAAACAACAAAATAGTCTATAAGTGTTAAACATTGATGAATACGGTTTTAAAAAGATCGATATGGATGAATATAATCCACCGTAGCTCAAATGTTAAGAGATAATGAGTAACTAGACTTGCACATTGGTTATCGATTTTAAGACCTATCGATCAATATCCCTAACGACTTATCAGCGTTATTTCTAGAATTCTAATAAGATAGTCTGGATTTATCTGCACGATTCAATCCAACTGTAAACTATTTTATGGATTGGTTTAAACACCAGTAGTTTTTTAGCCTACTTTTATGCCTACCGACGTTACATGTCGAGGTAGTCTGCGGTCGATCATACGTTAAGTACATAATAGTTAATTTAGTTACATTAATAGACTACTACTAACTCACTTTTTATGTTTTTATTATCATCATAATTTACTACTGATGACTATTGTATTTCCTATTACCTAGGTATACACTATCGTTGTGATCGATGCGATAAAACATTTTCACGAATGTATCGTTTACGTGAACACCAACTATCTATACATGAAGGTAATTTTCTAATGTTATTCTTTTGATTGAAGTGATTATATTTTGCATAGTTTTCTGTGTTAGATTATTCATTTCTGTTGATTTACAAGTTTCATATCAGCTTTCTACAGTTTGGTGGTTTATTGTTTCGTTACACTGTATCGAAGTTTTGCACGTGACTATTTTTCGATAAGATCACTTATCATTGTTAAAACATGATTTCTAATAGGTCGAAATTTATGCATATAGGCTTACATAAGATACACTGAATTACTAATGCATTCAAGCATTCTATAAACTACATATCTCCGTTTGCCCCTATTGTATCTAGTAGAACCTACGCCCCATTTGAATTCGCACATAAATTGATCTCCTATAAGAAGCTTACTTATTGACTTACGCTACTCAGAAAACATAGTTCTGTTCAGTGACAGTATTTAGTCTTTTGATAGCGTTGAATATCATTCCAAACGCCTTTAGAATCCTGTCCTTTCCCTCTAAGTACTAAATGCTATTATCGTTGAACACCCTATCGTCAAAAAGAGCAGGTTTCACAAGCTTAGTAGTATAATTGACATTCGTCTTTTTTTCATTTCTCTACTATTTTACTTCGTGTAACATAGGTATACGTTATCATTGTGATCGATGCGATAAATCATTTTCACGAATGTGTCATTTACGTGATCATCAATTATCTGTACATGAAGGTAATTTCATGATGTTGTTGTTCTTCTGATTGAAATAATCTCTTAATTTATGTACAATTCTGTGCTACAGCTTGCCAATATTGCTATTATCATTTGATTGTCACCACTATTCAATGAACCCTGACTAAGTAGGCATAATCAATCAATCAGTGCCTTTTATATGGAGAAATCATGCTTCAGTGAGACTACTCTCTTTTCTTTCCACCAATTATCATCGTCAAATAATTCAGAACATGAAAGTAGCTGAGATAACACCCAAATAAAACATAACCGAGTCATCTAAATCAGTTATTCAGTGCGATGACACTAATTGTAAATTATTATCACTAGTATTTCATTATATATACATGTATGACAACACAGAACCTGGCACATGTGTGCATTGGTCCATGTCGCCATACCTCTAACGCACAGCAAGATTAACATCACAAAGTTGAAGTAGAAATCACAGTACTGATAACAACAATAAAAATAAAGAAAAGTGTACATATAGAATACGGTTTAGGGAGAAAAGAGATAGAGTGTGAAAAGATACTTATGGAATAATTGTAAGCTCATAATATAAGGGAAGACAACGAGTGGATACATCTATGCCGCTATGACCGATTCTGAGCCATATTACTCAACGTTTCCAACAACTGGTTACGGTATTCGCGCAGACCCCAACCAGGCAGTCTGCATCTACCGACACGACTCAAACCACCATTTAGTGACTCCATGGACTAATGTCATGTTTTGGTTTGACTGCCCTTAACTCTATACTATCCTGCTCCTATATCAGCCAACATCGCGCGTCGAGGTAGACGGTGGTTGGCCATACGTAACACATGTCGCAACCACCTCAGACGATAAAGATTCGTAGCCTCATTGACTAATTTATTACCTTCGCCTAACACCCGTCGTCTAACCTCGTTATTACTTACTCGGTTACCCCAGCTGATGCGAGCGATGTTTCGAAGATGTTGATGGTCAAATACCAATAATCGAGTGTTGTCTACCCTTAATGGCCATGTCTCACATCCATATAGTAAGACAAAGCGAACTGTTGCGCAGTACGCTCTTGCTTTCGTTGAGAGACGGCTATCTAGCGTACGCCATAGGTGACGTGAGTTAGCAAACGGCAAACATATTCTTACACAAACACTTATCATTTTTGAAGTTTTGACCCTAACAAACGTAGAACAGAATAAATGTTAAAGGTCCTTTAGTATAATATCATGCATAAGCACTCGTGAAACGAAATCATGTTGTTTGAGCTTATTGTTATTCGAAGTAAATAAATTATTTTCCTTGTAATTCTACGTAACACTGAAATTTTAAAGATCTTGTCCTTTAAAAGGCAGTGGAGCAACATTAGATTATGCAGTTTCTTTGTACCTAGTGATCAAAACAAGTTTAGCACATCATATTTTTCTTTCTCATCATGGATCATACGTACCTTTTCTGTTTGATTCAATGACTTTTCAACTCTGCTTTGCAGACCTTTCGTATTCATCGATCTAGTTTAAGCGTTTGACGATTGTTATATCTCATGTAGGGATGGTCGATTCTATCAATTCGGATTTATCCGCAACATGATATCTTACTTCTAACCACCAGTTTTATCTTTATCTATTACTCAGGCACGATGTTCCAACTGACATATCAGGAAGCTGACCAATCACTCGCACGCATATGTTATTATAATATAAATTTATAATGTTTATAAAATTTAGTACTTTGTCTTACATATGTTTCACACGATGTTGACTATTAACTTATCTCCTTCCAGATAGCTTTTTTTTGTGAAAGTGAGCATTTATTTGACGAAATACACATGATACACTTCTTTTTAAAGTAATATTCTAGAAATTCAATACAGCACTTCATGATCAAACTATTTAGTTTAGTGAAAATATGAAACTTTTGAAAATCATATTTCTTTCTTTTTTTTTTTTATTACAGGCATACGATTCAATTGTGATCTTTGCCCAAAATCATTTTGTCATACATCTGATTTAAAAAGGCATAAATTACAATCTCATGAAGGTTAGTATTGAATTTAATATCAATTTACTATGTGAATAAACAATCTTCGATACATGTTATACGTTAACCGATTTGTATAAGTAACATCTATGTAGTATCGGTTAACTGTTTAATTGTTTCATAATGTTCAAGTAACTCTTTAAAGTTACATACATTCAAGTACACTTGTGAACTAAGGAAATATATCATGTTTCATAACTTTGGTGTAATCATTTACAAATTACAGTTAGAACGAAAAGTAAACATGCCTTTCTGTGTCTTCTTGTATATTTCATCAATCATTATTAACCCATAAGGTTTGATGAGATGTCCAGAGGAACTACATTATTTCCAGAAACAACAATTAAATATCATTTACATACTGTGAATCAACAGATATGTTCTCAAGAGGCTGAATAAATCCTATTATAATACCATTTCTGTTAGATTAACAAACATAGAGTTAAATATGTATGGTTACGAATAATAACTAACTTGAATGTTTAAGTTGGATTGTGACTGACAAACGCAATCCAGGATGCGCGTTTCGTCCTACTTGAGACTTGTCAAGTAGATATACCTTGCATCCCAATGTTGATGTTCGCACTCGGATTCGAACTAAGTTCGCTTTATGCACATATAGCCAATAGAAGCTGACCAGTTTCATTTCATGACTCATCAACTGGAAGATACAAGCTCAACCCTGATAACGTGAATGTTGTTTTTAGTATTGATCAGTTGAGCTTGTCATCTCAGATCGTATTCTCTTCCTGCTGGTCATTTTTCTCAACACACTTTTCGACTATATTTTTTTTAAATACAGGACATTATTTTCAATGTAATCAATGCAGTAAAACGTTTACAAGAGAATCGAATTTAAAGGATCATAAGTTGACTGTTCATGAAGGTTAGTTTATTAAACTACCTATAAATCTTTTTATGTTGTTCAATTCACTGATGAAATCTTCTATAGAATAAATTCATCATAATGTACTCCCTGGTTTTCAATGATACCTTTCTAACATCGATGTGTGACGAATTCAGTCAACCAAATCTGATGCCAATTTCCACAAACCATCTGAAATCATTCACTACCTCATAAACCGATTTGCTAATTATGCATAGTTATCTATTCCTAACCTCAACAGTACTCACTCGATCATTGCAGGATAATCGAATGATGCATTGAAGACGCGAATGACTAATGCCCTGTAGCCTACACATCTCCTATTTTCATACCTCATATTTCACAGTTACATATTAATGGAGTGAATACTGTTTTATAACATGCTGATGCGTTTAGCTGGTACACGAATATCTTGCCTGTAGCACAATTAATACAAGAAAGCCAAACAAGCTTTTTGAATTCGCGCTAGGTTTTCGTCAGTCACCAAACCACTAGAACTGATTAATTTTTTAATGCGTGTAAAATATTCACGACAATTCATTACACTGTGAATAATCCTGACAATAATGCTGATCTACTGTGAAGCAATATTTTGCATTTAAATTGAAAACAATTCAGTAACTCATGTCAAACATGCTAAAATGTTGGACCGTTCACCTTACTGGATGGGTTCTAAATATTACTGGTAACAAAAAAATCGTCAAAATCTACTGTTGTTGCTCTTAGTCGCTCACTTTTATACTCAGTATTTGTTTTTTTCTTCTCTCACATCGTAGGTCAATTTTTCAAATGTAACGAATGCGAGAGTACGTATTCCTCTAGAAGTGTCTTGCTTCGGCATGTTAAATTTGTGCATAGAGGTAAGTTTAAAACTTCGAAATTACCATAGAATTTTTTTTATGCACATTTTAACGAAGATAAAGAATAAATTCATTTGTACCAGTCCAATGTGGTCGATATCTAGCCTCGAATGTTAGGTGTCTGATGAAGACTCAACACAGAATCAGAAGGCTTTTCTTGTGATACTTATGACATATGCAAGTTATTCGTGTACCAGCTAAAAGGATCAGCATATTACACAAAAGTATCTACTTCATTAACATGTAACTATGAAATATTAGGTATGAAAATAGATGTATAGTCTGCAGGTCCTTAGTCATATGCGTCTTCAATACATCATTCGATTATCCTGCAATGATCGAGTGAGTAATGTTGAGGTTAGGAATAGATAACTATGCATAATTGGCTAATCGGTTTATGAGGTAGTGAATGCTCAGTGACTGAAGTGGTTTGGACATTTGTATTAGCCATATACAACTACCGTCAACGTGTATTTGCAATGTTGGCTGATGAAAGAATGAGAGGTAAGAAAACTATGACTCAGCTTCGACCCATGAAGTCGTTGATTGTTGATGTGAATCGTATTGGTTGATACTTTTGTCCTTTCGATAATCGCTTCCAGTGATTTGAGACATCTTATGACATGACTGAGAATCGATTACATTGACGAAGATTCTTTCTTTTTATATCTCCTCTTTAGATCTAAATTTTAATTACTCTTTCTTAAATACCGTCGATTCACTCCTTCTTGTGCATTGCTTTCTGGTACTAATCTTGTTAGTTGCATTTGTTACCAAATTTGTATATTTTTCCCACGTCTTATCTTAAGTTCCCGCATTACTTTTGACTTTTTCATTCCTTCCCACTTAACCATATTCTGTTTCCCATCTTGGTAATTTGATCTCATTATAATAATAGGATGATATGGTAACTTGATCCTAAGTATATAAGAGCCGGGCTCAATTATACTAATGACTAAAATGTCACTTAACGTCTCCAGCCAGTTGTCACTGTTTACATCATAGATTTTAACCTGTGTATACTAACACGGCTCACTTGAGTTAGTCGATAGACATAAGTAAAACATATTTCAGTTATCTAACTGTGAATGGAATGATACCTTATTTAGTAATAAATCTGATATACCTTAGTTAATTATTTTCGTATAATTATTAGTAGTGTAAAAATACCACATGAAGTTTCATAAGTAACTGGGGCTGAGTAGCCATAAGGTTATGTTACTAGCCATATCTAACAAAAATTTAAGCTGCTACAGAGATGCGCCATCTCGTGAACTCCAATATGAGTGTGGTGATGGGCCAACAGAAGTCAATTCTACGGGAGTTCCCTTCGTACCACGGCGCTATAATATGATCAATACCTGTCCGTTTTTTCCATTTTGTCCCAGCTTTGGCATATTAAGCCTACTAAAGAATCTGCTTGGGTGACATTCATAGAACATGACTAAACTACCGTAGCTAATGTTTCAAGGTGGTAATACCAATTATTTTGTTATCACTCTTCTCAAATACATTACTAACATGTTGCCCCTTGATGTCAGCAATACTTTGGAGACAACTATGCTTCAGCACAAATCTGTTGAACATCTTCATCTCTAAAGGATCAGGTTGCATAAATATAGTAATATGGTTAAGAGTTGTTTTTTTTTTTTCATTTATTTACTACTGTGTTTCTTGTTATGTAGGTATTCACTATCGTTGTGATCGATGCGATAAAACATTTTCACGAATGTGTCATTTACGTGATCATCAATTATCTGTACATGAAGGTAATTTCATGATGTTGTTGTTCTTCTGATTGAAATGATCTATTACTTTGCATAGATTTTTGTATTAGACTATTTGTTTTTTGATAAACAAGTTTCTACGTCAGCATTGAGCTTGCTAAAATTGATGCTATCATTTTATTTTCATCGGTAGCTGTAGGACCCCTAACAATTAGTCATAATTAATCATTAAGTATCTTCTGTATAGCGACTTCTTGTCCTCTTTTCACTAAGTTTTAGTATCACCAAATAACGCAGAACATGGAAGCAACTGAGATAACACTCAAATGAAACATAACCGAGTCACCTAAATTAGTTATTCAATGTAATGACACTAATTGTATATTATTATCACACAGTTCGTATGCGTATTATTGAAGCTTGGAAAGTCTATCAAGATGTTGTCGTTTTTTATTAGTTCATGGTGGTTAAGTCTTAAAAACATAGAGCAGAGTTATTTTTCACTGTAGTGTTTTGAAGTTGATGTAGTTCATGTAGACCAATATTTTAGGAGGTTATGAATTGATAGTCCATATTAGCATACAGTGCTTGTCTTTGACTATCAGTGAATTAACTTTATCTTTTTATCACCAACTGCACTTCGACAACTACTGAGATGTAGTATTTTTGTGGCTTCTAGCATTTCACAAAAGAGCCACAAAAATACTACATCTCAGTAGTTGTGGCTTTTAGTATTTCACCCGACCATAGCTGCTACCTTAACGTGGTAATCGGGCTTGTCTATCGTGATTACCTAACTGAGCTATATTGGCTGGATCTGAGGGTGACGTCGTACTGCTTACTGCGGCGAGGTGTGACAGCAGTAAGGTGTTTTCCCTGGATAACCAGCATCTGCATCGATGCTGCCTTCTTAACGGAAGGAAGGGCTTAGAAAAGGTCGACTCTAAAAATGTCACACCTCACCTTACTCCACGGATCTCCGTCTCCGGCAGTAAGGTCTTCTAAAGAACGGAGCTAACACTTCAAAAACTCCCCATAACATGACTATGCGTGATCGGCCTCAAGCAGTTATCCCTTGGGCTCTGCGATCGCGCTCCGAGGTCACTATGACCAATACTAACCCAGTTTCTTTTTCAGGTACCTCAAGAAGCAATATCCTTCCATGGTGTGGGCAACCAGGAAGTGAAAATTACCCTCATACCTCTAACAGCACACAAGATCATTTTGTTCGAGGTCTAATCCCACCATCAACTCTTAATAACTCTCTTATTCCTTGCCTAATTCTTCTAGCATAAGTTTATCACCTCACGCCTCTAATGCTAATGATTTGAGTTTACGAAATGTTATTCCTGGTCTCCTGAAACCTCGCACTAAACTCTATATTGGAGCTTCTAAAGTCCAAACCTTATGCCAAATAGAACAACAGGCTTCGTTAGCTATGACTCTCGAATCTCACTCCATCGATGTCTGCTGCATCTCTGCAACGTGCATACAGTATCTAAGTACAGTCATCCGCTTGACCTCACTTTGTGAAAACAAAGAGCCTACTCGGTTCACCCTTCGTGTTTCCGGGGACCCCACCGCTGCCACTCGATGCCTTGCTAGTATAGGTACAGCACTAAGTTCAAAACTGAACAAGCTCTTCTCGAGTGGATTCCAACAGACAGTCGCTTGTGCGCTGTCCGTCTAAATGTAACGCCGTTGTTCTCTTTGTTTTCTCTGCCTTTGCTCCCACTGACTGCAGCTCAGATGAAGTGAAAGATGAATTTTACAGAAATCTTTCTGACCACCTATGTAAAGCTAAGCACACTGATGTAGTGATAGTGGCTGATGATTTTAAGGCCCAAGTAGGTAGACTAAACGAAACCGAAAGGCACCTAGGTGAATCCTATAGTGTTGATGCTCAACGAACAAATAATCGCAACCGTTTTCTACAACCGTCTATTTCTGGCAATCACCAACTTTAAGCATAAGGAAAGATATCAGTTGACATGGCGACCTCCACAATCAACTCAACGCTAGACTCAAATAGACCACATTGCTATCAGCCACCATCGGAGAGGCTTGACAGATGACTGCCCCTCATTTTAGAGTACATTTTAGACTCAGATCATGCCTTAGTACGAGCGCGTATTAGTCTGCGTCTCACTGGATTTAAAAAATCCACGACAAGGAATACCCTCAGAGTTCAACTTGATGATGAAAAAGTCAAGAATACATTTAAGGAACCACTAAAACACCAATTAGTCAACTGCGTAAACTGTACTCATCCCGAGTTAGCTTGGAATGATATCTAAAAAGCTGTCTACTAGTAAACTAAACCAAAAGATTAAGAAAGTTCAGTGGATTTCAACTGCATCTACTGAACTGATAGATACTCGGCAACACATCCTGTCTGGTTCTGAACGCGATGACGAGCGAAGGCAACTTAAACACTAGCTAGATAGAAGCTGACGCAATGATCGTGAGCAGTGGTGAGTGGCGAAAGCTAAAGAGATGGAAAAGGCAGTGGCGATAGGTAACAGTAGGCAACTGTTCAGACTTAACAAGGAAACGGGTATCAGAAATCTGACTGTAAGTGAAACTATCTTAGTAAAAAATGGGTCCACTATCCAGAAGATTAGACCGATGGGCAGAACATTTTATTGTATTATTTAACGTTTTGCTAATTCAATTCGGTTATTCATTTCTCTGAAGAAGCGACTGACACCAAGCCGCGAAACGTCAGAAATTTTAATTTTTACTCATTGGAATTTTACTTTAGGGAACAGTTCAACTGGCCCTTGGCGTTATCCTTGTTTCCCACCATCCCAAAGCAATCTGAATGACAAATTAATATTGGTTCTCTAAGTTTTAGTGATGCTGAAAAGGCTATACGGAACTTAAAGCGAGGGAGAGCGGCAGGACCAGATGCATTGACCCCTGAGATATTTAAGGAAGGTGGTCCAGTCTTAGCAGCCAGATTAACTGAGATCTTGGCTAGAATTTGGGAACTAGACATAATCCCATCTGACTGGTCTCGAACACTAACCGTTCCGGTCTTTAAGAAAGGACAGAAGTCCTCGTGTGACAATTACCGAGGAATCAGTTTAACGAATATAGTGTCTAAAATACTAGCTTCAATAATACTTCGATGTCTAACTAAAGCTCGTGAAGAGCAAACTCGAGAAAACCAAGGTGGCTTCAGGCCCGGACGTGGTTGTATATACCAAATATTCACACTACGGCAGGTTCTGGAACATAGGCACACTTTCAGACGCCCAACAATAGCTGTACTCCTTGACCTTAAGGCGGCGTTTAACTCTATCGATCGTAAGGTTATGTGACAATGTCTGTCACTGAAAAGCGTACCGGAGAAGTACATTAACTTTATACAAGCTCTGTACTCGAACACTACATGTCGTGTTAGAGCTTATGGCAGATTGTCGTCGGAATTGAACACCTCAAGTGATTTTCGTCAAGATTATCCGCTTTCCCCATTTCTACTTAATTTTATCATGGACATACTATTACAGTTAGCATTGTCATCGTCTGATTTCTCTGGGGTTGACCTACTTCTAGGAGATAAACTTACTGACTTAAAATATGCAGATGATATAGTTCTATTGAGTGAAGATGCTGATAAAATGCAGAATTTTTTGACTACCTGAAACATGAATGTAATCATGCTTGGGATGCGGTTTCTCCCATCCAAATGCAAAATGCTGCTTCAGGACTGGCTTAATTCGGCACCACAGTTAGTGATAGAGAGTGAACAAGTTGAATGTGTTAACCGCTTTACTTATTTTGGGAGCCTCATCAGTCCTGATGTCTGTTGAAATGTCGGCTCGTATACTTAAGGCTTCATTTACTTTTGTCAGTTTTCATCACTAATGGTGTAGACGAGACGTCTATCTACTGGCGCAAGGACGCAGTTTACTGCGCAGCAGTTCGATCCGTTTTACTTTATGAATGTAAAACATGCCCATTAAGGATAGAGGATATTCGTAGGCTTCTAGTGTTTGATCATAGATATCTTCGAAGCATTGCTCGGGTTTACTGAGACCACCGAGTAAGCAATGCGGGGGTTAGGAATCGAGTACTAGGTAAATACGGTAAGTCTATTGATGGAGTTGTGAATCTTCACCAGCTGAGGTAGTTTGGACGTGTCACTTATGCTCAACCACCACTTACTTCGACAAGTAATGCTGTCTAATGTAGGAGTAACCTGGAAGAATGCTGGGGTTGGCCAAATGAAAACATTGCGCCAATCCATGAAGTCATTGACAATTGGTCTGAATCATGGTAATAGATGGAGACTACCTGGTTGGGGTCGTCGCGATGATCATAAAAATGGTTAGAGACTTTAGGATGATATTGTTCAAAATCGTTTTTAATGGTGCAGTTGCATCCACTCCTTGTGTTCCTCTAAATCCTAAGTTTTTGAGCTTCTCATGATTTTCTCTTTACTGAATTATATTCTCTTAAATCTTATTTTCGATTTTTATATCTTTCCATTAATACTAACTCTGTTGCTTCCTCCCCTACTCTGGGATTTGGTCCGACAATTTAATCTCTATCTGCTTATTGATGGCATGGTAACTTGAACTAATGTACGCATGTACCAAGTTCTACGTTTTAACTGACTGACTCTAACGTTTCACTACAGTAATTAAGTGCAAACACATTCTTACATATGTACTTATCACTTTGTAAATTTCATATCCTAATTGCCAACTCATTACAAGGCATTATTGTCTTCATGCTTACGTTTGAAAGATCTTTCAATTCGAAAATTTGTAGTAACATTAGTAATACTTCTTTGATACCTCTCTGTACAATGTCATCGATTGGGAGGTTTAGGTGAATTGATTAGATTGATCAACACTTTTTTTTTACTATGTCCATTTACCTCCATTTTAAGTGTCAGTAAGAACCAATCAAATGCAAGATCTATAGAACAAGATGTTAATCTTTTTGAGCGAAAATCTGATTGCTGATTTCTTTAAGGAGTTTGCGCTAAAGCAGTCATCCAAAATGATGATTAGAGCTTCGCAATTGAGCTATTATTGCTCACAGAACATAATGTAACTAAAATATGTGTGTGTTCCAGTTTCTTTACTATACGTGTGTGATTAAATAACCCCATCCTTTATGGTGTCGTTTGAAATTTCGTGGAAAAAGCGTCACTTGTTTCTCACGTTGATTGTGAACTTTCTAATCTATTAGTTAATTACTATAAATAATTACTATTAAAAATCTTGTCGATTGGTGCTTTACCTATCCCAATGCTTAATGCAGCATCCACCTCCATCAAAATCGGAGATTGATGCCATAAAGTCTCATAATAGAAACACACGAGGTATGTCTTTTCAGTTAACAAGAGGAGTACACATTTGTAGTACTTCAATACAGATTATGTAAATACCATGTAACATCGATATTTCAATTTTTCAATAATATTTATATTTTATTACACGAGACGAATAATTACGTTCCAGAATTGTCTTTCAGAAGACCCGTTTATTTTAAGTTCATGTATATAGATTACTTTATTTTGATTATTTTCATGTTCCTCTCGCCCTTACCGCCCACTAGACCAATAAACTGTTATCATATTATTAGCAACAGTAGCTAAGTTATTGTGTATCTGTTCCATTGGTTCTTAATCATTATTATCCTTCTTTTGTTTAATTGTTATTCTTATTGATCTGCTTTGTGATAAGGTTTTGTGTGTACATAAACAAATAGATGAAATGTAGTCTGACTGGTTTGTTGCTGATTGCTCACTTACATTATGTTCTTCAATTTGGTTTAGCGTCTAAGAATCACATGGCAGATGTGCGGACAGTTGAAAAATGGCACTGATATCTGCAACTTTTAGTATTTGCTTATATCACAGTTATTGTTTCGTATATCGTGTAGTTCATGCTATATCTATTAATTCCGCTGATGTATTACATTTCAAAATATGTGTTTTATCCCCCTTTTTAGTGTTGATAATAATGATAATGTTGCATAACTTCACGATTAAATCAGATAATTTAGAGAGTTTATTACTTTCTGTTTCTAGGTGTTCGATTCAGTTGTGATCAATGTACAAAAACATTTACTTATAAATTTGATTTAAAGAAGCATAAATTGAAGTTTCATGAAAGTTAGTTTATCAAGTTTACTTGTTGTTAAAATATGATACTTCATCTATTTATCTATTTGTTAAGAATTGAACTAATTACTATACAGCTTTCCTTCATACTACAATGTCATGTTATAAACTGATTACCTCTTAAATATTTTCATCCAGTCTCAGGGTTGGAAAATAATGGACGATATAGAATCCTCAGGGTTTGTGTTCATAGAACATAAAGAAGGCTCAATATCCAAAGTTTCGAGACATTAAGACCGATCACCCACATTTTGGATGGGTACTTCTATAGACTGTATTGGTCTTAACTACTTGACAGTACGATCACAGATTCTAAGAGACAACTGCTTGAGGTTGATCGCACATTATCATCTTTGTGATTATTTCTTGATGTAATAGCTCTATATTGAAGGGATTATTGTCAGCGAAGGAAATCAGTGATACAATGTAGTGTACCATTTTTAGAGCCTCTTTCTTCAGATAGGAGAAAACTGTATATCTGAGTACGCTTACTGTTTGGGTGAAATACTTTACTGCCATTCCACCCCAGAATGATCGGCACTATAACTTGGCCCTTAGACTTTAACCTCGTTGCTTTTAGTCCTATCACTTTCCATCCAAAATGTTTGGCATGGTAATATCCAAATAAGTATTTATTTTAATAGAGACTGACACATAGCTCCACTAGCTTAAGTCTCCGTGCTACCACATTAGCACACCGCGGTCAAATTAACAAAATGAATAGTAGAATACAGCTCACTAAGAAGAAATGACCAAGTATTTATTTGAAAAAAAGCATTAGAACTTAATGCTTAAAACATAATTTTCTTACCGATTTTCAGCTATTTCACTCAACCGTATCTCCATTAACCGATGCTGATTGTCACACAGACCCCAACCACATAGTCAGCTCTTTCTACAACGACTCTGTAGGGTGGTACTGCCCTTTTTTCGACTGCTCTTCGTTTCCTTGCATCCTACTCCTTCACCAGTCAACTTTGCACAGTGGTTGGGTATACCTATTACATGTCCTAATCATGAACATTCATAACCTTATTAGCCAGTTTTTTTTAACTATGCATAATACTCCGTGCCTAATCTAAACGTTTCTTACTTGTTCATTCCAGTACACTCGAATGATCCACTGAAGACCCGTATGACTAAAGACATGCAGCCTACACGTGTCTTCTGTTTTCATACCCCATGTTTCACAGTAACACACTAATACAAAGTAAACTGCCGTGCAAATCTCTCGTCCTTTGTTTGGAAGATAGCTATCTTTCCTACACGATAAGTGATGGTTTTTCTCATGAATTCGCAACTACCTTCATATATATTTCGTCTGTGAAATTTCTGTCGACATAATGAAGCCAGTCGATCACTGTTTTTCAAATTTGATGCAGATTTTAGGTCTATATGGAGCCAATTTTTCTGTGAATTTTAAATGGGAGCTACTCTGGTAACATTTCGAATTCGGTTTTAGATGGTTGAAGATGGTTTGCATGAAACCCTGATTGATCTAAGTTTCGTGCTAGTTGGTGATTGTTTCAGAAAGGGAAACTTACAATTATATGTCAGAACTCGACTTTTATTAGCTTAAAGTGTTGGTTCCTGGCTATTCGAGCGTCGAATAACCTCTTTTAGAACTGAGTTGTTTACACTAACTAATCACTTTAGTTCGTAGCTTATCTCAACCACCTCAGACAGTGACAGAAAATCACGTAAAAAAACATAATCAAAAAAAACGTTACCACTGAAATGAACTCAACTCACCTTCCCCTACCGATTTCTGTCACGAGTAACGTAACCTAACCGAGCTAAAACTACATCGAAGTTACTTTCAAAACCATGACGAGTTTTAAACATTTAACAGTTGAATGTCAGTCACATTTCTCAGAATAAATTATTTTATGTAAGTTAATTAATTGCTTACTTTCCTTTTACTTTATTTTTAGCTCATTCTATTCAATGCCATCTATGTTCTCAAATGTTCTCTTCTAATAAACATTACATATTACATTTACTTACATTACATAAGGGTATGTAATACTTATGTATCTACTGGTTTGAACTCTTTTTGATCTTGTTTTTTTGATACTGGCAATTTAATTTGTCAGTCACGTTATATGTATCCTTTCTTTTGAAAGTTAGCTCTCATCATGCTTCTTTCGCTTTTGGTTAACATATACACAGGAACATTTTAGGATTAATGACTGAATAAGATCAATTAGATGGAACTCCTTAATGATTCAGATTTATAATCTCATCAAATTGAACTAAAAGTGATTTTCAATAGAACTTAATCGAGATCAATTTGCAACAAATACAAATGATCAATTCAAACTAATTCTCACGAAACTCTTTCATGTTTTCTAATTTCCTGATAATGTAAAAAAGTATATGAATATACACAGAGAGATCAAACAACTTACTTCACTATTAATGATGTCACAATTTTAATTAGACTTCAATCACTCCCCCCCCCCCTTCAATTTAGATAACTTGATGGCGAACATAATTAGAAAGCTTTTCGATTGATGCACAGGACCTTTTATTTCAGTACACTTTGTAGGTTTTTGATCACAGGACGTCTTCAAAGCATCTCTCATTAACCCTGAAATGATCGAGTAGACAATGCCGAAGTTATGCCGGTCGATGCGGTTGTGTATGTTCATCAGCTAAGATGGTTGTCATGCGTATTTATCTTATTTATTTGATTTTGTTGTGCCCATGTGGTATAAAATCTCAAGGTAACTACATACATACCAACCTCTGCGTTGTCTATGACTGATCAATGTAAAGCTTATAGTAATAGAATTCCTAAACTGTGTTACAAATATTTCTACACTGCTTTTTTTAATGTCCCTATATTCATCTCGCCATCGGCTTAAATATGGACCAGGCGACCGCAACCCGCTTCAACCTTGAATATTAAGAACAAAATATAAATTCTACGAGAGAATAATTATAATTCACGAGATTAGGTCTCAGAGTTGTAAATCAATCCTATCTATAACTAAATATTAAGTAAGACGAAGACTACGACGATCTTACTGCCGTTCGCGAATACACTATTCATTAAAAAGAAGTAATTTTTTCTCCAATAGACGTATTTCTTGATTTTATTCTATATCCAAACTGTATCTTTTACTACGTAGTTATTCCTTGTTCTCTCACTAAAGTTTACCGTAATGATTTATAATCGTTGTCATCCTTTCATATTTTCAGAATATTAGCTTTCTAACAATACAGTGTATATACCATTTAATATCCATTTATGCATTCAAATAAGTAAACAGCTATTTATCTTTAGTTGTTGATACTCGTCACAGATTAATACTGGTTCAGTACATGTGATAACCAGGGAGCGCTAGACAGCTGTTTCATCTTAGTATAGGTCTCCTCAGTAGTTCACACTCTTGTTTTTACCAGATAATCCAACCCAGCGCCTTCAGGTCTCACAGCGAACACTTAACCCTCTGCTCCACTGGCCAACTGGATTCCATTGATCTCAGTTTTAACAATTTTCGAAATAATGGAACGCTAACTCGTTGTGAATCGTAATGATTGTCTTTCTCTTGAGGAGTTTGAACTCATTTAGTCACCGCTTCTCACTAAAACTCCAGGTACATTCTGAAGTTAGTTACTAATTAGCTGATTATTATGACTGAATTGAGGTTATTTTATGGAGTTAGGTAATCAATTTAGTTGTGTGTATTTATCGAGGATTATATGCTCGTTAATATACAAAAGTTGATGATATTCAACTGTGAATCATTAAGTTGTAGATTCGAATCCTACTCTATCTATTCGGTTTTTAAGCAATTAATTAATTTTGAAATAATCAATTCAAAGTCATACACATGAATACGTACGTTATTATAAGATTTCAGATTACTATATCTAACTTTATTTTATAGTATTATTACATTTATCTTACAGAGAAATTCATATGTACTTATTGTCAAAAATATTTTCAAAGAAATTATCAATTACAAGTACATACTAAGTGGTATCATAGTAAGTTTAAGTTGATTTTTCCTACTAGATACACTTATTATTATTATATGTTGATATTTATTGAATTAGCTTTTATGTTATTCAAAACTCATTCATCAGAGTAGGTTTCGATAATCTTAATAGGGTATTTTCAATGAGATTTATATTCATATGTAAACTGATAGTTCTGTATCATTTAATTTGTATTGTGACTGGCAAGTGGAATCCAGGACGCGCGTTTCGTCCTATTTGGGACTCATCGGCTGGATGTACCTGATAATTATGAATAATCGCTATATCAAGGCGATCCGCACTGGATGCACATATAGCAACAGTGACTGACCAGCTTCAGTCTATAACAAATCAATGGGAATATACAAATTCATTCTACTACTGATAGTTCTGTAATTATAAGATGTTTGACTTTCAAACTACTAAGTCTCAGTATTGTTTGAGTAAGATTGTGACTAGCAGGCGGTATCCAAAGTGTGCGTTTCGTCCTATTTGTAACCCATCACTTAAATGTACATGCATCCCAATGTTGACGTTTAAACCAGGAACTCGAACTTAGTTCGTTTCTTAGCCAAACACCTACCTCGTTCACCTCTAGACTACTGAGTCCTAGACAATCACATTTGTGCATGCAAGCACTTCCACTTGACGAGTCTCAAATAGGGTGGAACTCGCATCTTGGATTCCACTTGCCAGTCACAATCCAATTCAAACAGTACTTGTGTACTACCGCTATATCGAGGTAATTCACTCAAGATGCACAAATGACAATAGTGACTACTTTCAGTCCATAACAAATCAACGGGAAGATCCAAATACATTTCTAATTATACTAAATCTCAAGTTTGAATTTATGTTTACCTTTACATTTAAAGTGTAGTTAAAGCCAGCATCTATTAAATCCCTGCCGATTTCATACTATATCACAAATACCGTTATTACTTGGTTATTTTTGTTGAAAGTGACTTATCGACATGTTTGTTTTGTTTATCCTAAGGAGTTCATCAAACATGATTTCCTATTGTTTCTTGGTTTAGATTTTAGGTGAGAGCCAACCACAGTTAATTTTATAATTATATATAAGTTATATATGTCTTATGTAGACTACGGGTTCGATTGAATGTTTAAAATCGTTCATGTTTTTTCCTCATATTGGCATACTATCGCATTCAATTCACTAATAATATAATTCCAGATTGTCTAGGAATTATTGTATATTGACTAATAGATATCCATTAACAACAGGATAAGTGTATGTTGTAAAAGTCATTAACGATGAATTTATGAGTATTATATCCCAATGAAACATGAATCTGACAAACAAAGAATCAAAACAAACGTCAGAAGTAACTCTCAAGTTGAGTTTAATCACACGTTGAGCATAGATATAAAGTATTATGTCAAGGGTTATCGTCGGCTGCTACAAGATGATGTTAGTAAGTGTGAACTGTCTAGTCTACAGTCCATACAATAACTAATTGAAGACCGATGACGAAAATAGAATACGACAAAGAATTGAAATGAAGGATCATAAGATAAACATTTCGTCATAATGTATTCAGATCTTCTCGGGGATTTATTATGGCGGCAGTCTCAGTCGCCATATGTGCACCCTGAGCGCATCGCCTCGATATAACAATAGTTTACAAGTATTATTTGAGTTGGATTGTGACTGACAAGAGGAATCCAGGACGCCAGGATACAGGCACATCCAGCTGACGAGCCCCAAGTAGGGTGAAACGTGTGTTCATGATTCCGCTTGCCAGTAGCAATCCAACTGAAACAAAATAATTCGTTATTGTTTTAGGCTATCTCGTTTTTCAAATCCAATATAAGCTTGTATTGTTAGGTTTATCACGACGTACAATTGACATCACTTCAAAATTGATAAATCTACTTTTTCCAATTATTTGAACTTAAGTGAACAACCCCATCGAATAAGTGATACCTAAGTTAGACTTAGGGTAACTGCGGAAGATAACACACATTGATTGATAAGATTATTCACTTATATGTGTAGTGACTGAGACATGTGTGTTATGTAAGCCAAATTACTCCCTAACTCGTTGCAGTAGGGATGTTTACAGACGGTGTAGAAGTAGGCAAGATAATTAATTGCGGCTAGTCCAAAGTACGACATTAGTCTATGATATAGTTGACTGTTGGTTTGAGTCGTATCAGTCAGTAGTTCAACCTCGCTGATGGTAGTCCATAGGATTCTAGAGATAAATGATTGATGTTCATTGGTATAGCTTGTAACCGATCGCAATAGCTCGCGTCAATTCACTAATATTGATGTGATATGGAAACTTGAATTGATTCACATGTTTTACGTTCATTATAACTGACTTTATATTGAATAATCGGGATTGTAATTACTCGAATCTGTAGACAATAGTGCTAGCGTCTCATATTGTTCATAACTTTATCAGTTAATTCATTATAAAATTGCAACTTTGTTTACCTAACATTTTTTTTATTAGGGAAACGATATCGATGTCATAAATGCGGTAGAATATTCGATTTCTATGGCTTCCTCAAAAAACACTTATTATTTGTTCATAAAAGTAAGTTAGTTTCTCTTATGTATCAAGCTACATGCATACATCCTTTTTCTGTATATTCTACATTTAAAGTATCATTCCTATTCTATAATAGGTAGTAGATATGCAGCTGCACCCCACTAGCAAGTACCAAACATGCAACATTGTAAACGATATGATCGTGTACGTCTTCATGTATTCTGCGCTTAGACTACACAATAACAATCGGTGATCCTCCTGAGTGCTGTTAGAAGTATGTAACCCGCTATCACTTTCCGGTTGCTTATACCATACCGTAGAAAGGTTCCTCTTCTTGAGGATTGGGGAGAGTCCTTACTCCCGGAACAGTAGTGTATAGGATAAGACTGTATACACTCGTATAGCCCGAACTTTATTATCTCTCCCTTTCATTGTGAGAAGGCAGGACTACTGTAATACTGGTTGTCTAGGTAAAATACCTTATCCTCTTCATACTTCATGCACAGTCGTCAGTATGAATCCCCAGTGGATCTTGAAAGGCAATTTGTCACACTTCTGTATGCCAAGGTTCTTACAATTTTCTTCTTTTTGAATTTGAATAACTTATTAATATAATTTCGCTTACTAATATGTAATATAAAATAACGTTAAGAATATTTTACGGTTGCGTATAGTCAGCGTTTGAAAGTAAAGCATTTTTTTTCATTGATATTCTCTATCTTTGGTTTGATGGTTAAGTGTAGATTTTCTGAACTATCTGAACAGTTAAAATCAAATATTCAGGTGCTAGACACGTCACAGAATGATAGCACTAAATTCCATAAAGATGTTAAAGGTTCCAAATATACTTAAATTTACTGAAATGCAATGATCAGTGAATGAACCTACTACTAACTTTTACATGACTTTATGTAGAAGAGTTTTTCATTGATTGAATACATAACAGATTGATGTTAGCAGTGTGCCATTGAAAAGAAGGGAGCATCGGATAGCTGTTCCGTCCTAGTATGGGACTCCTCAGCAGTACCCATCTTAAATTTTGCCCCAGGAGCGGAATTCTGCCATTAGATGACTGCTCAGTGGTGCAGCGGGTTAGGTGTTCGCCAACATAGTGGTCTTTATCGGGTACCACTAGTTACCAAGTATAAATTCGTTCATTTGGCCTTGATTACTTCTTTACATAAAGGGGAGGTGGTTGGTTACCCGTACTACGTAAAGTAAGTCGATGGGTCTATGTTCAAAAGTTGAACGTCTTAATATTAATTCGTTCTAGTTATGCCGCTATCAGAATGAATACTTCACCTCATCAATAACCATAACGTACCTATATTAATAATTAGTATTTTTTAAAAATAGATAATAAAAAAAACTACCATTCGAGATCCTGAAAAATTCTCATTGTCAACGATGAAGTTTACCACCATTAATGAAACAACAACTATTAATACAACTTGGTAAAAACTATCAAGAAAATTCATGAATAGTTAACAACTCTTTATGAAGATAATACATTAAAGGTAACAACTTCTGATGAATAAATTAAATGTTTCAATGAAAGCCATGAAGATGTTAGTTCGTGTATTACAGCATCTAATTACTGATTGTGCATTTATTATATAATGAAGTTCATTATTTATGTTTCTTCAATGGTTATAATGTCTAGAATTAAATTAATTTGCTTTTTTGATAAAATATTTGTTGAAACTAGTGAATATTTTTCACGTGTCAGTTATGAATACAGAATTCATATAAAAAGAAGGATTAAGTAACATCATCTACCTATATCTTCCTCTCTCTCTCTCTCTTTCCATCCATCTCCCTCACCATTCAACTTGAAGTTGATAGAGAATGTTTAATAACATGATGTTGATTGTTTAGGCTACTTGTTAGAAAATCTAATTTTAGAAATACTAAATTTACAATAATGATGATAGTTGGTTATTTTTTGGATAAGTCTTTTTGTGTTTTCATTCAGAATTCCTATGAAAAAATATAGTAGTATCTTTAATTAATTTAATTGGTTCGTCACAATTTCATATCATGGATTGATCATTGTGTTAGATAGTTATCATTCTAGTAATTTATGCCAACAAGAATCAAACTTCGGATATTCAAACTTCACAAAAAATCCTTGACACTTATAACATTGAATCAACATCCGTTACCCTACCAACTTTGATCCATTTGTAATATTCCATAATCTTATCCAAAGACATTGGTAGGTAACTGTCTCACAATCAATATAATTGGGTATTCGTAGGCCACTAGTAATTGATCACGGATGTCTTCGAAACATTACTTACATCTGTTAAGATTATGGAGTTAGCAATTCTGAGATTAAATAGAGAGTACTATGAAATGATAGTAAATCAGCTGATTTATGAAGCTGAATATGAATCTTCAACAATTGATGTATTTAGGATATACATTACACATAACTAACTATATCTTATCTCTACTCGTGATAACTGGTGTAGAAGTAGGATAGAAAGTTAAAAACAGTTATCGATTCATTAAATCATTGGCTGTTAGTCATAGCAATGTGTATAAGTTCAGACTACTTTTTTTTGATGTTAAATGATATACGTTAGAATTAG
The DNA here is from genome assembly GCA_025215515.1 of Schistosoma japonicum. Classification (NCBI taxonomy): domain Eukaryota; kingdom Metazoa; phylum Platyhelminthes; class Trematoda; order Strigeidida; family Schistosomatidae; genus Schistosoma; species Schistosoma japonicum. Next base: position 1,270,400 of record CM046065.1, read on the forward strand.
CCGCAACGGCGCACTCACATCAGTTCTAGACCATCAACACTAAGATACATGTGGATCCAGCTAAAGAATTCCACAATACAACTTTAATCATATTTATGATTCAATCGAATATCAAAGGAATTAGCTCAGGATGTATTTATATAACAATAAAAACTGACCAGTAACAGTCTTTAAACTACATCACTAGGGAGATAGCTACACTTTCAATGTATATAAGAAGAAATTCAATAAGTTGTCGTTTATTCAATGTAAATCACATACGGATTATTCAATGTTTAATATTGTTAAATCAATAAATGTCGAAGACAATTTAGCGTAAAGCAAATTACAAAACTTTAAAAAATCAGTTCAATCAAGATGTACGATTATCAATATCATTGGTGTTGTATATGTGTTTTAATTAAATCTTCTAAGTAGCATAGCATCTTTAGCGAAACGTAGTATACCATCAGCTAATTTTTCACAAGCCATTTCATCTTCATTCATTTGCCAACGAAATTCTTCTTCTGTTAAAGGTTTATTTAGTGTAGGTAAATGTTCATGAGATGTTTGAGCTGTTTGTTTATATGTGTGATAAAAAATGATCAAAAATAAGTCAATTAATTATGAATTTAATTGATTGGTCAGTTACAATAATCCAATTAAATATAGGCTAATAACTAACCGATGTTGTAAGTTCGAATCCAGCCGAATTTTGGTTTAAACAATCGGATAGTATTAAAAAAAAAACTCATACTTAACAAATAAGTTTCATGTTGACAAATGTTTTTTTTTTCTGTATATGAGCTTAATTCAAAATGATAAAAATCCTTATGAGATCTTAAATAATACGATGAGTTGATTATTGTTCATTTAACTCATTTACTATGTACAACTTGTATTATCAACTTGAAGTTCTGATGTTGTTAATTTGGATACAAAAACAGATAAAGAGAAAGTTTAAAGGCAACAGCTCGCAACATGTAAGTCATATGATTAAGTCATTATTCCATTGGTACTTAATATACAGTACATGATTATTATCATGGAAGTAGCAGTACGCCTCTATCACCTTGAAGTTTCGTCAAAAGTGATTTAGAATCAAAAGATTCATATTTCCAACTGCAATTCATTCAATATTAACAAAGCGACAAAATACTTGAATTCCTATAGCCGATTTGTAAGGTGTTCTCAGATAATACTTTCAGAAGACTGAAATTAATTTGATTCGCTTTGGTTCCTTTACGTAAAGCAAACTATACTTCCTATATTGTTGGTTGAAGTTACCATATTTCACACATCGTTACAATAACATCCGTAAACAACGACAGATTTTGAATGTTATTCTATACTACTTATTAGTAAGCGAAAAGAGAGTGATGAAAACGTTTTGACTTTCAATTAATTATAGGCAACTTATAGCCTAATACTACAAATAGTCACCAACAATTGAAGATCAAATTGTGAAAAGCAGAACAAGAAGTTTTTCTAATTCTGTTTAATAATAAGTATTACGACCGTTATACAATCGATTGAGGTGGCTGCGATGAGTGTGATCGACTGTAACTCATTCTTCATACGGAAGTATGCTCTAGCCTTACAATCGTTTGTACACAATAGTGAAGGCATGAAATGTACTACTGTTCCCAGTATTTTAACGTCATACGTTTACAACACTTTGTATGTGGCAAATATGTTTATATTTTTTTTTCTCGTCGCGGACTTTCAGCCTATAAAGATGTGTCTACACTATAACAAGTAGAAGTTTGCATATAGTATATTACTTACCTTTTTCTACACTCAGGCATAAATTAGGCTCTTCGTGCATTTTACTTAGTTCTTCTAAAAGACTCGGAGCTATTGTTAATAGATCACAACCAACTAAACCAAGAATTTGTTCCACATTTCTAAATGAAGCACCCATTATCTAGAAGTGCAACATTCAAAATATGTCGTAACGTTTATGAAAACAAAATAAAATAATACAAACAAATGGATAGTATGTTAGGATTATGGATGTCCAACCACTGCCAACTTCGATATTGAAGTAGGATAGAAGAAAGCTACAAGAGGCCACATCGTAACATAGCATCAGTCAATGAAGTCACTGACTGCTGATCTGAGTCGTTTTGATAGATGTAGACTACCTGGTTCGGGTCCGTGCGAATGCCATAATCAATGCTTGGAGACTCTTGGTGATATGGCTTAAAATCAGTCAGTGGTACAGGTGCATTCACTCTTTATCTCCCCTTAAACTGTAAGCTTAAAATTACTATATGCCCTTCTATGAACTATTTTTTTCTTCCAGCACCATATTTTATATGTCAACACTTTTCCTACTAACATCGATGTAACTCCTACTTCCATTAACTTGCTGTTTATGTTCGCTGAATCTTATTTAGAGTTAAATGTATTCCTACTGATCAAGTTCACATTCGGCTTCTAGTTTTTTATGTTAGATGATTAGAGACATTCGCCAGGAAACTATTTATCTAGGATTCACGTTAATTTTCACTCGTCAGCAAGATTTACTTGCGATCTTCAGTTAACTGCCTCTTCCTGTAGAATTCAAAACCGCATCACTCAGCTTCACAGTTTACGACCATTATCATAAGAACAGTTCGCATTGCAACTGAATTATCGTAGGATTAGGATGTTTACAATAAGCGATCACTCAGTAGTGACCAATACCAAATTTATCTAGCCGTTTAGAATTCTATTAATCAAGTTGCAGTATAACTTGATTAAGTTATTTCGAGCCCATCTAAGTCAAGCAGAGTTTCTTGTCGACCACCTTTAATGAAGTCTTGGCAGGCATTTAGAAAGCTTGTTTGGCTTTCTTCAACATTCTTCACCTGTAACGTAAGTGAAATATTTATCTGCCAAACATAGAAAAACGAGTATACTCCACAGCAGTCTGATTTGTATTATTAAATGACAGTGAAATATGGCCTATGAAAGCAGAAGACATATGTAAGCTGCAAGCATTTAGTCATACGCGTATTTAACGTATCGCTTCAGTATCCTGGAATGACCGGGTTGAGGTTAAGCATAGTTGGCAAACTGGCTAACGAAGTTGTAAGTACTTGTCGACTGAATTAGTTGGGACATGTACAACGTATGCCCAATCACCCAACGCCCATCTTGCTGATTTAGGAGTAGAGTGAAAAAAACTAGGATTGGCTGAAGCCAAGGATGGTATTAGTCCACGTAGTCTGCGACTGCCGATCGGTACAGGCTACCTGGTTGGAATTTACTCGTTAACCTCGATCATTCTTCCAAATATCAAATTAATCCTCTATGTATTTTTTTTTTAATTCCTTCTCGTCGAACTATATTCTTGCCGTTTATCTTCTTAACTTGATCTCGTTATGCTAACGTGATGATATGGAAACTTGAAATAACTTACATACATCCAATGCCTCTACGTTGCTTATAATTGCCCAACTTTACTTATTTACATCAGTAGTAGGTGAGTACATGCATTGATATTGAATATGCACCAATATTAGTTAAGTAACATGAGAATACAAGTAGCATATTACTGGCAATTAGTTAATTATAAGAAATCACAAAACTATTATTACAATATTTAGTTCAATCACTAGGTTAAAATGATCATTTCTTTAGAAATCAACTCAACGAATAATGGGTGGTTTGTACAATGGATTGATGAATTTTATAGGTCAAATTACCATAACCTAATTACAAAAGATTAAGTATACATCAAGTCGATATCGTATATGAAGATAGTTCGTGATATAAGATGACAAAGATTTCATCATATGCTTATTATTGATTAATGTTATGAGATAATTCCTAGAGTTTTAGTAAGAAGTAATGATTAGTGAAGTTTAGCAATATTGAGGCATCAGAAAAATATACAGTAAATATTGGCTAACGATTCAGTAAGCAAGTTAATAATATGAACCATTGAATACTATCTCAATAATTTAAATCCAACTTGCTCGGCATGAAGCCTTTCGATAATGTGTTGGATTCTTTCTATGATCTCCAGTGTTCACTGAGGAATCTTGTACTGAGGTGAAACGATTATCTCGTAATGTTTAGTTTTTAATAGTTATCTAACTAAAGTCAGTTTGTGAAGTAAAATTACGAAATAAGAGGAATTTGAATACAGTTACCTAAGTATCTATCTATTAAGCACCGAATATACAAAGCGATTCAGTAAGGAAAGATATGCATATTCCCGTCGGTTACAATACGTCAATGTTTGTGTAGTGAAGATTGAGTAGTGCAGTTTCTTCGAATAATGTATAAGCTGTATAACCGGAGACATTGAATGACATGGATCAGGATCGGTTAGTGTCCCAAACGCATTCACTGACTTACTTCCTCTAGGTCTTCAGCTCCATACTTTTTTCATTTTACCTTCTCAAACTATGTCCTCACTGTTAAGCATTTTTCATTATTAGTGCTACTGCAAGTATTACAATTTAGTATTAGTCTTGCTAATTTCATCTCGTGCTGATTTAGGATTATGCTCATTTACTTCAGGCTTCATTTTGATTATGAATGACTGACGATAAGCGCGAAAATATATTGAAAATTTGAAGCTTAAAATTTGAATTCAGCGGTCAGAATGGTATCATTCTTGTTACAAAACTAGACAGTCATAGGTTAGATGAACTGCATATTTCATCAGTGTACACTAATTGGCTCTTAGTGTTTACTTTAGCTAATGTCAGCTTCTAACAATAATCTTTCAAACTATACAAATCTCTCCGAAATAGGAGAGTCACAGAGTCTTGATGAAACAAAGGGATGTCCAGCGATTAGATAACAATACGTGACTTTAGTTTGAGTAAATGAGTAATGTTACTAGTTGAGTATTGTAAATTGGTACTCGGAAAATAAGTCAAAACAAGTAGATAGAATATATGCTCTTCTATTTCTACGTTTGTATATATTACAGAAACAAGTAGCATGCTAAAGGTTCCCAAATAGTCCAACACAAAGACGGTACCAACAAATGTATTTATTGACTATGAAAGTGAATACTTCGTATAGATAGTGGATCTAATAGTTGGATATTTAATCCTGCAGTATTTATTAGTCTTTACGAAAACGATAATGCATTTCCAAATAGACTGTCAGCTGCATTTAAACTTATAATTGGAAATATCGAGGAGATTCCTTCAGAGAATACATACATTCATAGAGCTTGGCCATTTCCAGTCATTGATATCAACAATCGCAAAGAGTAGGACCTCAATATAAAATTCTATTCTCGGTTGAACAAGTTAATGATTACCTCGACTCAGTGCACAAGGTACTAGTGTCCTGAGTTTAAGTTGCAATATGGATGCTGGGATATCCGACAGACAAGTTCGAAGTTCGCATTATAAAACCAACATCTCTCCACATTTTAATCTTACTCAAACCATATCGTTCTACTATAATTTGATTTTTTCTAGTATTTTATTATTTCCTTACTTAATTTCAAGTGGATCATTAAGCATTACTTCAGTGAGATTAAACCGCTGTGTTTTAATTTGTATCTACACAGAGTAACATTTAAGATCCTTAAAATCTCCCATTATTTTGGAGTAGTGATTTGGAAATGAGTGGTTTACGTGTTCACTTTCAGTAACTTCTGACTGATTTATTACTTCGTTATGTGAATTGCTTTGAATCTGAACGAAATGCTCCATTTCAGTCAGTTACAACGTAGAACTTGGTATGTGCGTATATTAGTTTAAGTTGCCGTGCCTCAATTAACAGATAGAGATGAAATTGTTGAATCAAATTCCAGAGCAGTAGAGGTAGTAACAGAGTAGATAATAAAAATACTCCATTTAACTATCTTAGTACTAATATAGACATCAGCTTCCCATTAGTAATTCACAGGTTCGAATTTGACTCCATCTACTAGAGCTGGTGATCAAGTGATTGGAAGTCTAGAGCTATCGCTTTACAATAAATTATTTGGTTTAAATTACTCTCAATAAAATACTGAAAAGAAAATTTGATTTACTTGTGTTTTATAACCGTGAACTTTATAATAATTGTAGATGTGTGTAACCAGTTTGACACCAGGATCATCATGTCTTGTATATTCCTTTTTACCATATTTAGCTACGTACCAATCTAGTACACGTCCAACAAACGGTGAAATGAGAGTAACATTAGCTTCAGCACAAGCAATGGCCTACAAATTATAAAGACTATAAAGTTAGTTAATGTACTTTCCTAGCACGGAGTAAATATTTCTAAAGAACAACAGTTATCTGATCGATGAAATTTTAATGGTGTCAGAGTATTCTTATAATCGATCATCAACAAGCACATTTATATACATCAAGTCTATCAGTCCTTGCGATAAACGTCAATCAACTACATGGCGAGAAGTCAATCAAGATAAGCAATAGGAAAATTGTCTGACATGGACTAGGAATTTTGACAAATGCAATAACCAAAAGACTACTTGTGAGATTATAAATGATAGTTGTTGCTTAGGAGAAAAATTCAGTGTTCTCTGAACTGGATAACTTGGTCTAAAGGACATACAATCACCCCCCTCCCTCCCCCCAAAAAAAACATAAATTCTGAGCTATATCACCCAACATTTCTAATCACTGGTTGCGATTATAACTTCGACGCCATTCCCTTAGACTGCATTTAATAGCTTAACTAACCCTCAAGTCAACTGCTTTATGTACTAGTATTATGTCTTGGTTTAGCAGCCCATACTTTTCTAGCATTATGCATGGAAGTAGGCAGTGAGTAAGCATACATAACACATTTCCTGGTCATATCAATCGACCAATTTTCAACATATTGACTAAACTGTGTTAGACTTTCATTGATAATCAGTATTCTCCCTTTTCGCAACTGGCCACTGTTCATCCAAACTACTAACTGGATGAAATTCTAGGACGCGAAAATAGTTACTTATTGGTTGATGAAACAATTAAAAAAAAACTAAGCATATAACATTAAAACGACATTTTCACCTGATAAATTGAAAACATTAGTGTTAAATTACAATGGATATGATATTGTGATTCTAATATTTTCGCAGCTCTTATCCCCTCCCATGTGGAACTCAATTTAATGAGTACTCGGTCTTTAGAATATCCTAATTCTTCATACATTGCAATAAGACGACAAGCAGTTTCGACTTGTTTTTGTACATTGAATGAATAACTGTAGAAATGTAAGGTATCATATATATGTATATATAACAGTAAATTTTACCGAGCATCCACTTCAGTTGAAACACGTCCTGGGACGACTTTCAATATCTCACAACCAAATAACACAAATATTCTTTCTAATGCCAATTCAATTTGTTCATGCAATGTTCTAGAACAAAATTAATGATTAGAACTATCTAATGGAAAATTAAACATACTGTTTGTGCTGCTTTGCATACTGAAAAGCAGAATCTAATAAATGTGAATATTGATGGTAATTTGCATGCAGATAGAATTAAAGACGGATTTGTTGTCGAATCAACTGGTAAATACTTCTTGATAGCTATACATAAGTTATTTTAGAATTACAAAAGAACAGGAGGATCTACATACAATTAAAGTCTCCAGTGTCTGCTACGATAATAGTATGCTTCTTCAAATGTTCTAACGTTGACAGTCATTGCACTTTAACTAGGAAGCTGGTTTAAAAAGAAATAGCAAAATTTCTTGAAGCGTCTGATGAATAAGGTCAATGTTTAGAACTAATCTACGTAAAAATAAACCTGCTTAATTAATAGATTCATAATTCGAGCTATTATGGTTTCTCATCTAAAGTAGACAACCCAGAAGATTCATGAGTTGTTGATGCTAGCATATAACATACAATAGATATAAGATTCTTTCATATGGATTAGATATTCGGAAGATCGTATAACTGTTAGCTTACGGTCTTGGCGACGATAGCTAGCTGGTTTCCTATTTGAGTAACTGCTGAATTAGAGACAATCATTTATCCACACAAACGAGGAAAAACGTGAGAGGGGGACTTAGAACTTAAAGTGCATTCAGCAATGAATAATAGAAATGAAGATACCATACAAATTGGAACAGGCGAATGTTTTTTTGGATTGAGACCTACTTGGCGACATACAGAATAGATGCTCAATATTGCTTAAAATTCACAGACAGTTGAAGAACTTGTAATAAAGATACACGGAATAAAATGATTACAGAAATAATATGTGCTCTAGAGGCTATAGTAAAGAAAAAAATATGAGATCTATTTAAAAGCCGGTTGTTTTACCATAGTACTTACACTTTATATAGTGATACAACCTTTACAAATAAGATTGACTAAGTAACTGAGTGGAAACAGATGAATACTATCATATAGAAGTACGAAAATGTTTTTTCAAAACGCTACAACTTAAGTCATAACGAAATTTCATTAAAATCATATTTTTAATACATTATGCTCAGAATATGAGACATCTTTCGGAAGCTGTTTTACGTTTTATTCTGATCATGCTAAATTCTTTCACAGAAGAATAAGCATATAAATAAGAAACATACCACAAGACGATGACCGTTGAAAATTGCGCCAAGTTCCAGTCTGGATTCCAATTGGTCGATCCTGTTTAACCGCTGGAGGTAAATTTAAGTATTTCATCACCCACTTGTAGAGGCTGCTTATAAGTTAGCTTAGGTGTTCACGTGACATCGTAACCAGTTATCGTGTCTATATAAAAATCGTCTGTATTCAGTTATTTTGGAAAATTATACTATCGGTCATAGAAAAACGTAACTGTACATGCATATTGAACTATTCTACGTAAACGTAGTTTGCACACATTGCGTAGCTAGCACAGAATCATAGGGCGCATTATTTTGGAAATATGATTTGTATATGGTTTCTTTGTTGTGAAATATGTCACTTCAAGCTTTAAAACGAATAATGATAACATTTTACTTTTCTTAAGAAGGAACTGCAGTGTATTTACGTTGTCTAAGACCATTTTGGTAATCTAAGTTTGGTTTACATGATTACTAATTTTCCTGGATGATTGACATTGTTTTTATTTTGTAGTGAATAAACTATAAACCACTGATGTAGTATGTTTATATTTTGCGTGCAATAGTTGTATAACTGCAACTTACGTTTCTCATTTACATTCGCAGATGGTGCTATGGTGGCCTGATTTTATCTCAATTAACTTGTTGAGACTTACGAAGTTCATACTAAGCACATAAATTATATGGATAAAATAATCGAAATTGCAGTAAGGTTGCTGATGGATGGTCAGTTTGTCACTAAAAATGCGGAACACTATTGGAACGATTTACCGGGTGCCTGACGAGTTATCAACGAGTAAATAAAATGTCAAAAGGAACTTCAACAATGCAAAACTAAAGTTGTACGTAACCTACGCTGTATTAACAACTGGAATACAGAAACATTTCACCTATGTAATTCGACAGTTCTGGCAGCATATTAAAAGTTAATCGTAGTTCAGTTGGAACTAAACTTTGGTGGCATCTCCTTATCAATCAGTGTGTGTAGTCATATAAAGTTCCCGAAGTTAGAGACAGATAACTGTACTGATTAGCAGTGAAAGCAGTCTTGTTACTTTGTATCACTTATAGCTTATGAAAATTGTATGAATCATTCCACATACTGAATAATATATATCTGCACATATTTTAATAAGGCTTTTTCATTTTAGCTTGTTACAGAGAATACATAGTGGGAAGTTAATGCTAATTGTACAATAAACTCATGCTAATGTTTACGTTAGCTACATTACGTTGTAGCCTTCCTTTTTGGTAACCGTTTATAATAGTATATCATATGAGAAAGATTACGTTCTAGGGATCTCATCCAAATTTGTTATTATTAGGCTATTAACTCGGAAGAATTACTGTTTTCGCCGTTATAATGGATTATTTATTATCAGCTCTCCTTACACGTAATAATCTATGCATCCATGTAATGAACGATTTTTATTATTCGCTGGACTAACTAGTTAGACAACTCAAGTTAATTGTTAAATAAGTGTTGACACACTTCGCAGTATTAACATTGTAACGGCGAATATTAATGACGCCGATTATAGACAATTTGTATAACTCGTACCTAAGATGACACCAATCACCTATCACTTACTTACTTACGCCTGTTACCCCTCTCAGAGGAGCATAGGCCGCTCACCAGTATTCTCCATTCAACTCTGTCCTCAGCAATCCTTTCCAGCTGTCTCCAGTTACTGTTCATCCTTTTTATGTCTGCTTCCAATTCTTGAAACATATTGAGAATCCACCTTACGTCTTCTGTAAATTCTTTTTTCGTCCAGGCAAACTTAACCGGACGTCCACGTCCCATTTTATCAGTTATTACCAGCTGAAACATAGAAAATCTACAACTAATGATAAATAAGGTAGCTTTCTTACCTCGCCCTATTTATGTTATATGTGGAATCAATGCCTACCACTTCTGGGAACGTGCGATACAAACAAATTTGATCCTCGGTTGAAAAGCATACACGACTTAATCTCCTTACATTATCTTCACCATTATGAAACTCACGTAGCTGTCCACGTTCACGGATATAATCAAACACTTGATCACGTGAACCGAAGGCTACAATTATATTACTACACACCTACCTAGAGCTGTTTTTGACTTCATATTTCGTATATCATCAGAGATAAGCTCTTTCTGATATTTATTTCTCACATGTTCCATAACTGCATCACATGAAGATGACTGTTGGAGAACTGGATTTAGATTTTCCTTTTCCTCTTCCGATAAGCGTCTAAACCAAGGATCGCATCTCATAAAAGATTTCGTGCAGGGATGGTTGTGTCATGATGTATGAACGGACGATATACTCATTGACATCAGCACTACACGAAACATAGATTTACAATCCAAGTATTGAGACCTAAAGTTGTGATAATTACAGTCCAACTTACGGTTTGTTTCTCTGACCAGTCCCCTGAAGTTTCCTTTTATTACCGAACGCACATTTAAATACAACGAAATTGTATTTAAAAGAAGAAAACAAGGCACGTTGACGTTGCGAATGGATATAGTGAGTGAAGGTGATCTACGATTGCATTAAATTTATTAACTTACAGACTGAAACTCTTCAACAGCTCGCTCTACATCCTCCCAACTGAAAAATCGTCGGTTGAGCACTACATTTTCAAAGGCTGCTTTCAGATCGACATGAATTTCTTGTGAGGAACAGGCCAAACAACTATTAATTCAATAAGTAGATATATATATACTATAGATTCACCTATTATTAGTCATATTCCTTCGTAAAAACAATTTTTCTGAGATTTCTGAGGGTGAAAAAAGGATGGCCAGTCTGCCACGCTGCTAATGAGGAATGGCCGCCACGCACTTAATCACTCAAGGTCACAAAAATGTCATATTGCGGCAAAATCAAACCAGGTTGATGATTATCTAGTGCCCCACTTGTAATGTAGCTTGATCGGCTGTAAGCACTATGAATGAATAAGTATGCGTAGATATGTTTAACATGTAGTTTCTCTACAGCTGCAGATTAGTAAGAATGTACTACGGCACTTGGACAGTTTAGTAAATCCTTTCACTGTAACTGGTTACAAGTAGGCTAGCAATTTCGTTGTGCATATCCAAATATATATAGATGCTTTTAAACGTATTGAGATGTCGTTTTCATACTGCTGTAGACTAGCAGTAATATATTTTGCACAATATATGTTTCCACTAATGAAATACAATATCTATATGATGACAACCAGATTATATAATTACAGGACATCTGGGGAGCAAATTAACACTTAATAAGCCTGACCATTCTTTGTCTATAAAATTTACAATGCTAGGTGAATGATGTAAACTTCGACTATCAAGTTTTGTCATAGACTGCTTAAATGTCTCATGCAAACTAGAAGTATTGTGGATGGATCTCCCAACGCTTGCTTCGTTTTCCAATAAATTATGCTGTCTCGAACTTTTTAGGTGTGGATATAGTTAGAACAGGAACTGAATAAGTTCGTGAATGTAAGCATGACATTTTCATTGCTCAAAATCTTCGAAAATCTGAAGTAATTTTCTTGTGTCCGTTAAACTTACCAACAGGAAAATATAGGACGTACAATACTAACCTGCGATTGCATTCTTGTTACTCCAACCAGCCAGATACCAGGTGGCGGTAGCCCCTTCCTTAATCGAAATTTCATTATCAGTTATATCTTGTACTAAGGCACACAGCGTACAGCTGTGTAGCGGTAAATAATCCCCAAAATAAATAGTTGCATAGGCTCTCAATATTGATGACACAACTAGTTGAAAACGCACGGTCACGTATTACCACCAGATCACGACTCGAACCACCGTGGGTAGCATCTCTCTCTAGTTTGCCAGCTTAGACATTGCTATCCCATTGAAATTCTGTTTGCGATCAAATATAATTTCTCCTCCATCCTTCAGTGCCTTCTGATTTCTTCTCATTCGTATGAGTGGGTCCAGTCGATAGAAGTGGCTCTGGTTGTGCGACAAGCGTAACTTGGTCATATACCCGAGCACTCTTCAGCTGTGATTAACAAAATTTGACAATCTATTTGGAACGTTAACACAAGATTTAAGCAACATATCAACCAAGACTAAAATGAAGCTTGAGGAGCAGTGTGCCATATTCAATTTATGTTTGCAAAAGCAAAATGTATGTTAGCATACACTAGCACACGTCTTTATTAAGTCTGGTTTCAATATTTTACAAAGTACAGATTATGCTAATTTATTCGTATCACCAATTATGAGCCTACTAAAACTCACCACTGATTTTAAGCCGCCTACAGAATTAGTAGTAATCCAGTACCGCTAGCAATTTGTCATTTGATAAAACATATGTATATTCCTCTTCTGTTTGCGAGATTTATATGACAAAGCTGGCATTTAGGTGATCTTGGTTCAGAACACTGTGTTCATACCTACTGCAGTCTTGTTTTATTTTGTATACCCTGAAAGTAGAATGACCTTGTATCTTCCCGTTGACTTGTTATAGACGGAAGCTTGTCAGACTCTGTTGCTATGTTCGCATCCTGAGCGGATTGCCCCGATATAGCTATTAATCACATGTATTTTGTAAGTTGGATTGTGACTAACCGCGAGATACAGGACGCGAGTATAGTCCAATTTGGGAATCCTTGGCTGGATGCACTTGAATCCTAATGTTAGTGAGCGTTTTGATATAGGCCTCCATTTATAACGTTGTTACTGCAGATTGGGATTTATGAGTCAAGCTTGTCTGGGGAATCGTATTTTGAAATGAGGAGTAGGATGGCTAACATTACCCCAAAATGTCAAAACGGCTAGATTCATTTGTAAATAGAACTGAGGAAAAGTTGCTGATTACAGATTTATGAATAGTAAAATTCACATCTATTAACAAGAACGTGTTGGAAAATGTTGAGCAACAAGATCGATCGCTGACGATGAGTGATTTCCAACATGAATTCATTACTTTTAATATGCGCCTTAAGACTGGAACGGGATGTTGCAGTTATTACAATGGGTTTGTGTATCGACGACCGTAGTTACATGCAATCCCATTTATCCTTAATTTTCGGCCCTTTCGAGTAAATGGTGAAGGAAAAATGCATTGTGTTGCCCTCCCCTAACCAACATGTAAATCACCGAGAAAACTGATACTAAAACTATGGTCTTCTGTCTGCAGTAAGGGTGGATGGTATGTTGATAGGACATAGCCAGCGCTTCAGAAAGTCGAAAACACAAGTATGTGTGGACATGACATGTTATGACTCATCAGGTGAGTCATCCAACACCAGTAAGAGACCAGTGATATATAAGTGTGAATGTTGAAGATGTTTATTAGGGACTATGAAAAATGCTGCTTCCACGCAGGTGTCCACTGACTAATATTCGAGTGCATACTTGACAACTTAAAAGGAACTTAACGGTGAATTGTATTTATGATACGACAATGAATGGAGATGATTACGTAAGCTGTTTTAAAAATAAATGATGATAGAGAGATCAAGTATCACGGGTAGATATTAAGCGTTTCGGTACATTCCGTTTAATTTAACAGAAGAAACAATAATCTTCGGTAATAGGTTTTTATTTCGTATCGTGGGCAGAAGACAGTTGGAGCGGGATGCTGGTCATTCAAACACACGATGTCACTCAATATTCAATATAAAATAATAGGAAACATAATCACTATAAAAAATAAGAGAGTAAATGAATACTTAAGCTTTCTTATTTTTGTGTATACATAAGTTATGGAGTCAACTCTTAGCTAGTCAACTTAAGTCGCTACATTAGTTTCCTCCTAGAATTGACTTCCATAGAAATGTCGGTTCAACCAACTTAACTAATAAAATTATCGTAGTTCTGCCACTGTAGCTCAATAGATTATTACTAGCACGTCCAACATTTGACATTAGATCAATCGTAAGCAGTCTGTTAGTATTCGACGATACTACGTGGATGACATTAACTTTTAGAAATTGTTACCTAGTTTGAGGCGTTTACATTCTCCCAAAAATGATAATAGGATACTTAAAATTAAGCTACTATTGGTAACCAGAGCTTGGAAAATAACAGAGTAAGAAAATGAAACAAGAATATCTGAGGAAGTACCGCAAGTGGGCTACCCAACTCCATGTTGGTGAGGTACGATTTTTCCATGCTCTGTCCGGTTATCAGGTGTTTACTCACCAGACTCTTTAGTCGCCCTCAAGTCAAAATGAAAGAAGAATCTACTTCAAAAAAATACGATTAAAACTCCATCACACCTAAAGAATCGCTCCACTGTGTGCATAAAAGTTAAAGTACAAAAATAAAATGTACAATTACAATTGATAAGTCTTCGTTTCTACGTAAGTGTTCGGTTTCCAGATTGGTCTAGAACCTAGAAGAAAATAAACATAGTGTAGATATCTGGACATAAAAATGCATTAACATAAAAAATGTATACCAATTTAATTGAAAAATATCTAAGTGCTTGAACTTGCCAGGAGTCGGACCAAATAGACTACCTTGAACATGTGACAGCCGCCTTTAATGACTGGGTACGTAACGGTGGGTACTGATAGTAACCGTTAGGATAAAAAAAATAATTTCGAGTCAGTTTATTGACCCGGTTTGTTAATAGTTTTATCAATTTTATCAATTATATTAAGTGCCTGCCAAGTCATGATAATGCTTTATGATGATATCCTTAAACTATTATGAATAACTAATCTTAGTGTTGATTTACGATAGACTAATGAAAAAATGAGCTGGATTTTTTTTAAATATATACATATATGTTTTTGTGATTCACGGGTAGATGTATTTAGCCGTTAACGAATTCACGCTGCCTGATTATATTACTATTTTTCGGTCCAGAAGTAATTGTTTATTTAGGATTATTTTTAATGTTAGGTTCTGAAGTTTCTTTGACTAATAAGAACATGATAGCCTACTCATTATATCAGTGAAATACTATGGTACCTTAATACTGCTGACTTTATAATATGGACTATGTTAGGCATCTTTCAAAGTAACTGCTATGATGGCCCAATTAATAAAAGTATATATGCCCAGCATTAACAATTAAGATAGGTTACGTGGCAACTCCAGGGTTTGGCAAAAAAAATTATTCATAAATTTAAATAGCATAGAGGAAATACAACGCATGTGTAAGTTAATTTGTCGTGTAGGTTTATATAAATTATATATATATGTATACCAACAAAATCTAAAATTTTAGACATGACTTATGTTACTACAGTTGGAAAGATGCTAGAGATAATATAGACGTTTAATAACTTAATGTAGTTAGCTTAGTGCTATTTATATCTTGTGACAAAAACAATTAGAACTAAAGGCAGTCGAATCATTATGGAATGTGATGCTTCCTGAAAACAACACACTTTTTCGTAGTAGAATGTTGTTGTATCAAGTTATTAAAAATGCATATCTCAAGTGGAAAATGGTTTTAGTATTAGTCTAAGTAAAAATACATGTTAAATAACGGTGTGGTGTGTTTAGTAAATCAACTTTTAAAAACAGTGAAACTTGCCTGGGTTGTTTTCGGAATTCATCGTTATTGTTAGGGTTCAATGTACTAATTATGGTAAATGTTGTCTACTAATAGTGAGAAACCTAGAAAAAAAATTATTTCGGCAGGCAAAGTTTGCTCACAACACTCACCTGAACTAAAGATTCTGTTTTTTAGAGCCTTAAATCCGTTGATAGAATTGTAGTTTACGGATTTTTCAAGAATATACTGCTTAAGTATAATTTATTTTGTACATACAAAAAAATTGACTATATCGTTCACATATCAAAAGATAAAGTCCGCGTGCAAGTGTGAAGAATAATACTTAGGACTACTACTAATTATTAATAATACTACTTCGACAACGTCGATATAAGGCAAAGCGAAAATTACTGTTTTTTTTCTTAATCTAAATTTTTTAATATACGTCTACAAACTCGAGATTTCAGATATTACGTGATTACATTTTAGACTTAACTAAAAACGTGGGCATCCCTGCCTGGATAACCGGTTGTGCCTATCTAGAGCTTTAAGCCACTTTTATAGCCTTAACGTTTTCACTTTTTAATTCCGGGGTTGTTTGGTGGAGCAAGCAATCTAACAATATGTATGGGGGTTCATTATCTAGATAAGCCGGTCTTAGCCTATCGATACTTACTGAGTCAATATTTCCTTGTTTCTAATAAAAAAATATTTCGGTTTTCTTGAAATAACCTTAAATGGACCTTCGAAAGGAGGGCTACGTGGCGCTTTTATATTGTCGACTGTTGTATTATATTCATTTCTAATCGAGATAATGCGTCTGCCGCCTGGTTGTCTTGACCTTTTACGTGACGTATATCACTAGTGAACTGTGATATGTAGTCGAGGTGTCGGACTTCATGAGGTGAGTATTCATCGGCTTTCGCTTTTAATGCATTGGTTAACGGTTTATGATCCGTATAAACTGTGAATTCCCTGCCTTCGAGCATGTGTCGGAAATGCTTGATGGTAAGGTAGGTTGCGAGGAGTTTTCAACCGAAGGTAGAATATCTCGTCTTTGCTGGAGCGAGTTTCTTTGATAAGAATGCGATTGGTTTCCAGGCGTTTTAAACTAGTTCGTTAAGAGTACCGCCTATTGCTTTGACCGAAGCAAATGGGCAATGAGAATTTGAATAAGTTAATGTAGCTGTTTAGGCAAGTTTATTCTTTAATTGGTTAATAGCTTCGACAGCCCCAGAGGTCAGCATCAATTCCTTCGGTTTTCCTTTGATCGAATCCGTCGTTGGTTGCATTAGTTGTGCACAACCGGGTATGAATCCGCGATAAAAGTTAATAAAACCTAAAAAATTTCGAAGTTGTGTTAGAGAACTAAGTATGGAGTATTGTTTAAAAGTGTCTAACTCTTGTTTGATTGGTGTTATTCCTTCAGGGCTTATGGTATGCCCAAGGAATTCTAGTGTTTCTACACCGAAAACACACTTACCTTGATGAATGTTCATGCCATTTTGATTTAATCGTTCTAACACTGCTCTCACATGTTATTACAGTTGGAAAATGCTAAAGATAATGTAGACGTTTAATAACTTAATGTAGTTAGCTTAGTGCTATTTATATCTTGTGACAAAAACAATTAGAACTAAAGACATTCAAATCACTATGGAGTATGATGTGTTTACTGAAAACAACACACTTTACCGTAGTAGTATGTTATCGTACCAAGTTATTAAAAATGCATATCTCAAGTGGAAAGTGGTTTTAGTATTAGTCTAAGTAAAAATACATACATGTTAAATAATGGTGTGTTTAGTGATTCAACTTGTAAAAACAGTGAATATCGCCTGGGTTGTTTTCGGAATTCATCGTTATTGTTAGGTTTCATTTGTGCTATTTATGGAAAATATTGTCTACTAATAGTGAGGAACCTAGAAAAATGAGTAGTTCTGCAGGCGAACCTTGCTCACAACACTCACTTGAATTAAAGATTCTCTGTTCTTTAGTGCCTAACCTCTGTTGATAAGTTTGCGGCTTATAGTACTCAATGATTGTTTAAGAATATATTGCTTAAGTACAATTTATTTTATATATACAAAAAAATTGACCATGTCGTTTAGATTTCAAAAGACAAAATCCGCGTGCAAGTGTGAAGAATAATACTTAGGACTACTACTAATCATCAATAATACTACTTCGACAACGTCGATATAGGGCAAAGCGAAAATTACTGTTTGTTTTATTTAATTTTTCAAAAATATATCTACAAACTCGAGATTTCAGATAATACGTGATTACATTTTAGACTGAACTAAAAACGTGGGCATCCCTGCCTGGACAATCGGTTGTACCCATCTAGCGCTTTTTGTTATTTTTACAGCCCTAACGTTTTCACTTTTTATTTCCGTGGTTGTTTGGTCGGGCAAGCGTTTTAACAACACGTATGGGGGTTCATTATCTAGATAAGCCAGTTTTAGCCTCTCGATATTTCCTTGTTTCTGAATCACAAAATATTTAGGTTTTCTTGATATAACCTTAACTGGACCTTCGAAAGAAGGGCTAAGTGATGCTCTTATTTTGTCACATCTTATCCAGACGTGCGAACATTTGTTTAGATCCTTAGGTCAAAATGTCGCTCGTGACTGCTCATGAGTGTAATTGGCTCAAGTGTAGACATTTGATCCCGTAGTTAGTCTGCATAAGTTCCTTAATCAAGTGTTTTACTGTCAGTGTGTTGGTTAATAAACTCACCTGGTAGTCTAAGAGTGGTCACAAAGACCAATCCTGCTGCTGAACATCGTGAGTCAATCTTGACAGCTGTTCGTATTCCCAACATAACTAATGGCAGGAATTCTGTCCACTGATTGGGGTTTGAATGAAATATAAGAGCGGTCTTTAGTTGACGATGGAACCGTTCTACCATTCCATAAGCTTGAGGGTGATATGCCGTGCAACGTATTCTGTTGGAGCCTAGAAGCTTAGCTAAGTTGTTTAATAGCTTAGATTCAAATTGCGCTCCTCTGTCCGTCGTTATTGTTATAGCTGTCCGAAAATAGTCACCCTACTTCTGCATGAAGGCTTTGGCCACTGTTTTGGCTGTAATGTCTGTGATTGGAATGGCTATAGGAAACCTCGTGAACCTATCTATACATGTAAGTAGATACGTGAAACCATTTGAACGTGGTAAATGGCCTACTAAGTCGATATGGAAGCTGTTTTAGTTTGAGTCTAGAGCTTTTAGTTGACAGTAGGTTCTGTGATTCTTGATCATCTTCCTGGCTATCTGTCAAAGTCTCAAAATTTTTTGTTGACTGTTGTACTTTATTCATTTAAATCGAAATAATGTGTCTGCTGCCCAGGTGTCTCGACCTTTTACGTGACGTATATCACTAGTGAACTGTGATATGTACTCATGGTGAGTATTTTTCGGCTTTTACTTTTAATGCATTGGTTAACGGTTTATGATCCGTATAAACTGTGAATTCCCTGCCTTTGAGCATGTGTCGGAAATGCTTGATGGTTAGGTAGATTGCGAGGAGTTCTCGACCGAAGGTAGAATATCTCGTCTCTGCCAGAGAGAGTTTCTTTGATAAGAATGCGATTGGTTTCCAGGCGTTTTTAACCAGTTAGTTAAGAGTAACGCATACGGCTTTGTCTGAAGCATCTACCATCAATGCTAGTGAGTAATGAGAGTCTGGATAAGTCAATGTAGCTGTTTAAGCAAGTTTATCCTTTAATTGATTAATAGCTTCGACAGCCTCAGAGGTTAGCTTACATTCCTTCGGTTTTCCTTTGGGCAAATCCGTCAATGGTTGCATTAGTTGTGCACAACCGGGTATGAATCTGCGATGAAAGTTTATTAAACCTAGAAAACTTTGAAATTGTGTTAGAGAGCTTGGTATAGGGTATTGTTTAATAGTGTCTACCTCTTGTTTGATTGGTGTTATTCCTTCAGGGCTTATGGTATGCCCGAGGAACTCTAGTGTTTCTACACCGTAAACACACTTTGATGAATGTTCATGCCATTTTGATTTAATCGTTCCAACACTGCTCTCACATGTTGTTCAAGTGATTTCAAGTACGGGCTGGCAATCAGTAAGTCATTTATGTAGCCCTGAGCAAACGGCATATCTCGAAGTAGATTATCCATAAACCTTAGAAATGTTTGCGCCACGCTCCGTAGGCCGAATGCCATGCGTACAAACTCGAATAATCCAAAAGGTGTTGTGATAGCTGTCTTCGGAATATCTTCCTCAGCTATTGGAATATTGTGATATGCTCTGAAAAAGTCAATTTTAGTAAATACCTTCATATCATGTAAACCATTCGTAAAGTCTTGTATATGTCTTATCGGGTACCTGTCTGGTACCGATTGACGGTTAAGGGCTCTGTAATCCCCGCACAGTCTCCAATCGCCTTTACTTTTCTTTGGAACCATATGCAAAGAAGATGCCCACTGGCTATCAGATAGATGTATTATTCCCAGCTGTAGCATGTAATCGAATTCGGCTCTAGCTATTTTTAAGCTTATCTGGTGCTAATCTTTTGGGCCTAGCGAAAACAGGTGCACCTTCCGTTTTAATTATATGACATACTTTTAATTCAGTTTCGAAAGTTTGAGGGTTTGATTTTGTTAGGTTTGGAAATTTCTTGAGTATATCCTGGAACTTTTCCGTTGTTACTGGCGGAGTTTGTATTAAGTTTAGAGATGTGATATGACTTTCTGTGCCTTTTGTGTATTTCGAAGTTTCTTTTAATGTCAAGCGTCGTTTTTTTAGTGTCAACTAGAAATTCATATCTCTCTAAGAAATCCATTCCTAATATTTCCAGATCTAGATCGATTACAGTGAAAACCCAAGGAAATCGTCTTCTAAACCCCGAATCTAGAGTCAACATTTTCTGCCCAAACGTAGTGATTTTAGTTTTGTTGGCAGCTTGAAGTGTAACTGAAGAAGTTTCTCGACCCAGCTCGGTAATATTCTTAAGAATGATACTAAGTGCAGCACCAGTATCTACCAAGAAGTTCAAGCCTAAATTTTTGTCTCTAACGTTAAATAAGCGACTTTTTAGGCACCCCTCCTCAGTTGTTGCAACCTGGGGAGCGGTTATTCGATTCCCTGGTTATTTGGAGTCTGTTTAGGCCAGGCGCATGGTTGGCTGCATCTGGTCGATTAAGCACCGAATTCCCAGTAATACCAACAAAATTGCCCAGATCTTCTGGACCCTTGTGACTTGTTTCGTGATTTGGATCATCACCATGATGGTGTCTATGTCTACCGCTGACATATCCTCTAGGCTTTTGAATGGGATTGAGTTTGACATGTTATGAACAATATAATAATGTGTCAAAAATGGAAAACAATGAGTTTAATGGTAGCACCGAACGACAAAAATGAAATACTATATATATACGTAATCTCAATTACTGCAAAAACAGAAGGCTTATTTAACGTACAATAAAAAGTTAAATATAGTGTTTTATACAGGGCTCAACAGTTTGGAGTTTAGGTACGTTCCGTTTTATTTAACAGAAGAAACAATAATCTTTGGCAATAGGCCTTTATTTTGTATCGTGGGCATGAGACGATTGGAGCGGGATGCTAGTCATTCAAACACACAATGTCCCTCAACATTCAATATAAGATAATAGGAAATATAATCCCTATAAGAATAAGGAAGTAAATGAATACTTAAGCTTTTTTATTTTCATGTATACATAGTTATAAGGTCAACTCTTGAATAGTCAATTCAAGTCGTTACATATGCATGTTTAGTACTCATGTGGTGTGCTTAGTAAATCAACTCCAAAAATAATTAAACTCGTCTGGGTTGTTTCGGGAATTCCTCGTAATTGCTAGAGCGCATTGTGTGATTTATGACAAATACCTATAGAGCTTCTGTTCCATGCTTCCATCCAATTTTCTCACTGTCTATTAATAGTGAAAAAATTTAGAAAAATGATAAGTTCAGCAGATAAAAGCTTGTTCCCAACACTTCACCTTAATCGAAGATTTTTCGTTTTTTAGTGACTTACCTCAGCTGATAGGTTTGTGACTTATATAACTCGACGGATTGTTTAGGAGTAAATTGTTTAAGTACTCCGCAATAAAAGAATATACTGTTCATATGTCAAAAGAAAATGGTTTGAGGAGAGATGGGGAGAACAATACTTAGAACTGCTACTATTTCGAAAACGTTTAGTCGACATAGGACTAAGAGAAAAATCATTGTTTTTCTCTTTCTTTTTTTAACTATTTTTTTTAAATATTTACTTACCTTGAAATTTAAGAATTTACGTGATTGCTAAAACTAAAACTGTGGACATCCCTGCTTGAATAATCGGCTGTGACCCATCTAACACATTTAGCCTATTTTTATAGCCTTCACGTTTATACTTATTGATTCCGTGGTCGTTTGAATAGGAAAACGAATAAACAGCATGTGTGGGGATTCGTTATATTAAGTAGCAGATGTTAGTCTGTCAGTACTTACTTAGTTAATGTTTCTTTTTTTTTGTGTCACAAAATATTTAAGTTTATTTGAAATAATTTTGAATGGATATTTGAACAATCGTCTTTGTGATTATAGTACATTTGCGGAAGACTAAAAATCAGCACTTCAGTCAGATTAGTTATACTGAACCCAAAACTATGCACTTTTTTGTGAACACATTGTGCGGTCAAAAAATGCAAACTGGTATGAGTGATTTATTAGGCCAGGGGTTTACTCGTAAGAGGGGTGGAATACACTGCATTAACACTTCACTTTCATAAACAGGATGAAGTATTAGCTTTTTAGAGAAGAGCCAATCTAAAAATCTTTTGAGGTGGTATCTTTAGGCAGCAGAATAAATCTTTACACTCTTTCCAACGTTGTGATTTTATATGACATTGTTTTAGTCTAGTAACTCACCCATCAAGCAACAATAGAATATTTATTCCCTTGCCTAGGCTTCAGCTTCATACCCCCAAAGTTATGCCACCTGTACAAACTGAAGACCATCTACATGTTGCAGAATTATTTCATCTATGCTTTAGTCAAAAAGTCCTCACCCGTTTAAACAAAACCATACAAACCATGGACAGAGCAGAACGCAACTGAAGTATTCCGAGAAGGCAATTCCCAACTCCACTTTGTATTTTGCTCACAGGATTCCTGATGAAATACGGCTACACAGATGTATGTTTCGCTTATGTAATACAACAGTAGTTATATTACTAGTTATGTACAATATGACAGTCACTTCAGTGTCTGTAAGCTTGAAAGTTAGTTTATAAGCTCATGCTTGAGACCACAGAGCGAATACAACCCCACGTTATTGAACAACATAAGGTCATAGTAAGCTAACCTGATCAGAAACATGCCTACATACACAGGTAACTTATATCGACACATAACACAATGGGAGAACATTAATTAGGTGCATTCGCTGTCAAATTCATTGAGCGAGAAGATTTTAGCAATCTAGAGATGGTGATCTAGAGATGAGATCACTTCGTTAGTTCTACTTTTCATTGATGGCATGAAATGACGTAAAGCTATTTTAAATAATAACGCTATGCAGACATTAAAACGAAACCCAAAGAAGCTTTGACGCTGGACGAAATCTGATAGCCGGGAATGTAACGTCCAGAAGTGTTAGGTCACGACTAGAGCTTTAGTGTAGCTAGATACCTACAATTGGAAGAAACCAAAGAACTAAAACCTAAACTAAGACACTCAATGTGAAATGCGGCGTTACATGGCTTACACTTATTCATTACATGGGTATTGGCGATTGGATACTGGATTTTTGACAATTTGTTGAGCTACAGCATTTTGAAGGTTATCCGTGTTTTGGCAAGTATTTAATCTCATAAGTCTGTTATGTCGAACTATGGCTCTCTTTACGTGCGAGGTTTGTATTCGAAAGTAATCACGAACTGCTTGAACAAGACTATATCTAAAAGGTTAATCCAGAATCAGGTAACTGTCTGTATGTTTATTTACATCAGTTTGAAGTGTACTAAATGGAATTTAAATATGAATAATAAATTCGGTGGTCTTGCTCCTGCACTTGGTACGTTCGGAAGTGATCAAAATGCTAGTGACTACACTGACGAGGTCAGTTATAAGAGATTGAATATGTTCAAATCTGATTTCGACAAGTATGACTGGCTTATGCATCTTTTTGATACGAACAAGATGATGTTTTTCCGACTTTTGGCCAAACATGTAGATAAAATTATGCCTCTTATTTATACTCCGACGGTTGGTCTGGCTTGCGAAAACCTTGGTCTGGTGTACAATAGTGGGAGGTTAGTTTGAACACCAAGTTAACAAATAAAATTTGATTTTTAAATAGCAACACCTATTAACCTTTTTCATCAAATATGTATTACAAGACACTAACGTATGAGTGTATTTCTAGGTAGGCTCCTTAAGTTCACACTTCATAATCATTTCCAGTATTAGTCACCATAGTTTGGTCAGTACTAACAGATTTGTTATTTACGACCTCCGACACTACCTGCCATCTTAAAGTTTCTGTCCTCTATTCATCATATTTTTCTTCTATTTATAGTTTATCAATTTCTACAACTTAAGTAAAAAAGTTGTTTCTGATTTACTTTCCAAGATGCATCTGGTAATTCGTATTAACTTTCCATAAGCGATGCCTATACATGGTCATGTTTTTATTCTAGCGATTAGTGTTATCTTTTCTGTTATCTTCTACGCTGGAACCCTCCGATAATATGCATTCAGTTTTCAGGAATGTGCAGTGATTGGAATGTAGTCATTGTGGTCACTCCTAAGTTATTAATTTTTGCGTTTTATTGTTGTTATGTGGTTTATCATGTATTGGACATACGAAGTTGGTATTAACAGATTAATACATCTTCGTTACAGAAGTTACTAACTTTATCGTGTAAAAGTTGTCCTGCACTAAGCAATCATTAGAGACATTACAACACAGTTTAAACTGTAATAGAACCCTTAAATAGACCGTTTCATTACTACAATGTACTAATAGAGACTTAAATTTACCCTTTCGTTTTTTATTTTGATAATTAAACCGTATCTGTTCATTCTAAATTATCCTTGTCAAGTTCGTACCCTACCTTGTCAGGTTAGTTTGTTAGTTGGTGATGAAATTAAGCACCGAACCTAAGGTCTTGGTGCAATGTCGTACTGTTAACTTCATAAGGGTTTAATGGCAATAACACACATTGTATTTTGTGCATTATTTGTTTGTTTCTCCCAAACTTCAATTTCAGGGGACTGTTTATCACTATCAAGGATAAGGGAAATATTGTTTCAGTACTGGAAAATTGGCCACACAAAGATATACGAGTAAGATTCACTGTAACTAGTTATCGGCTCGATTTATGTGGGTGATTTTAATTACACAAAACTTGAATTCACTATCCATTGTTGACTTTTAAATATCTAAGTCAGTGTGTTAATCAAACAAGTGTATTATTCTAGACTGATTCTAACATAGGTGAGGCTACTTATAAAATCCCCGTTAAAGTTTCGTCGGGTAACGTTGTCTAGGCTAGATTGTTCACCCATAAAGATATCTTCTTTGTAGACTAAGTTACCAAAGTAAGTTTTGTAAGGCTGTCGTCATCCAGCGTATCTGACTTCCTTATTTATCTCTACTAATAAGTTTTTAAAGTACTTGAATGTTTCAGGACTAACCAACTTATTTCATGCTGTTTCTTCTCTGTTTATGTACTTGTGGTAACTCATACCGATATACATTTGTAGGGTCTTGGATTCGATATGGATTGAATGCTTATTCCATAACCCTTGACCTCTTCAGCCATTGCTTTCTTATAATTATTTATTAGACAATATTGTATTGACTTCACCTCTGCATTACCTCATCTCCGGTGAGTTGGCTTCAACAGATCGTAATAGCATTTTTACGAAGCTGACAACATAGTCCCTAAATACTCCTTCAGCATGCGATCACTTGTGCTTCGAAAAAACTTGGTAATGGTCTAAGTAAATTAGTGTATTATTTTGAGAACGGAAAATAACCAATGTGAGCTAGCTTGGTGGAAGGGACCTATACGAGCTTTGCACCGAGCTTTTACATTGTGATGATAGGGAATACCTAAATAGTATTGATATTGATCACTTCAACTAGTTTGGCACGAAAATTAGCGAAGTAACTAGCAACGTTTTAACACCCATCGAAATGCTTATTGCTAATGAATTATGTACAGTCAAAATTTTGTTTTTTATCAGATGATTTGTAAACTATGTTGAATTTTTAACAGTTCACAGTCATGAATCGATGCTGTTTGATCTAATACTTAATAAAAATTTAGTGTTAATTCCAGTTTCGTTTTTCCGAATTACATTTTTCACATTTAATCTTAACCGATAGTATAATCGGGTTAGCACTGGTTTTGCCGATAAGTTGTGTTGTTAACTAGGTGGGTTGGGTCACTTCTGAGTACTGGTTGATGAATTTCCCCACTTATCTATGAGCGCGAACTTCTGTAGATGACCGAAATATGTACGACGTAGTGTTCTCACACTACAGTCAGTCTGCTCTGATCCTATGCCCCAATCTGGAAATGGAAGAACACTTGAGTGATGAATTAGCGATACGAAACAGCGTTTAGCACATTCATTTTTGTATCAATTTAACTACAGTAATTATTAGTTAAGTGAAATTATCAATAAATAAACACTAGAAATATTACCATTCGTGATTATTTTATAAATTGAATACAAAATTATAATTGAATTAATTAATACAACTAGATGCCATAGTCTATACTCTTGAATATAACCATCATTAGATTAATTTAATGTGATGATAGTTTACAAATCTAGGATACAAAAAGGATACAGATCCTGTTTTTGAGGATTTTGAATCCCTAATAACTGTCAGTTGTTTGGTCTAAAGTTTGGATGTAGCTTATTTTGCCTTAGTGATTTGTGTATTCTTGGATTCTCATGTTTCCTTTTCAAAAACTTACTCTTGAAACGACTTCAAAGTCATTGCAATCTTTAAACTTCATTACTTTTATGATCTATGACTACATTAACAGGCTATCTGTGTAACTGATGGTGAACGTATTCTTGGACTAGGGGACCAAGGTGCTTTTGGAATGGGAATACCAGTTGGTAAACTGGCATTATATACTGGTCTAGCCGGTATACATCCACAATATTTACTTCCAGTATGCTTAGACGTTGGAACGAATAACCAGGTAATATTCAAAATTTACTATTATTCCACCTTTTCTTGGTGATTTTCTTTCATTGTTCCTAAAAGCGTTTATCTCGTACTAACGGCTGCACTTCGCATTGTGGTATCTGGGTCTTATGCTAATTATCAATGTTGAGTAGATGATGTTTATTTATTGAAGTATAGTAGGATGATGGGTTACTAGTTAACCCTCTAGTCTTCCAGCTACTAAGTCGCCGTTTCAAATCCTGCCGAAGTTTAAACAGATTGTAATCAGATTGTAATACTTGGCCTCATATAGAGTGTTGTTTGGAGTCAAGTATATGACACTGTACTTAGTAAATAAGTTAATAATATTCCACGGTAAACATCGATTCATTAATGACTAAAGAAATATCTTACTGATAAGTTTCAACTGACATTAAGTCAGTCAGTCAGTCAGTTACAACGTAGAACTTTGTACATGCGCACATCAGTTCAAGTTTCCATGCCTCAATTAGCAGATAAAGATTAAATTGTCGGACCAAATCCCAGAGTAGGGGAGGTAGTAACAGAGTAAGTACTAATGGAAAGGCATAGAGATCAGAGATGAGATTTGAGATAAAAAGTGATTCAGTAAAGAGAAAATTAGAATTTGGAGGAAGACAAGGAGTGGATGCACCTGCGCCATTGCAATCGATTTTGAGCCATATCACCTAAAGTCTCTAACCATTTGTTACGATCATCGTGTGGGCCCCAACCAGGTAGTCTACATCTATTAACATGGCTCAGCCCAATCGTCAACGACTTCATGGATTAGTGCCATGTTTTCGTTTGGCCACCCCTAGCTTTCTTCCAGCCTACTCCCACAACAGACAACATTGCTCGTCGAGGTAGACGGTGGTCAGGCATACGCAACACATGTCCTAACCACCTCAGCCGGTGAAGATTCACTACTTCATCAATAGCCTTACCGTATTTACCTAGTACTCTATTCCTAACCCACCCATTGCTTACTCGGTGGTCCCAGCAAACACGAGCAATGTTTCGGAGACATCTATGATCTAATACTAGGAGCCTACGGATATCCTCTATCCTTAAAGGCCATGTTCCACATCCATAAAGTAAAACGGATCTGACTACTGCACAGTAAACGCGTCCTTTTGTCATTAAACGAATGTCTCGCCTACGCCACAAGTGACGCAGGTTGGCAAAAGCCGATCGGGCCTTATGTATACGTGCCGAGACTTTTCGGGCACTAGACCGTTAGGACTGATGAGGCTCCCTAGATAAGTAAAACGGTTAACGTATTCAATAGTTTCACCCCCTATCACTAACTTTGGGGCCGAATTAAGCCAGTCCTAAAGTAACATTTTACATTTAGATGGGGAGAATCGCATCCCAAACATGCTTACGTTCAAGTTTAAGGTAGTCAAAAAATTCTGCATTTTATCAGCATCTTCGCTCAATAGAACTATATCATCGGCATATTCTAAGTCAGTAAGTTTATCTCCTGGAAAGAGGTCAACCCCAGAGAAATCAGACGATGACAATGTTAACTCTAAAAGTATGTCCATGATAAAATTAAATAAAAATGGAGATAGCGGACAACCTTGACGAACACCACTAGAAGTGGTCAATTCCGAAGACAATCTGCCATAAGTTCTAACACGACATGTGGTGTTCGAGTACAGAGCTTGTATAAGGTTAATTTACTTCTCCGGTACGCCTTTCAATGACAGACATTGCCACATAACCTTGCGATCAATAGAGTCAAACGCCGCCTTAAGGTCAGAGAGTACAGCTATCGTTGGGCGTCTGAAAGTGTGCCTATGTTCCAGAACCTGCCTAAGTGTGAATATTTGGTCTATACAACCACGTCCGGGTCTGAATCCCCCTTGGTTTTCTCGAGTTTGCTCTTCACGAGCTTTAGTTAGACGTCGAAGTATTATTGAAGCTAATATTTTAGACACTATATTCGTTAAACTGATTCCTCGGTAATTGTCACACGAGGACTTCTGTCCTTTCTTAAAGACCGGAATGGTTAGTGTTCGAGACCAGTCAGATGGGATTATGTCTAGTTCCCAAATTCTAGCCAAGATCTCAGTTAATCTGGCTGCTAAGACTGGACCACCTTCCTTAAATATCTCAGGGGTCAATCCATCTGGTCCTGCCGCTCTCCCTCGCTTTAAGTTTCCAATAGCCTTCACAACCTCACTGAGACTTGGGGGACCAATGTTAATTTGCCATTCAGATTGTTTGGGGATGGTGGGCAGCAGGGATGATGCCGTGGGCCAGTTGAACTGTTCCCTAAAATGTTCTGCCCATCGGTCTAATCTTCTGGATTGACAGTGAATAATGGAACTATCTTTTTCGAAGATAGTTTCACTTACAGTTGGGTTCCTGATGCCCGTTTCCTTGATAAGTCTGAACAGTTGCCTACTGTTACCTATTGCCGCTGCCTTTTCCATCTCTTTAGCTTTCGCCACCCACCACTGCTCACGATCATTGCGTAAGCTTTTGATTAATTTGTGTTTAAGTTGCCTACGTTGCTCATCATGTTCAGAACCAGATGGGATGTGTTGCCGAGTATCTATCAGTTCAGTAGATGCAGCTGAAATCCACTGAGTTTTCCTAACCTTTAGGTCTAGTTTATTAATAGATATTACTGCTCTTTCAACAGCTTTTTAGATATCATTCCAGGCTAGCTCAGGTTGAGAACAGTTTACGCCGTTTACTAATTGGTTTGTTAGTTGTTCCTGGAATGTATTCTTGACTTTCTCATCATCAAGTTGAACCCTGAGGGGGATCCTTGTCGTGGATCTTTTACGTCCAGTGAGTCGCAAACTAATACGCGCTCGCACTAAGGCATGATCTGAGTCTAAACACGTACTCCAAAACGAGCGGCAGTCTTCTATCGAGCCTCTCCAACGATGGCTAATAGCAATGTGGTCTATTTGAGTCCAGTGTTGGGTTGATTTCGGAGCTCGCCATGTCAACCGATGTCTTTCCTTATGCTTAAAGTTGGTGTTTGCGAGAAAAAAACGCTTATCTGAACAAAGTTGTAGTAACCGGTCGCCATTGTCTGTTCGTTGAGCCTCAACACCATATGATCCACCTAGGTGCCTTTCGGTTTCATCTAGTCTACCTACTTGGGCATTAAAATCACCCGCCACTATTACTACATCAGTGCGCTTAGCTTTACATAGAAGGTCAGAAAGCTTTCTGTAAAATTCATCTTTTACTTCATCTGAGCGGCGGTCAGTGGGAGCATAGACAGAGACAACGGCGTGTGTCCCTGTCTTTACGAGTCCTTACCGTTCCATTTAGACGGACAGCGCACAAGCGACTGTCTATTGGAATCCAGTCGAGGAGAGCCTGTTCAGCTTTTAAACTTAGTGCTATACCTACACCAGCAAGGCCTCGAGTGGTAGCAGTGGGGTCCTCGGAAACACGAAGAGTGAACCGAGCAGATTCCTTATTTTCACAAGGTGAGGTCAAGCGAATGACTGTGCTTGGATCCTGTATACGCGTTTCAGAGATGCAGCAGATATCGATGGATCGGGATTCTACAGTCATGGCTAAGGATGCCTGTTGTCCTATTTGACATAACGTTCGAACGTTGAAAGCTCCAATATACAACTTAGTGCGAGGTTTTAGGAGACCAGGGATAACGTTTCGTGAACTCAAACCAATAGCATTAGAGGCGCGAGGTGATAAAATTATGTTAGAAGGATTAGGCATGGTGATAAGAGAGTTATTAAGAGTTGAAGGTGGGATTCGGCTTCGAACAAGATGATCTCGTGTGCTGTTAGAGGTATGAGGGCGGTTTTCACTTCCTGGCTGCCCACACCATGGAAGGGTGTTTCTTGAGAAACCTGAAAAAGAAGGTAGATTAGTGTTGGTCTTAGAGACCTGAGAGCATGACCGCAGAGCCTAAGGGACAACTGCTTGAGGCCTGTCACGCACGGCCTTTTAATGAAAAGTGTTTTGAGTATTAGCTCCGCACTTAAATGCCCTTAGTGAGCACCCATACCGCCGGAGACGGAAATCCGTGAGGTAGGGTGAGGTGTGACATTTTTAGGGTCGACCTTTTCTAACCCCTCCTTCCTTGTGAGAAGGCAGCATCGCTGCAGATGCTGGTTGTCCGAGGGAAACATCTTGCTGCTGTCACACCCCTCTGCAGTCAGCAGTACGACTTCACCCTCAGACCTTGAGTAGCTGCTTTTAGTCTCATCGTTCTCCAATCGACCTGCCTGGCATGGTAGAACCTACAGGAACATATGTTCCAGCCAATATAGCTCGGTCGGGTAATCACGATAGGCAAGCCCGACCACCACGTCAAGGTAGCAGCTATGGTCGGGAACTGACATTAAACCTAAGTACCATAAATTTGAGACAATCGTGTACAATGCTCAGCGTCTGTATGATTCAGATTGATGTTTGTTAGTGTTTTCATCTTTTATTCTTAGCAGATGATATCGTTCCATTTGATGAAGACCCACAAAATGCAGTCTTCTGATCGCCTTAAGCTTTAGTACAACCATGCATGGCTTGCGATTCTCTCGCTCCAAATGTGAAATGCTGCTTTAGGGTTGATGTTCATCGGCACCGAAATTAGCAATACGGAGGGAAGTGTGTCTACTGCTTCACTTTGGGAGTTTCAGCAACCCTAATGGTCTGATGTCTTGTCAAATCTTAGCATAGATACAGAATGCTCGTTTGGCTTTTGCCAATTCGCATCTTTTTATCGTAAGTTAGGCATCCGTCTTCCGATCAAAGTACAAGTTCACTGCGCAGCGGTTCGTTTCTTTCTACTTTATGGGTGTGAAATATGGTCATTAAGGATAAAGGATATCCATAGGTTACGAGTATTCGACCACAGGTGTCTATAAAAAATTGCTCGTGTTCTCTAGGAGTAAGAAATTCATGGGTTCGGAACAGGGTCCTAGGTTAAGGTGACAAATCAATTGATGAATTAGTGAATTTTCATCAGTTGAAATGATCAGGACATGTGTTGCGTGTGTTAAACCACTGCCTACCTCAATGAGCAATGCTACCATGTAGGAGCAGGCTGGGAAAACCCATGGGCGGTCAATTCAAAACATGACACTAATCCATGAAGACAATGGGACTGAGCCATGTTAATCGATGCATACTACCTGGTTGGGTTCCGCATGGTAATCGTAACCAGCGAGTAGATACTTTAAATGACATGGCTCAAAATCGTTCGGAGTAGAGCAGGTGCATCCAATGTTTGTCCTCCCCTATATTCTAAGTCACTAAATTCATCTCTTTTTTCTCACTATTTTCACTTGTGCCGTTACTTTCTCCACTAATCTGACATTTGGCCTAGTAATTTTGTCGCTCTACTCTAATTGAAGCATGGCAACTTGAATCGATGTACGCTTATACTAAGTTTTACGTTGTAACTGACTGATTGGATTCTTTGCTAGATTTGATTGTAAAACTTACATAGTTTTACAATCAACATATATTTTCAACCTTTGATTATAAATTTATGAATATAACTTTTCATTTCGAGAGTTCATCTTTTAAGAATGTATCTTGTAATTAGACTAAATAAATACCTTTTGTCTTACATAAACTTTCATTTACATTTATGTATTTTATTATCATTATTATGACGTCTTACTTCCTGTGAATGAATTTGAACATATGTATCCTTATTAAAATATTTTTCAGTAAAAAAAAACATCAGGTTGCACTTTTGAAAATTGAAAGTTCACATATTAATTATTCATATTTATGTTAACTTAATTTGACTTAGATACTAAATCGATCGCAATTTCAGTTATTCTACATAATTGTGCTTACTGAAACATCAGTGTTCGGCTTATACATCATGTGTAGTGAAGTGAGCAACTCTAGGAATATGCAGGGATGGTAAACCGTTAACTGGAATATGCATATACATATATGCATATACAGGTATCTAATTACTACTTGTCTTGACGTGTAGTGCTTGCTGGAGTAGGAATAAATTCTAGAGAGCTAAAGGTAGCTGTTCCTAGTAGATAGCTGTTAATAACCTCAGCCTTTTTTAAAATGAATTATATGGTGCAAATTACACAGTAATGTTCATGATTCACCATTTAAATGGGCCGATTTTTGGCCGACAGTGTTTGTTGCAGCTTGTTTAGTGAATATTGAAAACATTCTAGATAACCTAGTTTATTTTCAAGGTACCGTAAGTGTTGTTTGAGGTATGTAAATGGCGGTTATTATTCCCATTATGTCCATTTCATGGAAGAACACTTTTTGAAGGATTTGAGAACTGAACTGGGTTGAGTATATCATTGAAGTCCTTGGTACCTAATCTCAAAGCTTGATGAAAAATTATTTCAAGCTAGTTATACATTATCTTTTGTCAATAGTATTTAGTGTGTTGGCTCTGTACTTCTAAGTCATACCACTGGATATGCGTATCTGCTTGACAATTCGAGGTGTGGTTACTTCTAAGGTCTACATTTTCTACTTTCCTCTGGCTGTTATGGTACGACAGCATTTGTAGAGGTGTTAGTTGTCTGAAAGAAACACCTTAATGTCATTAAACCTTAATACAGTCGAAATTACTAATTAACTCTCAAAGTTTTTCGTATAACAAGACTTATGTGATCTAGCGTTGTAACCAGCATTGCCCCATTTGATATGGAAGCTAGACAGCATCACATCAAGGTAGTAACTAGTATGGAGTTCTCAAGATTTTTCGATACATCTTTCTTTGTTTCTAAAATAATTTACATCTAAACAGATTATAAGTTCAAACCCTCATTCCATGAAGCTTCACTAAATAATCAAATACCTATTCTCATTTAGAAACATCTCAACTGACTCAGTATATTTTGGTTTGAAGCAAAAACGAGTGACAGGCGAAGAATATGATGAATTTATTGATGAGTTCATGAAAGGATGTGTTCAGGTGTAAGTTGTTTCATGAATTGTAATTTTATACATCGTTATGAATGTTTTTTTGTTTTTATATAGGGTGATATTCTCAAATAATCGTACCTTATAATCTGAGGTTATCCACAACATCTGTGATTGTTCACTAGGTGTGTTATACCTAAAACTCGTGATTGTTTCTTCCATCCAGTCGGTGAATTCTAAATTTTCGAATGTGTTTCTCATCCACAAATCCATTTTGAGTGTGTGGGGTCATCGCGTAATTATCTGCTGTGATTTTGTTAATTTGCTTCAGTCCACCATCCTTAATCAATGGAAAACACCAAAGTAGTATTGGTTAGTACATATTATGGACTCTAGTTTTGCAAATTGTTCAAGTGTTCGGTTCAAGACACTTAGTGAACAATGAAATATCTTAGCTTAACGTGTGATTCCAATAGCTGAAACTACTGAGTGACTACCCTAGTTCGCCTCCTCTGATAACACTTACTAGTTGATACAGCTGCTGTGAAACACCCGGTAACATCAAGATTACAGAACCTAATCGTTTGGTGTCTAATTTTTGAACCTTTATCCTTATTCTTAAGGTAGTTTTGTAGCGATTGATTATGACTAGTTTGTAAACGTTTACATTTGATCTCTTTTGAGTGTTATTAAAAACTACGGAGCACTGGACAGTCGCTTTATCCTAGTATCCTACTCATTTCGAGTGTGGACCCACGATCCCGCTAAAGATCGAATACTACAGATAGGTAGTGAAGTAGTTGGGCACGTCGGCCACTTCACTTATCTTGGAACTTTAATTAGTCTTAATGGGTTGGTCTCTAACGAAATCTCAGCATGAATTCAAAAAGCTCGTTTGGTTTTCACCAACTTATGTCACCTATGGCGTAGACGAGATATTCGTTTTTCAACGAAAGGAAGAATGTACTACACAGTAGTTCGCTCTATCTTACTGTATGGGTGTAATACTTGGTCATTAAGGGTAGACGACATTCTAAGGTTATTAGTTTTTGACCATCGATGTCTTCGAAGCATTGTTCACATCAGCTGGGATCACCGAGTAAGTAATAACGAGGTTAGACAACGCGTATTAGACAGAGGTGGTAAATCAGTCGATGAGGTTGTGAATCTTCATCGACTGAGGTGGTCGGGGCATGTGTTGCGTATACCCAACCACCGTCTACCTCGACGCGCGATGTTGGCTGATCTAGGAGAAGAATGGAAGAGAGCTAAAGGCGCTCAAACTTAAACATGGCATGAGTCCATGAAGTTGCTGACTAGTGGCTTGAATCGTGTTGATAGGTGCAGACTACCTGATCGAGGTCCGCGCGAATGCTGTAACTAGTGGTTGGAAACGTTGGGTAACATGGCTAAGAATTGGTCACAGTGGCAGGCGTGTACTTGCTCTTTCACCTCGCTTAAATCGTGAGCTTAAAGTTATTTTATAGCTTTCTTTCTTTCCACGCTCCATCTTTTTCTCTCTGAACCATATTCCATATGCTCAGTTTTATTTGTATTCATTATTATTATCATCATTGAAGTAACTTCTAGTGTGGTGTTAATGATGCTGTGCTGTAGAGGTATGGGCAGCATGAACCGATGCACTTATGTGCCAAATTGTATGTTACTCATACACATACATGCATAAACTTGTTTTAAGGTAAGATAAATAAGATGTATGTATTTCATAGTGAGTAGAGTTAGTCGTAGAGATAAGAGAGATATTATGGGGTGTTGAAAGGATTTGATTTTGACCGATTTGGACTCTCGTGCTTTTGCGGGTATGAGGGCGGTTGTCACTTCCCGGCTGCCCACACCGTGGAAGGGTGTTTCTTGAGGAACCTGAAAAAGAAGGTAGATTAGTGTCGGTCTTAGAGACCTGAGAGCGTGACCGCAGAGCCCAAGGGACAACTGCTTGAGGCCTGTCACGCACGGCCTTTTTATGAAGGGTTTTCTGAGTATTAGCTCCGCACTTCAAGGCCCTTAGTGGGCACCCTTACCGCCGGAGACGGAAATCCATGGAGTAAGGTGAGGTGTGACATTTTTAGGGCCGACCTTTTCTAACCCCTCCTTCCTTGTGAGAAGGCAGCATCGCTGCAGTTGCTGGTTGTCCGAGGGAAACACCTTACTGCTGTCACACCCCTCTGCAGTCAGCAGTACGACTTCGCCCTCATAGTGATCGAAAATATTCCTTTTTAATTTGTTAATAGTAATAACAATAATGCTAATTTATTTATTATGTAATCTAGATTTGGTCAACAAGTTCTTATACAATTTGAAGATTTCGCTAATCATAATGCATTCCGTTTATTGCAAAAATATGCTAAACATTATTGTACATTCAATGATGATATCCAGGTAGGATTCAGATATATTTTCTTTATATGAATTATTCTTAGATGATTATTGTTATTTTGGATTGCTGACTTCAGAAAACCATCGAAACCTATGTAACACTAAACAGCTGCTTCATTCTAGCGCAGATTTCATCATCAGTGTATATCTGCTACTTCGCAATAAATCAAATTGAAGCTTAAAATGTAAACTGTCAGTTGCTAATCTAGTGGTTTGATTATTAAGTACTCATTGAGAGATCTCTAGGTCTTAGGTATTATTTTCTGATTTTCAGTTAGTTATTGAATACAGAATAATTTTGTTAGAACCGATAAATTGGTCAATGATGCAAAACTGACTATGCTATTCCCGTAGATCTCCCCGATATTGACTAGTCCCAAGCTACAGACATAATGAACCAAGCAACAAATGGCCAAATCATATATATCATTTATTTCGTGCAATCATCTACATATATTTATATATATGCATCAAAATCTAGACCACACATCGGTCTAATAAGAACATTGATATCGATACCAAACGAAGACAATAATTATAAGGGGACCGAGTTACGTCTTTCATAGTTCATGAATGAATAATCACTTAGTAATAGTTACTAGGTTAAATGTGAGATCGGACAAGCGAAACACATAGATAATAAAAACAAAATATTCATTACAGATGCACCCTAAGTATATACAATGATTTCCTCAAAAATAGTTCTTGAAGCTTAGTCATTCATCAGAACTCGTTCTGTGTTAGATTAGGTTTAATTACTGTAAAAACGATCATGAATGTATACTTCTAGTTAGTCATATACTGGGATGTAAGATCTGTTCAATGGTTATGTAGTTAAATTCATTTAATAATGTTAGCTCTCAGACTGTGGAATTTCATTTCACATAGTTGAGTGTGTTAATCAGCTGTTTATAAACCGAACGACTAAATAATAATGATTGTGTGCACTTACTAGTAATCAACTTTGGATGTATTAACGGTAAGCTAAGCAAATTCAGAGTTGGATGTTTTTCACCGATAGAATTAGTTGATGATTATGTAGTATTGTACAATATTTGATAGTATACAAATGTGTACCATTGGATTATAATTCAATAACATCTAGAAGTATTGCACTTCTTAGGAATTCTAAGTGTTAGCGGGTTTCAACTTTGACTATTACTCGAATGTAGAAAAAACTTATTATTCCTGAATTAATCTTTTCTTATTTATCTGCTCTCACGTTTAGAATCCTGCTCTTTGGTAGAAAATAGTAGTTACCGCTTCCTCATTTTGTATATCAAATGAGTTGAGATTTTTCACCTACATAGTATTTCACTTATGTGA
Organism: Schistosoma japonicum; assembly: GCA_025215515.1. Classification (NCBI taxonomy): domain Eukaryota; kingdom Metazoa; phylum Platyhelminthes; class Trematoda; order Strigeidida; family Schistosomatidae; genus Schistosoma; species Schistosoma japonicum. Next base: position 1,308,139 of record CM046065.1, read on the forward strand.
TGTAATCGCGGAATTATTTTCCAGCACACAAAATTATAATCAATTTAGATGGTTATTTTTAGGGAGATTGGTTATTTAGTTGATTGAATGTGTCACAGATTGGTTTTGGCAGGGTACCATTAAAAACCAGGGAGCATCGGACAGCTGTTTCGTTCTAGTGTGGAACTCCTCAGCAGTGCACACCTCAAATTCCGCACCAGGGGCTTCGAGTTGGCGGCAAACGTCTAACTCTCTGCACCACTGGGTCGACATCCAATGGTAGAATTCCCACTTTCATCAATTTTTGATATATAGCGCGATGATCATCCAATGTCATTGGTGATAACTGTCTCACTCCCGACACGTCGGAACTCCACCAGTCACAACTTCTCACTAGAGATTTAGGAACATCTTAGAGTTAAACACTAGTGAGTTGATTATTATACTTAGGCGTTCGCCGTCAACCTGAAGCTCCTGGTGCTGAATCTGGGGTGCCAACATCAATATGTGACATATTCAATCAACAAAATTATAATCATTTTTCAAAAACAACAGTTGAACGCCGAGAGTATGGTGGGCATTTCAAAATAGTCGTGTTTTTGAGATCTCTAAGATAGACGGCTAAATTATAGAGCTTTCATTATCTTTCATGACTGTATTATCAGGGCCAATTTTATGTACATGTACGCTTTTTGATTATTTTACGAGCACTAACTCGGTTTATCCCACTGACTTTTCTTTATACTTGATTCCCTTGTGCTTATCATTGTTCGCATTTATCTCGATCTTTTTGTTGACTTAGTTGTTTGATTGAACGCCCAGATTATGTGGCGAATCGGGCTTTACTGTATACCCTAGTATATGGGATCTATGTCAACGTGATATGCTTCTAGAAATAGTTTGATATTCTTAGCATTCTCTTCACCCAGAATTTCAACATTTTCCTTGTGGAATTCTTTTCTGTGGTTGTTAATACGGGTTGATATAAGTCACAAATTAATCTTGAATCGGATCTCGCGAATTCACGTAGATATTCATTAAAAATCAAAAAGTGTTGAACAACCGTAACGTCCCAGCATAATACTCTTTAGTATCAGTGCTCACTCTTGTTCCCAATTTAGATCAGATCTGTGACCTTCAGGCTTCTAACCTACGTCAATTTGTTTTTACGAATTTACAACCTTCAATCAGAGAATATATAAATTAAGAAGAAACAATTGCATATATTTGAGTTGTTGTGTTAAACAATTTAGTTGTTAAAGGTATATCCAAAGCAATAACAGATTAGAAACAAATAAATGTTCTTTTAATTTTGTATTGTGACTGGCAAGTGGAATCCAGGACGCGCGTTTCGTCCTATTTGGGACTCATCGGCTGGATGTACCTGCATCCCAATGTTGATGTTCACAGTGGGATTCGAACTCAGTCCGGTTCGTGTCATACGCCACCGCGTACACCACTAGACTACTGAGTCCAGACAGTGACGTTTGTGCAATGGTATTTCTGAATAATCGCTATATCGAGGCGATCCGCACAGGATGCACATATAGCAACAGTGACTGACCAGCTTCAGTCTATAACAAATCAATGGGAATATACAAATCCATTCTACTAAATAAATGTTCGTTATTAGTGTCCACAATACAGGAAAGAAAAAAGGCGTACGAACAGTAGATTAAATTGTTTGTTTTGTTTCCAATAAACAGTCGCTATTGAACAATTATTTGAGCTTTAGTTATCCGACATGTTGCTAAGTCACATTAAATGTAATTAAAATTCACATGAACTAGTGTTTATACATTGTCGAATGGCTTATCATGCGGAGATATCTGTTGAGGATTCAGAATTCCCAAAATACAATCGTTCATTAAAGCAAACGAAAGGTGTTGTATATATTTTCTTGTAAGATTGATCTGTAAACATTCATTAATTAATTCAATTTCAAATGTGAGATACACAGATGTTGTTTACTAGTTTCGTCAAATATATTTTGCTTCACAATGTAATCTTCTTACAAGTTCAGCTATGGTCTGGGAAGAAACGAATCGTGGTATCCGATTGAAACTATCGAGGGAATCAGACATAGAATCCGGCTACCCTAGATAATTTAGCTGTATTGTATCGCGGACCGTGCTAAACCAATAAGAGCCCACGTGTTTGTCTTATCTCTGAGAAAACATCAATATCCAAAACCAATAGCTGTATACTGTTACGTTCATTTAAAATATTTAGGATTGTCAGTATATACAGGACTTCGTCTGTTAGTCTTTCTTTATCGTAAGCAATTTCTATTACATCGAAGTTGGTAATATGTCCTTTTTCACTGATTGTAGTTCTATCAACAGTGTTTTCAAGTTTTTTTAGAAGTTTTCTGAATGATGGGCACTGTGGTCACTACATCAGACTACTAAAGAAAACCTGTGTAAAATATTCATGATGGGCCTTATGCAATGATCTGTATTAACTAAACTCACTAGTATGTAAGTAATGTACTATTTACAGAAAAAGTTCTGGAGAGCTACTAAACTATCCAAATATGTAGAATCGAGAGTAGTTGAATTGTAGTTTAAATGAATTCTAATTATATTTAAAATTACTTGGATACATACCGGATAATTAAAGCTATCAGGCACTACAAACTTCAAAACATGATTATCAGTTTCTCATCGAATCAATCAATCAATCAATTGCTTATTATCCCACGTGGAGCATAGGCCGCCGACTAGCATTCTCTAACCAATTCTATCGTAGGCTTTCCTTTCCACTCCTTTCTAGATGCTGTGCATTTTTTTTCATGTTTGTCTCCGATTCTCAAAGCAATGTGTTCTTGGGTCTTCCTATTCTCTTTCACTCTCCAGGATTCCAAGTTAGTGCTTATCTTGTGATGCAGTTTGATTTTCCTCAATGTATCTTATCTATCCTCCAGCATCTATTCCTAAATTCTTCCTCTACTAGAAGTTGGTTTGTTACCTACTGATGGTATCTGGCCAACGGATCCGAAGTATATAACGCTAAACAGCTGTTTATAAATACTTATATCTTTTAAACGATGCTCTTCGTAGTTCCCCCTATAAGTTTCACCTCTATACAATAGAATGGTCTTCATATTTGTATTGGAATTGTGACAGCTGACAGCTGGTTTGAATTCCAGATGTCTTTCATTTGTAGAAATGCTAAACTTGGCTTACCTTGCTAATCCGTGCTTTCATATCTACATGAAGATCATTATCCCTCGTTTTTTTCGATAATACTGCCCAAGTATGTAAAAGTTTCCACATCTTCTAGAGTTTCTCCGTCAGGTGTAATCGAGTTAGTGCTCGTTGTTTTGTATCTAAGGATCCTGCTTTTCCGTCTATGCATGTTTAGGCTTACTGATGGCTGAAAAGGCTGCTGCTACACTGTTCGTCTTCACCTCGCATTCGTTGCTGTATATGGGATAGATGAGCTACGTCTCCTGTAAGTCCAAGTGGTCTAGTTGCTTCCATATTGTTCGCTGTATTCCGTACTTGCTTTGAGATGTTGCAGTTTACATAATTCCGTCAATCCACCAACAGAAAGTGAGAAAGAGAAGGGTGAGAGTGAGCAGCCCTGTCTGACACCAGTCTTCACTTCGAATGAATCTGTGAGCTGACCTTTATGCACGATTTCACAGTACAGTCCGTTTTAAGAATTCCGTATGATGTTGACTATCTTCTTAGGTATTTTACTCGCTTGCTGGAGAGAATAGACTTTATTAAATGCGTACTGAATCACGGGATAATTGTCGAGAGTAGCGGCAAAATTCAAATTCCGTCGAAGGATGGTTTTTTTGAGTTTTTTTTGGTTAATTGCAGGTTGTCACATAATCTGAGTAAGATTATATTCTATTTTCTTTATGTTCGTTTATACGTTGTTATTATTTTTCATGTGATTTCATTCCTTTTTTCTCTTTTCATACTCCCTCTTTCAATTCGAATCCAGGGTACAGCATCTGTTGTATTAGCTGCTTTACTTGCTTCATTGAAATTAACTGGACGTAAATTGATTGATGAAAAAATTGTTTGCTATGGTGCTGGTGAAGCAAATCTTGGCTTCGCTCATCTAGTTTGTTTAGCATTGACTAAACAGTATGGTTTGACAATGGAAAAAGCACGTGAAAATATTTACCTTATTGATAGTAAAGGTTTGATTGTGACTGGACGTAAAACTGGTGGTTTGAACAATCATAAATTAGAATTTGCTCGTCCATCTGGAACACCAGAGTTGACCTCTTTGGAAGAAGTAGGTATAAAATATGTTGTCTTACTATAGTAAAAAGTTCTCAACGTAAGCAGTGATTTACTCCGTTCGTATTCATATATGTTGTTATTTTTGGAACTGAAATCTATCAATTTAGTGTATTAGTGCTGTGTGAGTGGGTAGGGGACTTGTTACCTCCTTGTTAAAGACACTATGTAAGGATGATTATTCTTAATTTGTCTTAAAATGAATCTGGACTAGCCTTTGTCTTTTCGATTTGAGAACGAAACCCCCATAAGTTACGATATAAATAATTGAGGTCGGTCACAGTTACCTCTTGTGAGTGGCTGTAATTGTTCCGGCTTCTTACTTAAGTAATACTTACTTAAGTAATATACTACTAAGTACTATACTATCGGCGATTAAAATTGATGGAATGGAGTAAGGTATGCTGTTGTTTTGGCTGACCTTTTCCAACTCCTGTTCTTTCGTTGTTACAAGGCAGCATTATTGATGCTGGTTATCTATGGTAAACATTTAATTGCTACCATATTCCAGTTCATTTAACTGTATAACTTTGCAGTCAGACCTTAACTTTACTGCTCTTGGTCTCTCCATTCTTCAAATCAAATATTCTTGTTAATGCGTCTTAGTTGAATCATCATGATAGACATACGCCACTATCAAAACGTCAAAGTAGCCATTTACGATCGAGATGTTTTATGGCAATAATCTCACATCTCTGTAAAAGTGGTACGTTGTAACTGTTGAGTCTCCTTGATTGATATTATCGTGATTATAAATATTTCGTAGAAGGGGAAGTTGGTAACAGCTTGTGGTGTACAGTAGATGTCATCAGCTGGATTCTCCTATAGAACGGGATTAACGATATGGTTGAAAATACTTATTTTAAACATATAGACCTGATTAAGATGAACTTGTATCTTCTCGTTGATTTGTTATAAACTGAAGCAGGTACATCAAGCCGACAAGCCCCAAATAGGACGAAATGCGCATTCTGGATCCCGCTTGCCAGACACAATTCAACTTAAACAATATAAATCTGACTTTTTTAATTGGTTCTAAATGGCTTTTGTTGTGTAAACGGGAAGTTATCTCATCTCCACGTCTTTATAGGCTCTGTCAGGAAATTACTTTTAATTGCCTTCAAATACCGTGGGTGGTTTTACAAAAGCGAGAAGATAAACTGCGGACGTTCGGGTTAGTAAATACCTAAGGTGCTGTTAGATAATAATTTAAAGCGTAAAAATCATATTAGCTTCATGATGTGTAGGGAACAAATGATCACTAAATACAAGGGGAGTTGCATCTCATGACTTTTTTCTACCATGTGGGTTATTAAACCATTAGCTCAAAGACATAGAAAGTGATTCTTTTAGATAATCATCTTCATCAGACTTAGCGTAGTAGAGCTGATTCACATGTCAAATTAGCTACACTAATTTTTTTGCGACCAAGCACCTACTGGACTTTCAGAATACTACTGCGATTCTTCAGTTGACTAAGTGGCTTCTTAATCGAGTGCCGACCCAAAGCCCAAGTGAAATAAAAACACGTTGTTATCAAACAAACGTTTACTTTATAACTATCGACACGAATACGCAAAGTCCAAAACAGTACAATAAAATATACAAAATATAGTTATACTTCTAAATGATATGGACTCTCGGTAATAACACAAATGCTCCGCCTAGCCGATTCTCGAGACAATGTCTTCCGACATAGAAATTGAATCTGTTCAAACAAATTTGATAGCTCCAACACCCAAGGTTCATTGACAGCATCACTAATAATACTACCTGACCGTAGTGGCTACCTTGACGTAGTGGACGGGCTTGCCTATCGTGATTACTTAACTGAGATACATTTGCTGGAACATATATTTCTCTAGGTTCTACCGTGCCAAGCAGATTTGTTGGAACGAGATAAGACTAAAGGTCTGAGGACGTAGTCGTACTAGTAACTTCAGTGGGGTGTCACAGAAGTCAGGTGTATCCCTCCGTTAGCCAGTATTTATGATTATACTGTCTTTTCACAACAAATGGAATGGGTTAAAAAATGTTGATCCTAAAGATTTCCCACCTCACTTTACCCCACAGATTTCCATCTCTGGCCGTGAGGTTTGTTAAAGAGAGGAGCTAATCCCCCCATAATAGGGTCGTTCATGATCGGTCTCAATTAGTTGTCTCTTGAGCTCTACGATCACGCTCCTAGGTGATTAAGACCAGCATTAACCCAGATTCGTTTACACGTACCTCATAAAGTCATAATAAACAATTAGTGATACTATCCAGTTTCTTAGTAGACCTAGTTTCAAACGTATGCATCAATATTGTTCATATTAACAAATACTACTAAAATGCTCTATTTCCTACAGTTCAGTCGTTTGTTTTTCCTTTGTTCCAATTATCTTTTATACAGATTATTAAATATTCAAAATGTACATCATTAATTGGTGCTGCTGCAATACCTAAAGTATTTGATAAAAAAGTTTTAAATTTAATGGCTGAATTAAATGAAACACCAGTCATTATGGCTTTAAGTAATCCAACATTAATGGCTGAATGTACTGCTGAAGAAGCCTATCTATATACACATGTAAGAGATTTTAGAATTGAGATGATGTTTTCTTTTTGAATAAATGTGGAAATAATCCATTGAGTTGTCAATCTTATAATCGACACTCAGTTGTTTTTCTATTGAAGATTGGATTTTATGCTTCAACTTTTACTATATTTGTGTTATTTGTTCAATATATGGAGTTGTGTTACACTGAGCATGTTTATGGTAGATAGTAGTTGATAGCTTCAAGTAATGTAGGTTACACTCTACTTTGCAGGATTTTATCCATGAACCACTAGTTACCTGTTTCATTATGACACGCAGCTTCTTGCTTTTGGTACTTCCAAGATATTACGAGCGATCATCATTCCCAGGACTTCGAGACCTTGTGACGATCACCTAATCATCAATACCGTTGGATCAATATTCATTAGTATAATTTCTACTTCACTCAGTTTGTAATATAGCCAATCAACCCTCCAGTCTCATTGGTGATAACTGCATGACTTCCGTCCCCTCTGAACTCCATTAGTTTTAAGCATAGCTAATGCATACTTCTTTCAGTCTAGACTGTTCGTAACACTTAAACTCACGCTGAACAGTCGAAGAGTTGATAAAGTTGGAATTCTTAAGTTTCATCACTCTTAATAAGTGAAGTCTTCGAGGTGATTAAGAATAATTGTCTGGCTTTTGTTAACCTGGATTTTTCACGGAGTATGCGACATATCTGTTTGTCAACCAAAGGACTTATATTGCGCATGGTATTCCGCTGTTCATTCACCCATACATGTAAAATATGGGCTATCAACGTAGAAAGCATGTGCATACTGCAGGTCTTTGATTAAAAGTGTCTTCGAGGTATATCACTTGTACATCCTTAAACGAGTAGTTTTAACATGTTAGCTCTGTAGTCCTAAAGGCCTTACTATGGGTGACGAAAATCCGTCAATATGTGGTATGTTTTTTTAGAACTGACCTTTTCCAACCCTATCTGTCAGTTGTGAGATGTTATGATCTCTGTAATGCTGAAAAGTAACACGTTACAGTCGTCACAATCCTGTCCAATCAGTTGTAAGACTTCGCCTTCGTGATTTGCATGTTACATTCCTTTAATCGATCTACCTACCATGGTAGCGTCAAAACAAACGAGTGTCCTAACCGATTCAACTCAGTTAGATCGAACAAAGGATGTCAAGTTGCGTGGTCATAGTCCTGTACTAAAACAAAACTCGACTAATTTTTCTTGATTTTCAATGTTTTCTATGTAAATTCTGTCCCATATATGAAACTTAAATCCCATAAGTTAATAGTAGTTGTGAGTGATCTCAATTGTTTGTTATAGGGTCGTTGTGTATTTGCTAGTGGCAGTCCATTTCTACCGATTACTTTAACACCACAACAATGTCCAACATTGAAAGAACCAATTACACGTTATCCAGGACAATCAAATAATTCTTATATATTTCCAAGTGTTGCTTTGGCAATTGTTAGTGGACAAATATTCCCTGTAACAAATGAAGATTTTCTAACTGCTGCTGAAGTGAGAATTTATAGTATTATTATTATTATTATTGCAAGTAATCTATTTCAATGATCTCTGCTATTCAATGTCTGCTTTTCTCATTTATCAGGTGATCTACCGAATGTTTGAGGCAGCTTCACATAAATTGTAGATCAACAATTATTGAGATTCTTTTCACTACAGACTCCTTCGGTTCACTGGGCAGAGCACATTTGGGACTGGTTTGGATCGTCGCCTAAATTGTTTATAGGGAGTGAAGTAGTTGAGTACGTTGACCAGTTCTCAAATCCCGGGAGCTTTCTCACCCCTGTTTGGTTGGCGTCTGAAGAAGTCGCTGGCCGGATTAGAAAAATTCATTTGACTTTCACCACTTTTGACGTAGGCGATATATCCATATCTCACCAAAAGGCCGAGTATATCACCCAATAGTCCACTCTGTTTTAATGAAACATAGAATATGAAAATAGATGTTTGTAAACTTCAAGGATTGATTGACTGATTCAGGTCTTTAATCATAGAAGTCTTAAAAGTACCACCCGTATATCAGTGAACGACTAAGTAAGCATTAGTGTTGTTAAATATAGTTTGCTAGTGAAAAATGGGAGATTAATCAATCGAGTCATGAACCTTTATTGACTGGAGTGGTTGGGATATATATGTTACCTATGTCCAACCGCTACCTATCTCGTCGCGTAATTTAGGCTGGTGTAGGAGTAGGATGGAAAGAACTGGAGGCACGTAAACAAAAACACACCATCAATCTCTGACAGCTTTGACTGTTTGGCCAAAGCCATGTTGGTGGATGCAAACTACCTGGTCGGGATCGGCGTGATAATCGTGATTATGAGTTGCGACACTGAATGATGTGGCTTAGAGTTAGTCACAGTGGTGCAGGTGTTTTCACTATTTTTTTGTCGATCTTAGACAGATACAACGCAGAACTTCGTACGTACGTACATCAGTTCAGGTTGCCATACCACATCAGCACAGAGACGCAACTGTCAGTTCAAATCCAAGAGTGATAGCGATAGTAGAAGTATTAGCAGTAATGCAGAAAATTAGGGAGCGAAGATATGATTCGAAAAGTATAATTCAGTGAGATAAATTTAAAAGGAGAAAGATAGAGAATTCAGAAGCTTAGATTTTGAGAGAACACAAAGAGTGGATGCACCTGCGCCATTGCGAACGATTCTGAGCCATGTCGTTCAAGGTCTCTAACCATTGGTGACTTTCGTCTCGTGGACCCCAACCACGCAGCCTACATCTACCAACATGACTTAGTCCAGTTGTCAGTGACTTCATCGATTTCTGCCATGTTTTTGTTTGGCCGCCCCTAGCTTTCTTCCGACCTATTCCTACGCCGCAAAACATAGCTCGTGTCGATCTTAAGTTCTATTATTCTTTCGGGAACACCTTTGCTTTATTCCCCCAATTTTTTCTTTGTTTCATTCTTGTGAATTTGACTTCGTCCTGATAATGTAGCATGGCAACTTGGAACTATACGCACATGTGCCAGGTACTACATTGTTCATGTCTGCCTAATTTAATCGTTGGTAAACAGTTCACTAAATAAGAAATATGCATGCATTTTTGTCAAAATGTACTTCCCCAAAATAACTTGAATTCGAACCTAGCTGATGACATAAAAAAACACATTGATTCATTCATTCATTTTGTTTTATTTGAAAAGAAAACATCAAGTTTATTCTTTGTATTTTTTTTCTAGACTCTTGCTAATTTAGTCACACAAACTGATTATTCCCTTGGACGTGTATTCCCTCCACTCATTGATATTCGACATGTTTCATCTAAAATCGCTATTGAAATTGTTAAAAATGCCTTAAAACAAGGACGTTGTCTTGTATTCAAATCAAAGAATAATGAAGTGAATATATCAACAATTCAAGATTTAGTATCCAATTATTCTAATTATCCACCAATCAACTAAGTTATTTCAATGAATCCAATGAAAAACACTTGTAAAATACTTTGTTTATGATTCAGTTTTTTTTTTAAGTAATTGTTTCTTTTTTTTCTTAAAAAGTATCATTATTGTGTTTTATTAGCTCTGTTCTATTGAAAGAGTTAATTGAATGGTATACGGTAATGTAAGAAACTGAGCTCAACTTATGTTGATTCATTCGTTACACTATAACAACTCGAAGTTGTCATGATGAATACTGAAGTAATAGTCGTTGTCATAGTTACAAACATAAAGAATAAATAAATCGCCCAATTAGTAATGGAAAACATGAACAGTATTAAAAGAAAGAAGAAAATTTCTGTAGAGAATTAATAAAATGTGGTCTTCCATGAACATAGTAGAATAAATAGATGAATTGTCTTCTTTTTTTACATTAATTTCTGGCTCCGACAATGTGAAGAAGACGTCGATTTACTGTCTCTTGTATGTGATCTTGAATTTCTTCAAATAGGACACTCGTCGATGACCAATATACTTAGCTCCACACAAACAAATGAATTGATAAATGTACATGAATGTGATCAGATGCAACAGTTTGCTTTTAAGGTTGTTGTTATTGTTTATGATTGGTGAAAACTGATTGGTGAAAACTACCCTAAGGGATGATATGATGTTTGACATCGTCCGTATTAGAGTATCATTTTTCAAATCATTGTTTATGTAAAAGATCCTCTTTTGCACAAATGTTATTAGTTCTTTAACAGGTTTAAATTCTGTATTTCCATTAGTGGATGTTCATGTTTAGTCATTTTCGATAAGCGACTTTCTGAGATGGGTCAGTTCTCTATTTATGACATCAGGACTTAGAGATACGACGGATTCTTTTTGAGTGGGACATTTTTTTCTATTGATATGGATGCATCTATTCAAGCTTTCCATGAAGATTTTCTCTAAATGTAGGTTATTTGTGCTTCGTCCAGTTTTCTTATCATCTTACTAAACAGGATTCAGGTGGTTTTGTGGGAACAGGTATTAAGTATAGTTGATTTACTCGTCCTAGATTGATGTTGGTTGGTTACTACTGTCTTAGTATGGGATTCCTCAACTAATGGAGTTCAGACTTGTTGGGAGTTAAAGAGTTATCACCAATTGAAATGGACGATCGTCACTTTGTAACTTAAATTTATGAAAATGGGAATTCTACGGTCAAACTTCGGTACTTTGATGCAGGTGGTTAGGCGTTTGGCATGAGACCCGAAAGCTCTGGGTTGAATTACCTGACGAGATCAAGGCTTCACACTGCTGAGGAGTTTCATACTAGAACGAAACAGTTGTCCGATGCTCCCTGGTTTTGTTGCAAACGGAAAATAATCTGTGACGAATACAAATAACTAATCTCAGCGTATAGTCTGGTCTTAACTTTGAGTGGATTTAGTTGATTGTTGAAATTGATTAAATGTTTCTAGACTGACCACAAAGAAACCATCTAGTAATGAACCAAAATGTAAGCCGATTCTTATGCCATTCTTCTTTTGAATGAATTCTTCGAGAAATGATCTCTTCACCGAGCCAGTTTTATTTATCTCACTTGACAATTCCACAATCATGTTAGAGTACTGAATGTAGTTTATTGTCAGATGTGTATGAGTTGTTCGATGGGAAATTGTATAACATAAGTGTACCTGGATCTTATTTAAAAGCCATTGTTTGTACGTGCCTTCAGTCAGCAACAAATTAGTTTTTCTCATTAATATCCACCAATGTACAGTAGAAACCATAAATCGGTGAATAGCTGTCTTGTCCTAGTTCGTGACTCTTCATCGTCGTATATTCATCTATACCAATGATTTAATCCAGTCTATTTCTTGACTTTTAATTCAACGATCTCCTCATCAACCAATCAGATCGAAGGTGTCAGAGAATGCATGGATAAGAAAGAAATAAACAAATGTATGTGTTTGGTTTGTTGTGTTGAACAGTCTGGTTGTTGAAGGCACATCCAGACTACTAACATCTTAGAAACAGTTAGATGAGTGTTTTAGTTATCCACAATTCATATCAAAAATATTAGAGTTAGCTATTGAAGTGAACTGAACGATGGTAAGCTGTGATGTTATGTCACTGTAGACTAGTATTCCAACTGATATATGTCTTTAGGATGAACTTGTTAATTTGTTATGGACTGAAGCTGGTCAGTCTTTGTTGCTATATGTGCATCCTGAGCGGATTGCCTTGATATAGCTATTAATCACATGTACTATTTAAGTTGGATTGTTACCGGCAAACAGAATCCCAGACACGGGTTTTGTCCTATTTGGGACTCGTCGGCTGAATGTGCTTACACCCGAATGCTGAATTTCATTGTGAACATCAACATTTAGATGCAGGTATATCTACCCGTCCCAAATAGGACGAAACACGCGTCCTGGACTCCGCTTACTAGTCACATATGTCTGTATTTTATTAATCTATCTGCGGTTAAATAAAAACATCAACTCATAAAGTTACTAACTGCTGGTCATAGTCGTGTTGTTAGATGCAAACTCCTTGGTTGAGGTTCATGCGGCTGTTGTAACTAATAATTGGAGACTATGTGTGACTGAGCTTAGAATGTGTCATAATGGCGCAAGTGAATTCTTTCTTTGTCTTCACTTTTAAATCATTCTTTTTCACGAATTAATTCATCTTCCTGTATCATTATCTATATATTCGCACTTTTTTTTACTACTTATGATGTAACTAGTACACCTACTAATTTAGTGTTCGCTCTGAAATGTTAATGAGGTGTAGAGGCTCGCATCGACACACATATATGCCAGGTTCTATGTTGTACTTATATACATGGATATTATTAATGGTTTGATAAAGAATAGTCATGCAATATTTTGAAGATACCCTCTAGTTTTAATTGTTTGTGTTTGTCCTAGTAAGGGACTCCTCAACAGTGCTTGTTTTCGATTCCACTCCCTTGTCTCAGCGATACCTAATCAACATCAATCTATGATGATCACAATCAACCAAACTTAATATCTATGTCCACAAAACAACCTTAGTTCAATACCCTCTAATTATCAGTTTTTAATCATAGAATCTTTGGATTCATTCCTGAATTAAAATATGTTCCTCTTGACTGAACTGTATACAAACAAACTGACGTAGCAGTAATTTACATCACTCCTGTTTCCGATTATAGAGATATTGTTTACGGTTTATACAGAGTCTTATAGTTTTCAGGAACTATCAGATAATTAATTTACTTTAGTTGTGTATAGATATCACTATCATCGTTGTCAAGAAGATATTCTTGAAAAGAAAGACATTCTCAAAGATGATAAATACTTACGCGATTTAAGTAAATTTCACCTTCAAAAGCGAAAATGAAAACTGAATTACATATTTTTGACTGTCTAGTGGAAATAGATTGAGAGAATGTGACTCTTAATACCACCATCTGCTTCAACCTTATCAAGTCAGTTAAAAGAAATTTTTTTCTCAAATTCTGAATATGTTTATGACTAAATAACTGATTGTTATGTAGCGATTCAATATAACGCGTTGATTGTATGTTCTGAAGATTGTTGAACTTCAATTGGATATTGAGAATTAATATTAACTAGACAATTATTGGAAACCATGAAGTAGGTTCTGGACACTGGTTTCTTCCTAGTATGAAATTCATCAGCAGTGCACATCCCTAACCTGATTAATGAACTGAACTCACGACGTTACAGACTTCGCAATGAAAGCTTAACCATTTAACTCGGTATCCAACAGTTAGGTACTTTTAATTTCATTCGATTCGCAATATATTTGTACAACCTCATCCATCGCCATCGACCAAAAACTGCTTCACACTTGACGTGACCAGTAAAGTTCAAGTATATTAGGTGTGAGGCGGTTACTTCCCTCCTCAGGTGGAGATGGATAAATCGTTCAGTTATTCAGTGAATTGATTTAAGTTTTGAATATCAACCTATTGATGCTGACCTGCTCACTGATCTAACGGTTAAAATTTCTCCGTGAAAACTGAAGGCTGTGGGTTCGGTTCACTAGTGGTGTCGCGTTGGAGAGTCCCATGCTACGGCGAGACGGCTATCGAGCATCAATTTCTTGTTCCCAGTAGTGATCTAACTCACTCCAATTCGTGATATTTAATTCGAAATATCATGAGTTGGTACTATAGCTCTAGCTTGTTGCTATGATACAACAAGAAAATTGCATAGGTTACTGAAACTAAACGTGATTTATTCATTCTACCAAGCAACCAAAAATGTGCAAGGTTGCTGTAGTTAGGATAATGAAAGCGATTTCTTTTTTTCTTTGCCTAAGAATTGTCGCCGCAAATTAAAGTATGTCGAGTGTTAATTTCTCGTCTGTTGAAGAGTGTTCTTTTGAGAAATTCCGTACTTCATGCCTTAGGAATATCATCATACCGCATTACAAAATACGAATTGTAATTTTTTAATACCTAAGCACTAAATAGGTCTCAAAATTAACCAGTCATCTCACCTTAACGACTAGAAATTAACACGAGCAAACTATCATTTATTCATTGTTAAGTGTTTGTCACTGATGTTAGTTGGATACCAATGAAATCCAAGGAGCACTGGGCAGCTGTCTCATCCTAGTATAAGACTTCTCAACAGTGCGCACTCTAATCCATCAGAGAATCAAATCCAAGACCTCCAGGTTGGTGGACACAACAGCAGGCACTAACCGGGCGAGCGTCCAATGGTAAAATTATTGCTTATAGCAAATTGTTGTGCGACGCTACAATCTTCCAATGTCATTAGTGAATCAAAGATACAGATTACTGAGAAGTCCCACACTAATACGAAACAGCTGTCTAGTGTTTCTTGTTTCTCAGTGGTACACAACTAACATCAATTGGTGATGAACACAATCAACTAAACTTCTATACCTATCTCCTCATAACCAACTCAATTCATTAGAAATTGAGTTGAGGTGATTTGTTGTTTGTACTCACCATATACCTTTATTATGTATCATTGAAAACCAGACAAACACGATGTTGTAACGGATATAAATATTTGATGAATAGTTGATCGATTAATTCCTAGACGTCACTGTAACCGAGTGATGACTACTCACAAGCTGACAATCAACAATCTTCACAACACCTAATTACAACTCATAAATCTGATTGATTGTATGATTTTTCTATCACCTTCTATCCTCCCTTTCTACCCTCGTCAATAAGTAAATATTCGAAGACATGGTAACTTGTCTTTACATATAAGTAAGCATAAACAACAAAATAATATACTTAGATACAAAAAGTTTCACAAAATAAACAAGCTTTATTGAGTGGAAAACGTCAACGATTGTTAGATATCATTTTGATTGAATTAGTCACAAATTGGTATTGGCAGTGATCCAATGGAAACCAAGGAACACTGGGTAGCTGTTAGGTCTTGGTACGAGACTTTTCGGCAGTGTGTATTCTAGAGACTTCTTTTTGGCAGGTGCCTAGCACTCTGCACCACTGAGCCAGTATCCAATGACAGAATTCCCACTTTCGTCAGTTTGTGATATACCTGCCACAATCATCCATTATCTTTGGTGACAAGTGTCTAACTTCCAACAAGTCTGAATTTCACCAGTCATGACTTCTTGTCGCGCTATATCACAAATTGATGGAAGTGAGAATTCTACCACTGAATGCCGTCCCATTCGGTGCAGACGCTTAATCGTTCACCAATCTGAAGCCTCTGGAGTGGAATCCAGAGTATACGCTGCTGAGATGTTCCATACTAGAATGTATAGGCTATCCACTGTTCCCTACTTTTCAATTGTACTCTACCAACATCAATCTGTGACGAGTTCAACTAACTATACTTAATATCGAACTCCACAAACCATCTCAATTCAATATCATTTTCTTGGGTCATTTCATGAACCAATGAAGTAAAGACATGGAAATCAGGTTTACTTATCGATCGTCATGGGAACTGCTCCACGTAATTTTTTTGAATCCTCTCCATGTAAAATCAATAATATATCGACGTTGCATATGGTTTTTTCAAGGAGATCTCACCTTTCATTGGTGATATTGTGAAATATGAATTTCTTTCGGTTCACGGTATTAACATTTTTGTAACTGTTAACACATAACTACATTTCTTTCCCTCCTCTCTGATTCAAGTAATATGCAATTTTCTGAAGTGTTTAGGTGTTGATGTTTTGCTTACATGTAATCGATATTTCATGTAGGCTCAATAGATCACAGTTCAACTGAAGGCTTATTTACTTATTGAAGGAATTCTCTTCCCTTGATTGTTATTATAGTTCAACAATAACATTGTGTTTATTCCATGATAGGGCTTATCTTCTAGACTAAAAACGAGGCAAGGAATTAACATCACAATCTGTAGAATCTATCCTTCGTTATAGCGAGAGCCCTACTTGAACGTTTAGTAACTATGCTGTATGCATTGTTTTAATCATAAGCTTTCATAGATTCATCAACTGTTGTCATTTCTATTCACCTTCCCTAGTTATTGTAACCTTAATATGACCTCATTATCCAGGTTTATATACTTAACTCGGCTAGTCCAATATTTAATGTATTTTATATTTTCATGTTACTGTTCAGTTTAGAATATGACATATAGAAACAATTATTTTCACTCAATAAATGACTTAGTCTTAGCTATCATTCATCCCTGTTTGTTTTGTCTATGCATGTCTGAGGTAGGCTTTGGATACTTAAGTAAAGTGCCAACCAATCATTGTTTACTAAGTCTATCAGGTCATAGCTGTAACACATGTTCGATTGGCTAGTTTCCTCTAGGCAATCATTACATATTGATAATCGATTGACCTCATGAATTTGTTTAGACCGATTGATAATGATTTACAAACGTCATTGTTAAATACTAATCTCATAGGTCACTCATGAAACAATGAAATCAAAATATAAATATAAGAATTCCCTACTGATCAGTATAGATTATATCTACCCACTAGCTGTCATAATGATATAAACCTCTTTCCTTCGAACCGAATAGAAAATTTATTTAGATTTTGATAGCCTTCTACATTCATTTATATTCCTTTAGTTGATTGAATTCATCACAGATTGATGTTGGCAGAGTATCAGTGAAAACTAGCGTGCACTGAACAGCTATTTAGTCTTAGTTTGAGACTCCTCAGCAATGAGCATCCTAGATTCCACTCTAGGGGCTCCTTCAAGTTATATCCATTTAATATTAATGTTTCAGGAAAACTGTTTCATATCTTCGACCTTGTTCATATTTAAAATGTGTTTAGATTTTTTTATTTAATTGTTACTTCATTAAGATACATTCTTGTAATTACAAACGTGGTATCATCTATACATCTTGGGAATGTGTCAATATGATAATACATCCTACATGAAACTGTTCTAAACTAACTAGGAATGATTTCAAACATATTCCATTTATTGTAATCAGCTCACTAATGAGTAAGTCCCTGAGGTAATTCCTGGAGTTCTAGTGAGAGGACGTGACCAGTGAAGTTCAACCGTGTCAGGTGTAAGATAGTTACCAATGGCACCGAATAGGGTCACACAGACGTATCACGAATGGACTGAATCAGAAATATCTCCTTTCGAGAGGCAACTCTGGTCCAACGGTAAAACGCTCGCCGTGGAACCAGAGGGTCATGGGT
Source organism: Schistosoma japonicum (assembly GCA_025215515.1). Lineage (NCBI taxonomy): Eukaryota > Metazoa > Platyhelminthes > Trematoda > Strigeidida > Schistosomatidae > Schistosoma > Schistosoma japonicum. The sequence continues at coordinate 1,326,039 of CM046065.1, forward strand.
TCCATTCCTGATGGTGTGGTGGATACTCACTACCGAAAAGTCCCATACTAAAAGTAAAACAGTTGTCTATTGCTTTCTGGTGGTCAGTGATTGTCTGATTCAAACCAATTCGTGAAATCGAATAAACATGTTTGAACTAGATGTATCGAATGGAGAAGAAATTACAATTCATATTAATAATTTAGTTGTAACGATTTATAAATGTCACTCTTGTTTCACTTTTTTAATGGTTACATTGTATTCATCTGAAAAACTTGTGTTATTGTTTATCTTTGTGAGTATTCGCATGTATGTGCACCCAATGTACTTAATGAATCGTTACTTTTTATCCATATTTCTATACATATACTTGTAGAATACAGCTATAGATGAGGGCAGCAACCTTTGTCCAGTTCTTTACTCATACATTTAGAGAGCACCTAGATTTTCATATATCCTCTGACACTATACACATGTAATGAAAATTTACTAGGGATGATTTAGATAGGTATGTATTTGAAACTGATTAGAATGCACATGTGATAGGAAACCAAACAACAGGCCAAAATCTAGTTATCTTCAATATCCCTTTAAACATACACACCTACACACAATATAAAAGCTGTTATGTTTAGGAGTGATTACAGCTTCAACACAACTATTCTTTTTTGCTTGAATGGGAATCGCTACATGTTTGATGGATCTGGTAGAGTTGCTTCATTTCTCGGGATGGGTATGTGTAGTGAGTTTGACTACAATTCCTACTATACCAATACTCATTATTACAATCTTAAATAGAATAACTGTATTATAAAACAATGTCAATCATAGTTAAACTGCAATATACAAAGCTAAGCATCAGATGGTTCATTACCTAAAGTAAGGTTATCAGATTTAATTTATTTAAACCACTCAGCTTAAAACACATTTACAATCAGATTTGTGAATGATCACTACAAGTAAGTTAATTACGGACATGATCTCATTAATCGTAATTTTGGCATGATTAACGTATACAGGATTATTTTACTATCAAAATAAATGAACAAATTTAACTAGTTAGTTTCTCTAATGTCAATAACTAATCAATCATGAGTACAATAGGCTTATCCGGTAAACTAACGAATATTAGTAGTTTATATAAGCAACAAAGTCGATGTTCACACTGGGATTCGAAATCACGTCCTTGGATTCCGCTTGCCAGTCACAATCAAACTTAAATATTACTTGTGTACTACCGCTATATTGAGGCAATCTTCTCAGGATGCACATACAACTACAGACGCTGACCAGTTTCAGTCCATTACAAATCAACGGGAAGATATAAGCTTATTCGAATTACAGTGTTTTATGTGTGTTAAAGCTTCAACCAATGAATGGCAGAATATTATCAAGCGTACTAGTAAATTTGCATCTGACAGATTTCAGTTCATCTATGTGGTAGGCGTAATAACGCCAATGCATAACAAAGTTATATTGTTTGTATCATTTGCTAATTTTAAGCTAAATTATTCTGTGGCCACTGATAACCCTGGATATGATATTCCACTTGCTGTACATTCTTGGCATTAGTATACATTTAAGAGTATGATTGAAAAGTAGACCTTTCCTTAAGCAATCTTTCTGGTTTTGGTTCATAGATATACATTATTTGGCCTATCTTTAGTAATACACATCGAGTAACCAAGCGTTGGTTGAAGATAGTTGATGAATTATACTAGTCTATTTAATCTGAGGAACCAATTAGGTAACTAGCATTTTCTAGACATCGGAATCAACAGGACCCACAAGCAGGCGTCTCATCTATTTAACGTCATAAAAATTCCACAGGCCTTATACAAACTAACTGAAATTCTATTTATAACGACCCTTAAGATTCAAAGTGATCAGAACAGTGTTTAATAACTTTTAATGAGCTACTAAACTTCAGTTGATTTCTGATGGCTCTATTCTTGATGATTCAACAATCCACCTAGACGACATTTTCGCTTCCACTGTAGCCCATTTAGATTTTCAGCTGTGATATTCTTAGAAGTAGACATTAAAGAAAGATTTACATTTACTAATATCTTCCATTTATTATTAACCGTGTTTCTGTATTGTCGTTGCATTTTATAAGTTTTTGGATAATGAAGTCGTTATTGTCCACGCAGTCATTTTAACAGCTGGCAGGTTAGTCATGTAGAATTAGGGTAATACAGAAAGGTTTCGGATTCACTTTATTAACTGGTAATTGGTTAAAGTTCAAGGAAGAGGGGGCAGTAATAAATACGGAGAGATATAATAAAATCCCATAACCTTAGAGCTGCCTATACCAAGTTTTCTGATCTGACAAAGTTTAACTAATGTTTCGTATCGTGTTTGTATAAGCATGGTCACCTAGCCTGCTTTTAGGCTCCTGACGGATAGCATTGACGTGCTGAAAAATTTACTTCACTTAGTGTTCAGTATTTACGCTGAATATTAAATCATTTTACAGTTCGAAAGCGTATCCCACTTGGCTATATGAAGATCACCTTGATACAGTGGTAGTTAAAAAGCTTACAATTTACCCATTTAAACTCAGTAATCTATTGGTGAACGGGGCGGCGTTTAACATGAAACGGACTGATTTCGAGACCTAGTATGATCAGTGGAACACGCCGTAAAAAGCGATCATCAAAGAGCAACCTTATGGACGTTTACGCATTATTACACATTGGGAATATATTCTACGTAGAATGCCTTCAAAATCCCTATAATAACGATTTTGTATGTGAAGCGCTTTGAACTAGGGTTAGACACATATCTCATACAGAACGAAAAACCGTTTTCTACGTGGAATTTCAAGTGATTACACTAATTTAGTCACACCCTCCTCACTTATTATACTTGTCTACATAATAAATCCTAGTCATTGTTTACAAATTCTCATATGATTTCGTTCGCTTTTATTCTCTTCCGTTATATGACATGTTTACTCTGTACATACGCGTCAATCTTCCATTGTTTATTTCGCAATTAATAGTTGACTTGTATTTATTCACATTTTGCCATTAGTTTTAATTTTTAAATATCATTTATGTAATCAATCATAATTGCATTCACAACATGATAGTTTGACCTTATTATTATTTAAGTCAAACAATTCCTAAATTAACGCATTTGGATTGTGTATATTACCCAGCCCATTCTGATTTTATTCGCGTCACGTAAATGGTGGTGCTTATCAACATTTCATTTCTAAAATGTTCATCTATAACTACACTAAGATATTCATTGTTTAGGCTTATTATTAGTAACTTATTTGTTCTATGTTTGCTGTGTACACCCAGTTTAGACTGTTAAATATGAACACGTATGTGATGAGACTTTAAATGGTTTCTTCATAACATTCAGCCACAAACAATTTTTATATAAATGTATACTTATATGGAAGGAAGAAGCTTGTGCTTCGCAGTGGATTTCTACTAACTGAAACAACATCTATGTTTTTAGCCCAAAGAGAATGATGAGAAAAGAAGAAAATAAGCAAAAAATAAAATAGTTAATTGACAAAAGATTACCGAAATCCCAGTAGTTTACACCCCAGATAAGCTAACAGTGCCTTTTTAAGTCAATTGATGGCCGATACCGGAACATTAAGGAACCCGAGAGGAGAAATTAGTTGGTTAACATTGATCTATCACAAGGATTTTTGACAATGAATACTACTGGCCAGCTGTAATAGGCGCTGATAATAATTAAAGCGTAGTATGACTTCATAAACTAACAACAGAAGCTAGGGCAGATCCATTGCCATGATTCATAGGTCGTAGGCCAAAGGTTCTATGTAGGCTAATTATGTAATTTGTTTAAGTACGCAGGACATGTATTCGATCTTCCTCCTATATCCGCAACAATTTTAGGCCACTATTATATCTGACGTGCAAATAATTTTGTTACTTAAATGCTGAAACAAGCGACAGTATAACTGTCTAAAACTAAAGATCTAAGTATTACGCGAATAATAATTCTATCGTTCAGCATAAGAACATTCTGGATGCAGGAATATTTTCCTCTTCTACTGTTAAAATCCTGAAATATACCATTACATTCAACATTTCAACTTCTTTAGTTGCAATTTATGATATCTCTGAAATATTTTCAGTTGTTTGTTCCTACTTGTATTTCGTCTGTAGGAAATGGCGAAGTCGTTTACTCTCAGTAGCAATGTCATTTGTACTTAATTTTAAACTTCATCTTTTGATCACTACAGTGGGTGATTAGTGAAGTGACTCTATCCGGTGTTAACTAAATTTCAGTGCTTTGTGGCCAGTTTCACTATTAAGTTTGGCACCAAAAAAGTACATATGGGGTCATTTTGTCCTTCAAATAACAGCCAAGATCTATTTCTGAGTTTGCAAATATCGCTGTTTACTTTCCCTCAATCGACTTGAGGTAAAAACAACCAATTATCCATTCGTCCCCAAGACTGAACGTACTACCAGTGTAAGTATGCCTGTAGTTGTAATCGATACCTTAGTTGAAAAAAAGTCTGATAAAAGCTTCATTATCTAAAAAAATTTCAGAGCATTTCTTAATGTTTATCCGTGACGTTACTTTCACACAAGCTCTTTACTAGATACAGAGTAGACCAACGGGGATAATAGTGGATAAAGTTAGGTATGAACATTGAATAGAAGTGGAGGACACGAATGTGTTATTTAGGTGTCAACATATCAGAAATTAATGTTCTTGATTATACTTTGTTTAACTAATTTGGTTTTAAAGTATCCATTTTCACACTTAACTTCGCATTGTGACGATTCCAAGGTGCTCATTATGGATTGTTGTCTTGTGGCTACGTTGTTGATTTCAATACTTATTTTTTTACATCAACATGTAAACGTAAAGGTACAACCTCAACTGCATCCTGGTGAGTCTTAGCAGCAGCGTGTGTTTGTTACTTCATCACGTCGCCATCTAACTAACATAACCATCCCTCTTCTTCCTTTACCACCTCCATCGACTTGGCTTTTTAGGTCATCTTTCTGTAACATAAGATTCACATTGGACTTGACTTTTGAATTGGAATGTTATAAGGTGATTTGGGCTTTTTCAACTGAAGTGAACTCAGTGAAATACTCTGCTTTTTTCAGTTGTTGTCACGGTTGAACTAGAAAGGGGTATCATCAATATTTGTGAAACCTACTTGTATTCAGTTTTTAAATATGATTTTACAATAGTGTGACAAAGATATAACTTTACAAGTTCATAACAAATTATTGAATCGTTACAGAAACCAAATGAAGACAAAGTCAAACTTTGTGGTCATATTATGGTATCAAGTGTAGTTCCACCGCATAATGAATTAACGGAAACAACCATTGTAAGAAATCAAATCCGTGGTCCCCCAGGTTTTAAGACCAACGATTAAAATAAAGTTTTAAGTGAAACCTGGATGGTCGAACGGCATAAAAACAAAGAATAAAGATTAAAATTAGATTAAAATTCACCTGGAATTCTTATCAATGAAACTAAGGTGTTTATACTGCTAGTGAAGTGAAGAACGACTATTGTGAAAACAAGTACTTATTTCGACCATTGATCTGGTATCGTTTGTTCTTCAAACAAGTCTTTACAAGGTAAAGGAACACCTGAAATTGAAACACTCTGTGTTTATTATTTTAGCACGTAACAACGTCACTATATGTATTCAAAACTTTCAGAGAACCTTTGCATAACATTCTACAGCCTATTGTGGAACAAGGTAGTACTTCCCACTCGTTCCTGTGGTAAGACACAAAAAATTTAAGCCATTGTAAATTTATTTCCATACGTTAACTGGGTACAACAGCTTCTCCATGCCCTAACTGCAAATGCAGGGTCGCTAAACTTAGGACTGTTGCACCAATTGTACGCATTTGCAATTCAAACAATACGCCTGCTTATTATCAACAACTTTCTTTCTCTGATTAGTCAAAACAAGTAACATCGCTTTCTCCACATTCAACACCCTGAACCAGTGACATTTTGTCTCTAAATATCACAGTCTACCCCAAAATTACCACATAATGTCCCATTCTTCATGCATACAGATCCTTCGCATATCCTTAATAAGGGCAGTATGTCTCCCAAGGATAATGTAGAACACAAATACTGGCTACAAAGCATTCACCGTTATTTGCAGCTGTCATTTTCTCTCTGCACATACTGCATTTGTTTACATAATTCCCCTAAATATATGCTTGACAGTTATCCAGCGCCTTACATACTAAGCATTTCCTAATCTCTTTACGGAACTACTAAACATTATATTATCTACTAATCTTCTGTCTACCTTTATTACTTAACCTACACCACCCTTCCAATAGTTCAACTATTAACGTTGTTTGTACTGAGCAGTTGCCCAACATCTAGTCATTCTGTCTAGCTTTTTAATCTGCATGTATTTTAGAGCTTGTAAGGAAAAAGATAATATGACATTCTGAGGCTATCGTGATCAATATAGTGGTGACAAATAATCGATAAGACAGTGATATGTCGGAATATAATAATAATAATTAATAACGCCTACTGCTATGCAGGAAACAACCGCAACTCTAATCGGAAAACTTATCTGCGCCAACTGATACTAGCAACCGTGACCAACGACTCGATACTGATTACTCACCCCCAAAACAAAATCAAGAACACCAAAGCAGCACCAGGAAGATTTAATTCTATTACAATTCAAGTCTGTATATATAGATACAAAAATGACCTTGGGAAAAACAGAGTAAGTAGCATACTAAAATGACATTACAACCAATCACAGTTAACAAGGTCCAGCGGAGGAAATGAAAAGCAGTACCGGTTTCCGCTCACTTTACAATTAAATAAAAAATAGCAAAATCACATGAAAAATAACTAGTTTCTCCTCTTCTTAGCAGACAGACAGTTGTCATAAATACTAAAAACTCTTAAGGACAGATGAAATTTTGTAGGAGCAATCTCTCAAGTTATACAATACCTCCCCCCGAGTACTACAAAAAGAAATCATAAAGTCCGTTTCCGTATTGACATTCCATTTTAGGATGATAAGTGTTTTATCACTGTTCTCTTCAAGCATAATGCATTTCCCAGCACTGTGTCTGTTAGTAACACGCTACCAAACTGTGAGATTCAACGAAATCTTATGGGTGAATCACGGAATACTGAGGAATTCTGCAGTAGAAGGTAGGTTGTTTGTAAGTATTAAGATGATTGGTCTGAATATGGTGCTTTATGTGGCCCAACTTGTTGAATATTAGTCAAAAGTAAATGTCTATTCCGGTTATTTCTTACACATTCGTGACATAACGAGCTTAGTATTAGGAAGCATATGAAACTCTTAAGAGTCTGATAGTTGCATCTTAAAATGGATGTTAAGTAGTATCGAAAGTTTGCTCTGACAGTGGTAATTAGTCGTAGTAAGACATGAATATATTTAGATAGGTAGATTCCACAACAAGGCTCAAAAGTAAGTAGTTTACCAACTACACACTAAAACAGATTACGAAATAGAGTGAGGACGTTCCTCAAAGAATAAAAACCATTCGTGAATGGACAAACATTCGCAAAACTAAGTGCCGTTAATGGATCTAATTAGGGGTATTAAAATGAGAATTATCAGTGGTTATGAAAACAAGATTCTAAGCTTGACGATCATAATGTAAATAAGTGTTACTTGATAAAAGTGAGGGAGAGCCATGGTGTAGACACAATCACTCCGGTTACTGGTCGAATTTCCAATCGTTAGTAGTGTATGGCAAGCTACAACTCCTGATATCACTCCCTCAAATAGTCTCTTAGTCAATGCACCGATTCAGTGCGATAGTTATCATCATGTGGTTAAGAGTATCTGTCAACTCATAGATATACTATCATACTTCTCAGAACTTCTATTGATAACCAACGAACCAGCTTTGGCACAAATCAAAAGGCCTTTATTGCAGGTAAAGTTATAGTTTATTTCGGAATTCATTTGACGTTCCATTTATGTATATGATAGCATTACTGTTTAATATAAACACCACACATACGTTAGACTCAAAGAAATTGAATCGGAATTCTAGCTTGCATTTAATGGTCTCTAAATGGGAGCTATATACTGCACTCTGTGAACGTTGATCTACATAATTTAAGAAAGGGTTCACTATATTCGCGAAAATATGTTACAGTCCCCAACAGCATTTAGATAAACTTCATCAGGGCAGTAGATATGTTATACCGTCCCCATGTTAGTTTTACAACACATTCGTTGTTTAGTTTCCTTAAAGCTGATTGCTCACTTGAATAGTCAATTATTTTAGTCTACCAGCTTGCAGTCCATGATCTTACTTAGCAAAGAGAATATACTAGAACGTATTGCTACATATTACTACTACTGAAGTCGTTAGTCTCTGACCATGGTATATTCCTTAATTTGCGTAATAGACGCAATTCTAGGGTTAGCAAGACAAAGCTTGTTACCAAGCTACTGCTGTAGCCCAAACCAAAGTAATTTCACCAGTTTATTGCACAATGGAAATTAATTATTGATGATGAAATGTCAAGCATATAAATATTAACCTTTGTGTAAAAATTGCCAATGTGAACATTTTTATCGGTGTTGTTTGATGCTGCTTCCAAGCATTGAATACATTCATTTCAAGGTTTGACAAATATGGTCCAACTTATGAACTTGTTAATCTATGTTCGCTTAATTGCTGCATGAAATTGGTGTATGTATGATGGGTAGGACATTAAGGTATCCGATCAATAATTTTAATGCTTTCTGATATATGCAATAACGTTTAGTGTTAACATGTCATGCGTTCTAGATTTCTTCACATTGAAATATTGCTTTACATCCGGGTCATTAAAACTTATTTAGTAGATACATATAGCTGTACGCCTATCAGCCAGCTTTTACATGCCATTTTTAATTTTGTAACACCAGTAGTATATAAGTTAGATTTCATTCAACGTAGGGTTTATTACTTTTCTACTTGCCACTTTGAAGTGTTAAGTTTTACATAATCTCTAGTTCTCAATGCGTAGAAATTTTTTTCGGATAGCCATGGTTACCACTAAGACGGGAAAAAAATTAGTTTGGAATAATGTTTTACTTGGTAGTAATTAAAATGTTTGTGTAAAAGGCACAAATTCGTTGGAAATTCGGTGTAGAATCCTCACTGTTTGAACCCCGTTAAAAAGAAGAATTTGAAGTAAGTTTCTGAATTTCTAAAGTCTGGTAAAATTTATACGCTGTTTCTGCAGGAATGCACTAGACCAGTCTTTTGTACGACGTTGATAGTCTGGGATCAAATGCATTTATGTATTTCTTATTCAATGGTTCTACACTTCCCAGCAATGCTAATGCCATTTAAACTATATATTCATGAAATTCTGTCAACTAAACCAATTGTTGTTCTTTGTAACACAAATGTCAAATGTTTTGGAGCGCTAAAATGAAGCTCTCTGTAAATAGTTAATACTGACATCTGAAATAATAGATTATTATATAACAGCATATAAACCTAGGTGAATAAAATCATCTAAATAGGGGACAAAATAATGGCTTGAATAAAGTTCATGAATTAGGACGATCTTAAACGTTTTGAAAGAATTTGTCTCAGTTCGGTTGACTATAGGTCCTGATACCTAAGGCCTGGATATAAATAACCTTCATATTTGAATGTTGTTGAGAGTTTCTTTAATGTAAAACGTTGCAAAGTAACTTCATAATATGTACAGTAATATCGTACAATACTCAGTTTAAAACTTGTAGACTGTTATTTAGTCGATTTCTGTTTTCCTAACGTACTATTAATATTCTGAGTCCAATATTTTACGCCACAAATGAGTTTAGTCTTGTGCTGTTCATGGTCGTTCTGTTTTGGTTTACCTTTGCTAATGTTTAGATTTATTCTGACACTAACCTATTGCGTTTTTATGAGCAGTTAGTTTATTTTGACCTAAGTATAGTATTACGTGTGTAAACACGTTTTTCATTTTCATCTATTGAATGCTATGTAGAACCTCACTCAATTTTATAAACCATAGACAATTAAAAACTTGGAGGTTTTTTATTAAGATGAAAATCTGTTACTGCTGTGTATTTCATACCAAATAGTCATCATAGTTCTATGTTTATCAATTAATATATTAAATCATCTTTTTCTACTTTGCTACTAGATGGAAAAATTCTCCAGCTTTACCTGGGAAAGCTTATTGTCCTACAAAAGTTGAACAGTTAGCTAACTGCATTTCACATGTTCCCTGTGTACCACTTGGTGTCGTTGGAATGATTAGACTGTACTCAAAGGCGGATACCTATTCAGAATTAGTTGCAGCAATCGTTTACGGCCTTGCTATTGTTTCACTATTTTTTGCATCTTCTGTCTTCCACTTGTTTTCCTTATTTTGCATTAACGGGTAAGTTTTATGTATTCCTTTTATAACAGTAATAAAGTAAATTATTGTGACAGTTAATTTAAGGTATTGGTTTGATTTACTTATTGTAAAGCAAATTAAAATATGAAATTTTTCTTAATTGGATATATTAATTTTCTCTTCATTGAAAAGCATGACTAACACCTGGTTTATGCACACAAAACTAATTAAGTTGTAATCATTTATCTGTGTCAGCTTAAAGTTTCAAGTTTATCGAAATAGATTGGTACCTCTGCATGGTCCTTATTAAAAATAATAACTCATTTTGTGTTACTGCAAATTCTACCGTCCCAGAAGTTTTCATGTGTTTTAAAAATACTCCGGCTGTTTTGCTTGTTAAACAGACAGTGGTATCATAGATTGTCATGCACTTTGAAGTAAGTTATATCGATTACAAGTAATATATATGTATATGTTCGCGCACGTTTTATATACATGTATATATATATATAGTTGGAGGCATAATTTGATACACCGTATCTTGCGTATTACTTTTGTAACCTGGGTATTACACTCTTTACTATACTTCTGTATAAGTTACTTATAGTATATTCCAGAATTCTTATTCATTTCGTACACTGAAGGCTTCAATGCGTAGTTTGAAGTGTGGTTTCAGTAAGCCTGGGGTAGTACTTTCTTAGGATCGGTAGCACATGAGAGGGGTATCAATGGCAGAAATTTAAAGTTTATGATCTAAGTATACGAAACAATAAGAAGTGAAGAAATAGTCTGATTATAAACACAGTGATCTGGAGTATTGTTAGAAGTACAAAAGTGATCATTATTTCTTAGTTTCTCACACTAGAAGGATTCTTGATTGAGTACTCGAAAGCAGAAGTTAGAAATACCTTACCGTCATCATATTTCTGTACAGTTGGCTGCACGAGTTCACCACTGGATAATAGATTTCCTGATTTCAGTCTTACCGCTCTTCATTCAACTTGCCTGACATTGTAATATCTTTAGAAATAACCGTTTCATCCAGCATAGCTCGATTAGTTCGCAAAACTGGTAGTTTTTGCTGCCGTATTAAAGTAATGTAAATCGTTAAGAAATCCGAAATCCTGATGATTATTTACTGAAAAACGTATCTTGTTCATATTTTGTGGTATTCTGGTATGTTATCTCCCATTATTTTCCATTCGTTGCAACTTCATGATATATACAATATGCTACCCTTTAAGCTATACATTCATTACTATGAAGGCCTGAATTTTTACTAAATATACTTAAATAATATAAATAAATCGTGGTAGTGTTGATATTCTAATCAGTATATGCTTCACGAATAAAGATAATGTTGTAAATGACTAAAGGAGAGGATGAAAGTATAATCATAGAATGAAACTAGACAAGTAAACAGGAAATATGTTTAATGCATTATGCAACCAAGAAAGAAATTGTTTGCAGTTAAACGAGTTTCTCATTTTCACAAAGTATATGAACAAAAACTTACGACAGGGTCGTTATTGCCTCCTACTTCAAGCAACTTCTCATAAAATCTCAGGCAGAAAGTTGTACTTTCTTTAAAACTTTAACCGGGTTGTGGTGATGGTGATCTTTCAACTGATGGTAGAACTTGTCCTTAATTACACCCGTTGTATCATCAGTCAGTACGTGAGCAAAAATAACTAGAAGACATCATTATCCACTTCAGTGTTTTTTTTCACCTTAATGAAATTATCAAGTCTCCCGGACGGTTATAATATCATTCACAATAATAGATCAGCCTAAGTTATAGTATGGTTAATCAAAAGATTAGAAGTCCAGAAGCTTTTAACAGTCTTCTTAGGTTCTTCGATAAGAGTGTATTATGAACGAATGTATTTCATTAACATATTTCCAGATCTCATTGCTTGTTGTTCATGTCATAATACTCATAGTATTAAGAAAACCTGAGTTTCGTTTCATAATTTAAACTTTAAGTTTCCGACTATAAACTTTGACTAAGTCTAATTGTGGTTGCTCATCATATTTTATTTACATTAAACTGAGGTTTGGGAATAATCTCAGAAATAGCACTTGAAAAATAGCTAACTTATATATGAATTAATATTTAAGTAGAGGTAGTTTTGTGGAAATCAGTATGTAATTTCGTTTTCTATATTTTTCACAGACTGGTCTCAGTTATCTACCAGTCAAAGCCAAGGAACACTAGGAAGCTATTTCGCTTCAGTTTGGTAGTGTTCATTAGTACTCACCTCAGTAATGTTAGTGATTAAGCGTTCACCGTTAGAGTTAAAATGTTGTGGGTTTGATTTCCTGTCGGAATAGATTGTGAGCAGTATTGTGGAGTCCCATGCTAGGGTGAAACGGGCATCCAGTTTTCTCTGGTTTTCATTAGTACCTAACCAAAATCAATCAGTGGTTAATACAAATAAATATTACTAATCTCTCAGGTGTATTCACTACTAATGACCAACATAAGTTATCATTTTTATTAGTAACATTGTCGAAGTATGATTTCATAACTAACATACTTCAAATGAGTTACAACATTTTGTACTAATTACTGTGTTTCCTATAATACGTATCCAACTTTGCAAAGTATGAATATATCTACATTAGGATAATAGATCATTAAGTATGCCAGTAAATTTTCAAATATTCATAGTTGATTACGTTAATCTTCATAACAATAATTATGTCCAATATCATTGACTAAAATTTAGACTCTACAATCCAGAGTTGACTACCTGCTAAAACTATGATAAAATCTATCTATAATTTCATTAACTTCAGTATTTGACTAATCAGTAGAATGTGTTATTTGAATTTTCATCCAAGAGACAACTTAAACTCATAGTATAGGCATTAACTAACAGTCATTATAGGGCTTACTTTCCCTCACGTAAATTTACAATATAAAACGCAATAAGTGCTTCCTAGTTGCCTTCAGCTGTATTCACATGTAACAACTGGTATATATTTGAAAAGAACGGAGATTGTCTTATTGTACAGAATACTTAAAACACACTTAAAAATTTGACGGTTGGTAGCTCTTGACCAACTAGTAGTGCTATATAAGTTATGTAGTAGATCCTGTTATGGAATTTCAAGTTAAAAATCTAGCAGACTACTGCACCCTGTAGAAACAGTAATGATTCTATGTGTCAGCCGTGTTTTGTTAGTACAAAAATGATTTATTCATCAGCTACTAACTTGGTTATACAGTTCTCTTTATCCTGTGTTTTATGTGTATTCTAGATTGTCGGCTACGTCTTAAACTCGTTCGTCTTATTTACTGAAGTATTAGTTAAGTGTGTTTTTATAATTATCTACACTGTGAAACTGAGTTATTGTTTAGATGAGGCCTTGAGATGGGGATTAATATTGAGCTTTCATTCAACACATTGTTATATAGTTGCCTAAGATCATGTTATTATGTGGCTTATTATCAGCTGGTTTTATTTACACAAATGACATGTATACTATACTTCAATCATTTAAGGACGAAATATTTCTTTCATGAAGTCAATAACTGCTGTAAATTATGTACTGCAGATTACGATTGGAGGTGAACTGAAAATCGTATCTCTTCGATGTTTTCATTGATACTAGTCTTGAATAGCTTTATTTATGGATATCGATACTATACGGAGTGATTTGAAGTTAGAATTGTAGCTTATTTCACTTTCAATCATCAAATTACAGATAATTTTATGCTATAAAGAACTATCGTTAAATAAAACAACTGATATAGGCGTAGTTACCATGTTTTTTACTACTATCTATTTGTTTTATACTGTTTTTGTTATCAGTTTCATATGTTAATGAAAATGACAACAATGACAGAACAATTAGTGTACATTATATAATAATTATTAATTAATTATATCAGTAGTATTAGTAGTAGTATGATTACTTGTATTCATGATTATCTGAAAACAAATAATTGTTTTTTTATTGTTGTGTTGAAGAAATAATTCATGCATTCCACTGTTTTGTAACAATAATGTTACATAATGTAGTGCTTTATAATGGTATCAATTAGTGTAATGAAAAACTGTTTCATCCATTAGAAACTACATCTAATTCATTGTATATTATTACTTATCTTTATTCTGTATTAATTATTATCGTCTATGTGGGGAGTAGTATGTTACTGCTTGAAGCATTCAGTTCTCAATCAGTAGGTGGCATATTCAAACTTCTATTTCACTTGCATCAGTTTGGTAAAGTAGATAGTATTATTTAACTCTTATGCAAATAGTATGATTCAAATATTAGTACATGAGCTTTTACTTCGAAAAAATAGTTTCGTGGTGCTTTCTACGCTTCGTTGAATTTAAGAACATAGCAAAGTAGTGACTTTTAGTCACGAAGTTATAGGTTTGAATCCCGTTACTTCACTTTGCGTCTGTTCGTGTAATTGGATAATTGTATCACTAGCTTTCACAAATAATGTATCTAAAAGGTAAATAGATAAGTCTGTATCTTATAAATGTAGCTCATAGTTGTTACTATCCTCATTATGTATTTAACTGATAATTTACGATTAAGGTTATTAACAGCATTTCACAACGTTGTTCACAATGTCTATAGTATCATGGATTTTCATGAAGTAGTTATCGCTTCGGACTTTAACTGCCAATGTCAATACGTTTATGTTTTTCATTCAATATGTTAGACTGCACTTTACTGACATGCTCATAGAAGATAGTTTGAGATGAATCTAACAGAATTACGGTGATTTTTTTGAGATAAGTATAAAGTTTAGCTGGTTAGATTCGTCGCAGATTAATGTTGGTTGGATCACATTGGAAACCAGGGAGAACTGGATAGCTGTTTTATCTTAGTACAGAACCCCATGACAGTACGCACCACCCTACTCCACAAGGGAATGGAAACCAAGGCCTTCAGGTGTAATAGCAAACAGCTATCTGCACCACTGTATTGGCCGGCATCCTATGGTAAAATGTACACTTCTACCAATTTGTTATATTGTGTAACGACGACCCATTGTCATTGGTGAAAAGTGTCTCACTCTCGAAGTGTAAACTAATGGAGTCATAACCTCTCACCAGAATTTCAGGAAGTTCCTTAAGTTATTCATTAGTGAGTTGATTATTATAATTAAACTGTAGTGGTTGTCTGAGGATCGGTGTTATGTTTAGTTGTTTGTATTCCAGATTGCACACTATTCAGGAGTTCAGTGATTAGACGAAAGAATTGTCTATTAATCCCCGGATTTTACTGGTACACAATCAATATCAGCCTGTGACAAATGGAAACAACTATGCATTTAGTTAACTTTGAAAATGTTGCAGAAGATCTCAGAAGCATTTGCTTCTTAAATAGTTGATGCCGAAGAATACCTTAAAATGATGTATAAATGCACATAGTTCTTCTCATGTATCATTTCTTTCTAATTGTCCTAATAATCATGAACTGGATCAATGGTTGTAGTGCACATTGTTCTGGAGAATATTTACATTATATTAACACTCAGTTTAAGTAGATAGAATTGAGTCATAGCCTGAGTAGGCATTTATATGTCGTTCAGATTATTTATGAAAGTAAAGGACTTTCAAACCAATTCGTCATATTATATTAAAATTCGGAAATCTATGTAGCACCCAATCATACTCACTGGTGATTAACTTATTGAGATAATTCCTGAATTGAGTGAAGAGGACGTGACAATCGGAGTTCAACCTTGTAAGGTGTGAGGTAGTTACTCACCAAAGCTAAGTGATGAGATCGCGCAAATATATCTTAAATTAGCTGAGTTAGATATATCAGCCGTTGAGAACCAGCTTATTAATCTAAAAAAGGCATACATCACGGAGCTCAAAGGTCCTGAGTTTGATCCCTGATAGGGTTGTAGATGCATTTTGCTGAAGAGTCTCATGGTAGGGCGAAGCATCTGTCTATTGCTTCCTGTTTGTCAATATCTATCTAAGTGAGACAAATCTGTGATATGAAACTAATATTCACCAATCTCCACTAAAATCAATTACTTTCTGTTATGAAGCGAGAAATTTGATGATTGGTTGGCCGAGTGCCAATTACTTGTCCCTAGTCAATAATTGTGACACAGCCCCATAACCACTGAGTCCCAAGCCGAAATAAGAAGAATACGAGCCGGAAAACCAACCAGACAGAATCCTATTATATTTCAAGCATTCCTTTATACATCCATAAAATCAGACGGCACAGCAAACCAATTAGGAAATTAACATTAATACAAAACAAAGGAAATAGTGGTAGTGAATAAGAACAACTTGTACACAACTAATTAACTGTAGTCCATAATAAGTGAATATAGTAACAGTAAATATGCTAAACGGAAGAATAGGGTAAGAGGAACGTAACAATCATAGAAACAAAATGTTTACATTACACACAGAATAATTGAAATAGTGTTCTTATAACACAGTTCTGAGAGTTTGTTACTCTTCTTCTTTAGTAGTCCGGCATAACACTTTCATAGGACTTTTTCGTCTAAAACCGAAAGAATAAATTTATAAACATAACCGACCAGTGTATACAAGACATTAGTTCACTTAAATGATTCATGTCATATGTTCATACTCTGCAAACGATAAGATAATCATGGTGGTATTTAACCTCCTATTTTCATTTCTATTGGATAATTTTTAGTTATTTACTTGATAAAACTCAGATCAGCCTCCCCGAGTGAAACGTTGGAATTTTTTCTGTTAATTTCATTTGTTAATGCTGTTTGCAAATAAAACGTATTCGAGTGTAGTGGACTTTCATTTACATAGTTGTTAGGTCAACATTCCACTACATCAGAGAAAGACTTATTATGAATATGATAAGAATTATTAGTTATATACATCAAATAATTACTTTATTGAAATGATGCAATTTTGTAAAGATTAGTTGGATTAGTCACAGATTAATGCTGGTAGGGAATCATTAAATGCCACGGAGTACTGGACAGCTGTTTCTGTCGTAGTATGGGACTCTCCAACAGTTTGTATTTTAACTCCACCAGGGGAATAGTATCCATGACCTTCAGGTTGATGAACACCTATCCCGACACACCACTTGGAAGGTGTTCTATGACATATTTCCCACTTTAATCGGTTTGTAATATTGTCGTCGAGGATAACTGTCACACTCCCTATGAGTTTGACCTAGGCTGGTCATGACTTCTCATTAAAACACAATTTACTTACGACCTTCAGGTTCGATTCCTAGTAGGGTCATGGGTTCATAGTATCTCAAAGAAATCGTTAAGTAGAACGAAATAACTCTTCAACACCAATACTGTCATGCATAGTGGTTTTGTTTAAAATCTAGACTGTAAAGATTTCAGTTTCAACTCTCTATCTTGATCGGTTAACATAACAACAGAGCTGAGGGAGGAGAGATCGATATTCATAAATGTTTTCTTACTCAACATGACGTCAAGGTCGGATTGTCAGAAGGTGTATGTGTAGTTGTAAATGTTATCCATTGTAGTACTTTTATCTTTTAATTAGTTATTCGAATGTTAGGTTGTCAATATGTGTACATGGATGTGTAACATAAATTTGTACACATACCATGTCAAATGATTTTTGCCCATCTATCCATTTACCTTAAAAAATCGATTTGTTTAATTTCTTTCTTCCCAAAACTAACCAATCATAATTACAATGAAAATAACTTGAAATTTATTACGGCGTCAATAATATCCATCTCTCTCTCTCACTCTCTTTCTCTCCCTCACTCTCCTCTGTGTGTGTGTGTATGTGTGTCTATTTAGCCTTGTAATAAACAAATTATCTAAGTAATAGTGAATTTTTGCAAACTGAAAGGCTAGTGATTAACTAACCCGCTCTCTCTGTCTCACTCCATTCCTCCCGCTCCCTCTCTCTCTCTCTCTCTAGTTCACTTAGCTTTATGCCGGAGTTAAGAGAATTAAATCAAATAATTGTCACAAAGATATAAAAACGACAAAAATTATTCTGTTGCTGTTGTTGTGTAGCATAGATACAACAAACAAAGACGATTAGATAAAAAGAAAACAAGTAAACAACTCATTGAATTATGCAATTAGATAATCCTATTGCTATGGCTATTTTTGTGGAGATTGGTATTTTAGTTGATTAAATATATCCCAGATTGATGTTGGCAGGGTACTACTGAAAATCAGTAAGCATTGAACAGCCGTTTCGCTCCAGCGTGGAACTCCTCAGCTGTGTGCACCCCAGATTCCGCACTAGCTGCTCCAGGTTGGCAAACACTTAACCCTCTGCACCACCGGGTCAGAATCTAATGCCATAATCCCCACTTCTATCAATTTGCGATATATAGCGCGACGACGGTTTTCAATGGTACCTCGCCAACATCAATCTGAGACATATTCAATCAATTAAATAATTATTCAAAGTTAAATAATAGGGAATCACTATTTCATTTCAGTATGAAACTTCTTACTAATCCATATTCAGAATCATATTGAAGGTTGAACTGTGGAGAGCACATTATAAACTGTTCAGTCGACATCCTATAGTTTCTCACTTCAATCAACTTGCAAGGTAATTCGCAACTTAATACAAACGTCATTGTAATTGGGCGTTGTAGAAATTTTTGAATGTTAATTTGTTATCACAAATTGGTCTGAATAAGACAACCATTATCAACCAGGAAGCACTAAACAGTTGTTTCGTCCTAGTTTGTGCGTCTTTGGCATCGCGTATCCACGACTACATCGGTGATCGAATCCAGGATCCTCTAACTCAGCTGCGAACACTGTACCATTAGATCATTGAATCGACTCCCAACAGAAGATGTCCCTAATTTAGTCAATTCTTGATAGATTTGCGCGACCTCATCCATTCCTATCGGTGGATAACAGCCGTCCAGTGCATCCTGGTGATCAATTGTTGCCTAATTAAGGCCAATTCATGATATCAAATTGACAAACTTCATTATTGGATTTAACTGCACTAACCACATCTTATTCATTGATGATATGTTGATTGATATTTGATGCTATGGAGAATGTTGAATTTGAAGTTTCGCATCATGGGGTTCTTCACCAGTACTCAACTGTATAAGTATGTGGGATCGAATCAGAAACTTTTCGGTTGTACAAAATTTTGAAAGTTGACAGCAAGAAAGCTTCTTAACAATGAGATTGGTTAGAGGAATTTATTTTTCATTAGAGACTGACTAAATTTGCGAAAATGTGAATCTCTAGGTCTGCATTTATCGATCACTGTGTAAGTGGTCAATATCATGTTTATCTTTACCTTAGTCAATATACTTGCGAATCCTGAGTTCAAGTTTTTTCTTCTCACTACCTACAACCATCTATCATCAAAACAAAATGTGCGCTTTGTCGAGTCACTGGAACCAATGGTAACATTGTAAATGCACAAATTTAGTGACGAATTTAGTGACGGTATAAGGAGTCAGTTGCTCGTCAAACAGCCTAGACGTAATTTCTTGTTAAGGGGGATCGGATTCTGTAGGAAGAATCATTTCCTTTATGACTGTAGGTAGGTTTTGAGGGCAAGTTCCATACTTTGGTGAAGCAGGATTTTCCATCTTCTATTTTCAATTAGCTAACACTTTTGAGCTGCAGTTTTACTGTGAGAAAGCCTCATACTTATTATGACACATGAATGTCATAGGTTCGATTTCGTGTAGAGTGATGCAGTGCTTCTTGTTGCCAGAAAAGGATAATTATTTAGTTTTATATTTAGCTTTCCTATCTAATGGTTAGTTACTTTTGAACGATAGGAGCTGATCAACTAACTAGAATAGATATAACATTGGTTTTCTTTTTCAAGAGTCACCTCTCTCATGATATTCACTTACTTTATAACACTGACGAATACAGTTACACATGATATAACTGCTATTTGTTGTAACTGAACTATTCATCAGCCTCGGCAACTGGCAGTCTAATTTTGCATCTGAACCTTTCAACATTTGAAAAGACAAATAAACATTAAGTTATATAATCACATCGATTGGTTAACATTTTATACTATTCTTATGCAATATCACTGGTTAGTAACTGATTCACCTATGGCATAACTGTTTTGTGCTGAAGCTTAACAATTAATTACTCTCACCACACCCTACAAACAAAAGTTATGTATGATATAAGTCTGGAGACTTAATGATGGAGTTTTAATGATTAGGAGACGTTAGCATAGAGAACAATCACTGCATATACGAAACTTTAAATGCTTTGCTAAGGAAGCACTTTCTTTGGGTGTCGTAAACTAACCACTAATGACCACATCATAAAAGTTAGAGGGACAAGTGTGCTTGTAAAATAATTCTTGTTTAGCTAGCTTGATGTGAAGACATCTTTATATCTAGTCTAGTCTCATTTAGATAATAACTTCATCGAGCTTTGACATATTAAATTACACCTCCAAAGTAGTAGTTTGAAAATGTGTTTATCTTTTCGTTAATTTTAATAAGGACTACGTTTGATAAATTTCTGTTGACATATGTGCATTGAATCGATACACGATTGAATTGGACACGATTCCCGATGCGAACATCATTACTGGGATACAAGTACATTCATCTGATGAATTTGAAATAGATCGAAACACAGATTATTTCTTTCGCTGCTAGCTAACATTCACTGTAATAGAGACTGAATTAATTTCAGTTTTAAATTACAACGTTGAAAAATTTAAATC
Source organism: Schistosoma japonicum (assembly GCA_025215515.1). Lineage (NCBI taxonomy): Eukaryota > Metazoa > Platyhelminthes > Trematoda > Strigeidida > Schistosomatidae > Schistosoma > Schistosoma japonicum. The sequence continues at coordinate 1,347,068 of CM046065.1, forward strand.
ACTATTACTACCCTACTCAATGAATATGTTAGAGATTAAATGAATTCATTAGCTAAGTGGTTAATAACTTGTTGAGAACTTCATACAAAACATACTGGATTTGTATTTTAATTTTATGTAATATTACTACGCTGATGTAGGTACATTCAACTGTTGATTTCTATTCCAGATTCCATTACTAGGCATATACTAATTATTACTAAAACTTATCACAAAAAGGCTTACTTACATAGGTAACAACAAAGATTGATCACAAACTTGACTGAATTAGAAATATCAACCGTTAGGATCCAGCTCAGTGGTCCAATGGTAAAGCACTCGTCGCGGAGCCAGAGGGTCTTGGGTTCGATCCCCAACGGGGTCGTGGATGCGCACTGCTGAAGTGTCCCATACTAGGACGAAACAGCTGTCCAGTGCTTCCAGGTGATCAATGATTAGTCTGATTCAGAACAATTCGTGATATCAGGAAAGATTGATCTATTACATTGCTGAAAGCATCATCTTCATGATATACACAAAACCTTTACAAAAGCATATAAATTTGTTACTTGATGACTTTCATTCTATTTATTTTAAGTTTACAACTCGAATATTTCAGTTCAATCAGTTACTATCTAACTGACCATCATAATTCTTCGTAATTTCTCATATGATCACCTTATTATTTCCTCATTTTCTTCTTTATGTTATTATCTCTATCTTATTTTCTTCTCATCTATTCCACTTTCATGCTTTAACCACCTACATACAAACATAAAATAAGAAAGTGGAGAGAAAATTTGACTTTCTTAATTTTTCTATTATTAGTTCAATTGCTGTGGTCTTGTAGAGACAGATATTAAGTTTAGTTAGTGATATTCGTTGCAGACTTAGGTTAGTTTGTGTTTTGCCGAATATTATAGAACAATAGACAGCGGTTTTGATTCCTCAACAGTGCATATGGCTAATTACTCCAGAAAACTTTGCACAAAGCCTTCAAGTCTCATGTGGAACGTTTAACCACCGACACTAATAGACTAGCTGGCATCCAATGAAAAAATTCTCACTCTCGTCATTTTGAGTTCCTCATGTAAGACCTGAAGACGATGCGTTTGATCCCCTTGGGGAATGAAGAGTGCTTACGGCTCAAAGACCTCTACTAGGCGCAACAAATACAAATCTGTGGCTGAATATGATCAATTTTTAGACTTTTATTTCAGTGCTATATAATAACTATTACTTTAGTTCAAAAAAAGGCTAAAAAATCTTTATTTTCAATGAAATCAATTACAACACCTGTAGATTCCTTGTTTATATGACCGATTTAACAATTATGTTAGTTCAGTTGATTGAGTTCATCTCAGATTGATATTGGCAGGATATCACTGAAAACAATGTAGCACTGGATGTTTTGTTCTCGTATGGGTCTTCACAGCAGTGCTCAATCCTCTGCACCACTGGGCCTGCATCCGATGGTATGATCCTCATTTCAATCAATTTGTGATATCGTACGATGACCATCCATTGTCATTTGTGATAGCTGTTGCATTTCGGACATATCTGAACTCCGCCAGTCACGATTTCTCACTAGGGCTTCAGGAACATTCCAATGTTAGTCGCTAGGACAAAACACCTGTCCAGTGCTCCCTGAGGTACAATAGTATCCTGCCAACACAAATCTGTCAAGAATTCAGTCAACTAAACTTAATGCTAATCTCCACAAACCATCTCATTTCAATTATATTATTCTACTTCATGAAATGTTTAAAAAGCGTATCATGAATGGATAAAGTATAACAATCATCGATATTTTTCATTTATATACAAAATATATAAATGATAAATTTGTCAATTTGTGATAGAAAAGTAAACAATCTCAATGTCATCATTAGATAACTAAAATCAATCAAGTTCACATTGTAATCAGAGAAGAATTCATAAAGTTTATTTCCTCGATATCTTCACTACAGTACAGTATAGAAGCGAAAAAGTAAAGTGGAAAGTGAGAGTGAGTGGAAGTGAGAGAAAAATATCCCAACTAACTGATAAGTGATGTCTTATCGGTGTCAAAGTTGTCCCGAATTTGAACTAAAAATGTACATCATAGATATTGTTTCATAGGTTGGATTAGTATTCAGGCTGACGATTAAGAATTCTAGTTAAAATTAAGCTTTTACGTTTAGAAATATGAATTTGGGTCAAGCTTAAAAGTAAAAAAGAAGTAAGTTTCATAATAATAGACTAGTTCTAACCCAGTAAACCAATAAATTGGTGCTAAATAACATAACGTTAGAGAAAAGGATAGATGAAACATTAAAAGAAATGTATGAAAAACACAGAGCTTCTTAACACAGCGCACCTTTTTTTCGGGCATTTCGTACTACATTCTCTTCAATCTTCTAAAACTACTGAAAATGCATTCAGTAGAACAACATTAAGTAAAATGTAATGTAATTCCAAAATCGTTATTTAAATTTATGCATTTGTCGTTAGGTTAAGATGTAGGGTTGAAGTTAGGGTTATAACCCGATCCACATAGAAACAGTATTTGCAAATAGTTGTATTTTTTGAGTTGGATTATGCCTGGCAAATGGAATCCAGGACGCTTCTTTTATTCTATTTGGGACTCGTCAGCTGGAAGAACTTGCATCCGAGTGTTGTTGTTCACACTCAGACTCGAACTTAGTTCATTTAGTGCCAAATATCTCCGCATTTACCACTAGGCTAGTGAGTACAGACAGGCATTCTGGCGTGTCCTGGATTTCGCTTGCCAGTTATAATCCAACTCAAAAACAACATTTATATACTATCACTATATAATCGAGGTTTTTCCGAATGATGATTAGACGGAATGTCTTCGATTTCTTTAAGGTTACTGAAACCTTCACCGAGCTTTCTGTGATCTATCCGAACACGAATGTATTTCATCTTATGAGAAAATTTCGTCTTAACATATTACGTAACTTTTCTTCTACACCTGCATTACTGTTAATACTTCTACTATCGCTATCACTCTTGGATTTGAACTGACAGTCTCTGTGCTGATGTGGTATGGCAACCTGAACTAATGTACGTACGTACGAAGTTCTGCGTTGTATCTGTCTGTCTGTCCTGATAGTCTTTATTTAACTACTAGGATATTTTGATTCCATTATAAGAATAAAATTTCTTTTATTGTTGCTATCATTCAATCGTTGTCAATAATAGATATTACTGATTATTATTAACTTAATGAAAAATGTACATATTTGTAATGAATGATAAAAACTGTTCAGACTGAAACGTACAATCAAATAATTGATATGGCCTTATACAAACGTAATTACAGTGAAAAGCACCGATGAGAGCTCTTAGTTTGTCTCTGTAAGTCTGCTTGATGCCTACTTACTCCCAGATGGGTATAGAAAAAAGGACAACCGACGAGTCAACCATAACACCACTCCTATATATGCACAGGAACCAAATTACCACCACCACTAATTAGGAAATTAACATCAGTACAAAACAAGGGAGTCAGTACCAGTGATTTACAGCAACGTATACATGATTGATCAGTTGCAGTTCACAAATGGAAGATGATATACTAACAGTCAGTAGGTCAAATAAGAGGATGGGGTGAGTGGGACGTAATAGTAATTAGAATAAAATGTTTTCTTTAACACAACAACTAAAGTAATTGATACATTCTTCTAAAACATAGTTTCGAGAGTTAGTTTTTGTTGAGTTATCCGAAATAACAATATTCGTGATTAGGCTGAGCTTGTATCTTCCCGCTGATTGGTCATGGCGTTTGGAACGAAACGAACTGAGTTCGAATCCCGGCGTAAACATCAACATTGGAGTGCTGGTACATCCAGCCAATGAGTCCTAAATAGGATGAAACGTGCGTCTTGGATTCCGCTTGCCAGTCACAATTCAACTTAGATTTTCGTGATTGAAAATGAATTCATCGAAAAGAGAAATCTTTGCCTAGAAACATATTATTGTTGTTGTTATAAGGGTAGGGTACTTTTCGTTTATTAAATGAATAGCTCATTAGCAACACTTTTATTCAGACTATAATTGATGTTTGAATTGTACAATAGGATAATATAAGTGTTTCTAGTCAATGTTTGATAGTATTTTGTTTTCCTATCATTCATTGTACTTTTCACTAATAAGTTATTCAAGGTTATTCGATGCTATTTAACATACTTTCGAATTCTATTTAAGGTATCTTTTTTGTGTGTGCATGTTTATACGTTTCTTTTTCAAATTTATGATCTTTTTTTTTTCTGATTAAATTACTTAACATTCCATTAATAAATTTCTTAGTTCGAATCCTACTCGGATTTATTTACTTGGTGTATTTGTAGGAAATTTCTTCCTTATTGTAGTTACAATATAAGGAAAAATAAGCTAATGATGTCATATCAAGGAGATTGATGTGAACAGTAAAAGGAACTTTATTTACAGTCATTTGGTTTTATCACATTCTAGTTGACCATTGGTAGTTCTTCAAATGAAGGATGACTTATTGCCTTGAGCCAACGATTAACCGATCAAATCCTTTCATAGTTTACAAGTATTTGATGAAACTCAACTCCACCCTATCATAACTGGTTGATAATTTTTATGTAATAAGTATGAATGATTTACTTTCGAACACAAAAACCCCCTCTTTTGTAAATAAGTTAAAGTGATATCCTAATTTATAATTAGTGATTGTATCTTTCAATTGTTCATGTTGTGGATTACAAGCAATCAGTCTCTGTTGCTACATGTTAATCTTAATTGGACTTTTTCAACAGAGTATTATGTCGGATTGTAGCTCACAAGTGAAGTCCAGGATGCTTTTTCCTATCCTTTGTAGGTATCTTCAGTTGTATATACCCACATCCCAGTGTTTATATTCTCACGAGGACACAACTTGACACTTTTTTCTAAAAAGTGTCCTCTCAGAACTCACAATACTAACAGAGATTAATAAAATCAAGTCTATAAAATCAGTCGAATGATTGATCAAGTGACCTGAAGTTCAAATTTTTTAAAAAGCATCGATTCCCATATGTGTTGTGATACTTCCTAATGTCAACAATATACAAATATCATGAAACCTATATAGAACATAGTTTTCTGCTGACTATCTTCAACTAACTGATGTACTTAGAATATTTCAGATGATTGAAAACAAGTACATACATAAAGAAATGTCGGGAGTTTGTTACTCCTCATGAAATTTGAAGTCAGTCTTTGTTATGACGCGAGAGAATTGGGGGGTGAGTGGGGTTGGCCGAATGCAAATCACTTGTGCCTAGTTGGTTATTGCGCGTCTGCCCTGTGCCCACTTAGTCCCAAGCCAAAACAAGAAGAATACGAGCCAATAGGTCAGCCAGACAGAATTGAATCATATTGTATTTCAAGCATTCTTTTATATATACATAAAGTCAGACCACACAGCAGACCAATTAGAAAGTTTGCGTTGAATACAGAACGAGGGAAATAGTGGTAGTGAATAGGAACAACTTGTACACAACTAATTAACTCTAGTCCATAACAAGAGACAATATAATAACAGTAATTATGCTAAACAGGAGGATAGGGCAAGCGGAGCGTAACAATCATAGAAACAAAATGTTTACATTACAGACAGTTCGAATGAATGAAGTAATGTTCGCAAACACAGTTCAGAAAGTTTGTTACGCTTCTTTGTATTCCGGCATAACAATCTTCTTCATATCAACCTCTAACTAGACTAATATTATTTCCTACTATGCAGGCTTCAGCATCTATTCGATCATCCGTAGCCCCCCTTTGAAGTCGAATACATTACTGCTTTACTTAGTAGATGAATTGACTGTCATTCAAGGATTAATTTCATTAAATGTCATTTTATACCATGATATTGCTAAGTTATTTCTTAAACAACTGTTTATTCACATTTATGTTTTACTTTGTTGTAATCTTTTAGCCGTTTATGTTCTACACTTCAAATATGTGATCGAATTGTTATCTGCTTATTCATAGCAGCTTCATATACTCCATGGTAAGTTTTTTTACCTCTTTCTCTCTCTCGCTTGTAATACGAGTATTTATTTATTTATTCATTCATTCATTCATGCATTCATACTTAACAATATCTGATTGTAGGTTGAAATTTGTAAATTATTTTTCATTTAAGTAGTATCTGTCACTTAAGTGATTTATTGAAATCTGTTTATTTGAGTAGTATTTTTTTGCTTCATTTGAATCATGATAAGTTTATCAGTTTTATTAATTTGAACTATAAAAATGATATGTTTCTATTCAATGAGTATCTTCAAATGAGGTGTTTAGCTTTCGACCATTAAGTGATAGGTTCAAACCTTATTCCACATCTAAAGATAGAACCCGTAATTCTTACACTTCATAATTTACATTTATAATTTAAGTGAATTCTCGATGTTGCACCACTATTATGCAGCACCATTAATGAGTAATCGTTCCTACATTCGAGACGCATGAACTTTAGTGATTATCGCCTATCTTTAGATCTCTACGAATGATCATTAAAAACTAATCACCAGGGGTCATTTTTGCTATGCGACCAGTAATAATCTGAAAGAACTAGGGAGATATTTTATTCTAGTATGACATTTGTAAACTGCTCATGATTGTTTACAGAACTTTATGTTGGGTTAGTAAGCTGAACATTTATTCTGAAACTGAATATTAACACCAATTTATAAACATGTCTTACTGAAAGTTGAACTTTGTAACCAGTGGACCACCGAACATCAGTCAGTCAAACATCGCAATGCTAAAGTCGTCATATCGCACTAACACAATTGAATCAAATTAACAAAGTTCAATGCCAAAAATACAGTCCAACAGTAGAGAATGAAATGAAGGTATATATGGAAAAGTAGAAGAGATGAAACGTCTATCGAAGTGAATACACATTCAGCTCTATGACCAATCACAGATGTCATGTATCGCAATTATCGCGACTAAGTTGTTCGTCCATACTAACACACCTCAAACTAACAGTCATTGACTTCATAGTGTGATTTCACGTTTAGTTTTTTCCAGTCTCCAGATTCACTTCATTAGACTTTTTCTCATTTTTACCTAACACTCCGTGCCTGACTTCGGCATTACTTATTTTGTTGCCAAAGGATATGCGAGCTTAAAAGCCTGAGACATGTGCACATCTTCTACCTTCATATTTCAAGTTTCACACCCATAAGTTATAACAGAGCGAATTGCTTCTCAGCAAACCTCTCCTTAAGTTGGCAGATGGATATTAATCCATACCAAAATTGATTAAAACATCAACCGTTGTCAGCATTAATGATTCTTCTAATTAAAATGGTCAAACCACTAAACACTACCTTCTGTTTTATCATCAATATAGGCGGTAATCTAGACAAGTCTTAAAGTGATGTTTTCATCAGTTGCTTATATTCTTCACAGATTGATATCTGTTAAATACCATGTAGAACTAGGAAGCACTTGACAACTGTTTCGTCCTAATATGGGACTCTTCAGAGGTATACACTCTTGTTTCTCCCAGAGAACTAAACTTAGTACCTTCAGGTTTATCAGTAAATATTTGATTATCAACAGTGTTAGACTATTGTCCAATTCTCATTTCTATAAATTTGTAATATATCACAACGATTATTCAATGCATTTAGTGATAACCGTCTTATACCCGGCATGTCTAAACTCCAGTAATCACGAAATGCTCACAAGAACTTCAGAAACATTCTGATATTAATCACTAGTGAACAAATTATTATCTATCTTATTGTGATATTCTCTTGGATCTGTTTATTATTATTATTATTGTTGCTATGATAGTTTGTTTGATACAATGTTTCCGATAGAACTTATCTTCATCTCTTGTTTTATCTGATTATCAAATGTATTTAATTACATTCTACTTTAACATTAACTAACTGACTAACTAACTACTGTTTACATTCTTTTACATTCTATAATTGAAATTATCTAATAGACTGGTCATATACCTACTTTGAATTGTCTAAGTCATTTAGGTTAACTAGGCACAATGTTTACTTATATTGTCTATTTAGTTAGTTAGTTAGTTCTTATTCTATAAGTTTATTTGTTTGATTTTTACAAACACTGATAACGATAATGTAAAACTGTAATCTTAGTTTCAGACAGTCTTAGATTACGAAACTCTTTGACTATGAATATTAATTACCATAAAGTTACAGATATGCCTTAATGATAAGCTTCAACTAGTACAACCCTTACATCTAGAAATTATCTATCGACTACCTTCAATCACCAAACATTAGATCACTTATGCTATTGATGTCATTATACCTTGATTAGTGGAATTCAATCAGCATATGAAAAATGAGAAAAGTCATGATATCAATTACTTTGAATAGATCAGTCAATTTGATATTATATAATGTTTAAGCAGAGTTAAATATTCATAAAAATATGAGAAATGTATATTAGTCCATGAAGGAGAAGGTGTGGATTAATAAAATCGAACCCTGTTGGTACCATACACTGTGTGCTTCACCAATCTCTCAATCATATTTTACTATAAATGTTAAGAGTTTGCCAATTATTGATTCTTCAGAAAATAAATAATCGGAGAAAGTAATTAGGAATGTATTTGAATCTTACCGTTGACATGTCACGGACTGACTGTCTAGTCTCCGTTGCTTTATATACATCCTGAGCAAACTACCTCGATATAGGGATAGTTCATAGTATTGTTTAAGTTGAATCGCAACTGGAAAGTAGAATCAAGGATGCGCGTTTCGTCCTATTTGAGACTCATCGGTTAGATGTATCTGCATCCCACTCCGGGACTCGGACTCGGTGTGAAAATCAACACTGGGATACAGACATATCCAGCCGACGAGCCCCATATAATACGAAACGCACCTCCCGCATTCCGCTTCCAAGTCGCAATTCAATTTAAACAGTTAGAAAAGGATATCAATGATCTTGTCTTATAGCAATTTATCCCTGTTGAGTACCGCTGAGAACTGATGAACACTGTTTTGGTCTAGTATAGAACTCGTCAAAGACAGTACTCACTCACAATTCTTCCATGAATGGCGCTGAAAATGTTAAGTATTATTGAAGATATTTAAACGTGGCGAAACCATAGTATTACTTTACTCCATGAATTTGCTTACTATTAAGTCTAGCCCTATCGGTAAATGGTTGACCTCCCCACGATAATTGGATTCAGTGAATCGAGATATTGAGGGTGGAAGTGGGAGGCAACTGAAGCATGAAAATCATTTTTGCATGCCTTATCATTCTGTCTTCTTGAATCGTATGCCTCGAAGCTTAGTGTTTCTCATTCTCATCACTACTACGTTATTTCATCTCCTCTCACCAATTTAGTATGATAAATTGAACCAACTCATATTTACATTAAGCTGTACATTGTTTATGATTCACTTCATGTAAAAGTTAACCTTTCAGTGATGTGTTAAATGAGTTTGTTCTGGTTGGTTTGCATGTTATTGTTTATCGTTGTATCATTTATTATCTTCGATTGTTAATCAATATGTTTATCAGTAGCTAACTGATAAAGATGACCAATAGAAATACAAGAATAAATGGATGATAATGAAGTTAGCTAAACCACAAACAAACTTACGAGAACGAATTAATTTAATACACATGCAGTTTAACTGAAATAAAGTTTAATTCCATATAATGTTAGTACTGATATCGCTGCATAAACAGCGATGAGTGCTTCATAGAACACAACATCATTGATGACATTCAACTCAGCTACAAATCTCTATCATTTATTATTTATATCTATCGTTTAGCAGAAACCAACAATACTATTTACTTCCAGTTCATAGATGCTGCATTGATATAGTAGTCAGTCGTGCTCATCTTGATAAACCAGTCGGTCTATGCTGGCTGGTATAATTGTTTTTGTATAGGTTCTGCTATGCCTAGTAGGTTAGTTTATGAGCAGTAAAACTAAAGTCAAAATGTCTAAGTTCATTGGCTTAATCGTACCACTAACTGCACAGAGATGTGACAACATTAAAGTATTTCCTTTACATGACTAGCATTGCGATAATGTTGCCTTCCTACAGCAGGTAGGCTTACTGAAAGTTGGCTATGAATATGTATACCGCCTTAAGAAAGTACCCAGCTAAAATGATAAAAATGATCTAACAGGAGGCTGTATGTTATTGAGCCTAAAGATTTAGTAAAAACCAGCACCAGATGTGGTATACACTATTAAATTGGTGAAAAAAGAAGAAATGGAACACGATCATGATCAAGAAGGTAAAATTTAACAAGTGAACTCAACAGCTACTTAATTGGAGATTCAAAGTAGATATTGGGCAACTGTGAATGTCTTATTCAGTTACGAATTCCTTTTATTTGAAGGAGAATGTGTAAGAAAACTGCAACAGAATTCTTGTTGTCTTCTTCTGTGAGTCATATCTGACAACATCTCAAGCCACTGAGTTGTACTTTCTTTAGAACTCCAACCACGAATGTGGAATGAAACTTCGAAAGCCGATTCTATATTACTTTTCTTTTACTCCACGGCAACCTATCGTAAACTGACTACCTAGCTCATTGTTCTACCTAGACCCAGTATTGGCAGACGCTGTACTTTATGAAGGTTATTTGTAGGACATTCATGAAAACATGACCAACCCACCGGGACCTATGTATATAGATAATAGCACCAACTGAATTGTTGTCGCTACTCCAGAAAAAACATTGAGTAATTTCAGCACTGTTAAGATGAAGTTAGCGTCGGTTATCAGCTTTTCTTCGGAGACAACAATGATTGAACATAGAGCCATGCCAAAACATTTGAAACTAGGAGTGATCATTAATTTTTCATTAGTTTCATTAATTTAGCGAAAAATTGCTCTCACCAATGCGTTATAGACCCTATGGTTAACAACAATACTCACATCACGATGGCGTCAAATAAAACCCTGATTAACATAAGCCTCTTTGATTTACATTATGTGTAGATTGGTCTAATTTGTCACACCATTACCAGCATTCATATAATTTCCGAAACTCAGGAACCTGAAGAAGAAAGACTTTTCCATAGTATGAGCAATAGGGAAGTCGTAACATCATTCGAGATACCATTTAAAGAAACTTTACATTTAATATATGTATATGTTTACTTATTTTAATGTGTATTATATGTATTCATATGTGTTAATGCACATATACATACCATTCTTCACCTCAGGTTATTATTGCGTGATTTCCATGCATCATGGGGTTTAACTACACTGTGGTCTGTATGGATAGCGGCACTATTCGGTTGCGCATTCCAATATATTTATTTAGATAGGTAAACTAAACATAATGATTGTATTTCGTATTAGTTTTATTTACAAATAATACTTGAATACATCTATTTATTTATTATTCCGATCAGTAGTTCGAAACAACATAAACTATTGAATAACCAAACAATTACAATCTGTTGTTATGATCTTGCTCTTATTAACCAAAATGATTCACTACTCGATCTTAGATAAAAAGACATAATATTGATTTGATATCATGAATTGGTCTGAGTTAGATAGCCAGGAAACACTGGATGGCGGTTTCGTCTTACTACAGGACTCTTCAACAGTGAGCATCCACGACTCCACCAGAGAACATACGCAAGACACTCTAACTCTGCGTCGAATGCTTAATCATTAGATCACTGAGCTAGCTTCCAACTGTTAATATTTTAATCTTATTCAATTCACGATAGATTCGATCGACCTCATTCATTACCATTAACAGCTTCTGTCTCACACCCAACAGAGCGGAACTCCACTGGACCCTTCTCATCACTCAAAATCTAGGAATCCCACCCGGAACTTAGTCACTAGTGAGCTAATGTTGACTATAATTATATTGGCACTCAGCCACCGATGTAATGAATGAAATAGAGCAAAATATATAGTGAACTGACTGAGTTAGAATTATTAGCCATTAGGAGTTGGTTCAGTGTTCTAGTGGTAAGGCGTCTGACGTGGAATAACGTGGTCATGTATTTGAATTCTGGTGCGTTTGTGTGTGCTCACTGATGAATAGTCTCATAGTAGGACGAATCAGCTGTCTAGTGTTTCCAAGTTGTCACTAGTTGTCTAACTGAGACTAATTCATGATATCAAATTACCATGGAACATTTTCCATAACACCCAATTAGAAAGAGAGATTAGTTAGCTATTGAAATAACAATTCCAATTTTGCTGTTATATATTGTAGTCGAATTAATATTAATTTTACATGAAACCTATGCTAATATTGATTAATCTCAGTTCTACAACTAGTCGGTTGTTGTTCTAGGTCAAGTCCGTCAATAGAGATCGTTCAAATACAACCATCATGAGTTAATGGTTAAAAATAAATTTCCTGACGACTAACTCCAAGCAACGTTGTATCGAAAAATCCACGTTCGTTGTGGTGATCAAGTGAGTATGAAATTCGTGTATCATGAATGGACTTTGGTTAGATAACCATCGAACTCAGAAAGTCATTGAGCAGATGTTATCATCGTATCACTAGTGTAAACTATTAGATACTAGCTTAGTGGTTTGAGAGTTAAACCTTCATTGTGCTGGCTGAATTTCTCTAGGTTCAATATATCATATGCCTGATGGATGTGCACTACTAGTAGAGTCCTACTACTGGAATAATTCAGGTGATTACGACTTCCCGATTTTTAGTAGTTATAGTGTATAACTTAAAATGCATGAATTAAAAATCATTAAGCCAACCCTTAAACCACCTTCTATCCTAACATACACATTGTTACGTCAGTCAGACTAGTGGTCATATTGCAAGTCGATCGATTTAATTTAATTGCCGTTATAGAAGATTAGATTAACATCACTTCCAGTCTAGCATCACTTAGTAATTAGAAAATCGTAATCCTACTAGTATTTAACTTGTGGTATGAATCAATCACTAATGATAATCACAAACTGTAGAATTGTGTGACTCGGTTTTGAATCTATTATGGACCAGTGGTATGCTTTACTGACAACTGCCAACTGGTAGGAAATCTACTTCCAAAATCATTCTGCTAACTACCTCTAACCACTAAATCTGTACTTTATCAATGTCTAAATGAGATTTTGATATCATCACTGAGATATTTTTAAGCATTGATTCCACGAAAAACAAACACCTGAAAGAAAGCACATTCAGTTTGGACAAAAAGGATAACAACTCAATAATCACATTTATCACCTGTTCTTCTGAAATCTCATGACAACTGAAGTTTCGCATTATCAATTTACAGTTAAGCTGTGATTGGTATTGACTATTGTGACCATTCCCTCTATTTAAGAGGTTGAGAGTATACACAACGTTTTGTACTTCATGGTTTGCGGTGATTGGTATGGTTTTGTGCTACTTGATGCTTGTTCTCATGACCTATCTTAGAGGTACTAACATTGATAAGCAGATTCATTACGGAACCATTCAATCCTGCAGTCTGCAACTATTATCAATGAACTGTTCAGGTAGCGAATTGAACTTTTGTAGAACTGAAATATGCATATTGATTCACCATCAAACAGTGATAAATGTGATGTCAGTTTTATTCTTCATAATATTGACAGAATCTAATTGATCATGTTACAATATAACCACCAGTCTAAATGACTCGATGATATGTATACTTTTTTATGGTTAATAGTGGTTTTAAAGTACTCGACAGAACAATATCATATTGTTATTTAGTGCTTGTAAACATGATGTCTTATTAATAGTCTTAATACAGCTGATACTTCCTGTTGGGTATGTTAGATCCCCAAAACTCACTTGGCAAACCTGTTATTTTTGTGATTTTATTGTGTAAATTTGAATTTCCTGTTTTCGCGCCTAAAAGTCCCCTTCTCACCTTCAGTTCGTGTTTCCCACTTGGTAAGACACTAAATCTTATTGGTTCGTTGTTTATTTTAATACGCTATTTGTAACATTCCAAGGACGCTCTCTATTTTTGTATATATGCGCATAAGTTGTGTGTGATGATGTCGTCTGACAGGCTGCCTGTGGAATAAACGCTCCTTGCTGTATTTGGACTTCTTACTCTAGTTAGCTGGGCTGGGGCGCTGCGGAATAGCTTAGCTTCCTGTTACTGTGTCGCTGGTCTTACGTTCGTTAGCGGTTATCTAGGTGTCACCATAAACTCGCGAAACCTTAGCACTTCCTGATGAATTCGATTTCGGATCATACAATTTCACTATCGCTAACTGTTAACTTAATGGTAATATAATGAAGTCAATTTTTTCATTTTTGTTCAATTATTTTTTTAGATTTAAATCAATTGAATTAATGATCTATTTAGCAATATCTATTTGTCCAGCTTATAGTTTCCTTTACATGGTAAGTACTTTTATGTCTAATTTTATGAAAATTTATAAACATTCACTACTGTTTTTTTTATTCCCTTGTGGATTACGTCATAGAATGAAGTCTGTTATGTTTAGATTGTTATTGAGTCTAGACAGTGTCTTAGCTCTCTATTGTATAGTATAATTGTGAATGTGTATCAATAACTTGTTGATTATAATGTTCATCTTTCAACTATTACGTCATTAAAAAAATTTATATTTCACTTTATCTTCTTAGATTTTGTCAGTCGTCCGGTTTTAGGTGTAACACTGTCTTTTACATTTAGAATGCGGATTGAAATAATGTACATGAATTAATACCTAGTAAATGGATTATTAATGATAATGGTAGAAACAACCTAATGTAATCAGTTACATTATCATTATGATGAGATAAGTGATAATGCCTGAAGGTGGGGGGGGGAAGTGAAAGTGTTAAGTTATCAGAAGCTGTGAATTATTTCATTTTAAAGCAATCAATTACTGCCTGTTACCCCGTGTGAAGTATAGGCCACAGACCAGCATTTTCAAACCAACTCTCTCATGAGCTCTTCTTTCCACTTCTTCCCAGGTAGTATTCATTCTTTTCAGATCTACCTCCAATACCTGGCGCATTGTATTCTTTGGTCTTCTATATGTCCTTTGATGTTGACAATTCCATGTTAGAATTTGTCTTGTCACGGAGCTTGATGATTTTCTCAAAGTGTATTCTATCCACCTACAGCGTTATTTCCTAATTTCTTTTTCACCTGGAAGTTGGTTATTTTCCTGTCACAGAAGATTTTTGTTGATGGCATCTTGCCAACGGATCCGAAGTATCCTACACAGACAGATATTTATAAATATAGAAGAGGATGGAATTCAATATTAGAACGACTTAAGTTCTAATGCTAGATTGTTTTTTTCTTCATATTATTCAACTTAGGGAATTAAGGACTCTTATACTTTATCTTAATTGCAGTAAACTATAAACCAGAACCAGCAAGCACTTGGTAGATATATACTTTGATTTTGCGACTATTCTACAGTGGATACTTCCTCAAAATCTAAGCTATTGTACCAGCGTTCAGTAGTTTACTAGAGTTAAAAATATTAGCTATCAGACGCTGATACAATCGTCTGAAGATTAGGTATTGTCTCTGAAGCCTGAAAGTTATGAGCTTGATCAATTGTGGAAACATAGAACGTGTAATTCTTTTAAGGAATCCATTACTACGAATTTATGGAGTCTGAGGTTCGAAATCCAGCGCCATTTAAATGGGTCTGTATACAATAAATTAGTGACATTGAAAAGTATATTGGTTAAGCATATTTACCAAATAGCGATTATTGTATTTGCGACTTCATTAGTCTTTTAAGTTGTATAATAGCAGATTACCAATTTACACTACTTATGAGTAATCAGAATTGTTATATGAATAGTATTTTTCAGTTTGTTATTTGTATTCGTCAAAAATTGATCTTGGTCTGGTAGCACTATGAATTAGAGAGAATTGAACATTTGTTTCGTCCTAATATGAATACTGATTGTTAAGCTTTCTCTGAAATACCTGAAAGTCTTGAATTTGAGGGTACATACTGCCTCAGAGAGCTCTAATAAAGCGAAGTAGCTGTCCAGCATACTCCTTAGTTTTCATTAGTATTTTCAACAAGTATTATCACGTAACAAGCACAAACAACAGGACTGAATTTTAATCTTAGTGAGGCCAGCTTATCTGAATTTGTTCTTCAATCAACTTGTAAAATATTACAATAAGTTCTTTGTCTAAAGAATTATTCATATAAAAGTCTGATTACTCATAAGTAGCATAAAATAATATTCCAAATTTATTACGTTTTTGATTGTGATTTAGTCGAAATTTCACAGAATAGACAGATTTCAGTTATACAGTTCTAAAAGCTAAAATACACATATGAGTTGTAGATTTGTTTAACAGAGTTCGACTTCATAATCTCATCAGTGTTTGTGCTCACTATTGAAGGTTATTTAGAGTCATGATTATAATGTATACGCATCTTCCTGTTGATTTGTCAGTCTGAAATTGATCAATCTCTGTTGTCATATATGCATCCTGAGTGTGTTTCATCGATATAATGATAGCTAAGGAGTATTATGTGAGTTGAATTATGGCTGGCAGGTACATTCAGTTAACTAGTCCCAAGTAGGACAGAATGTCCGTCCTGGATTCTGCTTGTCAGTCACTATCCAACTCAAAGATTGCTTGTGAACTATCGCTATATCGAGGCAATCCTCTCAGGAAGCATATCTGGCTATAGTACGTTTCGTACTATTTAGACCTCGTCTTCAATGTGTACCTGTAATCTTTGTTCCCCGGAATTTCGTTAAGGTGTCTCCTAGTCTTTTATCATCACTACTAATCTATTGTGGCAACGAATGGTTCAATATAGGACTAAAATGTGTATATTGATTGATCACTGTGTAGTGATAAACTTGATGTTTGTCATGACCTTTGCAATGGTAATCGATTCTTATTGATCTATTTTAGTATGTGACTACTAGTTCAAGTGATTTGACTTCAATGTCACAATCTACCATCTTGATAATCGTTCCAGTGGTGCTGAGTCATTTAGTCTAATAGCCAAATAAATGGAATCCGATCAGTGCGACGTAGAAGAACTAGACAAACACGTCAATCAAATATATGAACCTATGCTACTGAGTTCAGACAGTCACACTTGTGCAATGAGTATATATGTAATTAAGATGAACTCGTATCTTCCCGTTGATGTTTTATGAACTGAAGCTGGTCAGTCTCTGTTACAATATGTGCATCCTGAGCGGATTGCCTCTATTATTGTTGGATTGTGACTGGCAAGAGGAATTTCGAACATATAATCCGTTCTATTTGAGACCCATCAGCTGGGTCCCAATATTGATGCTCGCTATATCGAGACAATCCGCTCAGGATACACGCATAGCAACAGAGATTGACCAATTTCAGTCCATAAAAAACCAACAGGAAGATACAAGTTCATCGTTATTGTATAAACCTTAGATTATTATTATCTAATGCATTCATTATATGACATAATCTATTTCTATTGTAGCATGAACAATCTGGTCTACCAATGTTACTATCTGGTGCATTTGTTTATTTATCTGGTGTTATTTTCTTTAAATTAGATGGTCATCTTCCATTAGCACATGCTATATGGCATTGTTTTGTATTTATTGCAACATTATTACAATTTAATGCTGTTGAAACATTTCTATTAACAAATTAATTATGTAATTAAATAATCGATTATGTAATTTACTGTTATTATGTCATTTGATTTGTATATTAATTGTGCATAATACTACTACACTTACACTTAATCCTAATCTAAATGATAAGTCAAGTGAGATTCTATCTACACTTTAATAATCACTTTCTTCGAAATGATACTGAATTCAGTAAAATGATCATAAAATAAATTTCAGCATCTACTAAATGAATTCATCAAGAGAAATTGTTGTTGATTTTATGCACTTCATTGAATCAGAATCTATTGATGAGACCTACTTGATAAAGTGTTGTATTCATTAAATAAACTAATACAATTGATATCTATTAAGTGAATTGTAAACATAAGAATCTTATTCTTCCCTTCTTTTAGTATATTTTTATAATCTCTACTTGGAGTCCACAGTCACTTTGTTACATTTGTATATTATCATTGGTCTTATTACTGATAATATTGATTCTAGTTAAACAAAATATATTAATGTATATCATTTGCTTCCATATTGTATCTGATGCTTATTTCTACTTCCTCCCTACTCTCTTTCCTTTCCTCTCCGTCTAATCAGTATTTTGTTCTTATAAAGTACCTATCCTCCCCCCCCCCTTTATCACTTTCTATCAATATTGATTAAAAAAAGAAGAAGAAGGATAAACAGAATATAACTTTATCTTGTTTTTTTCTTTATTTTATTTATTTCTTGTATAATTTTTATTTTATGACAATATTTTTCTTCATAGAGACAAAAATTTGTTTGTTTTAATTTCATAATATTTATTGCATAAGATATACATTTTGTTTATATTATAACTCATCAGGTAAAAAAAAGGTGAATTAGTTTGAATTAGACAATCATTCTAAACTAGGAAGTATTAGACAACTGTTTCTTCGTAGTATAGGACTCTTCAGTAGTGTACTTCCACGACCCCATCAAGGATCGTGCCAAGGACCTTCTGTTTTCTACATAACACTAAATTACAATTAATACCAGCTCACTAGTGACTAACTTCTCTTGAGATAATTATTGGAGTTTTAGTGAGATATGACCAATGGAATTCAATCGTGTCGTATGTCAGGTACTTACTCACCGACAGGAGTAGATAAAAACACGGAAACATATATTAAACTGATCGAACTAAAAATATCAACTGTCGGGAGTTGACTCCGTGGTCTAATGATAAGGTGTTCAACGTGGAGCCAAAGGTTCCTGGGTTCGATTCCCGAGAAAGTCATGGATGCGCACTGGTGAAAAGCTACATACTAGGACGAAACAGCACAACAAGGTCGTGCGTGATCGACCTCAAGCAGTTATCCCTTGGGCTCTGCGATCGCACTCTCAGGCCACTATGACAAATACTAACCCAGTTTCCTTATCAGGTATCTCAAAAAGTAATATCTTTTCATGGTGTGGGCAATCAAGAGTCCACAACCGCCCTCATACCTTTAACAGCACATGAGATCATCTTGTTCGAGGTCATATCCAACCATAATCTTCTAATAACTCTCTTATCACCATGCCTAATACTCCTTGCATAATTTTATCACCTCACGCCTCTAATGTTAATGGATTGAGTGCACGAAGTGTTATCCCTGGTCTCCTGAAATCTCGCACTAAATTATATATCGGAGCTTTTAACGTTCGAACCTTATCTCAAATAGGACAACAGGATTCCTTAGCCATGACTTTAGATTCCTGCCACATCGATATCTGCTGCGTCTCTTAAACGCGTATGCAGCATCAAAATACAGTCATTCTATTGACCTCAACTTTCGTAAGTAAAGAACCGAGCCATTTCACTCTTCGTGTTTCCGGAGACTCAACCGCTACCACTCGAGACCTTCCTGATGTAAGTATGGCACTAAATTTAAAAGTGAACAAGCTCTGCCCGACTGGATTCCAATAGACAGTCGCTTATGATTTGTGCGTCTAAATGGAACGGTAAGAACTCGGAAATCTAAGGAAACACGCTGATACCTCTTTGTTATCTCTGCCTACACTCTTACTGATCGCACCTCAGATGATTTAAATAATAAATTTTACAAAAAGCTTTTCGACCTCCTTCGCAAAGCTGAGCGCACTGTTGTAGTGATGGTGGCTAGTGATTTTAATGCCCAGGTAGGTAGATTAAACGAAACCTAAGGGCACGTAGGTGAATCCTACGGTGTTGAGGCTCAACAAACAGATAATGACGACCGTCTGATATAACAATGTTCAGATAACCGTCTATTTTTAGCAAGCACCAATTACAAGACTCAGGAAAGACATTAGTTGGAACAGCAACCTCCACAATCAATTCACCGCTGGATTAAAATAGTCCACATTGCTGTCAGCCTCCGTCGGAGAGGTTCAATAGGAGACTACCGCTTGTTTTGGAGTACGTGTTTAGACTCAGATCATGCTTTATTACGAGGGCGTATTAGACCGCATTTCACTGGGTGTGAAGGAGATCCACTAAAAGAATCCTCCACAGAGTTTAATTTAATGATGGAAAAGTCAAGAATATATTTCAGTAACAACCGGTAAACTAATAAGTCAACTATGTAAGCTGTACCTTCTTCAAGTCAGCTTGGAATGATATCCAGAAAACTGTTGAAACAACTGTGATATCTACCAGTAAACTAGACCAGAAGGTTAAGAAAACTCAGTGGATTTCAATTGCATCTACTGATTTGATACGTGTTCGGCAACTCATCCCGTCTGGCTCTGAACACGAAGTAGGATGAGCTAAAGTTAACTTGAACACAAGGTGGTTAAAAGCTTACGCAATGATCGTGAGAAGTGGTGATAGCTAAAGGGATGGAAGAGGCAGCGGCAATAAGCAACAGTAGACAACTGTTCAAGCTTATCAAGTAAACGGGTATTAGTAATCCGACTGTAAGTAAACTATCTCAGAAAAAGGTGGGACCATTATTCACTATCAATCCAGAAGACTACACCGATGGGCAGAACACTTTAGGAAACAATTCGACTGGCCATCGGTGTTATCCCAGTTGCTCACCATCCCCAAGCAATCTGAAAGGTAAATTAATATTGGTCTCCCTAGTCTTAATGAATTTGAGAAAGTTATATGGAATCTGAAGCTAGAAAGAGAAACAGGACCTGATGGATTAATTGCAGAGATATTTAAGGACGGTGGTCCAGCTGTAACAGCGAGAATAACTGAGATCTTGGCTAGAATTTAGGAACTGGACGTAATCCCATCTGACTGGTCTCGAATACTAATCGTCCCAATCTATAAGAAAGAATGGAAGTCCATGTGTGACAATTGCCGAGAAATCAGCTTAACAAATATAATGTCTAAATTATTGACTTCAATAATACTTCGACGTCTAACTAAAGCTCGTGTAGAGCAAATTTGATAAAACCAAGGTGGTTTCAGACCTGGACGTGGTTGTATAGACCAAATATTCACACTTCGGCAGGTTCTGGAACATTGGCACACTTTCAGATGCCCAACAATAGCTGTATTCCTTGACCTTAAGGCGGCGTTTGACTCTCCATCGTAAGGTTATGTGGCGATGTCTGTCATTGAAAGGCGTACTGATGAAGTACCTTAACCTTTTACAAGCTCTACTCGAACACCACATGTCCAATCATAGCTTATGGCGGATTGTCGTCAGAATTGATCACCTCATGTGATGTTCGTCATTAACATACTTTGGAATTAACAATGTCATTGTCTGATTTCTCTGAGGTTGACCTCTTTCCAGGAGATAAACTTACTGACAAGGAATATGCAGAATATATTGTTCTTTTGGGTGACGATGCTGATGAAATGTAGAATCTTTTGACTACCTTTAACATGAATGTAAGCATGTTTGGGATGCGATTCTCCCCATACAGATGCAAAATGCTGCTTCAGGACCGGTTTTATTTCCACCGAAGTAAGTGACAGGGAGTAAAGCAGTTGAATATGTTAACTGCCTCACTTATCTTGGGAGCCTCATCAATCCCGATAGTCTGGTGTCTGCTGAAATCTCGATATAAGACCCGGTTGGCTTTTGCCAATTCGCATCACTTGTGGCGTTGGCGAGAAATCTGTCTACTGACGAAGGGACGCGTTTACTGAGAAACAGTTCGATTCAAATTAAATTATAGATGTGAAATATGACAATTAAGGATAGAAGATATTCGTAGGCTTATATTATTCGATCACAGATGTCTTCGAAGCATTGCTCGTGTTTGCTGGGACCACCGAGTAAGCAATCCGTGGGTTAGGAATCGAGTACTAGGTAAATACAGTAAGTCTATTGATGAAGTAGTGAATCTTCACCAGCTGAGGTGATTAGGACGTGTTACGTATTCATCACCACCGCATACGTCGACGAGCAATACTGTGTGGTGTGAGAGTAGGCTGGGAAAAAGCTAGGGCCAACCAAATGAAAACATGGCGCCAGTCCATGAAGTCATTGACAATTGGGCTGAGCCATGTTAATATATGCAGACTACCTGGTTGGGGCCCACGTGATAACCATAACCAATGGTTAGAGACTTTAGGTAATATGGCTCAAAATCGTTCGCAATGGTGCAGGTGGATCTACTCCTTGTCTTCCTCCAAATTCTAAGTTTTTCAGCTTATCACAATTTTCTGTGTATTGAATCATATCTCCGATCCATTATTACTTGCTTTGTTATTACCTCCCCTACTCTGAGATTTAGTCCGACAATTTAATCTCTTTCTGCTAAGTGAGGCATGACAACTTGGACGGATGTATGGATGTACCAAGTTCTACGTTGTAATTGACTGACTGACTAACTGAGACGAACTGCTCTGAATACTTTCTTAGCGACTGAAAACTTTGAGCAAAAAATCTTTCAACAAATTATAATTCAATAATCAAGTTGGTCAGTATGCCAAGATACAATAACAGTATATTCACGAATTCGTATTTCACGACTGAACGATCTAATTCATTATTACATAATGACAATTAGAAAACAAACAAGTAGAACTAGCAAGTTCGTAACAAGTTGAATAAACTAATCAGCTATGAGAATAAAATGTTGACATATTACACCAGATGAAAACAACTAATCTAAATTTCCTCGCCAAACGTTCCTTAGTTGTTTGTATTCGTTGTGGATCGCGATTGGTAAAGTGGGCTTTTAGCAGCCTGAAGGCTCTGGTTCGACCTCCTGGCAGACTTGATGATACGCATCGCATACAAGCCCAGTACTGGGACAAAACAATTGTCCATTACATTCTGGTTTTCAGTGGTACTCTGCAGGCATCAATCTGTGACGAACACAAATACCTAGCAGCACAAAATCACCTCGATTCAAATATTCTCTAATTCAATTTATTTTATAATCTTGGAAGTGCCTCCACGAATGCTGCAGAACATATAGAATTAATTGAATTCACGGATTTCCTGGAAAGAAAAACGACATCTCTGTTTAAGCTAAATTTGTATCTTTCAGTTGATTTGTTATAGACTGAAGCTGGTCAGCATTGTTTAAATGATACTCATGATTCATCGTTATATCGAGGCAATCTGATCAGGATGTATATATAGGAACACAGACTAGACATTTTTAGTCCATAACAAATCAACGGAAAGATAGGAGTTTATCCTAATTATATATACAACGTTGCACAAGCTTCACTGTTTGAACTCAGTAGCATAGTGGTGAACGGCGTGGAATTTGGTATGATACGGACTGGGTCCGAATCCCGGTGTAAACATCAACATTGAGATGCAGGTACATCCAGCCGTAGAGTCCCAAACAAAACGAAACGCGTATCCTGGATCTCTCCTGTCAGTCACAATCCAACCTAAGCAAAACCTCTGTTTCTTATTAGGTTCTGCTCCACTTTCAAAGAAAGAATACAAAGTAGGTAGGTAGATAAAATCATCTTTCTTTTTGTAGGGAAAAATACAGTAAAACAAAGGCTTTGAATTTTCTTTAAAAAATAACAAATAACCTATACAGAAATTCTATAAAACAATGCATACACACACACAATCCCATTATAGAAGGCATATAAGGCAATGGAGGATAAAGAAGATACAGGATATTCAGAAGTGAATTCACAAAGAAAGACATCACTAGAAAGATGAATTGTATGCATTACATTCTATAACATATTGGACTGTATGCTAATGCAACTGGATGATTTGGAAAGTGTGGTATACAAGATAATGATGATGATGATGATGTAGAAGAAGTGATAGTAGTATAAGATGATAATTCATTCAATCGATTTACTCGCATATTAGCTTGAGCATAACGAAATTGTGCATTTCTAACTAGAAATGTTACATCTAAACCCCAAGACAAATAATCACAACGTAATTGTTGTTTACTTATACCACAATCAGTTGAGAAAATAACATAAACAGGTGAATTTGTAGTATTTACATTAAGACTATTATTGATATGATGAATTGATGTAGAATTCATAGTAGTAGTAGCAGTAGTAGTATTCATAGAATGCATTACATGAATTTGATCTAAACGATGATAATGTAACATAAACATTACAGTAGTAGTATGTTCTGATAAGAAAAATACCGGTTCATTTTGATAATGTATACTTGATGAGTTCGAATCCGAATTCTATGAAAATAGGATAGAAAGAATAAATTCAATGATAATTTCATTTTTGAATTGAAAGTATACAACTTGGTAGTAAGTGACTTGAAACGATAGTTTTATGAAAACTACCTTTAATCAATTACAGTGAAATGTCGAACTTGCTATTTACTAGTTAACACATAGTTAACTTTTATTATGACCTAACAACAGAAATGACGTATCACTGGAAGATTAGACAAATCAAGTTTCATCCTACACATTAATATTGTTCAATAGTAAGTAATAAACAACAAATAGACTGATAATAAGTGTTCATCAGCCATCAGTTACTGATATCATATGATGAGATAGAGAAGATGAAAATAAAAGATGCTTGTTTAAATGAATATTCAAAATCAACACCTAGAGGCAGAGAAAGAGACAATACTCATCTGTATCATTTGAATCAGTTCTGTCTAACACAACGTATCCAATGAATTATTACAATAATCAAAAGAACGTAATCAAGTGATTGAAACACGTATTCTACATATATTTAGCCACCCACCGCCTATTACTACCTTGTTTTACAGATAAAATTAAAGAATTGTAAGAACAGTTAAACTAGAAAGTAGCATGATGACATGAAGTTTTTGACTGCTGATCTGAATGAAATTGTATGAGGTCCACGAGATTACATTAACTAAGTATTGAAAACTCTATAGGACGCAACTCAAAGTCGATTGCATATTATCTGTATCCGGCTGAATTTTTACTATCACACATGTTACTATAACTTATACTACTATTTATCTAAGGTTAAAAGTGTTTGAAAATGTGAACGGATGAGTGTCTGTATGGAGTTCAGAAAAAGTGAAATTTACTGACAAGAGTAAGCAATCTGCAAAATGCCCTTAAATGAATTACTCGATTATCACTGATCCAGTAATTCAAAAACTAGCCAAATTGAAACCAGCTATTATGAAGTATTTATAAACTTTTTAAGAGGATAATGAAACAAATGAAATAAAGTCATTTTATTAAACTTAATCAATGTTAGATAATTGTTAAGTGAAGCGTATGCAACAAACTGATATGCCAGACACCTAAAGAAGATTGATTATCTGCGAGAATCGTTTTTCTGTCGACTATTTCAATTATTTTGGTTGTATGCAAAGTGAACATTTTATTCATATTTATATTATTATTATTCAGTTCCTCTTGGCCTATCCTGATGGTTATCGCACTAACTGTTAATGTATCATTTTCCATTTATGAACTATGGCTAACTGATTGTGTACATATTGCTCCAGTTCGAAATCACTGTAGCCGTTATTTTGTGTTGATGTTCGCTTTCTAATTGATTGACTGTATGGTCAGGTTTTGTGCGCATATAAAGGAATATTTGAAACAGAATTTGATTTTTTCTGGTTCATCCAAAGGCTAACGTTCTACCTATTCTGGGCTGAGATCAAGAGGATAGCGTGCAAATGTACAGGGACTAGCCAGGCAATCACTGTCATTGGTATAACAACCATATGAGCACAATACCATGTCCATTAATTGGTTGCGTATATTCAACCATAGCAGTTATTTTTTATATCATAACATAGACGAATCAATTCTGGTCATAATCTAAACACTTATATAAAGCATAACCTTAAATCTCAAACCCCTAACACTGACTAGATCTATAATCATAGATCCTGACGCTAAAACTTTAGTTAAAAACAACTGGAAATGCTCTAAGTACTATTAATATATTTACAAACGCTAAAGATTGTGAATTCTGTGAACTCGTCATTTACAAAAACTGAGTTAATGTGTCCTACTACTTGAAAATAAATTTTAGTAAACGCGAAATCTCTATAATTTTTATAGTAGTGTTGATTTCAATGAAGGTCCTGAACTCAATCCCTAATGAGGTTATAGATTCGCATTACTGGAGAGTTCCATACTAGGAGAAAACAGTACTTTAGTGCCAGTCCCTAGTTATCAATTAGTGATATCAAATTAACATTCAACAATCTTCACAGGATCCAATTACTATATTCTGATTGGTTAATAGCCAATGAAAAAGAAATATCTGTAAGTGATTAGCTGATTGGTTAATGTTGACCTATTTGATTAATTTTGATTGGTTATAATAAAAATATTTATTAAGCAAAATATTTTAAAAATTTTATCATTACTGTTATTATTACTTACATTAGAAGTAGAATCTGTTGGATTTTTTGAAATAATCCAATTTCTTAATGATTTATCACGTATACACCAAATAGCTTGATCTGTAATTAAAACAACTACACCATTTAATTGTACAGGTAGAATATGTAATATTGATTCAGGTGAATTAAGTAGTAAATATCGAAGATATGATGATGATGTTGAAGCATTGAATGCATGCAAACATGGTGATAATGCATACATGTATAACATACGACTGAAAGAATAACAAGGATCAATATCAGTTGATAATTTATTCCAATGATTAATATTATCATGATCATTATCAATTTCTAAAATATTCGATGATGAAGATGTTACAAATGAATTGGACATATTCAATAAAGATGCATAATATTTCTTCAATGATAAACAACGTGTAGAATTGAATAAGGCAAAATGATGTATTTGTATTTGAACAATTGATTCATCTAAATTATAAATAGTTAATGGTCGATAAAAATATTTTGATAAGCCAGCACGACGTGGTCTACGTCTACGTGGACGATATAAATTAGATGGACAGGCTGCTTCACTAATAGAACTCATCATACCTGAAACAAAATCGAATAGACCACCAACAGGTTTTGTTACTGTACCTAATAAACCACGACCAACACCATAAACAAAACCCTGTAGAAAAAAATTTATGAATGAAGAAAATGAACAATGAATTATGTTGAGCTTAACATTTATGTACATTAGATTAAGTTGCTATATAAAACTGTATCAATAAGAGATGAACATTAAATAAACAAAAAAAACAGTCAGTTATAAATAACCTACCACATATATGCATACATCAAAGTCACTGCACCACATTAGCATGGCGTAATCAAATTTATCCAGTGATATAATTCACAAAGAAGGAATAGCATAAACGTATACACGAAAGAATAATAGGACTTATTATCTCAACAAGTAAATCAATCAATGCCTGTTACCCCTCGTGGAGCATAGGCCGTCGACCAGTATACTCCAACCAACTCTGTAATGGGTTATCCTTTCCACTTCTTCCTAAGTGCTGTTCACATTCTGCTATTCATGTCTGCCTCCAAATCCAGGCACAATATGTTCTTAGGTCTTCTGCCATTGAGGATTCCAAGTTAGTACATGCCTTGTGATGCAGGTGGTGATATCCTCAATGTGTATACTATCCACCTTTAGCCTTATTTCCACACTTGCAAGCATGTTGGTTTATGTTCTGACACAGTTGGCTGTTGTTAATGGTGTCTGACTCTGAAGTATTTCGCTCCGATAGCTATTTATTAATACCTGTATCTTTTAAATGATGCCCTTTGAAGTTCTCCACACAAGTTTCAGCTACATACAATACGAATATCTTGACAATTGTATTAAAAATGGTGAATTCGAAGTTGACTGAGAGCTGGTTTTTGTTTCATTTGCTCCTCAGTTGTAGAAATACTGCCCTTGCCTTGCCAATCCGTGCCTTCACATCTGTATTAGCTCCTTTTTGTTTATCAACAGCACTGCTCGGATATGAATACGTTTCCACACCTTTCAGAATTTTGCTATCAAGTGTAATTGGTGCTCGTTGTTTTGTGTCCGAAAATATTGATTTCCCCTTTATGTAAGTTGAAGCCTATCGCTAACCAGAAACTAATTATTTAGAGAATAAAGAATGAACAAATTAACGTCACTGAGAATAATTTCCAGTCATGTCACCCAGTATCTCCAGCCGCTAATCACGATTATCATGTGGACCCCAACCAGATAGCCGGTATCAAACAACATAGTTTACACTAACAGTAATATTTCGGTTTGCTCACCCTTCAAGGAAACGGGAATTGAAAACTTGGCTGTTAATAAGAACATGATCAGCTATGATATACTTAAAGTGCAGATGAGATCGATAGGAAGGAATACGTCCATAAAAAGTTCAACTGGTCACCAGATACCTTTCAGGTCCTGACTATCTTTAAAAAACCGGTGTGAAAAATTGACGCATGTTATTTTCAATCATGAAAAGATTGAAAACGCTACAGTAAATGTAAATGCAGCAGGAACTGACAGGGGAAATCAAGATATATTTGAGGATCATAGTTCAGTTTCATAAAGTAGTTTGACTAATATCTGCTCTACAAAGTCTGGGTGTTGTGTGCAATACCATCTGATTAGTATTGGTCGTTGGTTGTCGCAACTCAGGAAAACCAGGCAAGTGTAATCATATTTATTGATTACCACTTTATAGAAGCAATTCAATAAGGATGGGTATATAGAAACAAATACTGACAAATTATAATATGCAGCAATACGGTACTTTAATCAGATATAGCAATAAGTTTTGCTATAACTTTACTAATCTAAGACAACATACAATAATGTAGTCATTTTGATTTAGAATTTAAGAGATTTATGGGTTAATAATTGTGAAGAGAAATAGCAAACTCACTCTCAATTGATCTTCTTTCGCACCACGATACGGTTGTGTAACTATTGACGTCATCCCACCAACAATACCATGCATTAGACCACGAACTCCTGCATTAAATGGTGCTGTAACTGAATTACTTGTATCAAATGATTGATGAGTTTGCTTCGGATATTGTGCAACTGACGATGATGATGATGACTGTGAAGACGACAATGATGGTGTCGAATTAGAACCAGATCTCGATAAATTCGACTTCACATTACTATAAATATCGCGACATGTCAATTCAAAATCATCCAATGACTCATCAGTTCCACCAAAAGATATCTCATTATCATCATAATAATTTAAATCATAAACTGACTGTGGTGTTTGTAATAATGAAGAGTCAACACGACCACTGCCCAGTATAGCTGCACGTTCTTGTTGATGTTTATCATCTAATGATATAGCATTTAACAATTGGGAAACACTTCCAGCAACCTATGAGAAGAAATGTGAAATAAACAAAACCGATTTGAACTACACACAGCTACATGTCTTGATGGCATTACGTGTCCTTCAGTTGATCACTCTAAATATTACTACTATTATTAGTAAGTACTTAAACGATCCCGTTATTAATGCATTCGACTAGACTTTGATTTAGAGTTCTGCACTGTAAGCAGATTGCCTCGAAAGACAATTAGCTTCAGACTCAACATGATCACTAACACTGATATGCAGGTGCACCCAACTAACGAGTCCCGAATGAAGTGAAATACTCCATGAATTCCAAATTAAGCGGCAATCCATTATATAGACGGTTTATTCGCACATATCATTAGCCATAATGTTCAATAGGATAGAATGACATCACAATACCACCGATTCTGTTACAAATCTCAATACACCACAAATATTTTATCAAAATACATCATCCTAACTACGGACGTCAAGCCTAGGTAATTGAACATGTTTGGAAATCCTATGTAACATTTTGTAGATGATTCAGGCTAGCTTAAACAGATTTATAGAAGTTGTGATGGTAGCTACTACGTCGAGAATTGTAAATATATGAGAATAGTTATTATTTTACAGCTGCTCACACTATGAAAAGATTCTTATACATGACGTTCGTAAAAAAGTAACTAGGATATGGAGTGGTCTTGAAGATATGAGCCTAAGAGACAACTGCTTAATGTCAACCACAAAGGGTGTTACTCTAAATAGTTTTTGATGTTTTAACTCCGTACGTTTCTAAGGTAAGGTTTTGTGCATACTCTTAGGATTGATTTTTTATAACACTCCCATTATATCGTGAAAAGACAGTATCTGCGAAGATGCTAGTAGTATAAAGAGAACACCTTATTGTCATCAGACTCCTGTACGGTGAGCAGTCGATATCCCCTTTAGACCATACATTTATTACTTTAGTCTTACTACTCTTCACCTGACATGTGTGGCATAACAAAATATAAAGTTACGAGTATTCTAACTATTGAAGCTCTTCACAGTAAGCAACTATACATGGTGGCATTTACTTTGACGTGATAGTCGAGTTTGAATATTAATAAAACTGAATGAGCCACGTAGGATCCAACACTAGTTCTATTATGCCATACTGTGCTAGGTGGGTTGGTTGGAGACAAAACATACAAAACTTAGGTCCATGAGCGAAATCGTTTGTAAAACTAATATCGCCAGAGTTTGTACATTTTCATATAGGATGGAGGCGGTTATATAAAGTCACTTGTAAAAACAGTATATTTTACTTTGGGCCATAGATTTTCATCGTTGGCAGTAAGATTTAGATAGTAATAAGACTAATTAAACAAGGGAAAATAGAGCTATGAATCTTTATGGCTAAGCATTAAATAAAGAATATAGAATCTCCAAACCACTAAAAAGCCAATTTACAGCTAAGCTGTTCCTTTATAAAATAAATCATACTCACTTTTGCTGCACTATCACCAACTCCATGTGCAACATGTCTGATTAAACCGCCAACATCTAATTCAACTAATCCTGAAATACCTGAACTTAAATCATTTATCAAACCAATTGGATTGCCAAGAAAATCTACTGATCCAAATATTTTAAATGCATGCGCACGAAGTTGTAAACGATAATATGTATTAAGATAAGTTAATAATTGAGGAATAGTTTCAAAAATGTACAATTTTTCTACTGGATCTAAAATATGAATCAAAAGAAATAAAGAAAGGTAAGGAAGTTAACTGATATGGATTAAACCATATTGTTGAATGTATCACTTATCATGGAGAATAGAACTGGGATTTGTTTGATTGTGATAGATTCTCAACTATATTATTGAAAGTTCCTAAACATTGATTGCGACTATATCGCAACTAGCAACAGTAAATGATTCTAAGGAGTGTTTCCGCGTTTTGATTTCGTCAACCATAGTTACCTTCCATTCTAATGCGAATATCATCCATCGAAAATATATACAAAACCCATACCCCTAGCACCTCAGTTGGTGGACATTCATAACCTTACCGATTGATATGCTCTAGTTATTCAAAATACTGTGACTAAACTTAGTATCGATCATTCTGACATTCTAGGATAGATAAGTGGTGTTTCTGAGTCACCTATTATCAACGTGGTCAACGCATCCAAATATTTTACTCTATATCATCAATTCAAAAAATAATAAAAATCAATCCTGTAGTAACGTTTCGTATTTTGAAGGAGAGAAACACCTCTCAGACATGTTTAGATTGTAAAGCTTCTATGTTAATAAACTGTCTACGCTGCCAACGGTTTCACCAAATAGGACCATGGCATCTACATATTGTAAGTTGATAAGCGAATCTTCAAAAAGTGATCAATGCCTGGAAAAAGGTTTCATAAGGTCTAGACAGTGTCTTAGCTCTCTATTGTATAATATAATTGTGAATGTGTATCAATAACTTGTTGATTATAATGTTCATCTTTCAACTATTACGTCATTAAAAAAATTTATATTTCACTTTATCTTCTTAGATTTTGTCAGTCGTCCGGTTTTAGGTGTAACACTGTCTTTTACATTTAGAATGCGGATTGAAATAATGTACATGAATTAATACCTAGTAAATGGATTATTAATGATAATGGTAGAAACAACCTAATGTAATCAGTTACATTATCATTATGATGAGATAAGTGATAATGCCTGAAGGTGGGGGGGGGGAAGTGAAAGTGTTAAGTTATCAGAAGCTGTGAATTATTTCATTTTAAAGCAATCAATTACTGCCTGTTACCCCGTGTGAAGTACAGGCCACAGACCAGCATTTTCAAAGCAACTCTCTCATGAGCTCTTCTTTCCACTTCTTCCCAGGTAGTATTCATTCTTTTCAGATCTACCTCCAAGACCCGGCGCATTGTATTCTTTGGTCTTATTTATGTCCTTTGATGTTGACAATTCCATGTTAGTACTTGTCTTGTCACGGAGCTTGATGATTTTCTCAAAGAGTATTCTATCCACCTACAGCGTTATTTCCTAATTTCTTTTTCACCTGGAAGTTGGTTATTTTCCTGTCACAGAAGATTTTTGTTGATGGCATCTTGCCAACGGATCCGAAGTATCCTACACAGACAGATATTCATAAATATAGAAGAGGATGGAATTCAATATTAGAACGACTTAAATTTTAATGTTAGACTGTTTTTTTTTACATTATTCAACTGTGGGAATGTATGCTTTATCTTAATTGCAGTAAACTATGAACGAGAACCGGCAAGCAGTTGGTAGATATATACTTTGATTTTGCGACTATTCTACAGTGGACACTTCCTCAAAATCTAAACTATTGTACCAGCATTCAGTAGTTTACTAGAGTTAAAAATATTAGCTATCAGACGCTGATACAATCGTCTGAAGATTAGGTATTGTCTCTGAAGCCTGAAAGTTATGCGCTTGATCAATTGTGGAAACATAGAACGTATAATTCTTTTAAGGAATCCATTACTACGAATTTATGGAGTCTGAGGTTCGAAATCCAGCTTCATCTCAATGGGTCTGTATACAATAAATTAGTGACATTGAAAAGTATATTGGTTAAGCATATTTAAAAGATGGCGATTATTGTATTTGTGACTTCATTAGACTTTCACTTTGCATAAATAACAGATTATCAAATTACACTACTTATGAGTAATCAGAATTTTTATATGAATAGTATTTTTCGGTATGTTATTTGTATTCGTCAAAGATTGATCTTGGTCTGGTAGCACTATGAATTAGAGAGAATTGAACATTTGTTTCGTCCTAGTATGAATACTGATTGTTAAGCTTTCCCTGAAATACCTGAAAGTCTTGAATTTGAGGGTACATACTGCCTCAGAGAGCTCTAATAAAGCCAAGTAGCTGTCCAGCATGCTCCTTAGTTTCCACTAGTCTATAACCAATATCATTACGTAACGAGCACAAACAACAGGACTAAATTTTAGTCTCGATGAGACCAGTTTATGTGAATTTGTTCTTCAATCAACTTGTAAAATATTACAAAAAGTTCTTTGTCCGAAGGATTATTCGTATAAAAGTCTGATTACTCATAAGCAGTATAAAATAATATTCCAAATTTATTACGTTTTTGACTATTTTACTCGAAATTTTACAGTTATAAAACCTAAAATACACTGTATAACTGCTTCATCTGAGTTGTAGATTTCTTTAACAGAGTTTCACTTCATAACCTCATCAGTATTTGTGCTCACAATTGACGGTTATTTAGGGTCATGATTATAATGTATACGCATCTTCCCGTTGATTTGTCAGTCTGAAATTGATCAATCTCTGTTGTCATATATGCATCCTGAGTGTATTTCATCGATATAATGATAGCTAAGGAGTATTATGTAAGTTGAATTACGGCTGACGGGTACATTCAGTTGACTAGTCCCAAACAGGACAGAACGTGCGTCCTGGATTCTGCTTGCCAATCACAATCCAACTCAAAGATTACTTGTGAACTATTGCTATATCGAGGAAATCCTCTCAGGAAGCATATCTGGCTATAGTGGCTGATCAATTTAACTTCGTAACAAATCAACGGAAAGACTCCAATACATTCTAAGTTATTTGGGGTTAGTTGACCAAAAACCTAAATAGTACGTTTCGTACTATTTAGACCTCGCGTTCAATGTGTACCTGTAATCTTTTTTCCCCGGGATTTCGTCAAGGTGTCTCTTAGTCTTTTATCATCAATACTAATCTATTGTGGCAAAGAATGGTTCAATGTTGGACTAAAATGTATATATTGATTGATCACTGTATAGTGATAAACTTGATGTTTATCATAACCTTTGCAATGCTAATCGATTCTCATTGATCTAATTTAGTATGTGACTACTAGTTCAAGTGATTTGACTTCAGTGTCACAATCTATCATCTTTACAATAATTGCAGTGATGATGAGTCATTTAGACTAATAGCCAAATAGATGAAATTCGATAAATGCGAAGTAGAAGGACTAGACAAACACGTCAATCAAATATATGAACCTATGCTACTGAGTTCCGACAGTCACACTTGTGAAATGAGTATATATGTAATTAAGATGAACTCGTATCTTCCCGTTGATTCGTTATGAACTGAAGCTGGTCAGTCCCTGTTGCTATATGTGCATCCCGAGCGGATTGCCTCTATTATTGTTAGATTGTGACTGGCAAGAGGAATTTTGAACATATAATCCGTTCTATTTGAGACCCATCAGCTGGATGTATCTGGGTCCCAATATTGATGCTCGCTATATCAAGAAAATCCGCTCAGGATACACACATAGCAACAGAGATTGACCAATTTCAGTCCCTAACAAATCAACAGGAAGATACAAGTTCATTGTAATTGTATAAACCTTAGATTATTATTATTATTATTATTATCTAATGCATTCATTATATTACATAATCTATTTCTATTGTAGCATGAACAATCTGGTCTACCAATGTTACTATCTGGTGCATTTGTTTATTTATCTGGTGTTATTTTCTTTAAATTAGATGGTCATCTTCCATTAGCACATGCTATATGGCATTGTTTTGTATTTATTGCAACATTATTACAATTTAATGCTGTTGAAACATTTCTATTAACAAATTAATTATGTAATTAAATAATCGATTATGTAATATATGTAATTTACTGTTATTATGTCATTTGATTTGTATATTAATTCTTATTCTTCTATTGTGCATAATACTACTACACTTACACTTAATCCTAATCTAAATGATAAGTCAAGTGAGATTCTATCTACACTTTAATAATCACTTTCTTCGAAATCATACTGAATTCAGTAAAATGATCATAAAATAAATTTCAGCATTAACTAAATGAATTCATCAAGAGAAATTGTTGTTGATTTTATGCACTTCATTGAATCAGAATCTATTGATGAGACCTACTTGATAAAGTGTTGTATTCATTAAATAAACTAATACAATTGATATCTATTAAGTGAATTGTAAACATAAGAATCTTATTCTTCCCTTCTTTTAGTATATTTTTATAATCTCTACTTGGAGTCCACAGTCACTTTGTTACATTTTTGTATATTATCATTGGTCTTATTACTGATAATATTGATTCTAGTTAAACAAAATATATTAATGTATATCATTTGCTTCCATATTGTATCTGATGCATATTTCTACTTCCTCCCTACTCTCTTTCCTTTCCTCTCCGTCTAATCAGTATTTTGTTCTTATGAAGTACCTATCCTCCCCCCCCCCATTATCACTTTCTATCAATATTGATTAAAAAAAAGAAGAAGAATAAACAGAATATAACTTTATCTTGTTTTTCTCTTTATTTTATTTATTTCTTGTATAATTTTTATTTTATGACAATATTTTTCTTCATAGAGACAAAAATTTGTTTGTTTTAATTTCATAATATTTATTGCATAAGATATGCATTTTGTTTAAATTATAACTCATCAGGTAAAAAAAGGCGGATTGGTTTGAATTAGACAGCCATACTAAACCAGGAAGTATTAGACAACTGTTTCTTCGTAGTATAGGACTCTTCAGTAGTGTACTTCCACGATCCCATCAAGGATCGTGCCAAGGACCTTCTGTTTTCTACATAACACTAAATTACAATTATTACCAGCTCACTAGTGACTAACTTCTCTTGAGATAATTATTGGAGTTCTAGTGAGATATGACCAATGGAATTCAGCCGTATCGGATGTCAGGTAGTTACTCACCGACAGGAGTAGATGAAAACACGGAAACGTATCACAAATTGATCGAACTAAAAATATCAACTGTCGGGAGTTGACTCCGTGGTCTAATGATAAGGTGTTCAACGTGGAGCCACAGATTTTTAGGTTCGATTCCTGAGAAAGTCGTGGAAGCGCACTGGTGAAGAGCTACATACTAGGACGAAACAGCTGTCTAGTATCACCTGGTTGGTAATGGTTGTCTAATTCAGACTAATTCGTGATATCAAATTAACATTCAATGATCTCCACAATATCCAATTACAATAAAAATATACTTGAAACTGTATGTGTTCTTTGTTGACATCATCATCAACAATGTAGATCCGGGCACATTCGTCCATAGGTTCAAGTTGTCATACCACATTAGCACTACGAGATTATAGAGGTAACACTATAACAGAATACAAAAGAGGAGAGTAAAGTTGAGATGTGCAGAAAAGAATAATAGAATTCAAGATCTAGATTCGCTACTATGACCGATTCTGAGCCATGTAACCAAGTGTCTTCAGTCATTTATTGGGACTATCACGCGTACCCTCTGCATATTGTCAGCGTCTTCACCGGATAGGACTATATAATCTGCGTATTTTAAGTCGACGAGACGACCTCCTGGAAAAAAGTTATTTTCTGAGGAGCTAAAAGAAGTGAGTGAGACCTCTAAGAGTACATCTACAACGAAATTACTCTTAGAAATCTCACTCACTTTGTTAGCTACTAAATTGATTTGAATATGAAGTAGAAACTAAATGAACTATATAAATCAACGTTTTAATACATAATAACACATCAACTAATATCATCTTACATAATTGTGGGATGAGTATGATAGAAGGACCAAGAGATTACAAGAAGTGATTCCAGTTTTTCACACTATAGAAGAGTTTATCTTGATATACCTGTAAACAAAAATTGAGTTATGGTTGGTATTAAAGTCCTGGAAGCGTGACTGCAGTGTATAAAGCGACAACTGATTGAGGCTGGTCACATACAACCTTTTGAACGAAGTAAAAGCTGTGCTAGCTACATTCTTGTGAAGGTCTAACTGACGCAGACAGAAATTCATGGAGTAATGTAAAGTGTTTATTTTTATCGCCCATCTTTTGTAGTCTCACTCTTCGTTTGTGGAGTAGCGACATTACTGTCATGAAGGTTATCTGAGCGAAACACTTGACTACCGTCATACCTCTGCACAGCTGACAGTACCACTTCGCCCTCGGACCTTAGTCATACTACTTTTAGTCTCATCGCTCCTTGACCGACATATTTGGCAAGATAGTACCCTAAAAAAAGAATGTACCAATAGGTAAGCCCTACAACCTCAACAAAGAAACGGTAATCGACGGTTAGAAAGTAGAACTTAAAAAATTCACATTTCGAAGAGTCTGAACTATGATTAATTGACATAAACGAACTACATGATTTGAATTATTCGTCGTAGAATATAAAAAAATTCGATCATTTATTTGTATTTATACTCGAATAGTTTTCATTTTGGTTATTTACCTGAAGAAGCACGGAAAAGCGTTGGGATTTTCTTTAATTTCTATTTGCTGAAATTATATTTATTTGTCTAAGATTAACTATAGTTTGATTATATAATGCAAATACGTTAAAGGAATCTCAGCAGCGATACAAGAAGTACGTTGTCAAGAAGTATGATTAGGGTGTTCCCATGAGCTCTCAGTTACTACTACCAACCTATTTTTTAAGATTGTTATTAGTCATGTTTTTGTTATTGTTGCCTTACTGTAGTTTAGATCGCATAGATTATTGTTGAAACACTTTTATATCATAGAAGGAGCTATATTTCGACATAACTTGTGTATCATAAAGTTCAAAATCTCTTTATTATAACATTCCTGTGACCCGAATAAAGAAATCGGAAGTTGCTGATAAAGGGTTGTGATATACCTCTATTTTATTCTGCAGATCCATATCATAAACTGACTACCTCTTCACTTTGATGTTTAATTCAAACGTCGGAAAATAACGGTACACATTGAATCTACCGGGATGAAATTCACATTACATAACCAAGCCAGTTCTTCAAGATTGTGACACTTGTTATGCCTTAACACATACCGATAACTGGGTAGTCTGGTAGGGGGTCAATTCCTGAAAAGTTGGATGGAAAGAGTGCAATTCCTGAGACATTAATGACGGTAATGTGTAACCTTAACGATAAGTCCTGGAAACTGACAGTTATAGTGATAGTTTGTTACAAGCTCTATCTCGGTCAATGACAACCAAAAGTCTCCTCATAAGGTTTATGCATTTCATTGATGTATTTCAATGATAAATACTGTCATAGAATCACTCAATCTACTTAATCTAGAGATTCCATTAAGTCAACAAATACCGTTTTTATTAGATGCACATCCTATAATCTGATCAAAAGTCTTTTGTCAATACATTTTACTTTAGGTCTAAAACACGCTTGGTTTGTTGAGCTTATCGTTTACCTCATTCAGATAGGCGTTGGCTAATATTTTAAAATTGTTATATTGATTTTTATGTACGAAATGCCCTGACCGTAGCTGTTACCTTGAAATGGTGGTCAGGCTTGCCTATCGTAGTGACCCAACTAAGTTATTTTAACTGTAACACATGTTCCTCTATGTCCTACCATACCAAGCAGGTCTGTTGGAGATCGATAAGACCAAAGGCAGAAACCTAAGATCTGAGGGCAAAGTTGTATTGCTGACTGCAGCAAGGTGTGACAGCAGTAAGGTGTTTCCCTCAGATAACCAGGACCTGCAGCGATGTTGCATTCTTAACGAAAGGACGGGGTTAGATAAGGTCAACCCAAAAAATGTCACACCTCATCTTACTCCACGGATTTCCGTCTCCGGCGATAACCAATACTAGCCCGATTCCCCTTTCAGGTATCTCAAAAAGTAATATTTTTTCATGGTGCGGGAAACCAAGAGTACACAACCACCCTCATACCTTTAACAGCACACGAGCTCATCCTGTTGGAGGTCGAAACCAACCATCATCTCTTAATAACTCTCTTATCCCCATGCCATACACTTCTAGCGTAATTTTATCACCACACGCCTCTAATTTTAATGGCTTGAGTTCACAAAACGTTATTCCTGGTCTCATGAAACCTCGCATTAATTTATATATTGGAGCTTTTAACGTTCGAATCTTATCCCGAATAGGACAACAGGTTTCCTTAGATAAAACTCTAGATTCCCGCACCATCAATATCTGCAGCACCTCTGAAACGCGTATACAGCATCAAAGTACAGTCATTCTCTTGACCTCACCTTTTGAAAATTAAGAGCCGAGCCACTTTACCCTTCTTGCTTCCGGAGACTCAACCGCTACCACTCTAGGCTTTGCTGGTGAAGTGTAGCCCTAAGTTCATAAGCTAAAAAGGCTCTCGTTGACTAAATTCCAATAGACAGTCACTTATGCTTTGTGCGTCTAAATGGAACGGTAAGAACTCGGAAAGGTACGGACACACGCCGTTGCCTCTTTGTTATATCTGCCCATACTTTCACTGATTGCGTCACAGATGTAATAAAAGATGAATTTCACTGAAAGCTCTCCGAACTCCTTTTCAAAGCTAAGCGCACTGTTGTAGTGATTGTGGCTGATGATTTTAATGCCCAAGTAGGTAGACTAAACGAAACCTAAAGGCACGTAGGCGGATCCTACGGTGTTGGGGCTCGACAAACAGATAATGACGACCGTCTGTTATAACAATGATCAGATAACCGTCTATTTTTCGCAAGCACCAACTACAAGCCTCAGGAAGAACATTAGTTCGCACATCAACATCCACAATCATTTCACCGAGGGATTCAAATAGTCCACATTGCTGTCAGCCTCCGTTGAAGAGGCTCAATAGAAGACCGACGCTCATTTTGGAGTACATGTTTAGACTCAGATTATGCCTTATTACAAGGGCGTATTAGTTCGCGTTTCACTGGGCGAGAGGGAGACCCACTGAAAGAATCCTCCTCAGAGTTCATTTTAATGATGAAAAAGTCAAGGATACCTATCACGAACAACCGGTAAACTAATTAGTCAACTATGTAAGCTGTACCTTCTTCAAGTCAGCTTTGAATAATATTCAGAAAACTGTTGAAATAATTGTGATATCTACCAGTAAACTAAACCAGAAGGCTAAGAAAACTCAGTGGATTTCAACTGCATTTACTGATCTGATAGGTGTTCAGCAACTCATCCCGTTTGGCTTTGAACACGAAGTAGGATGAGCTAAAGTTAACTTAAGCACAAGCTGATTAAAAGCTTACGCAATGATCGTGAGAAGTGGTGATAGCTGAAAGGATGGAAGAGGCAGCGGCAATAAGCAACAGTAGACAACTGTTCAAGCTTATCAAGTAAACGGGTATTAGTAACCCGACTGTAAGTAAAGTATCTCAGATAAAGGTGAGACCATTATTCATTATCAATCCAGAAGATTATACCAATGGGCAGAACATTTTAGGAAACAGTGTTATCCCAGTTACTCACCATCGCCAAACAATTTGAATGGCAAACTAATATTTATCCCCCAAGTCTTAATGAGGTTGAGAAAGTTATATGGAATCTGAAGCGAGAAAGATAAGCAGGACCTGATGGATTTATCCTTGAGATATTTAAGGACGGTGATCTAGCAGTAGTAGCGAGATTAACTGAGATTTTGGCTAGAATTTGGGAACTGAACGTAATCCCATCTGACTGCTCCCAAATACTAATCGTTCTAATTCGTAAGAAAGAACGGAAGTCCAACTGTAACAATTACTGAGGAATCAGCTTAACGAATATAGTGTCTAAAATACTAGCTTCAATAATACTTCGACGTCTAACTAAAGCTCGTGAAGAGCAAACTCGAGAAAACCAAGGTGGCTTCAGACCCGGACGTGGTTGTATAGACCAAATATTCACACTTCGGCATGTTCTGGAACATAGACACACTCCAGACACCCAACGATAGCTGTACTCCTTGACCTTAGGGTGGCGTTTGACTCTATTGATCGTAAGGTTATGTGGCAATGCCTGTCATTGAAAGGCGTACCGAAGAATTAAATTAACCTTATACAAGCTCTCTACTCGAGCACCACATGTCATGTTGGAGCTTATGGGGGATCGTCGTCGGAATTGATCACCTAATGTAATGTTCGTCAAGGTTGTCCACTTTCCCCATTTTTATTTAATGTTATCATGGACATACTTTTATAGTTAACATTGATATTGTCTGATTTCTTCGGAATTGACCTCTTTCCAGGAGATAAACTTACTGACTTAGAATATGCAGATGATATTGTTCTATCGGGTAAAGATGGTGATAAAGTGTAGAATCTTTTGACTACCTTTAACATGAATGTAGACATGTTTGGGATGCGATTCTTTCATCTACATGCGAAATGTTGCCTTCAGGACTGGTTTGATTCCACAGAAGTTAGTGATAGGAAATAAAGTAGTTGAATGTGTTAACTGCTTTACTTATCTCGGGAGCCACATCAATTCTGATAGTCTGCTGAAATCTTGACTTAAGAGCGCGATTGGCTTTTGCCAATTTGCGTCACTTGTGGCGTAGGCGAGACATCCATTTACTGACGAAGGGATGCGTTCACTGCGCAGCAGTTCAATCCATTTTACATTATGTTTTGTGAAATATGACTATTAAGAACAGAAGATATTTGTAAGCTTATATTATTCGATCACAGATGTCTTCGAAGCATTACTCGTGTTTGCTGGGACCACCGAGTAAGCAATACAAGAGTTGGGAATCGAGTACTAGGTGAATAAGGTAAGTTTATCGATGAAGTATTTAATCTACATCAGCTGAGGTGATTAGAACGTGTTACGTATGCATCACCACCGCCTACCGAAACGAGCAATGCCGTTTGGTGTGAGAGTAGGCTGGGAAAAAGCTAGGGCCGACCAACTGAAAACATGGCACCAGTCCATGAAGTCATCGACAATTTGGGCTGAGCCATGTTAATAGATGCAGACTACATGGTTGGGGTCCACGTGATAACCGTAGCCAATGGTTAGAGACTTTAGTGATATGGCTCAAAATCGTTCGCAATGGTGCAGGTGCAACCACTCCTTGTCTTCCTCCAAATTCTAAGTTTTCGGAGCTTATCATAAGTTTCTGTGTATTGAATCATATCTCCAATCTGTACACCTTTCCATTAGTACTTACTCTGTTACTACCTCCCCTACTCTGAGATTTAGTTCGACAATTTAATCTCTATCTGATAATTGAGACATGACAACCTGGATGGATGTACGTATGTACCAAGTTTCTACGTTGTAATTGACTGACTGAGACGAACTGCTCTGAATACGTTCTTAGCGACAGAAATCTTTAAGAAATAGATCTTTCAACAAATTATAATTCAATAATCAAGTTGGTCAGTATGCCAAGATACAATAACATTAAACTACACGAATTCGTATTTCAAGATTGAACGATCTAATTCATTATTAAATAATGACAATTCGAAAACAAACAAGTAGAACTAGCAAGTTCGTAACAAGTTGAATAAACTAATCAGCTATGAGGATAAAATGTTGACATTTTATACCAGATGAAAACAACTAATCTAAATTTCCTCGCCAAACGTTCTTTAGTTGTTTGTATTCGTTATAGATCGCGATTGGTAAAGTGGGCTTTTAGCAGCCTGAAGGCCCTGGTTCGACCTCCTGGCAGACATGACGATACGCATCGCATACAAGCCCCGTACCGGGACAAGACAATTGCCCATTACATTCTGGTTTTCAGTGGTACTCTGCAGACATCAATCTGTGACGAACACAAATACCTAACAGCACAAAATCACCTCGATTCAAATATTCTTTAATTCAATTTATTTTATAATCTTGAAAGTGCCTCCACGAATGCTGAAGAACATATAGAATTAAATAAATTCACGGATTTCCTGGAAAGAAAAACGACATCTCTGTTTAAGCTAAATTTGTATCTTTCAGTTGATTTGTTATAGACTGAAGCTGGTCAGCATTGTTTAAATGATACTCATGATTCATCGTTATATCGAGGCAATCTGATCAAGATGTATATATAGGAATACAGACTGGACATTTTCAGTCCGTAACAATCAACGGAAAGATAGGAGTTTATCCTAATTATATATACAACGTTGCACAAGCTTGACTGTTTGAACTCAGTAGCATAGTGGTGAACGGCGTGGAATTTGGTATGATACGGACTGGGTCCGAATCCCGGTGTAAACATCAACATTGAGATGCAGGGTACATCCAGCCATAGAGTCCCAAACAAAACGAAATGCGCATACTGGATTTCACCTGTCAGTTACAACCCAATTTAAACAATACCTCTGTTTTTTTATTAAGTTCTGCTCACTATCAACGAAAGAACACAAAGTCAGTAGATAGGTAAAATTATCTTTTTTTTTGTGAAGAAAAATACAATAAAACAAAGGCTTGAATTTCTTTAAAAAATAACAAATAACCTATACAGAAATTCTATAAAACAATGCATACACACACACAATCTCATTATGCAAGGCATATAAGGCAATGGAGGATAGAGAAGATACAGGATATTCAGAAGTGAATTCACAAAGAAAGACATCACTAGAAAGATGAATTGTATGCATTACATTCTATAACATATTGGACTGTATGCTAATGCAACTGGATGATTTGGAAAGTGTGGTATACAAGATAATGATGATGATGATGATGATGTAGAAGAAGTGATAGTAGTATAAGATGATAATTCATTCAATCGACTTACTCGCATATTAGCTTCAGCATAACGAAATTGTGCATTTCTAACTAGAAATGTTACATCTAAACCCCAAGACAAATAATCACAACGTAATTGTTGTTTACTTATACCACAATCAGTTGAGAAAATAACATAAACAGGTGAATTTGTAGTATTTACATTAAGACTATTATTGATATGATGAATTGATGTAGAATTCATAGTAGTAGTAGTAGTATTCATACAATGCATTACATGAATTTGATCTAAACGATGATAATGTAACATAAACATTACAGTAGTAGTATGTTCTGATAAGAAAAATACCGGTTCATTTTGATAATGTATACTTGATGAGTTCGAATCCGAATTCTATGAAAATAAATTAGAAATCAATAGGATAAAGAGGTGATATGGCTCAAAATCGTTGGCAATGGCGCAGGTGCATCCACTCCTTGTCTTCCTCCAAATTCTA
Organism: Schistosoma japonicum; assembly: GCA_025215515.1. Lineage (NCBI taxonomy): Eukaryota > Metazoa > Platyhelminthes > Trematoda > Strigeidida > Schistosomatidae > Schistosoma > Schistosoma japonicum. The sequence continues at coordinate 1,391,221 of CM046065.1, forward strand.
ATTTCTGAGCTTATTATAATTTCTCTTTACTGAATCACTTTTTATCTCAAATCTTATCTCTGATCTTTATGCCTTTCCATTAGTACTTACTCTGTTACTACCTTCCCCTACTCTGGGATTTAGTCCGACAATTTAATCTTTATCTGCTAATTGAGGCATGGCAACTTGAACTGATGTACGCATGTACAAAGTTCTACGTTGTAACTGACTGACTGACTGAGGACAAAGAGAATAAATTCAGTGATAATTTCATTTTTGAATTGAAAGTATACAACTTGGTAGTAAGTGACTTGAAACGATAGTTTTGTGAAAACTACCTTTAATCAATTACAGTGAAATGTCTTTTGTTAAACTTGCTATTTACTAGTTAACACATAGTTAACTTTTATTATGACCAAACAACAGAAATGACGCATCACTGGAAGATTAAACAAATCAAATTTCATCCTGCACATTAAGATTGTTCAATAGTAAGCAATAAACAACAAATAGACTGATAATAAGTGTTCATCAGCCATCAGTTACTAATATCATATGATGAGATAGAGATGAAAATAAAAGATGCTTGTTTAAATGAATATTTAAAATCAACACCTAGACGAAGATGAGGAGACAATACTCATCTGTATCATTTGAATCAGTTCTATCTAACACAAAGTATCCAATCAATTATTACAATTATCAAAAGGACGTAGTCAAGTGATTGAAACACGGATTCTACATATATTTAGCCACCCACCGCCTATTACTACCTTGTTTTACAGACAAAATTAAAGAATTGTAAGATCAGTTAAACTAGAAAGTAGCATGATTACATAAAGTTTCTGAATGCTGATCTGAGTGAAATTGTATGAGGTCCACGAGATTACATTAACTAAGTAATTGAAAACTCTATAGGACGCAACTCAAAGTCGATTGCATATTATCTATATCCGACTGTACTTTTACTACCATACATGTTACTATAACTTATACTACTATTTATCTAGGGTTAAAAGTGTTTGAAAATGTGAACAGATGAGTGTATGAGTCGAGTTCAGAAAAAGTGAAATTTACTGACAAGAGTAGCAATCTGCAAAATGCCCTTAAATGAATTACTCGATTATTACTGATCCAGTAATTCAAAACTAGCCAACTTGAAACCAGCTACTATAAAAGTATTTATATACTTTTTAGGAGGATAATGAAACAAATGAAATAAAGTCATTTTATTAAACTTAATCAATGTTAGATAATTGTTAAGTGAAGCGTATGCAACAAACGGATATGCCAGGCACCTAAAGAAGATTGATTATCTGCGAGAATTGTTTTTCTGTCGACTATTTTGGTTGTATGCAAAGTGAACATTTTATTTATATTCGTATTCATATTATTATTCAGTTCCTCTTGGCCTATCCTGATGGCTATCGCACTAATGTTATGTATCATTTTCCATTTATGAACTATGGCTAACTGATTGTGTACATAATGCACCAGTTTCGAAATCACTGTAGCCGTTATTTTGTGTTTGATGTTCGCTTTCTAATTGGTTGACTGTATGGTCGGTTTTGTGCGCATATAAAGGAATATTTGAAACAGAATTCGATTTTTTCTGGTTCATTCAAAGGCTAACGTTCTACCTATTCTGGGCTGAGATCAAGAGGATAGCGTGCGAATGTACAGGGACTAGCTAGGCAAATCACTGTCTTGTTATAACAACCATGCGAGCACAATACCATGTCCATTAATTGGTTGCTATATTCAACCATAGCAGTCATTTTTTATATCATAACATGGACGAATCAATTCTGGTCATAATCTAAACACTTATATAAAGCATAACCTTAAATATCAAATCCCTAACACTGACTATATCTATAATCATAGATCATGACGCTAAACTTTAGTTAAAAAACAACTGGAAATGCTCTAAGTACTATTAATATATTTACAAACGCTAAAGATTGTGAATTCTGTGAACTCGTCATTTACAAAAACTGAGTTAATGTGTCCTACTACTTGAAAATAAATTTTAGTAAACGCGAAATCTCTATAATTTTTATAGTAGTGTTGATTCAATGAAGGTCCTGAACTCAATCCCTAATGAGGTTATAGATTCGCATTACTGGAGAGTTCCATACTAGGAGAAAACAGTACTTTAGTGCAGTCCCTAGTTATCAATTAGTGATATCAAATTAACATTCAACAATCTTCACAGGATCCAATACTATATTCTGATTGGTTAATAGCCAATGAAAAAGAAATATCTGTAAGTGATTAGCTGATTGGTTAATGTGACCTATTGATTAATTTTGATTGGTTATAATAAAAATATTTATTAAGCAAAATATTTTAAAAATTTTATCATTACTGTTATTATTACTTACATTAGAAGTAGAATCTGTTGGATTTTTTGAAATAATCCAATTTCTTAATGATTTATCACGTATACACCAAATAGCTTGATCTGTAATTAAAACAACTACACCATTTAATTGTACAGGTAGAATATGTAATATTGATTCAGGTGAATTAAGTAGTAAATATCGAAGATATGATGATGATGTTGAAGCATTGAATGCATGCAAACATGGTGATAATGCATACATGTATAACATACGACTGAAAGAATAACAAGGATCAATATCAGTTGATAATTTATTCCAATGATTAATATTATCATGATCATTATCAATTTCTAAAATATTCGATGATGAAGATGTTACAAATGAATTGGACATATTCAATAAAGATGCATAATATTTCTTCAATGATAAACAACGTGTAGAATTGAATAAGGCAAATGATGTATTTGTATTTGAACAATTGATTCATCTAAATTATAAATAGTTAATGGTCGATAAAAATATTTTGATAAGCCAGCACGACGTGGTCTACGTCTACGTGGACGATATAAATTAGATGGACAGGCTGCTTCACTAATAGAACTCATCATACCTGAAACAAAATCGAATAGACCACCAACAGGTTTTGTTACTGTACCTAATAAACCACGACCAACACCATAAACAAAACCCTGTAGAAAAAAATTTATGAATGAAGAAAATGAACAATGAATTATGTTGAGCTTAACATTTATGTACATTAGATTAAGTTGCTATATAAAACTGTATCAATAAGAGATGAACATTAAATAAACAAAAAAAAACAGTCAGTTATAAATAACCTACATATATGCATACATCAAAGTCACTGCACCACATTAGCATGGCGTAATCAAATTTATCCAGTGATATATACAAAGAAGGAATAGCATAAACGTATACACGAAAGAATAATAGGACTTATTATCTCAACAAGTAAATCAATCAATGCCTGTTACCCCTCGTGGAGCATAGGCCGTCGACCAGTATACTCCAACCAACTCTGTAATGGGTTATCCTTTCCACTTCTTCCTAAGTGCTGTTCACATTCTGCTATTCATGTCTGCCTCCAAATCCAGGCACAATATGTTCTTAGGTCTTCTGCCATTGAGGATTCCAAGTTAGTACATGCCTTGTGATGCAGGTGGTGATATCCTCAATGTGTATACTATCCACCTTTAGCCTTATTTCCACACTTGCAAGCATGTTGGTTTATGTTCTGACACAGTTGGCTGTTGTTAATGGTGTCTGACTCTGAAGTATTTCGCTCCGATAGCTATTTATTAATACCTGTATCTTTTAAATGATGCCCTTCGAAGTTCTCCACACAAGTTTCAGCTCCATACAATACGAATATCTTGACAATTGTATTAAAAATGGTGAATTCGAAGTTGACTGAGAGCTGGTTTTTGTTTCATTTGCTCCTCAGTTGTAGAAATACTGCCCTTGCCTTGCCAATCCGTGCCTTCACATCTGTATTAGCTCCTTTTTGTTTATCAACAGCACTGCTCGGATATGAATACGTTTCCACACCTTTCAGAATTTTGCTATCAAGTGTATGGTGCTCGTCACATTCTGATCATGTCTGCCTCCAAATCCAGGCACAATATGTTCTTAGGTCTTCTGCCATTGAGAAACTAATTATTTAGAGAATAAAGAATGAACAATTAACGTCACTGAGAATAATTTCCAGTCATGTCACCCAGTATCTCCAGCCGCTAATCACGATTATCATGTGGACCCCAACCAGATAGCCGGTATCAAACAACATAGTTTACACTAACAGTAATATTTCGGTTTGCTCACCCTTCAAGGAAACGGGAATTGAAAACTTGGCTGTTAATAAGAACATGATCAGCTATGATATACTTAAAGTGCAGATGAGATCGATAGGAAGGAATACGTCCATAAAAAGTTCAACTGGTCACCAGATACCTTTCAGGTCCTGACTATCTTTAAAAAACCGGTGTGAAAAATTGACGCATGTTATTTTCAATCATGAAAAGATTGAAAACGCTACAGTAAATGTAAATGCAGCAGGAACTGACAGGGGAAATCAAGATATATTTGAGGATCATAGTTCAGTTTCATAAAGTAGTTTGACTAATATCTGCTCTACAAAGTCTGGGTGTTGTGTGCAATACCATCTGATTAGTATTGGTCGTTGGTTGTCGCAACTCAGGAAAACCAGGCAAGTGTAATCATATTTATTGATTACCACTTTATAGAAGCAATTCAATAAGGATGGGTATATAGAAACAAATACTGACAAATTATAATATGCAGCAATACGGTACTTTAATCAGATATAGCAATAAGTTTTGCTATAACTTTACTAATCTAAGACAACATACAATAATGTAGTCATTTTGATTTAGAATTTAAGAGATTTATGGGTTAATAATTGTGAAGAGAAATAGCAAACTCACTCTCAATTGATCTTCTTTCGCACCACGATACGGTTGTGTAACTATTGACGTCATCCCACCAACAATACCATGCATTAGACCACGAACTCCTGCATTAAATGGTGCTGTAACTGAATTACTTGTATCAAATGATTGATGAGTTTGCTTCGGATATTGTGCAACTGACGATGATGATGATGACTGTGAAGACGACAATGATGGTGTCGAATTAGAACCAGATCTCGATAAATTCGACTTCACATTACTATAAATATCGCGACATGTCAATTCAAAATCATCCAATGACTCATCAGTTCCACCAAAAGATATCTCATTATCATCATAATAATTTAAATCATAAACTGACTGTGGTGTTTGTAATAATGAAGAGTCAACACGACCACTGCCCAGTATAGCTGCACGTTCTTGTTGATGTTTATCATCTAATGATATAGCATTTAACAATTGGGAAACACTTCCAGCAACCTATGAGAAGAAATGTGAAATAAACAAAACCGATTTGAACTACACACAGCTACATGTCTTGATGGCATTACGTGTCCTTCAGTTGATCACTCTAAATATTACTACTATTATTAGTAAGTACTTAAACGATCCCGTTATTAATGCATTCGACTAGACTTTGATTTAGAGTTCTGCACTGTAAGCAGATTGCCTCGAAAGACAATTAGCTTCAGACTCAACATGATCACTAACACTGATATGCAGGTGCACCCAACTAACGAGTCCCGAATGAAGTGAAATACTCCATGAATTCCAAATTAAGCGGCAATCCATTATATAGACGGTTTATTCGCACATATCATTAGCCATAATGTTCAATAGGATAGAATGACATCACAATACCACCGATTCTGTTACAAATCTCAATACACCACAAATATTTTATCAAAATACATCATCCTAACTACGGACGTCAAGCCTAGGTAATTGAACATGTTTGGAAATCCTATGTAACATTTTGTAGATGATTCAGGCTAGCTTAAACAGATTTATAGAAGTTGTGATGGTAGCTACTACGTCGAGAATTGTAAATATATGAGAATAGTTATTATTTTACAGCTGCTCACACTATGAAAAGATTCTTATACATGACGTTCGTAAAAAAGTAACTAGGATATGGAGTGGTCTTGAAGATATGAGCCTAAGAGACAACTGCTTAATGTCAACCACAAAGGGTGTTACTCTAAATAGTTTTTGATGTTTTAACTCCGTACGTTTCTAAGGTAAGGTTTTGTGCATACTCTTAGGATTGATTTTTTATAACACTCCCATTATATCGTGAAAAGACAGTATCTGCGAAGATGCTAGTAGTATAAAGAGAACACCTTATTGTCATCAGACTCCTGTACGGTGAGCAGTCGATATCCCCTTTAGACCATACATTTATTACTTTAGTCTTACTACTCTTCACCTGACATGTGTGGCATAACAAAATATAAAGTTACGAGTATTCTAACTATTGAAGCTCTTCACAGTAAGCAACTATACATGGTGGCATTTACTTTGACGTGATAGTCGAGTTTGAATATTAATAAAACTGAATGAGCCACGTAGGATCCAACACTAGTTCTATTATGCCATACTGTGCTAGGTGGGTTGGTTGGAGACAAAACATACAAAACTTAGGTCCATGAGCGAAATCGTTTGTAAAACTAATATCGCCAGAGTTTGTACATTTTCATATAGGATGGAGGCGGTTATATAAAGTCACTTGTAAAAACAGTATATTTTACTTTGGGCCATAGATTTTCATCGTTGGCAGTAAGATTTAGATAGTAATAAGACTAATTAAACAAGGGAAAATAGAGCTATGAATCTTTATGGCTAAGCATTAAATAAAGAATATAGAATCTCCAAACCACTAAAAAGCCAATTTACAGCTAAGCTGTTCCTTTATAAAATAAATCATACTCACTTTTGCTGCACTATCACCAACTCCATGTGCAACATGTCTGATTAAACCGCCAACATCTAATTCAACTAATCCTGAAATACCTGAACTTAAATCATTTATCAAACCAATTGGATTGCCAAGAAAATCTACTGATCCAAATATTTTAAATGCATGCGCACGAAGTTGTAAACGATAATATGTATTAAGATAAGTTAATAATTGAGGAATAGTTTCAAAAATGTACAATTTTTCTACTGGATCTAAAATATGAATCAAAAGAAATAAAGAAAGGTAAGGAAGTTAACTGATATGGATTAAACCATATTGTTGAATGTATCACTTATCATGGAGAATAGAACTGGGATTTGTTTGATTGTGATAGATTCTCAACTATATTATTGAAAGTTCCTAAACATTGATTGCGACTATATCGCAACTAGCAACAGTAAATGATTCTAAGGAGTGTTTCCGCGTTTTGATTTCGTCAACCATAGTTACCTTCCATTCTAATGCGAATATCATCCATCGAAAATATATACAAAACCCATACCCCTAGCACCTCAGTTGGTGGACATTCATAACCTTACCGATTGATATGCTCTAGTTATTCAAAATACTGTGACTAAACTTAGTATCGATCATTCTGACATTCTAGGATAGATAAGTGGTGTTTCTGAGTCACCTATTATCAACGTGGTCAACGCATCCAAATATTTTACTCTATATCCATCAATTCAAATAATAAAAATCAATCCTGTAGTAACGTTTCGTATTTTGAAGGAGAGAAACACCTCTCAGACATGTTTAGATTGTAAAGCTTCTATGTTAATAAACTGTCTACGCTGCCAACGGTTTCACCAAATAGGACCATGGCATCTACATATTGTAAGTTGATAAGCGAATCTTCAAAAAGTGATCAATGCCTGGAAAAAGGTTTCATAAGGTCTAGACAGTGTCTTAGCTCTCTATTGTATAATATAATTGTGAATGTGTATCAATAACTTGTTGATTATAAGTGTTCATCTTTCAACTATTACGTCATTAAAAAAAATTATATTTCACTTTATCTTCTTAGATTTGTCAGTCGTCCGGTTTTAGGTGTAACACTGTCTTTTACATTTAAATGCGGATTGAAATAATGTACATGACATTAATACCTAGTAAATGGATTATTAATGATAATGGTAGAAAACAACCTAATGTAATCAGTTACTTATCATTATGATGAGATAAGTGATAATGCCTGAAGGTGGGGGGGGGGAAGTGAAATGTTAAGTTATCAGAAGCTGTGATTATTTCATTTTAAAGCAATCAATTACTGCCTGTTACCCGTGTGAAGTACAGGCCACAGACCAGCATTTTCAAAGCCAACTCTCATCATGAGCTCTTCTTTCCACTTCTTCCCAGGTAGTATTCATTCTTTTCAGATCTACCCCAAGACCCGGCGCATTGTATTCTTTGGTCTTATTATGTCCTTTGATGTTGACCAATTCCATGTTAGTACTTGTCTTGTCACGGAGCTTGATGATTTTCTCAAAGAGTATTCTATCCACCTACAGCGTTATTTCCTAATTTCTTTTTCACCTGGAAGTTGGTTATTTTCCTGTCACAGAAGATTTTTGTGATGGCATCTTGCCAACGGATCCGAAGTATCCTACACAGACAGATATTCATAAATATAGAAGAGGATGGAATTCAATATTAGAACGACTTAAATTTAATGTTAGACTGTTTTTTTTTACATTATTCAACTGTGGGAATGTATGCTTTATCTTAATTGCAGTAAACTATGAACGAGAACCGGCAAGCAGTTGGTAGATATATACTTTGATTTTGCGACTATTCTACAGTGGACACTTCCTCAAAATCTAAACTATTGTACCAGCATTCAGTAGTTTACTAGAGTTAAAAATATTAGCTATCAGACGCTGATACAATCGTCTGAAGATTAGGTATTGTCTCTGAAGCCTGAAAGTTATGCGCTTGATCAATTGTGGAAACATAGAACGTATAATTCTTTTAAGGAATCCATTACTACGAATTTATGGAGTCTGAGGTTCGAAATCCAGCTTCATCTCCAATGGGTCTGTATACAATAAATTAGTGACATTGAAAAGTATATTGGTTAAGCATATTTAAAAGATGGCGATTATTGTATTTGTGACTTCATTAGACTTTCACTTTGCATAAATAACAGATTATCAAATTACACTACTTATGAGTAATCAGAATTTTTATATGAATAGTATTTTTCGGTATGTTATTTGTATTCGTCAAAGATTGATCTTGGTCTGGTAGCACTATGAATTAGAGAGAATTGAACATTTGTTTCGTCCTAGTATGAATACTGATTGTTAAGCTTTCCCTGAAATACCTGAAAGTCTTGAATTTGAGGGTACATACTGCCTCAGAGAGCTCTAATAAAGCCAAGTAGCTGTCCAGCATGCTCCTTAGTTTCCACTAGTCTATAACCAATATCATTACGTAACGAGCACAAAACAACAGGACTAAATTTAGTCTCGATGAGACCAGTTTATGTGAATTTGTTCTTCATCAACTTGTAAAATATTACAAAAAGTTCTTTGTCCGAAGGATTATTCGTATAAAAGTCTGATTACTCATAAGCAGTATAAAATAATATTCCAAATTTATTACGTTTTTGACTATTTTACTCGAAATTTTACAGTTATAAAACATAAAATACACTGTATAACTGCTTCATTCTGAGTTGTAGATTTCTTTAACAGAGTTTTCACTTTCATAACCTCATCAGTATTTGTGCTCACAATTGACGGTTATTTAGGGTCATGATTATAATGTATACGCATCTTCCGTTGATTTGTCAGTCTGAAATTGATCAATCTCTGTTGTCATATATGCATCCTGAGTGTATTTCATCGATATAATGATAGCTAAGGAGTATTATGTAAGTTGAATTACGGCTGACGGGTACATTCAGTTGACTAGTCCCAAACAGGACAGAACGTGCGTCCTGGATTCTTGCTTGCCAATCACAATCCAACTCAAAGATTACTTGTGAACTATTGCTATATCGAGGAAATCCTCTCAGGAAGCATATCTGGCTATAGTGGCTGATCAATTAACTTCGTAACAAATCAACGGAAAGACTCCAATACATTCTAAGTTATTTGGGGTTAGTTGACCAAAAACCTAAATAGTACGTTTCGTACTATTAGACCTCGCGTTCAATGTGTACCTGTAATCTTTTTTCCCCGGGATTTCGTCAAGGTGTCTCTTAGTCTTTTATCATCAATACTAATCTATTGTGGCAAAGAAATGGTTCAATGTTGGACTAAAATGTATATATTGATTGATCACTGTATAGTGATAAACTTGATGTTTATCATAACCTTTGCAATGCTAATCGATTCTCATTGATCTAATTTAGTATGTGACTACTAGTTCAAGTGATTTGACTTCAGTGTCACAATCTATCATCTTTAACAATAATTGCAGTGATGATGAGTCATTTAGACTAATAGCCAAATAGATGAAATTCGATAAATGCGAAGTAGAAGGACTAGACAAACACGTCATATCAAATATATGAACCTATGCTACTGAGTTCCGACAGTCACACTTGTGAAATGAGTATATATGTAATTAAGATGAACTCGTATCTTCCCGTTGATTCGTTATGAACTGAAGCTGGTCAGTCCCTGTTGCTATATGTGCATCCCGAGCGGATTGCCTCTATTATTGTTAGATTGTGACTGGCAAGAGGAATTTTGAACATATAATCCGTTTCTATTTGAGACCCATCAGCTGGATGTATCTGGGTCCCAATATTGATGCTCGCTATATCAAGAAATCCGCTCAGGATACACACATAGCAACAGAGATTGACCATTTCAGTCCCTAACAAATCAACAGGAAGATACAAGTTCATTGTAATTGTATAAACCTTAGATTATTATTATTATTATTATTATCTAATGCATTCATTATATTACATAATCTATTTCTATTGTAGCATGAACAATCTGGTCTACCAATGTTACTATCTGGGTGCATTTGTTTATTTATCTGGTGTTATTTTCTTTAAATTAGATGGTCCATCTTCCATTAGCACATGCTATATGGCATTGTTTTGTATTTATTGCAAACATTATTACAATTTAATGCTGTTGAAACATTTCTATTAACAAATTAATTATGTATTAAATAATCGATTATGTAATATATGTAATTTACTGTTATTATGTCATTTGATTTGTATATTAATTCTTATTCTTCTATTGTGCATAATACTACTACACTTACACTTAATCCTAATCTAAATGATAAGTCAAGTGAGATTCTATCTACACTTTAATAATCACTTTCTTCGAAATCATACTGATTCAGTAAAATGATCATAAAATAAATTTCAGCATTAACTAAATGAATTCATCAAGAGAAATTGTTGTTGATTTATGCACTTCATTGAATCAGAATCTATTGATGAGACCCTACTTGATAAAGTGTTGTATTCATTAAATAAACTAATACAATTGATATCTATTAAGTGAATTGTAAACATAAGAATCTTATTCTTCCCTTCTTTTAGTATATTTTTATAATCTCTACTTGGAGTCCACAGTCACTTTGTTACATTTTTGTATATTATCATTGGTCTTGATTACTGATAATATTGATTCTAGTTAACAAAATATATTAATGTATATCATTTGCTTCCATATTGTATCTGATGCATATTTCTACTTCCTCCCCTACTCTCTTTCCTTTCCTCTCCGTCTAATCAGTATTTTGTTCTTATGAAGTACCTATCCTCCCCCCCCCCATTATCACTTTCTATCAATATTGATTAAAAAAAAGAAGAAGAATAAACAGAATATAACTTTATCTTGTTTTTCTCTTTATTTTATTTATTTCTTGTATAATTTTTATTTTATGACAATATTTTTCTTCATAGAGACAAAAATTTGTTGTTTTAATTTCATAATATTATTGCATAAGATATGCATTTTGTTTAAATTATAACTCATCAGGTAAAAAAAGGCGGATTGGTTTGAATTAGACAGCCATACTAAACCAGGAAGTATTAGACAACTGTTTCTTCGTAGTATAGGACTCTTCAGTAGTGTACTTCCACGATCCCATCAAGGATCGTGCCAAGGACCTTCTGTTTTCTACATAACACTAAATTACAATTATTACCAGCTCACTAGTGACTAACTTCTCTTGAGATAATTATTGGAGTTCTAGTGAGATATGACCAATGGAATTCAGCCGTATCGGATGTCAGGTAGTTACTCACCGACAGGAGTAGATGAAAACACGGAAACGTATCACAAATTGATCGAACTAAAAATATCAACTGTCGGGAGTTGACTCCGTGGTCTAATGATAAGGTGTTCAACGTGGAGCCACAGATTTTTAGGTTCGATTCCTGAGAAAGTCGTGGAAGCGCACTGGTGAAGAGCTACATACTAGGACGAAACAGCTGTCTAGTATCACCTGGTTGGTAATGGTTGTCTAATTCAGACTAATTCGTGATATCAAATTAACATTCAATGATCTCCACAATATCCAATTACAATAAAAATATACTTGAAACTGTATGTGTTCTTTGTTGACATCATCATCAACAATGTAGATCCGGGCACATTCGTCCATAGGTTCAAGTTGTCATACCACATTAGCACTACGAGATTATAGAGGTAACACTATAACAGAATACAAAAGAGGAGAGTAAAGTTGAGATGTGCAGAAAAGAATAATAGAATTCAAGATCTAGATTCGCTACTATGACCGATTCTGAGCCATGTAACCAAGTGTCTTCAGTCATTTATTGGGACTATCACGCGTACCCTCTGCATATTGTCAGCGTCTTCACCGGATAGGACTATATAATCTGCGTATTTTAAGTCGACGAGACGACCTCCTGGAAAAAAGTTATTTTCTGAGGAGCTAAAAGAAGTGAGTGAGACCTCTAAGAGTACATCTACAACGAAATTACTCTTAGAAATCTCACTCACTTTGTTAGCTACTAAATTGATTTGAATATGAAGTAGAAACTAAATGAACTATATAAATCAACGTTTTAATACATAATAACACATCAACTAATATCATCTTACATAATTGTGGGATGAGTATGATAGAAGGACCAAGAGATTACAAGAAGTGATTCCAGTTTTTCACACTATAGAAGAGTTTATCTTGATATACCTGTAAACAAAAATTGAGTTATGGTTGGTATTAAAGTCCTGGAAGCGTGACTGCAGTGTATAAAGCGACAACTGATTGAGGCTGGTCACATACAACCTTTTGAACGAAGTAAAAGCTGTGCTAGCTACATTCTTGTGAAGGTCTAACTGACGCAGACAGAAATTCATGGAGTAATGTAAAGTGTTTATTTTTATCGCCCATCTTTTGTAGTCTCACTCTTCGTTTGTGGAGTAGCGACATTACTGTCATGAAGGTTATCTGAGCGAAACACTTGACTACCGTCATACCTCTGCACAGCTGACAGTACCACTTCGCCCTCGGACCTTAGTCATACTACTTTTAGTCTCATCGCTCCTTGACCGACATATTTGGCAAGATAGTACCCTAAAAAAAGAATGTACCAATAGGTAAGCCCTACAACCTCAACAAAGAAACGGTAATCGACGGTTAGAAAGTAGAACTTAAAAATTCACATTTCGAAGAGTCTGAACTATGATTAATTGACATAAACGAACTACATGATTTGAATTATTCGTCGTAGAATATAAAAAAATTCGATCATTTATTTGTATTTATACTCGAATAGTTTTCATTTTGGTTATTTACCTGAAGAAGCACGGAAAAGCGTTGGGATTTTCTTTAATTTCTATTTGCTGAAATTATATTTATTTGTCTAAGATTAACTATAGTTTGATTATATAATGCAAATACGTTAAAGGAATCTCAGCAGCGATACAAGAAGTACGTTGTCAAGAAGTATGATTAGGGTGTTCCCATGAGCTCTCAGTTACTACTACCAACCTATTTTTAAGATTGTTATTAGTCATGTTTTTGTTATTGTTGCCTTACTGTAGTTTAGATCGCATAGATTATTGTTGAAACACTTTTATATCATAGAAGGAGCTATATTTCGACATAACTTGTGTATCATAAAGTTCAAAATCTCTTTATTATAACATTCCTGTGACCCGAATAAAGAAATCGGAAGTTGCTGATAAAGGGTTGTGATATACCTCTATTTTATTCTGCAGATCCATATCATAAACTGACTACCTCTTCACTTTGATGTTTAATTCAAACGTCGGAAAATAACGGTACACATTGAATCTACCGGGATGAAATTCACATTACATAACCAAGCCAGTTCTTCAAGATTGTGACACTTGTTATGCCTTAACACATACCGATAACTGGGTAGTCTGGTAGGGGGTCAATTCCTGAAAAGTTGGATGGAAAGAGTGCAATTCCTGAGACATTAATGACGGTAATGTGTAACCTTAACGATAAGTCCTGGAAACTGACAGTTATAGTGATAGTTTGTTACAAGCTCTATCTCGGTCAATGACAACCAAAAGTCTCCTCATAAGGTTTATGCATTTCATTGATGTATTTCAATGATAAATACTGTCATAGAATCACTCAATCTACTTAATCTAGAGATTCCATTAAGTCAACAAATACCGTTTTTATTAGATGCACATCCTATAATCTGATCAAAAGTCTTTTGTCAATACATTTTACTTTAGGTCTAAAACACGCTTGGTTTGTTGAGCTTATCGTTTACCTCATTCAGATAGGCGTTGGCTAATATTTTAAAATTGTTATATTGATTTTTATGTACGAAATGCCCTGACCGTAGCTGTTACCTTGAAATGGTGGTCAGGCTTGCCTATCGTAGTGACCCAACTAAGTTATTTTAACTGTAACACATGTTCCTCTATGTCCTACCATACCAAGCAGGTCTGTTGGAGATCGATAAGACCAAAGGCAGAAACCTAAGATCTGAGGGCAAAGTTGTATTGCTGACTGCAGCAAGGTGTGACAGCAGTAAGGTGTTTCCCTCAGATAACCAGGACCTGCAGCGATGTTGCATTCTTAACGAAAGGACGGGGTTAGATAAGGTCAACCCAAAAAATGTCACACCTCATCTTACTCCACGGATTTCCGTCTCCGGCGATAACCAATACTAGCCCGATTCCCCTTTCAGGTATCTCAAAAGTAATATTTTTTCATGGTGCGGGAAACCAAGAGTACACAACCACCCTCATACCTTTAACAGCACACGAGCTCATCCTGTTGGAGGTCGAAACCAACCATCATCTCTTAATAACTCTCTTATCCCCATGCCATACACTTCTAGCGTAATTTTATCACCACACGCCTCTAATTTTAATGGCTTGAGTTCACAAAACGTTATTCCTGGTCTCATGAAACCTCGCATTAATTTATATATTGGAGCTTTTAACGTTCGAATCTTATCCCGAATAGGACAACAGGTTTCCTTAGATAAAACTCTAGATTCCCGCACCATCAATATCTGCAGCACCTCTGAAACGCGTATACAGCATCAAAGTACAGTCATTCTCTTGACCTCACCTTTTGAAAATTAAGAGCCGAGCCACTTTACCCTTCTTGCTTCCGGAGACTCAACCGCTACCACTCTAGGCTTTGCTGGTGAAGTGTAGCCCTAAGTTCATAAGCTAAAAAGGCTCTCGTTGACTAAATTCCAATAGACAGTCACTTATGCTTTGTGCGTCTAAATGGAACGGTAAGAACTCGGAAAGGTACGGACACACGCCGTTGCCTCTTTGTTATATCTGCCCATACTTTCACTGATTGCGTCACAGATGTAATAAAAGATGAATTTCACTGAAAGCTCTCCGAACTCCTTTTCAAAGCTAAGCGCACTGTTGTAGTGATTGTGGCTGATGATTTTAATGCCCAAGTAGGTAGACTAAACGAAACCTAAAGGCACGTAGGCGGATCCTACGGTGTTGGGGCTCGACAAACAGATAATGACGACCGTCTGTTATAACAATGATCAGATAACCGTCTATTTTTCGCAAGCACCAACTACAAGCCTCAGGAAGAACATTAGTTCGCACATCAACATCCACAATCATTTCACCGAGGGATTCAAATAGTCCACATTGCTGTCAGCCTCCGTTGAAGAGGCTCAATAGAAGACCGACGCTCATTTTGGAGTACATGTTTAGACTCAGATTATGCCTTATTACAAGGGCGTATTAGTTCGCGTTTCACTGGGCGAGAGGGAGACCCACTGAAAGAATCCTCCTCAGAGTTCATTTTAATGATGAAAAAGTCAAGGATACCTATCACGAACAACCGGTAAACTAATTAGTCAACTATGTAAGCTGTACCTTCTTCAAGTCAGCTTTGAATAATATTCAGAAAACTGTTGAAATAATTGTGATATCTACCAGTAAACTAAACCAGAAGGCTAAGAAAACTCAGTGGATTTCAACTGCATTTACTGATCTGATAGGTGTTCAGCAACTCATCCCGTTTGGCTTTGAACACGAAGTAGGATGAGCTAAAGTTAACTTAAGCACAAGCTGATTAAAAGCTTACGCAATGATCGTGAGAAGTGGTGATAGCTGAAAGGATGGAAGAGGCAGCGGCAATAAGCAACAGTAGACAACTGTTCAAGCTTATCAAGTAAACGGGTATTAGTAACCCGACTGTAAGTAAAGTATCTCAGATAAAGGTGAGACCATTATTCATTATCAATCCAGAAGATTATACCAATGGGCAGAACATTTTAGGAAACAGTGTTATCCCAGTTACTCACCATCGCCAAACAATTTGAATGGCAAACTAATATTTATCCCCCAAGTCTTAATGAGGTTGAGAAAGTTATATGGAATCTGAAGCGAGAAAGATAAGCAGGACCTGATGGATTTATCCTTGAGATATTTAAGGACGGTGATCTAGCAGTAGTAGCGAGATTAACTGAGATTTTGGCTAGAATTTGGGAACTGAACGTAATCCCATCTGACTGCTCCCAAATACTAATCGTTCTAATTCGTAAGAAAGAACGGAAGTCCAACTGTAACAATTACTGAGGAATCAGCTTAACGAATATAGTGTCTAAAATACTAGCTTCAATAATACTTCGACGTCTAACTAAAGCTCGTGAAGAGCAAACTCGAGAAAACCAAGGTGGCTTCAGACCCGGACGTGGTTGTATAGACCAAATATTCACACTTCGGCATGTTCTGGAACATAGACACACTCCAGACACCCAACGATAGCTGTACTCCTTGACCTTAGGGTGGCGTTTGACTCTATTGATCGTAAGGTTATGTGGCAATGCCTGTCATTGAAAGGCGTACCGAAGAATTAAATTAACCTTATACAAGCTCTCTACTCGAGCACCACATGTCATGTTGGAGCTTATGGGGGATCGTCGTCGGAATTGATCACCTAATGTAATGTTCGTCAAGGTTGTCCACTTTCCCCATTTTTATTTAATGTTATCATGGACATACTTTTATAGTTAACATTGATATTGTCTGATTTCTTCGGAATTGACCTCTTTCCAGGAGATAAACTTACTGACTTAGAATATGCAGATGATATTGTTCTATCGGGTAAAGATGGTGATAAAGTGTAGAATCTTTTGACTACCTTTAACATGAATGTAGACATGTTTGGGATGCGATTCTTTTCATCTACATGCGAAATGTTGCTTCAGGACTGGTTTGATTTCCACAGAAGTTAGTGATAGGAAATAAAGTAGTTGAATGTGTTAACTGCTTTACTTATCTCGGGAGCCACATCAATTCTGATAGTCTGCTGAAATCTTGACTTAAAGCGCGATTGGCTTTTGCCAATTTGCGTCACTTGTGGCGTAGGCGAGACATCCATTTACTGACGAAGGGATGCGTTCACTGCGCAGCAGTTCAATCCATTTTACATTATGTTTGTGAAATATGACTATTAAGAACAGAAGATATTTGTAAGCTTATATTATTCGATCACAGATGTCTTCGAAGCATTACTCGTGTTTGCTGGGACCACCGAGTAAGCAATACAAGAGTTGGGAATCGAGTACTAGGTGAATAAGGTAAGTTTATCGATGAAGTATTTAATCTACATCAGCTGAGGTGATTAGAACGTGTTACGTATGCATCACCACCGCCTACCGAAACGAGCAATGCCGTTTGGTGTGAGAGTAGGCTGGGAAAAAGCTAGGGCCGACCAACTGAAAACATGGCACCAGTCCATGAAGTCATCGACAATTTGGCTGAGCCATGTTAATAGATGCAGACTACATGGTTGGGGTCCACGTGATAACCGTAGCCAATGGTTAGAGACTTTAGGTGATATGGCTCAAAATCGTTCGCAATGGTGCAGGTGCAACCACTCCTTGTCTTCCTCCAAATTCTAAGTTTTCGAGCTTATCATAAGTTTCTGTGTATTGAATCATATCTCCAATCTGTACACCTTTCCATTAGTACTTACTCTGTTACTACCTCCCCTACTCTGAGATTTAGTTCGACAATTTAATCTCTATCTGATAATTGAGACATGACAACCTGGATGGATGTACGTATGTACCAAGTTCTACGTTGTAATTGACTGACTGAGACGAACTGCTCTGAATACGTTCTTAGCGACAGAAATCTTTAAGAAATAGATCTTTCAACAAATTATAATTCAATAATCAAGTTGGTCAGTATGCCAAGATACAATAACATTAAACTACACGAATTCGTATTTCAAGATTGAACGATCTAATTCATTATTAAATAATGACAATTCGAAAACAAACAAGTAGAACTAGCAAGTTCGTAACAAGTTGAATAAACTAATCAGCTATGAGGATAAAATGTTGACATTTTATACCAGATGAAAACAACTAATCTAAATTTCCTCGCCAAACGTTCTTTAGTTGTTTGTATTCGTTATAGATCGCGATTGGTAAAGTGGGCTTTTAGCAGCCTGAAGGCCCTGGTTCGACCTCCTGGCAGACATGACGATACGCATCGCATACAAGCCCCGTACCGGGACAAGACAATTGCCCATTACATTCTGGTTTTCAGTGGTACTCTGCAGACATCAATCTGTGACGAACACAAATACCTAACAGCACAAAATCACCTCGATTCAAATATTCTTTAATTCAATTTATTTTATAATCTTGAAAGTGCCTCCACGAATGCTGAAGAACATATAGAATTAAATAAATTCACGGATTTCCTGGAAAGAAAAACGACATCTCTGTTTAAGCTAAATTTGTATCTTTCAGTTGATTTGTTATAGACTGAAGCTGGTCAGCATTGTTTAAATGATACTCATGATTCATCGTTATATCGAGGCAATCTGATCAAGATGTATATATAGGAATACAGACTGGACATTTTCAGTCCGTAACAAATCAACGGAAAGATAGGAGTTTATCCTAATTATATATACAACGTTGCACAAGCTTGACTGTTTGAACTCAGTAGCATAGTGGTGAACGGCGTGGAATTTGGTATGATACGGACTGGGTCCGAATCCCGGTGTAAACATCAACATTGAGATGCAGGTACATCCAGCCATAGAGTCCCAAACAAAACGAAATGCGCATACTGGATTTCACCTGTCAGTTACAACCCAATTTAAACAATACCTCTGTTTTTTTATTAAGTTCTGCTCCACTATCAACGAAAGAACACAAAGTCAGTAGATAGGTAAAATTATCTTTTTTTTTGTGAAGAAAAATACAATAAAACAAAGGCTTTGAATTTTCTTTAAAAAATAACAAATAACCTATACAGAAATTCTATAAAACAATGCATACACACACACAATCTCATTATGCAAGGCATATAAGGCAATGGAGGATAGAGAAGATACAGGATATTCAGAAGTGAATTCACAAAGAAAGACATCACTAGAAAGATGAATTGTATGCATTACATTCTATAACATATTGGACTGTATGCTAATGCAACTGGATGATTTGGAAAGTGTGGTATACAAGATAATGATGATGATGATGATGATGTAGAAGAAGTGATAGTAGTATAAGATGATAATTCATTCAATCGACTTACTCGCATATTAGCTTCAGCATAACGAAATTGTGCATTTCTAACTAGAAATGTTACATCTAAACCCCAAGACAAATAATCACAACGTAATTGTTGTTTACTTATACCACAATCAGTTGAGAAAATAACATAAACAGGTGAATTTGTAGTATTTACATTAAGACTATTATTGATATGATGAATTGATGTAGAATTCATAGTAGTAGTAGTAGTATTCATACAATGCATTACATGAATTTGATCTAAACGATGATAATGTAACATAAACATTACAGTAGTAGTATGTTCTGATAAGAAAAATACCGGTTCATTTTGATAATGTATACTTGATGAGTTCGAATCCGAATTCTATGAAAATAAATTAGAAATCAATAGGATAAAGAGGTGATATGGCTCAAAATCGTTGGCAATGGCGCAGGTGCATCCACTCCTTGTCTTCCTCCAAATTCTAATTTCTGAGCTTATTATAATTTCTCTTTACTGAATCACTTTTTATCTCAAATCTTATCTCTGATCTTTATGCCTTTCCATTAGTACTTACTCTGTTACTACCTTCCCCTACTCTGGGATTTAGTCCGACAATTTAATCTTTATCTGCTAATTGAGGCATGGCAACTTGAACTGATGTACGCATGTACAAAGTTCTACGTTGTAACTGACTGACTGACTGAGGACAAAGAGAATAAATTCAGTGATAATTTCATTTTTGAATTGAAAGTATACAACTTGGTAGTAAGTGACTTGAAACGATAGTTTTGTGAAAACTACCTTTAATCAATTACAGTGAAATGTCTTTTGTTAAACTTGCTATTTACTAGTTAACACATAGTTAACTTTTATTATGACCAAACAACAGAAATGACGCATCACTGGAAGATTAAACAAATCAAATTTCATCCTGCACATTAAGATTGTTCAATAGTAAGCAATAAACAACAAATAGACTGATAATAAGTGTTCATCAGCCATCAGTTACTAATATCATATGATGAGATAGAGATGAAAATAAAAGATGCTTGTTTAAATGAATATTTAAAATCAACACCTAGACGAAGATGAGGAGACAATACTCATCTGTATCATTTGAATCAGTTCTATCTAACACAAAGTATCCAATCAATTATTACAATTATCAAAAGGACGTAGTCAAGTGATTGAAACACGGATTCTACATATATTTAGCCACCCACCGCCTATTACTACCTTGTTTTACAGACAAAATTAAAGAATTGTAAGATCAGTTAAACTAGAAAGTAGCATGATTACATAAAGTTTCTGAATGCTGATCTGAGTGAAATTGTATGAGGTCCACGAGATTACATTAACTAAGTATTGAAAACTCTATAGGACGCAACTCAAAGTCGATTGCATATTATCTATATCCGACTGTACTTTTACTACCATACATGTTACTATAACTTATACTACTATTTATCTAGGGTTAAAAGTGTTTGAAAATGTGAACAGATGAGTGTATGAGTCGAGTTCAGAAAAAGTGAAATTTACTGACAAGAGTAAGCAATCTGCAAAATGCCCTTAAATGAATTACTCGATTATTACTGATCCAGTAATTCAAAAACTAGCCAACTTGAAACCAGCTACTATAAAGTATTTATATACTTTTTAGGAGGATAATGAAACAAATGAAATAAAGTCATTTTATTAAACTTAATCAATGTTAGATAATTGTTAAGTGAAGCGTATGCAACAAACGGATATGCCAGGCACCTAAAGAAGATTGATTATCTGCGAGAATTGTTTTTCTGTCGACTATTTTGGTTGTATGCAAAGTGAACATTTTATTTATATTCGTATTCATATTATTATTCAGTTCCTCTTGGCCTATCCTGATGGCTATCGCACTAACTGTTAATGTATCATTTTCCATTTATGAACTATGGCTAACTGATTGTGTACATAATGCACCAGTTCGAAATCACTGTAGCCGTTATTTTGTGTTGATGTTCGCTTTCTAATTGGTTGACTGTATGGTCAGGTTTTGTGCGCATATAAAGGAATATTTGAAACAGAATTCGATTTTTTCTGGTTCATTCAAAGGCTAACGTTCTACCTATTCTGGGCTGAGATCAAGAGGATAGCGTGCGAATGTACAGGGACTAGCTAGGCAATCACTGTCATTGTTATAACAACCATGCGAGCACAATACCATGTCCATTAATTGGTTGCATATATTCAACCATAGCAGTCATTTTTTATATCATAACATGGACGAATCAATTCTGGTCATAATCTAAACACTTATATAAAGCATAACCTTAAATATCAAATCCCTAACACTGACTATATCTATAATCATAGATCATGACGCTAAACTTTAGTTAAAAACAACTGGAAATGCTCTAAGTACTATTAATATATTTACAAACGCTAAAGATTGTGAATTCTGTGAACTCGTCATTTACAAAAACTGAGTTAATGTGTCCTACTACTTGAAAATAAATTTTAGTAAACGCGAAATCTCTATAATTTTTATAGTAGTGTTGATTTCAATGAAGGTCCTGAACTCAATCCCTAATGAGGTTATAGATTCGCATTACTGGAGAGTTCCATACTAGGAGAAAACAGTACTTTAGTGCCAGTCCCTAGTTATCAATTAGTGATATCAAATTAACATTCAACAATCTTCACAGGATCCAATTACTATATTCTGATTGGTTAATAGCCAATGAAAAAGAAATATCTGTAAGTGATTAGCTGATTGGTTAATGTTGACCTATTTGATTAATTTTGATTGGTTATAATAAAAATATTTATTAAGCAAAATATTTTAAAAATTTTATCATTACTGTTATTATTACTTACATTAGAAGTAGAATCTGTTGGATTTTTTGAAATAATCCAATTTCTTAATGATTTATCACGTATACACCAAATAGCTTGATCTGTAATTAAAACAACTACACCATTTAATTGTACAGGTAGAATATGTAATATTGATTCAGGTGAATTAAGTAGTAAATATCGAAGATATGATGATGATGTTGAAGCATTGAATGCATGCAAACATGGTGATAATGCATACATGTATAACATACGACTGAAAGAATAACAAGGATCAATATCAGTTGATAATTTATTCCAATGATTAATATTATCATGATCATTATCAATTTCTAAAATATTCGATGATGAAGATGTTACAAATGAATTGGACATATTCAATAAAGATGCATAATATTTCTTCAATGATAAACAACGTGTAGAATTGAATAAGGCAAAATGATGTATTTGTATTTGAACAATTGATTCATCTAAATTATAAATAGTTAATGGTCGATAAAAATATTTTGATAAGCCAGCACGACGTGGTCTACGTCTACGTGGACGATATAAATTAGATGGACAGGCTGCTTCACTAATAGAACTCATCATACCTGAAACAAAATCGAATAGACCACCAACAGGTTTTGTTACTGTACCTAATAAACCACGACCAACACCATAAACAAAACCCTGTTGAAAAAAATTTATGAATGAAGAAAACGAACAATGAATTATGTTAAGCTTAACATTTATGTACATTAGATTAAATTGCTATATAAAAGTGTATCAATAAGAGATGAACATTGAATAAACAAAAAAAAAACAGTCAGTTATGAATAACCTACCACATATATGCATACATCAAAGTCACTGCACCACATTAACATGGCGAAATCAAATTTATCCGGTGATATAATTCACAAAGAAGGAATAGCATAAACGTATACACGAAAGAATAATAGAACTTATTATCTCAACAAGTAAATCAATCAATGCCTGTTACCCCTCGTGCAGCATAGGCCGTCGACCAGTATACTCCAACCAACTCTGTAATGGGTTATCCTTTCCACTTCTTCCTAAGTGCTGTTCATTCTGCTATTCATGTCTGCCTCCAAATCCAGGCACAATATGTTCTTAGGTCTTCTGCCATTGAGGATTCCAAGTTAGTACATGCCTTGTGATGCAGGTGGTGATATCCTCAATGTGTATACTATCCACCTTTAGCCTTATTTCCACACTTGCAAGCATGTTGGTTTATGTTCTGACACAGTTGGCTGTTGTTAATGGTGTCTGACTCTGAAGTATTTCGCTCCGATAGCTATTTATTAATACCTGTATCTTTTAAATGATGCCCTTCGAAGTTCTCCACACAAGTTTCAGCTCCATACAATACGAATATCTTGACAATTGTATTAAAAATGGTGAATTCGAAGTTGACTGAGAGCTGGTTTTTGTTTCATTTGCTCCTCAGTTGTAGAAATACTGCCCTTGCCTTGCCAATCCGTGCCTTCACATCTGTATTAGCTCCTTTTTGTTTATCAACAGCACTGCTCGGATATGAATACGTTTCCACACCTTTCAGAATTTTGCTATCAAGTGTAATTGGTGCTCGTCACATTCTGCTATTCATGTCTGCCTCCAAATCCAGGCACAATATGTTCTTAGGTCTTCTGCCATTGAGGATTCCAAGTTAGTACATGCCTTGTGATGCAGGTGGTGATATCCTCAATGTGTATACTATCCACCTTTAGCCTTATTTCCACACTTGCAAGCATGTTGGTTTATGTTCTGACACAGTTGGCTGTTGTTAATGGTGTCTGACTCTGAAGTATTTCGCTCCGATAGCTATTTATTAATACCTGTATCTTTTAAATGATGCCCTTCGAAGTTCTCCACACAAGTTTCAGCTCCATACAATACGAATATCTTGACAATTGTATTAAAAATGGTGAATTCGAAGTTGACTGAGAGCTGGTTTTTGTTTCATTTGCTCCTCAGTTGTAGAAATACTGCCCTTGCCTTGCCAATCCGTGCCTTCACATCTGTATTAGCTCCTTTTTGTTTATCAACAGCACTGCTCGGATATGAATACGTTTCCACACCTTTCAGAATTTTGCTATCAAGTGTAATTGGTGCTCGTTGTTTTGTGTCCGAAAATATTGATTTCCCCTTTATGTAAGTTGAAGCCTATCGCTAACCAGAAACTAATTATTTAGAGAATAAAGAATGAACAATATTAACGTCACTGAGAATAATTTCCAGTCATGTCACCCAGTATCTCCAGCCGCTAATCACGATTATCATGTGGACCCCAACCAGATAGCCGGTATCAAACAACATAGTTTACACTAACAGTAATATTTCGGTTTGCTCACCCTTCAAGGAAACGGGAATTGAAAACTTGGCTGTTAATAAGAACATGATCAGCTATGATATACTTAAAGTGCAGATGAGATCGATAGGAAGGAATACGTCCATAAAAAGTTCAACTGGTCACCAGATACCTTTCAGGTCCTGACTATCTTTAAAAAACCGGTGTGAAAAATTGACGCATGTTATTTTCAATCATGAAAAGATTGAAAACGCTACAGTAAATGTAAATGCAGCAGGAACTGACAGGGGAAATCAAGATATATTTGAGGATCATAGTTCAGTTTCATAAAGTAGTTTGACTAATATCTGCTCTACAAAGTCTGGGTGTTGTGTGCAATACCATCTGATTAGTATTGGTCGTTGGTTGTCGCAACTCAGGAAAACCAGGCAAGTGTAATCATATTTATTGATTACCACTTTATAGAAGCAATTCAATAAGGATGGGTATATAGAAACAAATACTGACAAATTATAATATGCAGCAATACGGTACTTTAATCAGATATAGCAATAAGTTTTGCTATAACTTTACTAATCTAAGACAACATACAATAATGTAGTCATTTTGATTTAGAATTTAAGAGATTTATGGGTTAATAATTGTGAAGAGAAATAGCAAACTCACTCTCAATTGATCTTCTTTCGCACCACGATACGGTTGTGTAACTATTGACGTCATCCCACCAACAATACCATGCATTAGACCACGAACTCCTGCATTAAATGGTGCTGTAACTGAATTACTTGTATCAAATGATTGATGAGTTTGCTTCGGATATTGTGCAACTGACGATGATGATGATGACTGTGAAGACGACAATGATGGTGTCGAATTAGAACCAGATCTCGATAAATTCGACTTCGCATTACTATAAATATCGCGACATGTCAATTCAAAATCATCCAATGACTCATCAGTTCCACCAAAAGATATCTCATGATCATCATAATAATTTAAATCATAAACTGACTGTGGTGTTTGTAATAATGAAGAGTCAACACGACCACTGCCCAGTATAGCTGCACGTTCTTGTTGATGTTTATCATCTAATGATATAGCATTTAACAATTGGGAAACACTTCCAGCAACCTATGAGAAGAAATGTGAAATAAACAAAACCGATTTGAACTACACACAGCTACATGTCTTGATGGCATTACGTGTCCTTCAGTTGATCACTCTAAATATTACTACTATTATTAGTAAGTACTTAAACGATCCCGTTATTAATGCATTCGACTAGACTTTGATTTAGAGTTCTGCACTGTAAGCAGATTGCCTCGAAAGACAATTAGCTTCAGACTCAACATGATCACTAACACTGATATGCAGGTGCACCCAACTAACGAGTCCCGAATGAAGTGAAATACTTCATGAATTCCAAATTAAGCGGCAATCCATTATATAGACGGTTTATTCGCACATATCATTAGCCATAATGTTCAATAGGATAGAATGACATCACAATACCACCGATTCTGTTACAAATCTCAATACACCACAAATATTTTATCAAAATACATCATCCTAACTACAGACGTCAAGCCTAGGTAATTGAACATGTTTGGAAATCCTATGTAACATTTTGTAGATGATTCAGGCTAGCTTAAACAGATTTATAGAAGTTGTGATGGTAGCTACTACGTCGAGAATTGTAAATATATGAGAATAGTTATTATTTTACAGCTGCTCACACTATGAAAAGATTCTTATACATGACGTTCGTAAAAAAGTAACTAGGATATGGAGTGGTCTTGAAGATATGAGCCTAAGAGACAACTGCTTAATGTCAACCACAAAGGGTGTTACTCTAAATAGTTTTTGATGTTTTAACTCCGTACGTTTCTAAGGTAAGGTTTTGTGCATACTCTTAGGATTGATTTTTTATAACACTCCCATTATATCGTGGAAAGATAGTATCTGCGAAGATGCTAGTAGTATAAAGAGAACACCTTATTGTCATCAGACTCCTGTACGGTGAGCAGTCGATATCCCCTTTAGACCATACATTTATTACTTTAGTCTTACTACTCTTCACCTGACATGTGTGGCATAACAAAATATAAAGTTACGAGTATTCTAACTATTGAAGCTCTTCACAGTAAGCAACTATATATGGTGGCATTTACTTTGACGTGATAGTCGAGTTTGAATATTAATAAGACTGAATGAGCCACGTAGGATCCAACACTAGTTCTATTATGCCATACTGTGCTAGGTGGGTTGGTTGGAGACAAAACATACAAAACTTAGGTCCTTGAGCGAAATCGTTTGTGAAACTAATATCGCCAGAGTTTGTACATTTTCATATAGGATGGAGGCGGTTATATAAAGTCACTTGTAAAAACAGTATATTTTACTTTGGGCCATAGATTTTTGTCGTTGGCAGTAAGATTTAGATAGTAATAAGACTAATTAAACAAGGGAAAATAGAGCTATGAATCTTTATGGCTAAGCGTTAAATAAAGAATATAGAATCTCCAAACCACTAAAAAGCCAATTTACAGCTAAGCTGTTCCTTTATAAAATAAATCATACTCACTTTTGCTGCACTATCACCAACTCCATGTGCAACATGTCTGATTAAACCGCCAACATCTAATTCAACTAATCCTGAAATACCTGAACTTAAATCATTTATCAAACCAATTGGATTGCCAAGAAAATCTACTGATCCAAATATTTTAAATGCATGCGCTCGAAGTTGTAAACGATAATATGTATTAAGATAAGTTAATAATTGGGGAATAGTTTCAAAAATGTACAATTTTTCTACTGGATCTAAAATATGAATCAAAAGAAATAAAGAAAGGTAAGGAAGTTAACTGATATGGATTAAACCATATTGTTGAATGTATCACTTATCATGGAGAATAGAACTGGGATTTGTTTGATTGTGATAGATTCTCAACTATATTATTGAAAGTTCCTAAACATTGATTGCGACTATATCGCAACTAGCAACAGTAAATGATTCTAAGGAGTGTTTCCGCGTTTTGATTTCGTCAACCATAGTTACCTTCCATTCTAATGCGAATATCATCCATCGAAAATATATACAAATCCCATACCCCTAGCACCTCAGTTGGTGGACATTCATAACCTTACCAATTGATATGCTCTAGTTATTCAAAATACTGTGACTAAACTTAGTATCGATCATTCTGACATTCTAGGATAGATAAGTGGTGTTTCTGAGTCACCTATTATCAACGTGGTCAACGCATCCAATTATTTTACTCTATACCATCAATTCAAATAATAATGAAAATCAATCCTGTAGTAACGTTTCGCATTTTGAAGGAGAGAAACATTCTCAGACATGTTTGGATTGCAAAGTATCTATGTTAATAAACTGTCTATGCTGCCAACGGTTTCACCAAATAGGACCATGGCATCTACATATTGTAAGTTGATAAGTGAATCTTCAAAAAGTGATCAATGCCTGGAAAAAGGTTTCATAAGGTATATGAACTTCCTTGACATGCGTTTTTTAAGAATAAATATCATCATATAACATCTCAGTCCACATAGCAGAATACTCTTTTCAAGACAATGAATAGCACTATAATTTCCTCACGATAACAAACAGATCATAACTTTATCAGAGGAACAAACTCAGAACCGTCAGTTTTGCATAGTTTCATCTGTTTTAAAGTCACATTTATTCATGACCTTTGTTGTTATGTGCATTACATCATACTACTCAATTAGCTACAATATTTTATATTTATTTAGAATTGGTCATGCTTGTTTCTATTCCGTGTATACATTTGCGACAATGTAACCAATTCCTAGCCATGTCACCCGGTGCATGCAGCCATTAATCGCGATTATGACGCGGACCTCAGTCAGGTAATCTGCATCAAATAACATGGCATAGAACAATAGTCAACGATTTTACGAACTGACGTTACTATTAATCTCAGTGCCGTTAGTTCTCGTAGTGTGTTTTCAAAATAGTTAAGGAGAATTTGTAGGTAGTTCAATTTTCCAATAAGAAATCTGCAAATTAAGACTAAGAATATCAGAAATAGACATCTGATGAATATTTATTCCTTTAAAGTGTGTTGTTAGCCACCTGTGATGTCCTTTCGCTTAGATCTCACTGTATTACTCACAATAAGTCATCCGACATTTTGTATAGAGGCGTGAGTACACAGTGCGAATTTTAGGACATCATTAAGCAATTAAAACAAAACAAAAGACTAAAAACGTAACTTATTGAGATATTTAGAAAAACTGATAGCCCAAGCTTTTCACCATCCATTCTACTCCCATACAATAATCGTACCATGAAAGAGACAGTGGATGGTGATAAGTAATACATTCCTCAGCAATATCAGTCGATAGGAGAGGGGTTACAATTTTATTGATTAGTTATTTGTTAATAAGAATCATTAAATAACGTCTCTGAAACAAACTTTTACTGACTTCATTCGATTAGATCAAGTAAGTTTCATAATGAAAACAAACAAACAAACCAAATATTAATAATTCTCAAACCATGTTAACATAATAATCAACTTACCTAATTGTATTTCTGCACCAGTAAAACTCATTAATGATGGAAGTAGACGTTTAGCACCAGATAAATATGAATCAGTTAATGAACTTTTAGCTGTTTGTACACTTAATTTCATGTGTATTGGACTAATGATGAACTGATCAAACCAGAATATTTTATGTTCTGATTTAGTGTACAACAATGTATGTTTTCTAAAATAAAATGATGAATGAAGTATAATCAAAAAACGTATAAGAATGATACAAAATTACAGTATATTTCATGTATTTGTAATCTACATGTAATCCAAGTGATGAAATCCAGAGAATGTTCAATACATCGAAGTCGATGTGCTGTGTTTCTATGAGTTTAATAGTGATAGTAAGATTAATCGATTTCTTTTAGGTGTATATGTCGATTCGACTGTAAAATGATTGTGAAGAGTGATAGGGTACGAAAGAATATAGAACTGGAAATAACTTTCTTAGCATCCGATTAGTCAAGATTTGATCTCATGGCAAGAGGCTCAGATATCGAATTAGAATGAGGGTGATACAGTTCATAATCAATCTTAATCATTCAGATGCATTAACATTAATGGTTCCTTAAACCTAGAGCTTTAATATAACTATATACATTTCTTTGAACGAATTAATTCTTTAGTACCGAATCATGTTCTGTATGAGCAATTTTTGTTTACTAAAATTGATTTTTCAATTACTTCGATGTTCATCATGCACATTGGGTGTGGTGACTAGAACCAATGACTATGTATCAAGTTCAACGTAGGGCATGGTTGACTGACTGGTATCGTGCAGTAAGTAAAATGGGTGGAGTCTAACTTTCCATGATCGCGAATCCCATTTATGTGTATAAAAGGAAAGATTAATTACAATTCTATACCAACCTACTGTCAGTTGAAGTCAATCCTCTTTCAGTAAGCTTATCACGTTAGACCAATTGTCTACAAAAATCCGTTAGACTTCAATCGTTTGATAGACATCCTACTTGACTTGCCCTTCGTACTAGTTAAAACTTTCGAGAAAACCAGAGCTAAAAAAATTCTTTTAAGTGATATAGTAACATTGCCCAAGTGGGTGGAGGAAAGTAACTAAAGATCAGGTGTTTGGTTCTAATGACATTAACCCACCACTCTACAGTTACTACTACTACTACTACTTATATAGGGAGTAAGTAATAAAAACAACAATGAAGAAAAAAGCCACTAGTAACTGTTAACCTACTTGTTTATTAAATTGTGAACTGATGAATCTTTCAATGTATCAGATGAAGCAGTCAAAAAAGCAGAGGAATTATTGAACTCATCGGTATCTTCTGTGTTGACATCATCCTCAAAAGCATGTTGATAAAATTGAATTAATTTAAGTAAGAGAAGTTCTTCTGCTTGTACATTCAATGGGCTTACATCAACCTATGATAGCAAGACGAAGAGCAAAAAAGGAAGTATACTGAAAAAGATTGAAGTAAAGTATATAACCACGTTAATAGTCAAAGCTAGGACCTTAGGGTTGACAGGTAGTGTCATCCTTTGGTCAATAGCTGTTATCACCAAATAACTAGGGATCGATGTACTTGTTAAAATGCATACTTTATGATGTTAAAACTGCTGAGGAGTTACGAGCTAGAACAAAATAGCTATCTAGCCCTTTCTAGTTTTAATTTTACCCAAACGAGATCAATCTGCGGTGAATCCTTTTCACTACTAAGTTTTATTAGATCTGTTTTAAAATTACAATTGACGTTTATAATTAAATTGTATTTATGCCCTCCCATTGATAAACCCATGGATCAGTGCATGTGAGAATAAGTGTATCCTAAATGAATTATCGCAATACAATGTTGGTTCGAAGGTATAATCAAAGTTGAATGATGCTGGTGTTCATTCCGCGACTGTGGGATACATATCCTGTGGATGAGTCTCAAAAATGACGAAGTGATAGTCCTAGATTTTACTTTTAAGTTACACATCATAAATCAATACGACTGGTATTATTATTATTCCCACACATTTTTCAATTAGATGAACTGTTTCAAACATGTATCGCTATAGTGGAATACACTTATCTACAAGTCTCGGTTGCTTGTATCAAGTTATACTGAGGTTTAAGCATAGGTTCCACAACCACTGTCAATTTCATGGATCAACTACCTCAATAAATATCGGCAAAGTATCAGTGTTTCGTTAGGGAATCATATATCTAAGAATGTGCGATCAGGGCAAGTACATTAGACTAATGACCAGAGACCACAGTACCCCACGTTTAAGTATTATGCAAATTTCAAATATACATATTTAGCTTTCAGCAACTCTTTCAAAGAAGGCCAAATGACAAAACCAAAATAGGAGCAATAAAACTCCAATTCGCAATCTATTGGTTAAAAAATCAAACATCCAAACAAATAAACCAATGCTTCACACTTTCAGTAGGAAGATAAATTTCATTGTCCAGTTGTTAAGACCGATGTAGGTGGCACGATGTTCAAATCTACCATTCAGAAATTACAATTCTGAAGTTTGAAATACTAAAGATGCTGTACAACAAAGTATTGATACCAGTTTACTAAAAATAATATACCGATTTACCCGAAATATTTTAAATAAATGAAGAGGCCAATCATTCTGTATATCATCACGTGAATAAGTGATTTTTAGCTTAGATGATAAATATTTAGCTTCATCATTTGTATAATTGGGCTCCACTACTTGTTCTGATAACATTGAAGTCATTTCAGGTTTATCAGTTTCATCAACAACATCATCATCATTATGATGATGATCATTAGATAGTAATCTTGTATTAATTTGAAATAGAAGTACTGGGAAGAGAGCACCAGGAAATTGGCTATCGATCTATAGATTTGTTATAAACAATGAAAAATAATGATCAACCGAAAGAATATATTAACACATATATCAAGTTGATGATCATCTAGTCTTAATCAGTAAGCAGGAGCAAATTAAAAACTTGAACATACAACAACTTCATGAATTAATACCATATGTCAATTTAGCTGCCTCCAACTTCTTTCAAGCCAAATCTTCTGCACCGACAAATTGTCCGTAGAGTAAGTGGAGGCTATACATATGTGCCACATAGCATAAGGATATAAATCAGCAAACTGATCGACTGATTTCTCATTTTATTCTAGGACCCAGTGAAAAACATTAGCACTACTCGCACGATGGTCCTGATAGGCAAGAACAATGTTTCGAAGACAACTATGATAAAACCACGGAATTAATTGAAGTAATTGACATGTTCAACTACTTTACTTCCTACCATTAGTTCCTGTGTTGACACAGAGAACTAACAGAATTGACGTTACTTGTTATATGGTTGCCCAAACGACCGAGTTATACTACTCAGATTATAAAAGTTTGGTTCTCTCAAAAATAAAAAAAAAGCAACCTTACGAGCAACGTGCTACTTAAGTGTTACAATTAAAAATTACATAATAATGCATTACTCCTTACTTGAAAACGGCCAATAAGTAAGTTGAATGTTTCAGACACTCTAGTAAAATAATTTTCATTTTCATTCGTGTATACATTATTGTCATCAAAATAAGATTGTGAAACATCTGGATGATATGAATGATCAAAAACATTTAAACCATGATGTAAGTTAGTTGATAAGCGATTACTGTTTAAAATATCACAACTCTGTATCCAACTTTGAGCATGTTTCATAGACTTTGAAGGTTCACTGGATATAAGATCAGTAGTAGTAGTTGACGTCGTCGCCAATACTTTGGAATAAGTACGAGTTAATAGTAAATTTATGTCAATTAATGAAGTATATATAAGCTCTTCGGCAAAAATTGATATTACACTAATTCCAATTCCATTAGGTAGTGTTAAATTAGCCTAAATATATTAAGGTGAGACAAAAAGAAATAGTTACAAACTTCAATACAAGAACAATTTAGGAATTCTTAAACGACAAAACATTCATTATCAAAGTCATACGTATACATCTAATTGTTAGTGATTATTAAGCAATCAGAATATAGTAATAAGGAATGTATATTGTCACTAATACAAAAATGTGTAGTGATTTTACATACTTAAAGAATTTATTGAACTTCCCTAGAAGGTTTACTAGATGAAAATAGAGTGAACAATACAACATGTGTATTTCAAGATTTACAAGTTCATGACACCTGGATTGTTAAACTAATTATAGATGTATAGATGTATTAAGTTGTTACTTAATGGAGTTTAGCGTTAGGACTACGGATCAAAATGTCAGATCCAGGGTAATGGTTAGGACTTATAGCTAATAAAATATTTTATATTAGTCTTAATATAATGGATAATAATGAATTGCACATTACACACAATATACATAACATATGAGAGGAGGGTTAAGGACCTCTCAATCTATGAATTGAAATACTGCTTTCAAAACAGAGAATACCGCTCTTATCGAATAATATGAAACTTGACAAAGGAAGAATGGGATTACTATGAAACCTACCTTAAAATTTGTCACCAATTTATAATCTTTTGTTTTAGTACTAAGACAATTTGATTTACATGACGGATCATCCGACACAGATTGATCCCACAGTCGATAAGCCTAATAAACGAGATATAAAAATAAAAAAAAGTGGAAGAAAGTAGGTGGGATAGGAAACGAAACATTGAACACAATAAAAAAAACACTATAATGTGATGTATACAATAGGGGATTTATCGGGTATAAAACTTATCAATCCATGTTTCTGTTACGTTAGACACTTTTTTTAAATGAAACAATCTAATCGGTAGTTATCCGTAAACTTTATTTCCAAAGAAAGTATTATTTGCAATTAAGAATTGTAGTTTGCGTTTGAAGTAAACAAATCCCCCCCCCTCTTCACCCAGGTACTAGTGAGGATGAGGAAAGGCCCTCACGATATACTGTTCTACGGTTAGGCGCTTATAGTTTGTCAAATAAGTCCTACTCACTACCTTCATGCGCTGAGTTGAATGATGTTCACGAAGGTGAAAGGATGAAAGTGACCGGTAGGGACTTAAAGAATCTTGGTGGGCACTTTGAGTCTACCTATAGGAGTTTAAAAACCATGATTCTAAACCAATATTATACATGGATTCTGAAATCTCGAAAAAATGCATGATGTATGAACTTATTTTGGTCGCCGGCTACCATGAGATTGAATCTTCTAACGATGCTTTATGTGAATAAAACTCTTAAATAAAAAGCTCAGGGAATGATCCTCTACAGAAAACCACCTGTTTCGAGAATAGCACCCAGGTGAATCCTTCTCACCAAAGCGAAGAAAGAAGTTAGAAAATGTGAACCGAGACTTACAAATGTCACATGGATAAACGTCCACACTATCATGACTTAAAACGTACACAGCTAAGACCATATGACTAACAACTATAAATTGTCACTTAGGTCCTGCAGTCACGCTCTCTGGTCCACTAAGACTGAATATACCGTAGCTCTCTTTTTAAGTCCTACAAGACGATAAAGGTGACAACTGCTGTCAGAATTTTTAAGACATTGAAGAAAAATTAGAGATTAATCATTCAAAAATACACAGTACTTACATCTTCAGGTGTGACCGATGTTCTACCCCAACGTGGGTTAGTTCTAGTGCTATCTGTACGATACGTAGAAAGCTTTACAGCATCATTTACATCTTCATCTTCAATACATAAAACACGTGTAGCTTTATCTAAATAAGATGATAACTTTAATCGACCTGAACCGGGACGAAGCCAAATGGGTAGAATGACAGCTGATGTTATCGACGCACTAATCAAACGTGTTGCTGATGGACGTGGGCGAGCAGCTAGCAAAGTCAACTCATTAGTTAAAATATGCGATAAATTAAGAACATCACCGTTATTCTCTTCAAAACTACTATCCAATAGTGAAGATTGTGATGAGGATATAATATCCATTAAATCTCGGCGAATTTGTACACAGAACAATGCACTATTGACTAGTAGTCCATTCTAGATACATACAAAAGGAAGAAGGAGTTATATATATATATATATATATATATATATATATATATATATATATATATATATATATATATATATATATATATATAACTGACATGTAACTATAATTATACACAGGTCCGTGTACGCAGCTTTGAGTGTCATCCTTTGCATGGAAACAAAAAAGAATATTTAAGCATTAGAAAAGAAACGGTTGAAGTTGGATTCAGACCTGGGATCTCATAATTAAAGGTCTAGTATATTATACCTACCACAGAACGACTGATATTATTTCCAAATACGGATTAATGGTAAACATCAAAGTTTTTCAACACAAACCTTCATAATCGGTTGAATGAATTGAGCACATCAGTTATTTTTGAGATTTAAACAATCCTGGTGGATCAAGGTGTTCGACGAAATCTCAGCAATGATTCAGGAAACTCGATCATCTTTGCATCATATATGGAATAAGTAACATATTTATCTGCCAACCACAAAACAAGGGTATGCTGTGCAGGAGCTCACTAAGTATTAATCTACGACTGAAAAGCATAGGTTGTGAAAATAGAAGGTATATATAGGCTGTAGATCACTGATTATTGACGCTTTCAGAGGACCGTGTGCATATCATGGCCGAGAAAGTAATGGTGCGATTAGACGTGTTTGGGAAATATGGCAAATACATTAACAAGGTTGTAAGTGCTCACTGACTTGGCTAATTGTGATATGTATTGAGCATGCTTATCTACCACCTACTTCGATACACGATTTGGGTTGGTGTAAGAGAAGTATGGAAGAAAATTTGAGGAGGAAAAACCAAAACGTGGTCTCCGTTTATGAAGTCGTTGACTACTGGTCTAAGCCATGTTTTATGAGTAAACTACCTGGTTGTGTCCCCCCCCCCCGACTGGTTAGAGATATAGGACAGTTCAGAGTAGATTACTTTAGGTCTTTTCACGTCAATTAATCTTTCCTGTTAAACAATTCTGGTATTTACGCTGTTAATTTTATCCTATCATGCTGAAGTAATGGTAAGCCAACTTAAGCCAATGTACATAATTGCCAAGCTCTACGTTTTTTATGACCGCATTCTATTAGTCGGTCACTGTCTAGATCGTAACATAGCTAGGCGCTTGTTACGAAGTATCAAAGTCCTGAATTCGACAAGTGTTGAAGCCGTGAATAAGTACTGGTAAGGAACACTATACTAGGATGAAACAACTATTCAGTAATACATGGTTCCTAATAGTTATCTATACAAGCCTCGTGACATAAATTACAATATACATATATAACTCACTTGATCTATTCGCCATGTTTGATAAGCTTTTCGGCGTTTACTCTGTTTGGCAATAACAAGTTGAACAACTTCGAAATGTTTTAAGGTTTCTGCATCGATTGCCTCACTGGAACTAGTCATTTGTTCAGTCGATGATACAGATGAATCAACTTTACGATCGATATCTAAAACAAACTGATACTTATTTCTCGAATGTTGCTGCTGCCGTGAAGATCCAGATGATGTTGGAGTTGACAATGAAGTATTTTCGTGATAAATCAAACCATCATCAGATAATTTCCATAACTGTGAATGCCGTCTTGATGACTAGCGAGAAATAGGAAGAATATACAGTTTTATCAATAATTAACTTACCACGTTAGGCATCGATCTGTACTCGAACTATGATAGTGATATCACTCAAATGATCAATCAAGTAAGGTTCGAATTTGTGAATTAATTATTGAAAGCTTAATTACTAAACCACTAGGTTGATAATGGATAATTTGTGCATCCTTATCCTGATATAATACGATTAGGAAGGTGGAACGATAGATGAGTCTGTACAAGTCACATGTTGTTGAAAAAGATAAATGGAATATAAGCTCCCGATAAAAACGATGATTATGGTTATCCGTAACGTTTAAAGACTACCGATTGTGTATTACTTAGGTGTGTGGGTCCAACCGTAACTAGAATACTGTAGTTGCATTTAGTAATGTTCATATCAAGGATGAACCGAGGTTAAAGTGTTTGTACCTTGGGAAGGGAACAGTAGTTATTATACCTTGGACAACAAAACTTATCCAAGTCTAAACGTAATCTAATTCATTTATACGACATACGAAACAAATTATATTTTACACTGACACAATCTACTTGCGAAACAGATTTATTTCTGTGATGTGTATGGCATATACATGATACTGTCCCAAAATGTTTGTCTAGAATAAAGATGGAACAAAGCATAGAATCAGTTCAAGGAATTGTCGATTATTGGTCAAAATCATGTAAATAGTAGAAGACTGTTTGGTTGATATCCGAGAAGTTATAAAATCAAATTGTTGTAAACTATAGGTAACGTGGCTCAGAATCCATCGCAATAGCAAAGATGAATTCACTTCCTGAACTTTAAATGCTTAAATGTATTATTCTTCTCGCATCATATCCTCTGTGTTTAATCTCATTTTTAACTGTTGTTAATGTCACTAAGAATTCTAGTACTTAGATATTGATGGTGCTGTGGTAACGAAGTGAGGCGACTTGAACTGATGTATATATGTTTCAATTTATATCTTCTACAAGACAGACTTCTGAACCACAATACAAACTATTTTCTATCGTACTGCCAAGCCAGCCAGCATCGCGCGACGAAGTAGGTGCGTGCTTGGACACATGTAATGCATATCCCAACCACGTCAGTTGACAGAAATTCACAGCGTTGTCCACTGACTTCACATTTTTCTTAGTACTCTGTGTTTGAAATGCTCAGTCATTCAGTGATACACGAGTGATATTTCAACACTTCTATAATCAAAGGCATGAAGCTTTCTATTTTTATAGCCTATGTTTTGCATCCATAGGTTAAAACAGAGCACACAGCTGCGCTTAACACTCGGACATTCATTGATACATGGATATCTTGTCTGCAAAACAAGTGACGTAAGCTAGCAAGAAACAAGAGAGTTCTCTGAATCCGGGTGAAGATTCCGTAAAATACCGACTCACCATGGCTAATGAGATTTCCGAGATAAGTAAAGTGATCAACAAACTCAACTCTTCCACACTCCTTACGACCAATCTAAGAGAAAATGCAAACCAGTCCTAAAGCAGCATAACATACAAATATAACAGGCAAGATAAGAATGAAGTTAAGCAAATGCATAAACGAACAAATATTCTTTTCTACACAACTTACTTTTGTTGCACAAATAACATAATTCGATCCAGGGAGTACATCAAATACAAAAGTCGGTAATGATGAACTTCGTCTACGTAGTGAATATGTTTCAGTTTTCCCTGAAACAACAGGATCCATCAATGGTCCCAATAAAGTTAGGTATACAAAATTATCATAACGTAAAGTTTTACTAACGCCTATTTTATCTAAATTATAGATTTCACTAAGATCATCCTAGAAATTATATAGAAAGTAATAGAGCAGTTAGATAAATAAGCATAATATGTACAAAATTGAATTTAAGTTAATGATATTAAGCTAAATAGTTTAATTGAAAAGCCTTCCTTGTTATTCTGAACAATATAATCAGTGCTTTTCATGACAAAAAGGTTGAACAATCGTGAGCTCTGAAGTCATAGAGTAGAGTCTGGGACATATGTATGTGACTGAACATGTGACAGGTTGTCAACTACGTCACACAGACATCTGTTCAACCATTAATCGTGATTACCTTGCAAAACCCCAACCATGTACACTGGTTCTATCAAAATGACTCAGATTACAAGCCGACAACATTATGAAGTGATACCATATAGTTAGATTGCGTTGAATTTTCCTGCTTCTTACTCTTACGAATTTGTACTGAGATTTCGTTAGAGACCAACACACTAAGGCTAATTAGAGTTCCGAGATAAGTGAAGTTATCGCCTTGCTCGACTACTTCCCTCCTTATCTTTAGCTCAGGTGTTGACAAAGACCAATCCTGGAGCAATAGTTTGAATTTACGAGGGAGAAACGCATTCCGAACATGGTTGCATTTGAGCTTATTGCTGTCAAAAGATTATGCATCTTATCAGCGTCTTCGCCAAACAGGACAATGTCATCAGCATATTCTAAATCAATAAGTGGATATCCTGATAGAAGATCGATTCCTGAAAAGTTAGACTGTGAGAGTGTAAATAGCCTTAACAAGATCTATGTACTTCTGGGGTACGCCTTTCAATGAAAGAGAGAGTCAAATGCTGCACATGAAGTCAAGGAAAATCACTATTGTTGGGCGCCAAAATGTATGTCTATGTTCTAAAACCTGACGAATGGTGAATATCTGGTCTATACAACTGTGACGAGGTTTGAAGCCAGCCTGCTCTTCTCGTCTTTGTAGATCACGAGTTGAAGTTAAACGTCGGATATTTATAGAAGCTAGTATTTTACATACTACTAGTCAGGCTAATTTGTCTATGGTCATAACAGGATGATCTTAACACTTTCTTATATACTGAGACAAATAACGATCGACACCAGTCGGACGGAATTATGCCAACTTCCTAAACGTTAGTCAAAATATTAGTCAGCCTAATCGTGAAAGTCGGACTACCATAGTTAAAGACCTCTGGAAATAATTTATCCTGATACACTGTTCTGCCTTGCCTTAGGTTAGCTAAAACCTTTTTTGACTTCGACAAAGTCGGGGGATCTAAGTCGACTTTCCATTCTGGCTGTCTTAAAATAGTAGGAAGTTCTAGAGATGAAGGTCAACTGAACTGCTTCTTGAAGTATTCAGCCAATCATTCTAAACGTCTAGACTGAGAGCGGATAGGCGTTCCATCTCTTTCGGAGATTATTTAACTGACACTCGAATTTTTAACCCCGGTTTCTTTTATTAATCTGAAAAGTTATCTAGTGTTACCTATCACTGCTGCCTTTCCCATCTCTTTTGTTATCATGACCTACCACTGCTCAGGGAAGTTTCGCAGACTTTTTTCAATTTGTATCTGATTACTCTTCGCTCCTCATCGAGTTCGGAGCCTGACGGAATGAATTTTAAGGAGTCCATCAATTCAACAGAAGCCATCGAAATTCACTAAATTTTCTTGACATGTTGATTTAAGTCCATGATAGATATCACTGTAGATGCCACAGCTATTTGGACATTTTACCAATCAGTATCTAGTTGGGTCGCATCTTTATAATTACCTAATTGATTCTTCAGTTGTTCATGAAATATAATCTTGGCTGTCACGTTGATGGACTGAATTCTAATGGGTTTTCCTTTAGTAGTTTTTCTTCACCCAGCAAAATGCTAGCAAATGCGTGCTCTTACTAAAGCATGAGCAGAATCTAAACGTGTACTCCAAAGAAATCAGCAATTATTTATCAAGCCCCTCCAACGGTTACTAATTGCGATATGGTCTATTTGAGTCCACCGTTGAGTAGGGCTGGCAGGTCGACATGTTAGACGATATCGATTCTTATGCTTAAAGTTCGTGTTTGCTAGAAATAAACGATTATCTGAGAAAAGTTGTAGCGGACGGTCGCCGTCATCCGTTCTCTGAGCTGGAACACTGAAGCATACATCTGAATATCTTTTAGACTGACTCAAGTTACTTATTTGGGCGTTAAAATCACCAGCCATGAGTACCAAATCTGAGTGTTTGGCCCTACGAAGAAGATTTATGTGAAATCCATCCTTCACTTTACCCGAGCTGCAGTCAGTGGGAGTGTAGGCAGAAACAACGAAAAGACAATGGTGTGTCCCTTTCTTTTCGAATCCTTACTAAGCCATTTAGTCGGACGGCACATAAGCGACTGTTGACAGTAATCGATTCGAGAAAAACCTGTTCTGTTCTCAAACTTAACGCGATACCAACACTAGCTAGCCCCCAAAAAGTTGCTGTTGAGTCGCCAGGTAAACGAAGAGTGTATTGCGAGGGTTCTTTACTCTGAATAGATGAGGTCAAGTGAATGATCACGCTAGGATACTGTATACGTGTTTCTGAGACACAATATACATCAGTGGCGCGGGATTTATATGTCATAGCTAGGGAGGCTTGCTGCCCTATTCGATATACGACTCGTACGCTGAATGCACCAATATGAAGTTTGGAGCGTGGTCTTAATGTACTCGGGACATTGTTTCGTGGGCCGGAATCGTTGGCACTGATGACCGAGGAGGAAATTGAAGATAAAGATTTAGGCTTGAAGGTAGGGGCAGGATAAATGTTAAGAATAGAAGAAGTAGTTTGTGTTGTTAGAGGCATAAAGGTGGTTATCTCCTCTCAGTTGCCCACACTGTGGAAGGCTTTATTTTGATGTATCTTATAAACAAATCGGGTTACGGTTGGTCTGAAATATCTGGGAGAGTGACCGCAGTTACCAAGGAACAACTTAATGGGGCCAGTCACACAAGGCCTTCTTGAGAAACGTTTTCGTTGTTGCAGATCCATACTTGTTGGGGCCTTACTTCCGGAGACAGAAAGCTGTGGAGTTAGGTGAAGTGTGTATTTCTAAGGTTAACCTATTCTAACCCCACCTTCTTTGTGGGAAAGGCGGAATCGCTGCTATGCCGGTTGTCTGAGAAGAAACACATTACGGCTGTCACATCTCTGTACGGCTAGCAGTACGACTTCGTCCTCGGACCTTATATTTCTACATGAAGTAGGAGCTGATGATATCGAGAACAGAAATGAAATACTTTCTGCAACTGAGACTATTAGTTCTTAGAAATCTTGAAATGGGGCTGTAAACCAGTTACATCCAAAGCTTTATATTGTGGCTAAACACCAATCGATGTAAGGCGATCGTTATTAATTGTATTGTAGAGTGACAGCTAACTCCCATCAATCCTTCACTCCCTCCAAAAATTAAAACCAAGAAGCAGTATAGTACAGAGAGTGACTTATTGTAAAAAAGTACGTTAAGGCTTATACTGTGCTCGCGCAGAAAGGCAGTTTGCTTGAAAGTCTTTTATTGTCGTTATTCAAAACAATTAAAAGTAAAAAATGAAAATAAAATCAACTACCTGAACACTAAGAATTATCGACGAACTACCACATGGTTCTTCTAAAGCATATGGAACTGTAGATCCAGGAATTAAAAAAGATGGGCAAGCTCCGCCATTCCATTTATCAAGATTTTGACTACCGATTTCATTGTCCTTATCGTCAGTACGAATAGGATACATCATTATTACCGACTGACATGGAATGACGTAATACATTTACATCCTGACGATTATCAGAAGTAGAAGTAATACGTACTTTTGAATCGCCATTCAAATGCATAGAATCAACCACTTGACAATAGTATACACAGATTGGACTATGATTTTCAAAACGAAACGGCGGTAAACCATAGTATTCTTGAATTCGTACAAAAAATGTTGCTGACTGTAAAACAATAACTACACGGAAGAATAAAGTCGACGGGAAATCAACAATTTGATGAAAATGATTTAATCTAAAAGAAAAAGCATGAGAAGCTATGTAATAGGAGACCTGAGAACTAAGGATCAAGAGGATAAAACAGTGAATGACATTAAATGTATTCAATTATAGATTGTGGTTACCATGCAAACGTTAGCCAAGTAGTTGGTAACTACAAACGACCAATAACTTTATTAATTGACACTAGGTCTAGATTTGGCTAACTTACCTTTCTTACAGTTTTTATTCCTACTATAATCAAGACTGCAAGTAATAGTGAACAATGGTCGACCTACTCAACATATGTTCAGATCACCTAACTTAATGGAGATACACAACATAGTCAATAGATTGGAGCCTATCCCTAATATCCTAGATTTAATCTCAACGCTCTTTACACAATGATTCCAACAAATAATCTATGAAAGTCTTCAACTTTAAAAGTCACGTCTCATAACTATATAGTAACATAAAATGATTTATCTGTAGTTCAGACATTGACGCATATTATACGAATAACGGATTTCGATAACTAGTTAATTAACTCTTGAAGGAATAGGCGATAGTAGGAACATAAGCACATGAATCTAAGTTCACATCAAAAGAATTCTACCATGAATCACCACTTGAAGTATAATCTCGATTTAAGTATATCAGAATGACCATGAACATATATAGCATTATAACAGATTCTGTAACAAGATATCTCCTTCTTTCCCTCCACCCAAAAATTTTTTTACCTCAACATGATAATAAATGAATGAGCGTGATCTAATTTGAAAACCACCCGACCACATTGTCCACAATGGATTATGTAGATTATTTCTATCAGATCCTGTTAACAAATGATCCACGGATGATGATGAATTCCTAATTGCTGCACGGATGCACAAAAGACGATCTAATTCATCACTGGACCAATGAAATGCTTGACTACGATTTGAATGAATCACAATAGAAGCTAATAAAATAAAAAAAAGTGTTTTGATATTGAGATAATGCGGAGGGAATTAGCATATTAATTTACTATTTCATGTCGGCTGGTGCCACGAAGAATCATGGAACCATGGATAGTTGTTTTACCCTGGAATTTAATACTCACAAACCTATTAGAGATTGAAACTGAATTGTAGCACCAGTATTGACTGAATAGTTAATTATCCGAACTTAAGTCTCATCACATCTACTACAGTTTAAGAAACTAGGCAGTATCATTGGTCAAACCAATTATAACGTACAAGTTC
This sequence comes from Schistosoma japonicum, assembly GCA_025215515.1. Classification (NCBI taxonomy): domain Eukaryota; kingdom Metazoa; phylum Platyhelminthes; class Trematoda; order Strigeidida; family Schistosomatidae; genus Schistosoma; species Schistosoma japonicum. Next base: position 1,435,232 of record CM046065.1, read on the forward strand.
TTGAACTCTTGGTTTTTAACAACTTTTCTTTAACAGTTGATGATAATAACTAGATTTTGTAAACACAATAGGCGGAAAAGGGCGTTGGAACCAGAAACGTCTGCAGATTAAGGGTGCTTACTGATTATCAACAACTAACGAAATCAAAGCTGTACCATGAGGAAGTATTAACTTCTTAAACAGCTTATACAAATATAGACTTAATGGAGTATCGGCCTAATCTGATAAAAGATGGCTTCATTCCAACTTATCAATAAAATAAACAGATTTGTAAATTAAGGTAGACAGTAGCTTAACATTCATAAAACATAGACCAACTGATTATCTTCACCTACAATCAGTAAAACTGTCTAAGTTGCACGTGATGCAACTTACACAAATCATCCACCCGCTATCTACAGTGAAGAGTTTCAGAGTTACCGTATAGTCGACATATGGTATATGGATAGATATTTCAATCTTAGCCATAAGTGGTACACATCGAATTCATGTAAAGATTATGTTATTGAGTGACATATAACAAAGACTTATAATATAATTGGTTTGAAGTGTGGCCGCATGGTACTATAAATAAAAATTTTGTACTATCTGTGAATCAAAGTTGCGTTAAAAACAGTTAATAAAAAGATTGTTTAAGAAAACTATTGAGTAATTCTTAAACTATACTCGAAGAAAACTCATTATCAGTCAGTCAGTCAGTTACAACGTAGAACTTTGTACATGCGTACATCAGTTCAAGTTGCCATGCCTCAATTAGCAGATAAAGATTAAATTGTCGGACCAAATCCCAAAGTAGGGGAGGTAGTAACAGAGTAAGTACTAACGGGAAGGCATAGAGATCATAGATAAGATTTGAGATAAAAAGTGATTCAGTAAAGAGAAAATTATAATAGGCTCAAAAATTAGAATTTGGAGGAAGACAAGGAGTGGATGCACCTGCGCCATTGCAATCGATTTTGAGCCATATCTCCAAAAGTCTCTAACCATTTGTTACGTTCATCGTGTGGGCCCCAACCAGGTAGTCTACATCTATTAACATGGCTCAGTCCAATCGTCAATGACTTCATGGATTGGTGCCATGTTTTCGTTTGGCCACCTCTAGCTTTCTTCCAGCCTACTCCTACAACAGACAACATTGCTCGTCGAGGTAGACGGTGGTCAGGCATACGCAACACATGTCCTAACCACCTCAGCCGGTGAAGATTCACTACTTCATCAATAGACTTACCGTATTTCCCTAGTACTCTATTCCTAACCCATGCATTGCTTACTCGGTTGTCCCAGCAAACACGAGCAATGTTTCGGAGATATCTATGATCGAATACTAGGATCCCACGAATATCCTCTATCCTTAAAGGCCATGTTTCACATCCATAAAGTAAAACGGATCTGACTGCTGCACAGTAGACGCGTCCTTTCGTCATTAAACGAATGTCTCGCCTACGCCACAAGTGACGCAGGTTGGCAAAAGCCGATCGGGCCTTATGTATACGGGCCAAAATTTCATCGGACACTAGACCGTTAGGACTGATGAGGCTCCCTAGATAAGTAAAACTCATTATAAGTAAAACTCATTATAAACGATAAGAATCTATTTAAGAAATTGAAATCAACAGACGAGTCAATTATTGTTAAACACGCTGTTACGGATAAATAGCTAACCAAAAACTAATAATACAAAGTCAATATTTTATAAGTGAAAATTGTCATTACTATAATCAGTAATGGAAACTAAACATGCTTAAAGAAAACAGTAAAGTTATCTAAATGTTTTACTGTTTGAAAACGTAAAAAATGGCAATAATTCTATCTATGAACTGATGATTTTACAAAGTTCACAATTTAATATTCACAGAATCGCCAAGTTTTCTAGATGTCTATGATACATACAGTTTACCTAGTAAAAACATTAATCAATCAACCAATGTTTGTTACCCCACGTAGAGCATAGGACGCTAAACAGCGTTCTTCGCCTAAAATCCCTCCTAGAGTTACTGCTGGACCCAAGGCAGGAGGGTTGGGCCCTGAAAATAGTAAGGTCTGCATTTTTAAGAGTCATGACATCTCACGGTGAAAGCCGAGTTTCATCGGAAGCCATGAGGCCAATGACCTCTCTGACAACTAAGGCAACAATTAATATAAGTACATGGAATGTTCTCACGATGTAAGAGACAGGAAGAAGCATCTAAATAGCTGAGGAAATGAAAAGATACAACCTGAAGATACTTCAAATAAGTGAAACCTATCGGTCGTAAGCTGGACGGAAAAGATTATCCTCAGGAGAAGTACTGGTATGTTCCGATTAAGAAAAAGACTCGCACACAAAAAGAGCAGCACTAACGCTGTCCTAAAAAGCACGGAAAGCATTCATGGGACGGGGACCTCATGGAACCAGGATCACCAAAGCACCCTTCAAGACAAAGAAAGAGGGGTTTACAATAAATATCATCTAGTGCTATGCGTCCACCAACAATAGCCACGAAGACAGGCGAGGCTGCTGTCAGTCATGGAAAAATTTCCAGTAAAGGACCTATTCAGACGAAAGATCTAAACGTCAAGGTTGGGATGGACAACATCGGATATGAATGTATCATGGGACAACATGAAATAGGAGAAAGGAGCGAAGACAGTGAGAGGTTTTCAAACTTACATGCTTTCAACAAAATGGTGACATGGGACACTATATACTCCGACAAACGCATGCATAAAATGTGATTTAAGACGACAGTTATTAGTGTATATTATCAACAATCTAAGCAGTATGCAAATGTGTCAAAACAATTAGCTTATATTTGACTTGAGAGTCAGTTAACCATCTAGAATGATCGCCAACAATTTAAAATTCAATAAATCTCTTCATAAATTTGTACTGTGCCAAAAAGATTATATGAATTTACCAGGAAAATTATTCACTGATTTTAAACAATAACGTTGTGTAATATTCAATTGATATTGTGTTAAATTCTCAATGATATAACGTGGCCGAAATGTCACTATTGTAGAAGTGGTTAATGAATTATTGGCATCCTGTTCAGTATGAACTTCAAAACCTAAGTACAGCATAGAAGATAAGCTAAAAAAACAATAGAAAGATAAAGAAAAGATGCACAAGTGAAAAGAGATAACAATATAACACAGATTATGATAGAATGGACAAAAGTAGACAGAACAGATACTGATGCCAACACACAAAATTAGTAAGAAGTAAAAGTGTTAGTAGGCCTACTGTTTAGATAACCCCAGTATTAAAAAAATATTCACTAATCCATTGGTAATCAATGACTTCTTTGACTGATACATTTTGCACTGATTGACGGTAGATTTCTTAAACCCTATTGCTACACTAATCATCATCACACATAAAAGTGGGTAGGCATACGTAATGTGTCCTAATCACCTCAGTCACAAACACCCACAACATAATCAACAGATTTATCATCTTTCTCCAGTATTTATTCTCGATAGCTCTACGAGACACAAGTGATACTTAGAAGACATCTATGATCAACTACTATTTACTAATGAATCTTATCTACATTGTAAAAGAGAGTAAACAACAGCAAAGCCTACACGGCATTTGATTAACGAATAGATATCTCGCGTCATCAATGATGTATGTTGGGAAATGGGCTTTCTGAATCCGTGCAAAGATTCAGGTAAACACTAACCCATCAGGGTTGATCAAACTTCTAAATTTTGACTCATTCTTAATCTTCTACATACAATAAATAACTGATTTTGCAGCCCATAGAAAGCAAAATTCAATCACGAAAGCGAACCAAAGAATGTAAAAAATAGACTATAGTTGATTTAATAAATTAGTGATGAATTAGTTCAATTTGAAGATGTTTTTATCACGAACCGATAGTCAATTAAGGTATTGTTGAAAATCAAGTAAAAGTAGACAATCGTTTCGTTCTGAAAAGGAACTTTTTTAGCAATACAAGAGATTAAACTAAATACATCTTGGTACGGATGTTTTACAATTCAATAATTTAAAGTATGCTGAGTTTCTCGATGTATAATGAAGGAAGAGAATTTCATGTGAATCAGCCAACATCAATGTTGGTCTAAATCTCAGTGCTTGGTAACAACATGAAAGCATCATAATTATCCGATACAACATTACATCGAAATCGAATAAAGCATTAATACAAAGGAAATTTAAGAAAAAAAGAAACAATAGACATAATAAATTTCTTTAGTAACAAACTAACCGATTGTTGTCAGTGTACACCTTCAACTGTAAAACGTCTACACCACGTTTATCTAATGATATTCCAGGTGACCAAGTACAATGTTTCATGTTATTTGTATGAAATTTATCATTTTCATTAGTAGGTATAACATCATTCACACTGTGATAACTAATAGAAACAAGAGGAAAGAAGAGAATGAGAGATAAAAGTTTAACCTTATTGTTTTGTTTCAGATGTTCGTTGTTTCCAGACAAAATTGCAAAAAACTATGGGAAAAACTACGAATTTCTCAAGAGTTTTCGACATCTTTAAGGTTAGCGATACAGTGAACGATGTTGAAGTTAGATGGAATGTAATAGAGAAGGATGGCATATTTCTACACAAATTTTTTTCAACGAATTGTTTCACTTCATTATGCTAAATTATACTGTTTACTATGACTGATGTCACTAAAACTTCTACTTTGGTACCCATGTTACTGTGCTCACATGTGGAAACTGGAAATGACAAATGTGTAGGTCTCAGGCTCTAGGTTGACTAGTAGTGCACCACATTCATAATATGTGTAGCTGACGATCTGAGAATAAAACAGATAAAACGTGAATAACATCAATGAAAAATAATAGTAAGTGCATAACATAGTAATTTTATCAAACAACTTACAATTTCCCAATACGAACACGTAATAGGTAACCTTCAGATTTATTAGCAAATGAGAAAAGTAACGGCATTAAAACACAAGCCTGCTCATGCTCTTCTGTTTGTCCAGCAGCCAGAATTGATGTTTGTGATGATGATGCCAACGATGATAAACCGAACTGATTCGATGACAATGATGATGATTGAGCAAATATTAAAGGTAAACCAGATTTATTTAGTAGACAGATAACAGGACTAATCGTTAAATGGCGTGCACCAAATGCTCTAGAACAGACGTGAACCTAAGAATTCATATACAGTAGGAGAAAAGAAACATAAAAAATGAGGATAAGCATTTCTATGTGAGGTGTGTGTTCATGATGTTGTTCAAAAATACATCTAAAGCTTCAGCATCCAACCATCAAGCTCATAAAACATAGCATCACCACTATGAAGGCTGAGGCCATTATTTGAAGTTAGTGTTGATTATGCTATTCGGAAATACAATGAGAACTTTCTGATTAAACCGTAGAGCTCACAGAACATAGCACTAACACCACCATCACCACCATGAAGGTTGGTAATGCTAAGAGTTTAAAAATGGAAGAGATTTAGTGTCAAACGATTATTGCTTAATGACTACTTGGTGAACATAAATACGTAAAATCAATTAGAAAATAACTATAAAAATATCCGAGTTCTCCCTGAAAACTGCTTTATGTTGGGTTGTAACTGACTCGAGCAATCAAAGAAGCGCATTTCGTCCTATTTCGGACTAATCGGTTGGGTGTACCAGTATCCCAATGTTGATGTCCACACTAAGATTCGGACTCAGTCTGCCTCGTGCCAAACGCCGCCGAGTTCACCACTAGGCTACTGTAGTGTGAACATCAACCTTGGGATGCAGGTAAATCCAGCCGATGAGTCCCAAACAAGACAAAACATGCGTCCTGGATTCCTCTTGCTAGCCATAATCCAACTCAAACATCACTTTTAAGCTACCGCTATGTCAAGGCAATCCACTCAGGATGCACATACAGCAATAGAGGCTGACCAGTTTCAGTCCATGATTTGTCAACGTAAAAATACAAACCCAATCTAACGAAAACTACTTTAGTGGAAGGGAATAAGTTACAGAAGGTAGCGAACTATAGTTAGGTATATATATGTTGACGAGCAAAGACGAAGAATTAATTTGTTAGTAAAGTAAGCGTCTAAAACGAAGAAAACGTTGTGATTAAGCTACCAAGTTCAGAGAACAAAGTATAAACAAAAAGCATCATACTATGTTTACATCATCAGATCGATACACTGACTACTAGGGGATGATGAAGCAAATGATCAGCCTATGGATTTAAAGCACGTATTACACGTGCCAAACAACCGTGTTATGATGACTGGAATAAGAGTAAAATGGAAGAAAGGTAGAAGCAGTCAAAGTAAGAGTGCTGTCGACTTTTAATCTGAATTGAATGATTATTTACACTTCTCAGGGTTTAATGATGTACCCCTCTTTCCGTTGTGAGAAGATAGTAACCCTAAAGGTGGTGAATGTGTACAGGAAGAAACTATATTTCTGTAACATCCCAGTACAATCACTAGACTGATTCCACTTCTGATTTCAATGTTGTTGTTTTAAATCTTACCGATTTACAAAACCCATCTACATGGAATAATATGATATAGAATTCGAACGTTCAGCCCAATATAGAAAGATTAGATCATCACGAAATGTATGGTTGACTATCATGTCAAGGCAGCAGCCACTAATGACTGATAACAAGATTTAGCAGATGCTACAGTTAAATTACGGTAACAACTTCAAGATAAGAACTATACATTGAATAAGTAATGTCAACAAACAGTATCGGAAAATATACTACGTTTAATAACTTACTTGTAACTCTAATGGTCTATTCAGAGTATCGTATAAACGAATAAGTACTTTTTGATTATAAGTATTCGTTGGAATAGACAATGTATCACACTTTGGAAATCCATCCAAATGTATGCCAAAATTGATAGTGGTCACTGGAAATAACTGAGAACAATAAATAAATATGTGAACGAAAAAAAAACATGAAATACTAGTGTTTTGAAATGCAACAAACACAGTCATATTCATTTATATTCCTAGAATAGCACACCAAATAGCCGTTTCATGTTATTATGGGATTCTGCAACAGTACGTATTTATGACACTACAAGATGTTGAATGTAGGCATTTTAACCCACATACAATAGTTGACATGTGATGTATTTTCTTCATAACTTCAGTCAATTTGTAATGTTGAATTATCATTGCCTAATGTCACTGATGACATCTATCTATCATATGCTCAACCTCACAGGTTAATACTTCCCATTGAACCATCCTGAATTACATTTTGAAATTAGTTAACTGAAGGCATGCAATGATTATTTCGATGATAAGGCAGTGATTAAATTTTATTTTTAGTTCTGGTTGCGTCGTGATTACTTAGTGCCAGACAATCTTACACTCGAGCAAAACAATTGTTCACTGCTTCTTGGCTTTTAGAAAACATTTAACTAAACAAGAATTTTGACGAGAATCATATACACATGTAAAACATTCTGTAACATGCAACTACTTTCCTATTCATGCATCCAACATGTGAACACAAAGTGATTTGTTTCGATGAAGAATTTCCAATTGAACTTATGACAGCAACATGTTAATGTTATTCAGTATTAACTGTTGGGAAGTTAATAATAGTAACTTAAAGTAACTGAAAGTTGAAAAAATGCACAAGTATAGGAACTGGAATATCATGATCTTTAGGATAATTATCGTTGGAAATGACAAGTAACAGATATATATTTAAGATAGCTACAAAAATATAATCTACAAATAACTATTAATATGTACCTTCACATCAAACATTGACGTTTATTATAAACCATTAAAAACAAGGGAAGGTTAGGTAATTTTTCGCCCAAATACGAGACTCTTCAACAGTACGTGTATTCAATTATAATTTATTTAAACATATGAAAATGGCTGTTTTACGCCTTGATTATATTTAACACGTAAACTCGACTATAAGTTGATGAAGTGGAATTTGCATGAATAGATTTCATAGAGAACAACATCGATACAAATAAAGAATACTTACATTATACACGCATGCCTCTTCCTTTGAACCTAATATACCACTAATCTCTGTTTTAGCAAAATAGTACATCATATCACAAGGTAACAAATTAGTAATTCTTAACACTGGTCCAATAGTAATATGATGTCCAGGGATAGTGATTGGCAACAAGAGTTTATAATTAGAATACCATTGATTAGAATACAATTTACTCCATTGAGGATCCAATGGAAATTGATCACGTACAACAGTAACACAAATATGAAATTTACTATTATTGTTTAAATTATTCGATGTAGACGATTTATTCAAACTTGGCAATAGATTAGTAGGATTTTGTTGAAATCGATGTAAGGAATTAACATTATGCATTGTCAGTGAACTGGTTGGAAGTTGACACGTTGAAATTAGTACAGCCTCTAACAATTCATCTAAATGAATATAAGAAACAAGAAGACAAATTTAAATACGATTTGACTTTTGATGAAAGTTCAATGAGTAGTAAAAATATCATGTTTGTCAAATCTAATATGACAACAAATTCAAGAAACAAACCACCACATGTACAATGTTTCGAAATTGTGCATTTGGAAAACAAACAGAACGAAATTCCGCATTTGAATGATCAGTCAATCAGATACAACGTAGAAACTGGGTATATGCGTACATCAGTTCAAGTTGCCATGAACCGATTCGCAGATAGAGATTAAATTGTCGGACAAAGCCTACTCAAAGCCTACGAATAAACTCAATTCTCAATGACCATGTTTCACATCCATAAAGAAAAACGGATCTAACTTCTGCGCAGTAAACGCGTCCTTTCGTCAAAAAATGGATGTCTCGCCTACGCCACAAGTAACGCAAATCGGTAAAAGCCAATCAAGCTTTATGTATACGAGCTGAGATTTCAGCAAACACCAGACCATCAGGTCGCCATTATCTGTTAATTGAGCCTTAACACCATAGGATCCACCTAGGTGTCTTTAGGTTTCGCCTAGTTTACCTACTTGGGCATTAAAATCACCAGCTACTATCACTACATCAGTGCGCTTAGCTTTACGGAGGTCGGAATGCTTTCTGCGAAAATCATCTTTCACGTCATCTGAGCTGTAATCGGTGGGAGCGTAGGCAGAGACAGCAAAGAAGCAACGGCGTGTATCTCTATCTTTCTGGATACTTACTGTCTGGTTTAGACAGACAGTGCATAAGCGACTGTCTATTGAAATCCAGTCGGGCAGAGTTTGTTCAGTTTTGAATTCAGTGCCATACTTACATCAGGAAGGGCTCGAGTAGTAGCGGTCAAGTCTCCGGAAATACGAAGGGTGAACTGGCTCGGTTCTTTATTTTCAAAAGGTGAGATCAAGAGAACGACTGTATTTGGATACTGTATACGCGTTTAAGAGAAGCAGCAGACATCGATGGGGCGGGATTCGAGAGTCATAGCCAAAGAAGCCTGTTGTCTTATTTGGGATAAGGTTCGAACGTTAAAAGCTCCGATATATAGTTTAGAGTGAGGTTTCATGACACCAGGAATATCGTTTCGTGAACTCGAACCATTAGTATTAGAGGCGTGATGTGATAAAAATATGCATGGGGTATTAGGCATGGAGATAAGAGAGTTATTAAGAGTTGATGGTTGGTTTTGACGTCGAACAAGATGACCTTGTGTGTTGTTAAAGGTATGAGGGCAATTTTCATTTCCTGGCTGCCCACACCATGAAAGAATATTATTTCCTAAACCACCTGAAAGGAAAACTGGGTTAGTATTGGTCATAGTGACCTTAGAGTGCGATCGCAGAGCCCAAGAGATAACTGCTTGAGACCGAATACACACGACCTTGTTGTAGGAAGCTTTTAAAAAGTTAGCTCCTTACTTCAGAAGGCCTTACTGCAGGAGACGGAAATCCGTAGAGTAAGGTGAGGTGTGACATTCTTAGGGTCGACCTTTTTCAAATCCCTCCTTTCGTTAAGAAGGTAGCATCGCTACAGTCAGTAATACGACGTCACCCTCAGATTTTAGGTTGCTACGTTTAGTATTATCGCATTCCAACAGACTTGCTTGGAGTGGTAGGACCTGAAGGAACATGCGTTCCAGCCAATATAGATCGGTTAGATCATCACGATAGGCAAGCCCGACCATCACATCAAGGTAGCAGCTATGGTCAGGTAATTCGACTGATAAGTATTCATGACAAAATGAGTAAAAATGGAATACAGAAGTAAAGCGTTAATAATGATAACAAAAAGAATATTATGAAGTGAAGGAACTAGATCATAAAAACAGTGATCATAAGTGATGTTATGAGAGTGAGGGCAGATATTAGTTTCTAGTTGCTTACACTGTGGACAGGAAACCCGGTGGAAAATGGTCTTGACAACATAACAGCTATGATTACAGTACCCACGGGATAGCTGCTTGAATCCTGTCACCGGTTGGTAAATACGTAATTTAAAGTTTGCTAGTTTATAAAGGCTTTACAACAGCAAATAGAAACTAATGGAACTAATTCTTACTCAGTAGGAAGACAACATCGCTACAATCCTGGTTTCCTGAGGTGACTGCATTCTCAGAACCAAGGTTTACTGCTTATCGTCTTACTACCGACCTATTTGACTAGCTAAGACTTGGAAAGGAAAATTATTCTGACCAGTATAGCTTAATCGGTTCATTACTATAGGGACGTTTGGTAATGGTGTAAAGGTAGGAGAAATCAGATAGTAGATGAGACCAGATTAGCAATAAAGACAAGGCCCACGTGATATACCCTAGTCCTGGAGGACGTCTTAGACTGCAGATTCAAATACCTAGAAGGGCATTGATTCTCAAAACATTATAAGTATCTTTTTCTAACCACCAACAAATACAAAATATTGATTACCGGTTTTGTGAAGACTACATCCAGCAAGTTAACAAAAATTCACTTCAACTAAGAAGACAAAACAGTTGGACACAATAGGAGGAATATTGTGAAATAACATCAACTTATTTTAAAAGTGAAGTGTAATACAAAAAGCTCATTTACTGGATACACATTCTGTGTACTTGGTTGCAAATAACAGTTTACGTATGGAAGTTAACAACTACTATTTCTTGATTATTTAAAACGGAGGAAAAGAGAGTTCAAAACTGTAGTTTAAACAACTTCAAAAACAACAATAGAATACTGAGATCAGATTGTTTACTAATGTGAATGGAAGGATAATCGAAACTAAAATATAAAAGAAGGTAAATAATGAATGCACTTGGGTTACAGTGATAGATTCTCAGTCACGTCTTTTCTCCAACTAGTGATCGCGTAAATCCCACAATGAGGTAGTCTACATCTACCGACAAAGTTCATACGAACAGTTAATGACTTTATGGATTGATGCAATGTTTAGATTTAACTGTACCTAATTATTCACTAACACACTTGCAAATCAAACAACACAAAGTGATGAGGTAGGTTGGAATACATAGTACATGCTGAAAACACGTCCAGTTGATGAAGATCTCTAACCTTATCAATCAATTTGACATCGGCTAGCATAAATACATTAAAATTAGCATTTGATTGAAAACAAAATACACTAACTTGACTGTTTTAAACTTGTCCAATCTATCATTCTTGTAGAAGATGCTATTTTTCTTTTCTCGACGAAATCAACAAATGACGATGATGTTGATGAAGTGGATATTAAAGAGGAATGTGGAGGAGATTTTGATTGTTCTTCTTCTGTAATTGTTTCATTGTTTTGATGATAATAAACTATACACCAATCAGATAAATTACTAGTAAATAGTTTACTTTGATCACTAATATTATTTATGAAAAATGATGAAAGATTTTGTCGATTCATAACTGTTTTTACTGGAGAAAAACATAAATTCCCTAATCCCAATGACATTAATCCAACATGATTAATTGATACAGGATAAGTACATCGTGGTTTGCAAACTGTCAAAAATATTATTGATCCATTCAAGGTATTTGTAAGATAATCAACATCATCATTATCATCAGATGATGACTGGTTCAGTAATAATTCAGATGATTTTGGCGGGAAAATTTCCAGACCAATATTAATACTTTGATTTAAATCATTTGTGATAGTTAAACCCGATCTTAAATAAATTACATAATGTACATTATGATCACGAACTATATCAATAACTAAACGATTGAAAATTGGCAAATGATACTTCCAACATTCGTTTTGTTCATTTTTCAATATTATCTGTTAGGAGAGAAAATAAAAAAATAGGAATCAATCTAAACAAGTGCTTAAACTGTGTGGCCAGTTGAATTCCATTAGCCAAGTGATGATAACCAGGTACCATGTTCACTATCGTGTTGAATTAACTTCTTGGGAGTCGATCATAAAGAACACAGGACCGAAATATCGAGTGAACTAGTATTCTTTCACTCTTGATTTCTAGGTTTAATCCACAAGACAGTAGTGCGATGTTAAAATCATATGGTAGCCGGTAAACAATACAGGTTTCTATACCATGGGTTTGAAATCGATGTTTTTCAAATTTTCACTCAAATGACCTGTCCTCTTTAGTCTGGTTTACGCACCGAATATTCGCTATCATTCCTTCGCTATGATAAAGGACACTTCTGCCGAGTGAAAACAGTGAATAGGAGTACCATAAAAGAGGCTATAAAACAGGTGGTCGTTTGAGGACATTTCGAGAAGTACTATTTAGTAATTGACGAAGTCTTTAAAATGATGAAATTATAACCTCCTAGGTCAAGCCAAATATTAACTGCTAGATGAATATCAAAATAAGCATACACAAAATAAATAACTTACCGGTTCAGCATTCTCTAATCTTTCAATAACACGATGATAAGTGCCCAGTCGATCTAATGCTATTGGATAAATTGGTTTCCAACCAGCTACTTGTACTAATAAACAGGGCAGTTGAATAGAATCGACATTAGATTCATATTTGTTAGTAACCATTGATGAATTATAAGCAAATGATGAAATTTTTATTGGCAAATATGCATGAGAATCAGGAGCAAGATCATTCGATTTATCATTATTATCATTTGTAAAATCATCGTCTAATATATCTGGTATAAGGCTAAAAAATAATTCGAAAGATAATTTTAATTTTATACAAATAAGTCAGGAAGGATTTTTTTTCAAGTATTTGAAAAGTGTTATATAGGGGCAAGTAATCGGAAATACAATCTGCAAAGTCCATATATCGCAATATGTGAGACCCCTACTGTTACATTGCATTTGTTGAAGATTTAGTAACTATGCTACTTGTGTGCTAGCTCAAAACCTTATGCTGAAGATACAAATCTGTGAAGCGCAATAATTTAGAGGTCAACTATTCCTAATCTCGTCCGTTTATTATAAGAAATAGGACTTGCTGTAAGGTCTGATTGCCTGAAGGAAGTAATTTACTGTTATCGCACTCTTTGGCAGTCAACAGCTCAATTTTATCCCATTACATTGAGTTTATTGTAAATAGTAATATCGTAATTTACTAGATCTATATGAAAAATTTGGATCGAAAGGTATGAGTGTTGCAATCAAAAAAACTACAATTACGTTATATAAGAAGTACATCCAAAAAGCAACTAGATGATTTCGGGCATTAAACTACGCTAGAAGAAAGTTGAGAGCAATTAAACCAAAAAGTGGAATCAGTTTAGAAAGTCACTAACTGTAGAACTGACAATCTTTCAGACAACATAGTTTGAGTCAAAGTGGGTGACACAGAGTGTGTCGCAGTGGTTCAGATTCATTCATTCATTATCTAATGTCGAGATGCAGTGATTTTGTACAGATTTGTCTTAATTTATTGTTTGTGCTTGTCACAGATTATCATTTGCATGCCACTAAAAAGGAAGCAGCACTTGATATCTATTTCGTTTGAGAATAAAACATCTTAGCTGTACATATCCATGTTATTTTAAAAAACAACTGGAGCTTACATTTGTGGTTTTAATAATGACTCCATAGAATTATTGTTGACAAGTTTATATCGTATACATGTCCCAGTTTTATTAACTAAAATAAACGAACCAGTGTTTTGAGTGGATAACAATGAAAAATCTTGTTGATTTGAGGCTAATTCATTAGTTGTTGTTGATTCATTTGTCTCGGTCTGTGACACTATGACTATCATAGTATTCAATAGACGACGAATAAGTTGTACTAATGGGACCGTCATATTTAATTTTAAACAATACTGAGCTAAAATATAAAAAGAAGTCAATAAGAAAGTAGAACATTTCCTAATTAGGAAAAGAAGTGAGCCATGAATAAAGTAAATAAACACATGACGACAAGACAATATAAAAACTGTTTGCACACATGATTGAAAAGAGCTATATGCTCACTAATGGATTACTTCAAGAGATGATTTCCAAGGTCAAAAAAAAGAAATATCTGCAACACATCCTACGTTCAATGAATTTAAGAAATGGTAAGGCACTAGGACACAGTGATAAGTAATTAATGGACACGGCGTATATTTATTTCGACAGAAAAGCTAAGGTTTAATTTGGCAATCGAGATTGGATATTTGGATCATATTGACTACAGATTTACTTGGTGGAAGATCTTCCATCTTCACATTCCTAACATACAGAGTTACACCCATGAAACGATGGATAAGAGTTGCATCCGAGTACGAGACACTTCAGCATAACATACTTATGTTCCCATTGAACACTCCAGCTTCTTGATAAATGTTTAATCTACGTCAATTCATAATGTGAAAGTAAATTTCAACACTCTACACGACATTGTTTGATTTGGATTCTAGCTGAAAAGCGGAATCCAGGACGCGAGTTACATCCTATTTAGGACTCGTTAGCTGCATATACTTGCATACAAGTGTTAATGTTTATGTCGGAACTCGAACTCAGTTCGTTTCGAGTCAAACACTCCAGTGTTCATAACGAAGCAACAAGAAGATCCAAATACATTCTAATCGAATCTGCACAACATTAAATCATGTATCAAATTCATACACTTTAACACTTACATGAACAGGAAAATGAGATATTTTTACTGAAATCTTGTTCAAATTTTTCTGACCAGTTTATTGAACAACTGAAAACATAAAAATAATAAGACGAAGAAAAAAAGTAGGAAAGGGAATCAATGGTACAAACCAAACTGCTAAAAACACCACCAATAGTATATAAAGATCCTAAGATGATCCAAAGGAAAGTTATGAGTTATAACGCAGGTCCCTACTCTTATATTTTGATAACAAGCTGATAGTAGTTTAAATATCAACTAACTGCTATCAGTGTAACTGCTCAAGGTTGTTTTCAATAGAAAAGCGAGACCACCTCCCATATAATAATCCATAACCGGACAGAACGAATGTTTAAAACATGATTTATGCCAAATCAAAATCTACTTGATGCTGATTTCAATAAGTCCATTGATATGCAAAAAGCTTATGTAGGGCAGAATAACCAATGTAAGTATAGTACTAGAGAACGATACTAATAGGTGGATATGTATCACCTCTGATCATTGTAAGTAATATCTGAAAGCAACGTACTATTTAACAGAAAAAATAATTTATCAGATAGAAGAGCTTTAAAATTTATGATTAAGCCTACAAAATCTTCTAGTTCTAGCTTAACTATACACAGATAGATTTCATCCAGTAGGCTATTACCAACACTTACACAATATCACAAATAAACATACTTCATAACTTATTTTCAATGATTTACTTTCAGGAGGTGAATACAAATAAGAATTTTGTACTCAGAAGATATAAAATGTAGATCAACAAACACTAACAGTCCACATCTTTAAAAACAAAACAGATGGACAGGTTCACTGAATGTATATTTTTTGGCACAGGTTATTACGCGAGCTTTAGTTCTTTCATCGAAAACCACCTTAATCAACTTGGTTTAATATTAAACAATTTAACTAGCTAAAATTTCATATCGCCTATTGTTTATCGTTGATTTATCAAGTTAAGATCATTTTCAATAAAAAGGGTGGTAACCCGTAGTAACTTGTGCCAATTATTTCCATGATAACTATATTACTAACATCACCATACCTCCATGGTTCCAGTACAGGTTCCCATGCAATTAAATTTTGATTATAATAACTACAAGATATTCCATTGCATTCCAGTGATGCTTGTAGAGATGATCGTTTCCAGAAAAATTTCATACCTGGAAAATACAGTGACAATAATAAGTAAGGATTACATAATTTATGTTGTTTAAAAATATATATACAACTTAATACGATAGAACAAATACAACAACCGTCTATAAATCAAGTGCATATAGTCAGTGGATGCATTTTTCAGAGCTAAGTGACTCAATTACAAAATTGGCTTGAACATTATCGTAGACAGATAATCTTTCAAATGAAAGTGAGCCTTTAAGGAATTCATCAATATCATTAAGTGAAATAGCGATTTAATTAATAAGGAACTGAAATTTCAGCCAATTTCTGAAATTCTTCTTTAACTATTTTGAATTGAATAACTGGGCAGAATCCTCAGTCATTATACTTAGTGTGTTGATAGAAGTAAGTACACGAATTTCTATTCAATAAATTAATTAAACCTAAAACAATCAACGAGGGAGGCAAAGAAAGACAACAATATCCACAGGATATATTATACCTACGGTAGCAAATGTTACTAAGAAGTGAAGAATCCAATTAACAGATCACCTAGAAACGAAGGTAAGTATTAAAATGTCACCATAAATTACACACATATGACTACATGGAGACAACCTCGAACATAAAAATTTGAAAATTACGGGTATAAAATGGCCCTAACAGTACTAAGGAAAAATATGCGAGTGTTTTGCTTTGGTATGAGACTCCATAACAATCTGTACACAGCTAATAAAATCCCGCGCAGAACTTTCAGGTTTCAAGGTGAACTCTTGACTTATACACCATTGCGACAGTAACCAATGTTTGACATTCAGTGATATATTATGCGATATCAACCACCGTTATTAATGGGCAGCTGATAAATGCCTGACTTGACAGAGTTCCACTGGTTACGTCTCCTCACTAGAGCTCCAAAACTACATTTTGAAGTTAATTCATAGTAGGCCCATATTGGTTATGAGTAAATGTTGTAAAGATGATTTAAATTCACTTTCGTAGAACAAGCTGACTTTGACCAAACATTTTCAGTAATGATTGGAAGTTTTATGGAGACACGGGTGCATGTTGTTCGAGCGTCATACACTTTGAAGAAGTAACTATTTCAGTTTTCAGATTAAACAATCTTCACAACAGTCAGAAATTATTATCAACACAGATTTTTCAAACATTTGATGGAAACCAGATTGATAGAAAGTCCGAAGATAGGCTTTAAGATAGATGAGAGAGCTCATAAATATGGGTCACTAATTAAAATGCTAAACACTCAATTGGTAGGTCGTAGTTTCGAGTATTAGACAAACTAGTTTCCAAATAAATAGTTCGGCATCAGATTAGCAATCATCAATCAAAAGTTAAAAAAAATAGTATGAAATAAATCGGGTTTCGGACAAAGATCTTGAGACTCTGCACGATAATGTAACCACGTATTCAATATGGACTTTAATAGTTAATTGATGTTAATTTTCGCTTACTTTCAACACAGACTTTTATCAAAGGAATTTCTTCAGATGACAAGGAAGACTGGAATGACGATGAGTTTCTATCGAATAGACATATAGAAAGTGCGATGCTGATCTGCAATATGGTTAAACGATAAAGAACAAATTAGGTCATTGTTATATTTTTGCTAAAATTCGATAAGACAAAACTATAGTACTTGACAAATGACGTTTTAGTAACAATTTTCATGGTTGTAAAGCATAGTAAGGCAAAGATTTCAGATATCAGGAAACGTGTTTCCCAAATTGAATAAAAGAGTATTTCCAAAATAGGAGAAATGATAAGGAACAAAATAATTTGTGATTATGGATAAAATGTTAATTGGGACAAATAGATATTACAAAGTCAGTAATATCTTCATAAAGATATAGTGCAACAGTTTGCATCTACTGTTCATGACTTACTACATGATCAACCAATCAGCATCAAAACGTGGTATCAGAAACAAGTTATTTTATGATATCTGTACATTACTTAAAAAAATAACATTTTTGAAGGCGAGTTGAAATTTTGATAAAATATACCAAAAAAAGACTATTGTTTCAAACTAATCAAATGTTATTTAAATTAGATTGTGACCGGCTAGCGGAATCCAAGACACACGTTTCGTCCTATTTCAGAGTTTTCAGTTTGGTGATAACTGTCCCAATAGTGGCATATCTTAACTCCACAAGTCACAATGTTAATCAGAACTCCAGAGGAATCTTGAAATTAGTTATACGTTAGCAGATTATTATAACTTAGTTAAAATGATTTTGTGGAAACTTATATGTAGTTCTGATGACTGTATTCAGTACAGAGTGGCGTCGACTGGATTCCATTAAAAACTGAGGAACACTAGAAAGATGTCTTATCTTGGCATGGAACTCCTCATCAGTGCATATACACGACTCTACAAAAAACCCGACCTGGGATCGTCGGGTTCCGCGGTAAATTTATAACGTCAGAAAACTGAGACACCTGACATCCGACGTGTGACATTCCTAACTCAAGTAATAAGCGATATATTTTTAAAATTTACATCCGTGAGACATTTTTTTTTAGCTCACAAAAGACTAGCTTTCGACGTAATTCCTGTAGTTTTAGCGGGAAAATGTGATGAGTGGGGTTCAACTGAATCGGGTGTCACGTATGACGTGGAGCAAACGTATCACTGAATTAGAAATATCAACAGTTGAGAGCCGACTCGGTAGTCTAATGTTAAGGCGTTCGCTGTGGAGTCACAGGGTCCTGAGTTTGACCCCCGAAGGGTAAGTGGATGCGAAATGCTGAATAGTTTCATACTAGGACAAAACAGTTGTTCAGTGCTTCCTGGTGGTTATCAATTTCATACCAATTTGTGATATCAAATTAACAATGAAGAAATACAAAAGCTTACATTGAAATTAATCAATTGTTTGGAAATATAATCAGCAAAAATATTTGGCCAAAACGTTGACAATAATGATCGATCACATGCATTTCTCATCGATGAATGTGTATCTAAAACAAATAAGGAGAAATAGAACATTGAAAAGAATTCTTCACAATACACAGATAGGTTATTTTAAGTGAGGTAAGACAGATACGAAGAAAAATTAAAACTTTACATACCATGGATTGTCTAATAGATTACTACAATTTTGAGTTTCATTACAATTTGATATTTTCCTACTATAAAACAGAACCTATATTAGATAGGTGGAGGACTTTTATTACATAATGATACACTAACCATTACAACCTAAAGTGATTCAACAAAGAATATAAAAGAAGCTAACATTGGTTAGCGTGGGAATTTTACCGAAGAACGCCAGTCCAGTTAAGCGACCGGCAAGTGACCTGGGTTCGATTCTCTGGTTGAATCGAGGGCATAAGTTGTCATTATGGGATCCCATATACGGACGAAGTTGCTGTCTAGGGCTCTTTGATTTGTAATAAACACAAACAACTAAAGCAATAATGGATGTGAAAAAAACTTCAAAAATACAATGAATCTCACCCGAAAGTAACGGCATAGTTCCCAGACTTACACCAACATTATTATTGCTCTGAACATTAGCTGATGACGACTTAGTCAACATTAGAAAGGAGATAAAATGTAAAGCGATTTGTATATCAGAGTAATTCGACGTGATATGAATGCTTGGCGCGGTTAAAGATGCTTGAAGTTGTAACTGCATTTGCTAACATAAAAAAATGACAATAATAGCAATTAGTTTAAACAGAAATATTAACGGATAAAACCACTAATTCACAGATTTATAATATCGTAGTCATTATAAATTATTCTACATACGATCGCGTAAATCAGTCGAAAAAGTGAAGCAGTTACTAATACAATGATAAAAATAACGACTGGAATGTGTTTGCATCTTCCTGTTGACGTACAACATTCTCTGTTGTATGCCGCCACATTTTAAACAAACAGATGTAATATACAAATATAGCTGATACATAAAACCGACCAAAACAAAACGTACATTCTGAATCGCATTTGTATTAACATCTACGAATCCATATTATTTCGGGACAATCTTATTAGAATACACACATCAAAAAAGACTGATTAATTCCAGTCCTTAACAAAACCGACAAGAAGATACAAACACATTTCTGGACTATAAACATACCAGTCTCATAAGTATTTACCATTTGAAATTAGTAGCTCAATGCAGAACCCAAATGTGTTTTACGTGAATGAACGGAGTTCAAAACCCTGAATTAGTACATAGATACAAAAATGGACAACAAAAAACACGTGTATGTTAATCATCACTTATCTTTCATAAGGAAACTGAGTAAACAATCCTAGAATTAGATGCAAAATACAATGGAGAGACCGTAAATCCATTGATAAATTTCTCGATCTCAACAATTGAGGTGACAAGTAGATAAGTAACATATGTCTAACCACTGCCTAGCTCAACACGCAATCCTAAGTTAGGCAGGAGTAGGTTGGAAGAAAGAACTGGTCAAGTTAAAATAAGACACCATTTCATAAACTGTAGTGATAGGTTTAGCTCACAATACGTTAATTGCTGCAGAGTTTACAATATGAAGTGAGTTTGAAAACATGAATGTCATCGGTGCTATTTGGATATCAGTACTGATGTGGTTGAATTTCACAAGTTTGATGAAACAATTACAAAACAAATAAAAAACTGAAAGTGAAACGTACGCTAGGATGTAAAAAGTTTCTTTGTCTATGTGGCAATTCGAAAAATACACCTGTAGACCATTTGATGATATCTGAAGGTAATCCTGTATTCATAAATGTTCCAGTCGTTGTAGATAATGACGATGACAGTTGGGATGAAGACGGAGATTTCCCCATTGAAGTATGATACAATTTATAATGAAATTTCATTGAATTTGGTATAATGAGTAGTGATTGGAGATGATGATAAATACGAAATTGTAAAATATCAGCATAAATTTCATCATAAATTTTTCCGAAAGATGAGAATTTACGTGCATGACGTGATAAACGTGCACTTGACTGAAAAAATGAAAACAGAAAATACGTCAGGAAACACATGTTGGTCCGATTACTTGTTCTACTGATACCAATACCTGACTGTCAAAATTAAACTATGAAGAGTGGGAACTGAGCCTATGACTAAGTAGCTTAAAGCCATCAAGTCACTATTCCAGAAAAAATTAAGTAGCAAGAACCAACAATTTATATTAATTAGGAGCATTATCAGTCCTTTTTGCTGCATACTACGTTTTCATGGAACAGTAGTGATCGAAGTATTTATTTTTGATCCCATCACCCATTATAATTGTATCAGGATTTAAAAAAACTTTCGAAAAATGGTCTATCCTAGAAGGGGACATTCGATGACTGTGTATAACCATCCTTGTCTCTAGAAAATTCTTGATGTCAAGTAGAAACATTATATTTGTAAGATTTAGCAATATGTATTTGGGTGGAGTGATGATATTTCAGCTGATATTACGATTGTGAAACATCAAATTCGGTGACCTGATCATGTTTTACAAATATCACCATGGTGGCTTTCATATCATGTATTATTTACTGATCCTACGGCTGGCTGGAGAAGATAAGAGGTGGTTAGCTTATGATATGAAATGATATCGTGACTCTTCAGTTCTAGACATGGTGTAATTCACTGGTAGTTTGAAACGTTACAGGTATAGAAACCGTGTTCGCTAATTTCAACTTAATCATCAATATGCAGAGAAATAAGCATAAAAATTTATAGATTGAAAACAGTTAGATAATTAATGGAGAGAAGGTACCAATAAGTGTAATGCACCTGTTTGTATTTTTCCAATAGTTACCCGGTTATATGCTTTCTAAAATGGACTTAAAATATTCTTGGCTGTTTGAATTCATCACAGATAGTTATCGGAAGGGTACTATTAAAATCTGGAGTACTGCTCGGACATCTAGACAAAAGTAGGAGGCTCAAGAAGCTAACCCCCAAACGTTTGACCTAATTGTTTTACGCACAAAGCAGTAAAATATCATGACAGAAAACCGGTAAATTGTAGCCGGTGGCCAAAATGAGCTTATATGCCATGTGTTCATTCAGGATCCTAAAGCCAATGTAAGCCAATGGTTTGAAAGATTTTGAAATTGAAAGTTCTATTGATTAAGAAAGGACTTAAACAAATTAGCATCATTAAGCAACAAACCACATGTTTAGAATATGAAACAATAATGAAAAAATATGCCTACCCATCAACAATTACTTACTTTAATCAAAAAACATGAATTTTCATAAGGCATACAAACTTCACAATCATCTATCCATATATGTAAATAAGTATCAGGTATAGAAGGTGAAATAGACGTCCGACTATGATTGTATATTAAATCATCTGAATATAAATTCAATTTAGAAATTGTACGAGTTGTATACGCGTCGACTGTAGTACGATCTGTGCCTGATGAGAGTAAGTTGCTTAATAAAAACATACAAATATAAAGAAGTACAGTAAACGAAGTTAAAAGTGTTAATAACAACCATCATGAAATATATGAACCACAAAAGGTAAGGTTTTAAAGGATAGGGTATATAACACTTGGCCACCTAGTTATAGGTTCCAACCTTGATTTACCTACTTTGTATGAGAAGTATGATAGTAACAACGCCAAGGACATACATAGGATAGCTGAAAGGTGAATATACGAAAACATACCTAGTGAAAAGTTACTCTGGAAATGATTCGAATGTATTTACAGAGTAGACTGCAGGGTAGCAGTCAACCAATCGTAAACAAAATAAGGTCTCGTATGTATTTTTTAGATCAAGATGTCATACAAAAACGACGAGATAAAGTCAACAGCATGAACATCAGAATGCACTTCAGCAAAAAGGAATGAGAATGCATACTTGGAAGAAAAAAGTGAACTAAAGACCTGGGAGAAGATAAAGAGTGAATACACAAGAAATAATGCATACGTATCGTGCCCACTAAACACTGGTGTCGTTTGCGTTTGATCTCTAATAGTTTAATCCTATCTTATTCCTGTACCAGCCAACAGTTTGAATTGTGGTAGGCAGTGGTTGAATATACGTAATATAAGTCCCAACCATTACAGTTGATGAACATTTATAACCTCATGTACACATCTGCTATCTCTGCCTAGTACTCTGTGCCTAACATCAACACTGCCCACTCTGTCCAATAACCTGTAGACTATGCATGTCTTCTATTTCCATAGCACATGATTTAGAGTCATAGGTTAATACGAAGAGAACAATTAAATGGCAAGCGAAAAGACAGATTATCAATATAACAGGAGGTATGAATACTCAAAACCAAATGGACCTTTCGGAATCTGTGCCATAATTTCGCCGGACACCAATTCATCCAATCCTGTCAAACCACTGAGTAAAGTGAAAGTGTCAACATTTCCAAAAACTTGTTTTGTTCTCCATTAATATATAGAAGATAATCCAGAATAATCATAGAGTAGCACTTTGCTTGT
The DNA here is from genome assembly GCA_025215515.1 of Schistosoma japonicum. Taxonomy (NCBI): domain Eukaryota; kingdom Metazoa; phylum Platyhelminthes; class Trematoda; order Strigeidida; family Schistosomatidae; genus Schistosoma; species Schistosoma japonicum. Next base: position 1,458,763 of record CM046065.1, read on the forward strand.
AAACGAAAATAAAGTCATTAAAAACATGCTTGGATTGTCGCTTAGAGCGTTCAGCAGAATCAAGTTACTAAAGCTTGAACCTCATCTCAGAAACGCTAAAGAATTAAAGTCCAGTAAAACCTATTATCCAAGTCATCAGTAGGCGATAGCATATAAAGCTATAGAGTAACTGAAAAGGCCATTCAAAGGAAAATTTAATCAATAAAGAAGTTGATATAGAAAGTATACCTCTGTGAAGTATATACGGTTTGCGAATTTCCAGTATACGATGACATAGGCGATGATATGATAAAACGTTGAAAACGTAATAACCAATCCAAGTCGAACATTAAATGAAGTCTCGTTGAAGAAAATAAAAATGTTGAATGTAACGAAGAGCTATTTGAGAAAATAAAAAGTTTCGGAGTCTTAAGTGCTTTGTCTTCATGTTGTGTTTCCTCATGTAAAGCAGACTGAGTAGAAGATGAAGTTGTCGTCGTAAAACTCTTCAAAATAAACTGACCTTGTTCTTTATCTAAAAAAATTATACAATAAAAGAAAAAGAAAGTTAGAAATAACGATTTCAAAACAGGAGTAGTAATGAAATCACCGAGTTAACTGTATTGTCATCACATGAGAAACCAATCATCATAACCATAGGTTGACTGGGAAACGCATAATTCTGTGCTTTACTAACACACTCTTGGATTCAGTTTTTTTTATACAAATAAGCGTCATCACAGATTAATGAGCACAATAATGTGAAACAATAATGACAGATTGGTGATCATAGAAACAGTCAAGTTTAATAAAACAACAAGAAAATTATAGGGTAATTAATACACCACACATCTGAGATTTTAGTCAACAACTGTAGCAGCGTCGTCAATGACTACTATTTTGGGCAATATCGGATAATCTCTGCACCACCCCTGGGACCCCAACGAAGAAGTCATGATGAACAGACAGAAGTTGGTATTATTTTATTCTAGGGTCCCATGTCATAAAATGACCCCCCATGTTTTTTCCACCCACGTTCATCTTCCGCATAAACTGAAGGACACAGAAATTCCTGGAATGATATTCGTTAAGTATGAACAGGCCACAGAAACCAATGCTTAAACATAGAAACACCAAGGAAAGGGTTGCAATTACGCGCAAACTCACATTGTCGAACATTGCCATTAACACAGAGTTACAATCAGACATAACTATTCTTTGGAAATAACAATGATTGGACAAAGAGACGCTGAAGATCCTAGGTGCAGAGACTAGGTTTCCCGAAAATAAGGCAAAACATGAAACTTGTAAATCCAACTTTGAATATCCAGACTTCTATAACACATGCCCGAGAGATTAATCACGTGTCACACAGCCAATAGAACTCACACAACAATCTAAACACAAGAACTCCCTTTAGAAGTGAATAAACGTCTTTTAAGCACTAATAGAGTACACAACCTTTAGACATTGTAGCGAAAATTTAACTAATAGATCGACCGACAGGCTGACATTCAATAATGTATATTTTTAACTTCTTTCAACTACTGAAGTGCATGTTGTAACCATGTTCATTACCACGGGTGCACTGCATGTATTCACACCTAATCATATCACAAAATAATTAATTTCCCCAAGTAAAGGAAAAAAAATGTAGCTTTGAATTAAGAATTACCTGTATCACCTGGAATTCTAATTAAATTTATATCAAAACATTGTAGTTGAATAGTTGTACTTTGGTTGGAAAAATACTCAAAAGTGAACAGTGCATCACAAAAGTCGATTATAGCGAATTGACATGACTCGTTAATAAGAAAATCATTCATTGAAGCAATAGTAATAGGATTATTAACTATGGCGATAGATGACTTTAGATAATCGAACAATGTAGCTTGAACTGATTTTAAACGAATGTCAACTGTAAATTTCGACCAAATATTTGATTCAGGAAATGGTTTCTAATAAGTAGAGAGTTTGAAATAGTCAATATTACATATTAATTACATTAATATAACAAATAGTTAACAATAGGATGTCGACATAAACTGCATCATGTAAATGAAAGAATAATACTGTGAAAGGAAGGGATCATTATGTTAGTCAAGATGAACGTTGAGCATCCCACACATATTCATGTCAACATGAGTTGCTAGAGCATCAGATCAACACGATAAGATTAAATCAATAACATGAATGAAAGAATCCATAGTTTAACAAGAAGGAATGAGAATGTATACATGGAAGAAACGTCATGCTTAAGATCGAAAAGAACACAAATCATAAATGCACCTAAATTGATGTAACTGATTCTAAGCAATGTCATCCAACTATATCTCCAACTACTGATGGAGGTTATCGTGTTTTAACGAAGATGTAGTATACATCTACTAAAATGTCTCACATCAAGAGTCAATCACTTTGTCGGATAATGATAAATTTCAGTTTGGTTGACTCTAGTTTTCTTCCATCTCAACTTGACTAATGGGAGGCAGTGGTTTACCACACATCACGTGTCCCAACCACATCAGTAGATAAGCATTAATAATCAAATCAACTAACTTGTTGAAATAACTGCCTTACGCATGTAGTGATTGGTTAATGAAGACTTAGGTAGATAGGTGACGAATTACAATTGAACGGATAGATAGCAGTAAACTACATATACTTAACTTTTCACTAACCATGTGCTAATTGTCATTCCGTAAGTTGTCGTATCGCATATAGCGCGGAAACAAAGATAAGGCCATCGTGTAAAGACTTAACATTCGACACTACGTATATCTTGAGTACAAGTTTTCTTTCACATATGTTTTGATTGCTTTTGTCGAAATACTTTCTGCTATTCGAGTTGTCGATTTCATGTTGTCATGATGATGTAATGGCATGGCAACTACAACTATTGCCCACACATATGCCAGGTTTTACCTTGTCTGGCCGACAGACCCAAGCCAAAACATAATTCATTCTTTGAATTTAATGTTACAGACTGACTTGAGTAAGAGAACCACTAAAAACTAGAAAACACTGAAGAACAGTAAAAAAACTAGTGTGAACAACTCCGTAATGCGCAATTATGACACAACTGGGAGATGGGTTAAGTCTTTCAAGCCTATTGTTCACCAGCTTGACCTTAAGACCAGTGAAAGAGAATTCAACGGATGGTATTTCTAACAATTCGACATCAACAGCCATTAATTATTTATTTACTTACTGATGTATCAACAAAATAAGATTCCGAACTTTCACCGATGTTACGCGACAATACACCCAGAATTAAACAATATGCATATAGGTCCAAGTGAACTTGGCAATTAGCGAATTCTCCAATTAACTTCCAGTCTGGTATTTTATGGACTTTATCTGAGGTTAAACTGTGCTCCAAAAATAAACTAATGCAATCAATAGGATTGAAAAGTAACTTGGCATTATTGGGACAAGATGAGGAATAATTGCTTCCCCCAATGGGTATAAACGATTGATTTGGTAAATGAATGCCAATGTGTTTACCATCTAAAGGTAAAAAAAAGAGCGTACAGAACTGATGACATACAATAAATGAGTAGAAAAAAGACATTATTATATGTATTTCTAAAATTTTGCTCAAAGCACCACTAGCAAGTGGTTGAGCTACAGATCCGGAAGCAGCATAGATAGAAATGCAAATAAAAAACTTCTTCCGATCCAGGATTATTTGATATTTTTAAAAAGAATAATTATAAGCTTCATTAGGTTTGCTATTGGCCTCAATACTGAACCATTTTTGATAAGATCTTAATATACCACTGAGTTTAACCACCTTTAGGATTCCGATCACGGGGATATGATAAGCCGACAGAGATCAAATCAAAAAATAACCACTTTATCATTTTAATACCCAATCTATAAGCCTCTGAAATAGGTTTAGAACAAAATGACGAAGCAAATGAACCTTATGTTTCAAGATTGCAACACCGATCAAGTTACGATCACACACACACACACACACTGTCGAATGTAAGTATTACTGACAGAGGATAATCAACGGATATCAGCAATCCTTCTGAGAAAACAATAATCCAATAAAGGGCGTCGAGCATTATTATTATAGAAAGACTAGGTTTCACAAATGTTAACAATCATATTCACATAAGAACGGAGTCAAACACGATCCACGTTGGCATAAATTTCCATAACTTTCATTAAACGTAGATTCGTCACAAACCCAGATACACAAAATTTCCAACTGCTTTTCAAGGTTCATCTCAGAGAACGAGAGTAAGCATAAACTTGGGCTGATGTATGTATCACTAAGGCTCTACTTCTATGACTTCGGATAGCAAGCAACACAAATAGCTAAATATCAACAACGAAATAATATAAACCGTTACTTATAATACAAGACATAGAGGATATATGAAAGCAGTAACTAAGTGAATAACATGATAAGCGATCGAAGCGTAAAATATTGCGTTTGTGTATAGATGTGGACACACTAAGGGCGGAATGAAATTCTACCTAGTTAATCTACCTAGTCTAATCTTATTTGAAACAAACCAAAGAGATTTACCTGGTGCACCCAGTCTTGATGTTTATGTCAGGACTCGTACTCAGTACACTAGAGTCAAAATCAGTACAGAAGTAAGTAGGTGAGGCTGACGAGTCACAAACACAAAGAAACGCACATCTTAGATTCTACTTACCAGCAATAATTTGATTTTAAGCGTACTTTCAATCAATATCAATATCATATCGTAGCAATTTGCTCGAGACGAAAATACGGAAACAAAGACTGATTAACTGCAAAACTAAAAACATCAGTAGGAAGAAAGAAGCATATTCAGAAGGTTAATATGTTTTTATTTATAAAAACTTTGTAGCTTACCTGATTTTTGTGTCAAATTATCATTAACTTGTTCTGCACAGTATAATGAAAACCCATGAAATTCCATAGTCATTCTATCGATTAATGTAGGATGAGAATCATTAGCATCTAATAAAGGACATAAGGAAAATATCATGATTATTTCAAAATGGTTGTTTAATAGACGAGATGATAAAACTTTAGATCCATAAGCAAAAATAATGTCACAACTTATCCCTAAAAGAATGATTATTCAGGGATACCATGTTGTTCTAAGAGACTGGACAACCACGATTATAATGGAAGTGTGGGAAATGTAACAAACTTTGAATAGTAATTTATACTACTTATTAGTAAGTACAAAATTACATAAACAATTTTAAATGTATATCGAAAGCCCAACAATAGTGATGACGGCTTAAGCCGCCTAACAAATAGTTTTTCAATTATAAGTGGTTATCTATATAAATTCATCTCAGTTATTTTTTATGGTAAGATGTTACCTCCTGATTTCACAAATCGATCTGTTTAAACATGTATGGTACCACAGAATATTGTAGATTCATGGTTGTGCATTTAACATATTTTCGAAAAGTCACTAACCATATCTCATATGAAGTATTAACATCTAAAAGGACTTACCTTCTGAGTTTAGATTAGAGCATTCTAACAATCCAAGAAGGTTAGTTTTACTAGTAGACCTATGAATAAGATGAAAAATATTAACAAAATATCATAAAGATGTATAGTGTTATGCAATAGAGGAATATTCAAGTTAAGCCAGGTCAAGTTTATAAAATGTTCAATGGTACAATGCATCACTTACAAACTATAAATATTTTATTATTATAAAAAGTCAGTTGACGTAGAACAACACAGTGATGACTTTTCATACAGGCTAAAGCCAACTAGAAAGAGAAATATTTCTCAAGCAAAAAAACTTCTCAGACCGATGATATAATTTTTTCCCATAACCAAATTATTTTTTTACATTTGGATGTGGATGCAATAGTTAAACATTCATACTTTCTCAGATTCTACAAAACAGAACCATCTACTGACAAACGACAATAATCGCATTTACTACACTGAATGTAGCGTAGACTGAGAAGTTTTGTTGAAATGTATGTACACGTTTCTTTAACTACGATTGATGTTACTACCACTTTATTGTTCAATCTGTTTGGCTAATAAATTGAACTGATTAAAATATGTACTACAAAAACACCTAAATAACATAAGAAAAATGTTTAGCAAAAATCTTACCGAATAGCTGAAAAAAAATAACGATCATCACATTTTTCATTCGCCTTCGACTTGATAAACTTTGATTCATTGTTGACATCCTCCTGGTTTGCTATATTCCTTAAAAATGTATTATACAATTTCAAATGATCAATATTAGCAATTAATACATTCGAACTGTGAGAATCAACTGGAAGAATAAGATTTAATGGACCGCCGTAAATATGGATACGTACACGTGAAGATTGAGGAGGAACCAAGGGAATCTTGAAATATAAAAAAAAACTACAATAGTCAACACAATAAATTAAAATGACGACATGATCGTCTTAACAACGATAGACATTGTCTGGATAAACAATATCACTAGAAAATGTGCATGTGAAATACAATTCGAAATACATTAAAGATTACCACAAAATGGTAACCTTCAATGAAATTATTGAATAATAGACTATTCTGTAGAAAATTATAGACTACTACTAACTTCAACTATCTCTTAAGCTCCTCTACCACCCCATCATCTAAACATACCAACTTCGAGCAGAGCGTTAGTCATTGACTTAGTGGACTAATTTAATATTTTTACTTAGCAAAATTAACGCTTTTCTCTAACTTCAGTTCACTTCGCCCATCGTAATAGGTGGTGGTTGATATATATAGTATGTCTCTAATACCTTGCACAAAACCTCGACGCTGCTCACTAGACGTTTCTAACGTATCCTGAAAGGACTGTAACCGAATTGAATAAAAACATCATTTTCTGTAGAGATACCAATGTAAAAATAAAAGCGACTGGATAATTAGGTTCAGTACAGTGTTCGGATAGGCAGGAATGTAGTCATACTGCATAAAACGTATTTCTCCAACAGAAAACAATCAACAATAGTTAAAAAGAATAACAACAGAACGACTGAAGAAAGTTCTCTGGGTATAAACTTATGATTTCAGGCTGTGAAAATGTCAGGTTATAATAACACGCAATTGTATTAGGTCCGATGTCGTTACTGTCAAACACAGTCCAACCACCAACCAACTATGATGGGTATATATTTAGATAGGATAGTATGAAAGATTTGCTTCAAAATATTTCTAACTGAATCAAGATTACTTCAACCCCTCCCCTCCAAGAATAGTATTTATATCATTTCTGAAAGAAAAACGTACCTGAAAACCTTTAACAGCACCTCGAGTTTGTCTTAGAAAATCATAATGTTCAGAGAAATTCATCAATGAATCGATGAAACTTGTCAAAAATGATTGTGTATGTATGTATGTAACTGATGGCATTTGCACTGAAAGGTATATATCTTGATCGTTGTCAACATCAGAGGCTGAATCGGATGATAAAGATTTATAAAGATGTTTAGCAGGTTTGATAAATTGAAAAACTACACCGGAAGACTGTGAATTATCGAAATTCTTGATAGTATCAACTGCATGAGACATAGTTGGCGCTGTTATTAATCGTGTCGGATATAAGTACGCATGTTTCTCTTGCAAAGCGTGTAACTAAACATAAAAACAACAGTGAAATTAGGGTAAGTAGGGCGCACAACAATTGTGACTACGCAACGAAAATTATAGTTCACCATTTGAATGTTATTAAACTTATTAAGGTTTGATGACATGTAGTCTGGAATGTATTCGGTAGTGAACCTTGCTTCAACCTAAGTTTTTTAACATTTGATATTTTTCTCTATGGAGGATTTGTGCTCCATATGAATCCTTAAGCAGTATCATCTAGCTTTACGATCTATAACCAACTACAAGTATAATTGGGACACAGAGGAATTGGTCGCTAAGCTGTAATGGTAATCACCCTCATCTAGTCATTTTAGTGCAAACAGAATTCTACGATCAAGCTGCTAAGTTTGCCCTACAGTCTCAATAAAAATGATATCTCTAACAAAAATAAAAATATAAGATCAAGTTTTGTCCTTGTATGGGTTCGGATTGATAAGTGTAAGAATATGTTTAATCAGTTACCATATACTAAATCAGATTGTCCTTTTTGGAAGTTACAGTAAATAAGTTTAAACGGCCTAAAATTAAATAAAGTACATAAGAGAACATAGTCAAAACATTCAGGATGATTACTGCATTGTAATATCGCGAACTAACTGAAGTTGAAGATTGGAACACCTGATTATATCTTAGTCACAAAAAGTCCGAATTTTCAAACCATGAGCTGAAGAGCTCCGAGCAACTGAAATATAACAGAAAATTTCTTGTTTTTTTATAGATAAAGATCTTTTCAGTTAATATCTATTAATGACGAACATTTAATCACCCTCAAAATGAATTTCGAGAGCAAGGTATAATGAGCGCTTTAAAATGTCATTTCTGATCAGGTAGGAAAATGGTAGATCGCTAAAGATTCTGGTTTGATAAAATCTGTAATGGTGCATAAATAGGATCCAGAAGAAGATGAAGAGTGAATCCATCTTCTCTAGTGATCAGTCAATCAACCAATGCCTGTTACCCCATGTGAAGCATAGGCCGACGACCAGTATTCTCCAATCAACTCTGTACTGAGCATTCCTTTCCAACTCATCCCTATGTGCTCTTCATTCTCTTCATGTCTGTCACCGATTCCCGACGCAATGTGTTATTTTGGCATTCACGATTCCATGTTAGTGCTTGTCTCGTGACACAGTTTGATGATTTCCTCAATCTGTGTCCTATCCACCTTCAGCGTCTTTTCCTAATTTCTTCCTAACCAGTATAAACATGCTCCAGTGAAACCGATTTTCAGCTATGTCACTCAGACTCTACACAAATTATTAAAATTCGACAGACTCCAATCAAGTAGTCTTCGCCACCCAGACCAGCAGCTAACGACTTTATGAATTGATGACACGCTTGAGTTCGTTCACTCCTAGATTTTTTCCAGTCTAACTAGCACTTTAGTCATCATCGTACATAGAGATGAGCAGTAATTGAGTATATGTAATATATGTCCAATCCACTTCATTAGTGATAGAATCCACAACCTGATAAATCTATTTCTCAATAACACCATAGTTTACTGCGTCTAATTTCTGCACAGATTCTTATAGTAGTCTAAGAAAGAATGATCAATCTACGTGAAGACATCTATGTTCAAATACCCCTAGCCTACGAACGTATACAAAAGGCAGATAATGTTTAGAAATAGATTTACAAACAGTAGCTTATATGAAGTCAATTATAATTTGCTTCATAAGAGCAAGCAGATTGATAATAGAAATTAAACAAATTATGAATGTAAGAACTCATCAACAAATAGATAGATCGTATACTTTATAATTAGGAGTATAGAAATCACATACTTGAATGTCATACATCTGACCTTTGATCTCTAAATACGAATAGTCAATAGGTAAGTTGAATGAAGGAGAAGAAAACCTCCTATCAGTAACATCTATAAGAAAATAATTAATATGTGCTTTCATTCCAATAAAAGATAACAAAGCAAGATTTGATTCTATATTGGATATATGATGAGGAGTATTTCGAGATTTATCGTCGACTTCTTCATCTTTCTCTTGATTTGAATCATTAACAAAACAGTGCATAGAACCAATATCCAATAGAAAAGCAACAATTGGATCATTCGATGAAATCGATGAATGAGAATCGAATCGGTGACATACATCTGTAAAGTAAAAGATTACAATAAGAATAATAATACAATTACTTCAACATAAAATACATACTTCTCTGAAGTTTTTTTAAATTATGTACTATAGTGATTTATCAGTCAGTTACCAATTAGTCAGTTCTAAACTGATTACCATATCATGATAAAACAATAAGATAAAATTAACAAGATGAATACCGAAGGAAGAGAAATAATGCGACAGTAGTAACAAGAGAATGATACAAAAGAAAAAAGAAGTGAAAAGAAATTGCCTGAAGAGAAAGTGGACCTTAAGGTTTAGAAGATTTTGAAAAAATAAAAGTGCACTTTAGGAAATAGACTCAACAATTCTTAAAATGTCCTCGGCTAATGGCTTATTTACTCACTCAGTGGAGAAATACAAAAAACTGAAACCAACCTATTTGAAACGACTCAGAACATTGGATGCATAAATATAAGTAAAATGTATGTAGATCTTCCCGATGTTTTGTAATGAACTAAAATTGATCAGTCTCTAGTGCCATGTGTGCAATCTGAACGGATTCCCTCAATATAGCAATAGTTCACAAGTATTGTTTGAAACGGTTTGTGACTGGAAAGTAGAACCCAGGACGTGAGTTTCATCCTATTTGGAATGAGTCAGATGGATATACCTGCATCAAGGTTGATGTTCACAGTGGAACTCAAGCCCGATTTGCTTCGTGTCAAACGTCACCGCGTTTATCACTAGGTTAATCAGTCCAGACAGACACGATGTGAGCATCAACAATGTGTTACAAGCATATCCAGCTGACGAGTCTCAAACGGGACGAAACGCACATCTACCCAATTCGTGCATAAACTTTTGATTAAACAGAGAGGAGTACCAACACGTCGTATTCAAAAAATACAAAAACGACATATAGATTAGTAATTTGTCAGTATGTAGATTACCATGGTGTGATTCCGGCACTGTCATTTGTGAGATCTCCTCTTGTAATCACATAAATCGAAAAAATCCAACAGTAATATCCACGGTTCAAAGGAAAGTTGTACATTGATTGTATCAAAGATAAATTTCCCAAAATATTTAGTCTGTTAACAAGAAAAAGGAAACATAGAGAATGTACTACAATAGATTTCTAAGAATTATGGACTAAGAAAGTATTCGTTTGAGGATATGTGCTTGAAATGAAAGAATATCTGACAGAAGATAACCTTTCACGACAAATAAACTAATTCCACAATCACGATATTTCCTTTATTCAGTGAGTCAATCGAACTAACAAACTGTGCTTCCCTATTATTTATTTCAGTCACTAAAATCATTAAGAAATACAAAGTGACTGGTTTACATCCCCCGAAACCCACTCAACTCTACCACTATTTTCTTACAATAGAAGAAAGGGGCTACAAAAAGTCTAGTGCACAAATAGTGAAACTCAACCTAACGAATTTTCATAGCTATCGGTAAGGAACTATTATATTCAAAATCAATGACAAAAAAAGAAGTATGTAGCTAGTTTCAAGTTATTTCTTGCGCTCTGTTGTTAAGCTGGCAGGTCAACAATCATCACAAGAAGAAATATCCCATGACACCATAGGAAACGGAAAAATGCACCCCCAACCACCACTACCAAGGAACCTACGAAGGCTGAAATTGGAAGAAGTTATGCTTATCCACGTTAACTTCTGAAAAAACAATAAGATTAAATAAACAAAATAAATAAATCTAACTTAGTGATCTGGAGCTATTAGTATGTTGCTCCACAAACTTCGCTTTCAATCGCTACTTCGAGTTGAAGGCTTAAATCACGCTCTGTTTATGTATAAATAAAATGTCTAAATAAATGAATTTTCAAATTAACAGTTGATTCCAGTTAGGCCGCCAATGAAATCAAATAAACAATTGACAGCTGTTTTAGCATCTTGAAACTTCGCTGTAGCAAACGTTTACGGCCTAACCCTAAATAATGAGTCAGCATCCACATTTTACCGAGTTATGATACTACGCTACATTAATACATTATATTAGTGGAATTCGAGCGGTCGACGATACCTAAAGAAACAGTTGATAACGTCTAGGAGCTAGTTATCAGTAAGCTTGATCAGACCATCCTAATTAAACAGGTAGCAAAGAATCTTATGATTCAAAACAAAATTTATGACTCAAAACTATTTGTACAAACACATTTGTTGAGCTAATTAACAATAACTGAGGTGACATGTTTATGTGGAAAATTGGTTTAGTTGTGTTGCTTTCATTTGTCGCAGGTCGATCACAACTGAATATGGCTGAAAATCAGGTAGCACTGGATAATTATTGTGTTATCGTGTGGGAACACTATAGCGACTATTTAATGCACAGTGGTGTTCAGTGTTACCAATCAATCTGTGATGAAATGTCAATGAAGAAATCTAAGTAAATAATGCAATCTAAGCTAAACTAATTTTGAAGTAAAAGAATTTCAATAATCAACTTACTTGGCAAAATGTTTGATGTTCATCAGATAATATGATGATGCGCGAAGAAATCGGTGATATCTAAATACAAAGACGTAGTCGATTAGCACATTCACGTTTTTATACATCTTGTTTACATAAAATACAATTGAAACAAATTGAATAAAATTTATTGCAAAGGATAATCATAAAGTCATCCGATTATACTTGCTATGCTCAAACACTAGTAACGATTTCATATCATAATGACCTGTCAAAGTGTATTTGCTGGAATATCTTACATTGTCGGAGTGATAATCGCAACCAACGGTGAGTGAGACTTAAATCTTATATTCGATCTCAAATTCTTTCCATTAGAACTAACACTGTTACTATCTCCACTACTCTAGGATTTTATCTGACAATTTGATCTTTATATGCTAGTTGGAGCATGGCGACTTGAACTGATGTACGCACAAATGAAGTAGCATAAACTTAAAGTTCACAAACGAAGTCACACTCATGACTGTACAGTAGTGTGATAGCAATCAAGAGTTACACTTCAGATTTGTACAGCATCTAAAAACATATATTCCGGCAACAGTAAGAATGGTATCATTAAGTATCTGTAGCATGAATAACACAATTCAGCTTGCATTCGTAAATTTTTGCTGTATATGGGGTCAGGAGTCACGCTCCGAGGTTCCCAAGACCACTCCTATAACTGCTCCATTGACCAAACTCTTCAAAAATAAGTATCCTATTTATAGATTGCGTAACTAGCAACCGACAACTACCATTACCACTTTAATAGCCCCTAAAACTAAGATGAGCCAGTCAGAACAGTAGACATAAACGCCATAATCGTAACATAACCTACATTGGATAGTTTTTCTCCAGAATATCACTAGGAAAATAATTTCAAGAAGTTAAGTAGGACACTGCTAAATAATTTATAAGCAGTTTAACTTAGTTGTTGAATTCAACCTTACCTAATTCTTTTATAATTATGAAAAAAAACTAACAGTAAATGAATTTATATGTATAGCTTCAAGTATCAAACATTTGTGTGTATGGGATGGGTTAGTGCCTGTCTAAACGTCTAGACTAGAGTTGGTGATTTCTAAGGAGACTGTACTTCGAACTTTTGACATAAAGGTCTGATGCGTAAAACAGTGCGGTAGCCTCAAAAGATCTAGTACCACAGTAACCAATAACCCTAATAGGTTCATACACCAGTAGTGTGGTAAAATAAATTTCTCAGATTTCTACGCGGACTATCCGTACCAAATGATACATGGTTATTGTGCAGGATGTCAGCTTTCATTATTCCACTTTGCGAACAAAACTGAAATAGTACATAAAAGTAATGAGTAGGAATTAAATGGTCCGTTGCTATTTTCGAGCTATTGGAAAACGAAATCGGTCTCTACTTAACAAGCCCCTCCACCACCTACCCCATTAAACTGCTCAAACTGAAGTTTCAGCACACTGCTTACTCAGCAGTCAACAGTAGATCGATCTAATCTAACATATGCCTAGAGTGCATAATACGGATAACTTACTAATCTAAACAGTAAGTAATATATACGTGGGTTAGGAATAGAGTACTAGGTAAGTCAACTGACGTAGTAGTAAATCTTCGTCAGTTTAGATAGCTAGGATATGTGTTACGTATGCCAGACCACTGTCTACTTCGACGAGCGATGCTGTCTGGTGTAGGAGTAGGCTGGAAAAAAGCTAGGGGTGGCCAGAAGAAAAACGTGACACCAATCCATGAAGTCATTGACAATCGGCCTCTAGCCATGTTAATTGATTTAGATTACCTGGTTAGGATCCGGGTGACGATCGTAGCGAATGGTTACAGACTTTGGGATGGCATGGCTCGAAATCATTCACAATGGTGTAGTTGTATCCATTATTTGTCCTCCTCTGATTTCTAGAATTCTGAATTCATCATAATCTTCTGTTTAAAGATTTATACATATACTTTTAAATTTTATCTTCGATCTATGATCCTCTCTATTATTACTAACTCTGTTACTCCCTTCACCACTCTGGAATTGAGTTCAACAATTTAATCTGTATTTGCTGAGTATGGCATAGCAGCTTAAACTAATATACGCATGTACCAAGTTCTATATTGTAACTGACTACCTGATTGATAGGTTTATTTATCAATAAAATTAATGAATTACAAGAAAACGATACATCAGTCAATTAAACTAGAAGTAAATGAATAAATAAAATAATTCAACTAACTTGATTTAATTCATTAACACTTTCACATGATAAACTTCGTTTTCTAGATTGTAAGTGTATATTTACACAATCATTAATTTGTATTAATTGAATTCCATTGTTGTTTACATCATTATGATTGAATGAAGTAGATCGTTTACGTTTTAATGAAGTACGCGTAGAAGTAAGTAGAAATTGTTGTCTTTTATCATTGATATTATTATCCTCTACATAATTTGATTTTATAAGTTGATTTTGTAAATCTACACCATTTAATGTGATGTGTATACATGATGGCATAGTAATACCATTGGAATATATATGAATACTTGATGAAAACGAGAATGAATCAAATGTAAGTGATGCTAATGAAATAGGTATGATATCTAAATCTGCAAGTATTATCACCAGAATTTGTGTACATTTTATAAATAGTCCAAACTCCATAGAATGTGTTGATTTTACAGAATGATAGTCAGTAGTCGGAAGCATTACACTATGTTCCATATATGGAAGCTTGTAAAAGTAAAGTACAATAATATATTATTCTACGATAAAACTGAAAACATAAAATGTGAAAGGTGTTTTACATCTAAATTGTAAAATAAAATGATGAAAACAGTAGAGAAACTTTCAGTTGAATAATCATACTGCTAGGTGTGATAACGTTGGCAACTACCCACCAATCATATTGAATGATATAACGTAACATATTGTGAATTGAGTAAAGCCAATAATATACCCTGACTGATTGACCTAAATATAACATGCTCTCCGTGAAGTCAGAAAGTTTGAAATTCAATCACCGGTAGGGTCGAGGATGTGACATTTGCATAGTACTTTGTGACTCACAGTATAATTTAATTATTTAAACTACGTAAATGTATATAAAAGGAAAGATACTATACTAAGAAATGAAAGGTAGGAAGAGGATGACCGTAAGGAAAATACTTTAAATTTAACAAGACATTAAAAACACTGAGAAATAAAAAAATACAGTTCAAGGGAAATACAGTTGATAAAAACTTCTTTCGATTAAAGAAGAGTTTAATAAAAAAGCTCAGTGGGATAGCTAAAGGCTGATATTCTGGACCATCTCTGATAAGATTTCGAACCACCACTGCTGGACTGGAAAAATGACGAACAATAATCACATACGCTGAAGCGCGTGTGCACAGGATCCTAGTGATCGTTTTAGGTCAATTTTAGCAATCTCGAACACACCTAGTAAAAAGGGGTGATTCAGTGAATTTGAAGGACTACGAGAACTATTTTTAAATTAAGGTCAAAACGTAATCACTATGGATTCCCGCAGTAAACATATTAAATAAATAGCATGTTGAATTTTCCGAAGAGGTAATGAGATCTAATAGGCACTAATTGGTTCATCAACTACCTAATAAGTGAAAATTATCGCAACAGTTATGTCAATTTCATTCAGGACATTACGTTCATTGTAACTAACAAGAAGCTTCATCAATCTTTTAAAGGTGACAAGAAAGTGAAAAGACGTTCAGATATGCTTCAAAGCTGAATGTGGTGACGTTAAAGATAGTTGACATTATCTTGATATAACAGTAAACTTTACAGTTTGGTGAAGATTATACCGTGAATTGTAAATCCGAATTCCTCCTCACTTCATCATATTTACTATTTGTTATCAGCTATACACGATTGCAGTCAAGGCCAGTTACAAACAATCTGTAAAATCGCAGGAATAACTTCGTGATGAGAACTAAATAACGTAGAACCCAAATCAAGAAGAGAATGCAGTTGACTACCCACCTCCATACACCTAACCACTTGAAACTAACAAAGTGTACATGATTTCGAGTCACTTAGACAGTAGGTTAAAGACGGTTCAAATAGCACACTGATACCTGTCGCAGACTGTGAAACTGAGTGACACAGGTTCGAAGAGCACGTTCCTTCAAGATTGTAAGTACGCTTTGTTGATGAGAGACAGATATAAAACGAAACTTACACCTAGAGTCTCTTGATGATTATTTCCAACTTCATAAATTTTTGTGATCTTTTGAGCAGTTAATAAAACTCTCATTACAATTCAATCTTGTTTAATTAAAGTGATCACGATGTATACTGTACTGTTAGTGCCTTTAAAACGCTTTTGAATCAACTTCACAATGACTGTGACAAAGTAAAAGTTAGCAAAACGTGTGTAGAAGCCATCTCTACAAGTGGAACAGAAATCGAATCTGTAACTTATTAACTGATATGTGAATGTTTATAACTACAAAGTCATTGTTATACATCAAAATGATTGATAGTATACTTGGTTGCACTAACCTGTGATAATACATCTGTATTATTAGGCTGTATAGATTCTGTATTTGAACAGCTAACAGCGTAATAATCATAATATTCCTTGATTAATTCATGAACAACGACATTTAGAAAATTCCAATTCATTTTAGTCAAATTAATCTGCACACTATGAATGTAGGCTTCTACAATTAACTGACTATTAATTGGCTCGGTAAACAATAATAAATTCATATTAGAAACGGATGAAGTTGAAGATAATATTGGAGAGTATGGATATGGTGGGTTACTTTTGTTAGCATCATCTGAAGTAATATCAGTGTTGTTAATCATTGAATGCATCATAGCTAAATCAGATATATTGAAACGAAATGACTGAAGTTCAGGAATGGGTATGGAAGGATATCGTGATAGATCACATTTCACATACGTTACCTATTTTAAGAAAGACAACAATGAACAGAAAATAATACTTTTCAATAAACGCTAAATTATTTGTAGCTTGCATATGTCACTGATTGATCCCGATTGGATACCACTGAAAACTACAGAACCTAATCGGTTGTTTCATCGCAGCGCTGAATGAAATGAAAATCTTACTACTAAACGCCAGACCAGAAGTGCTGACAATCAGACGCTGGCCGCTAGACTTGAAAGTTTTGAGTTTGATCCCAGTTATATATGCACGCTATCAACAGAAAGTCCAATAATAAGATGAAGCAGTAATTCTGTGCAATATGATTTTTTGTGGTACCCGATGGAGATCAATCTGTGAAGAGGGCAAATAAAAAACTAGAACCTATCTAAATAAAATAAATTGCATCAACTAGACACCATAATACTTCTAAAAACTCTAAATTCAGGAAAAATAGTACGTCATGAAATGATAATAACAAGTAGTTATGATCAGGATAACGCTTAGCATGAATCTGCATTAGTTCAAGTTAAAATATCAAATCAGTAAAGTGATGAAATTTATGAAATATTATTGTCAGTGGTAGTGAAAAAGAATAAATATAGAGAGTACAGTGAAGAAGTCATCGAAAGTAATGTATCTCACAGAGTCAAACACGGTAATCTGCATTTATAAATATGGCACAGACCCAATAATCAGTGACTTCATAAAGTGACCCCATATTTTTATTTAGTTAGCCTTATTCCAACTTCCTTAAGAATTAAACTTTGATTGCTAGAGAGACACTTTTCCTGAAAACCGAGCGAGCATTGTGGATCTACACTGAGCGATGTAGGTATGAATACAAAGTTGATATCAGCACCCTCCAGGTTATACAGTGAAGAGAGCGAAATGGATTTTAGTCTTACAACTTGCCAAGAGATATCTCATATGAGAGGACCTAAAGAAACAACATTTTCACCTAGTATAGTCCAGTCTGGTTCGTCACGACAGACAAGCCCTGGATTCAATTATTTAGTAAATAGCGCGTGAGCATATCAAGCAATACGTAGTGGGTTGCAATCCAAGTCTGAACAACAAAAAACATCCAAGTACAGAGAGTTGAGATAATTGGTTTATTCTAGTATTAAAATATACAACTTTGTCGCAACGACCCACTGAGATTCAATAGTTAACATTTATGACATCAATACGAAGTATTGTAAAACATTAAATCGCTGGGTTGAAGGGCATCCCCCTCAAAGAAGCTGTGGTTATATATTGTTGATAAGACCCTAATGAAGAGCATTTTAGAACCCATCGAGGTGACAGTAGCAATGAAAGCAGTAGCAACCAAAAAAATAATTTCAACTTACACAGAAAGAAAAATCCGTAGGGGCTACGATGACATGATGGCGGGATGATTGTGTTTTTCTTATACGCGTGGACATAATGTCGTCTAACTTACTGACTTGAAGCCAAAACTTATGTATATCTGATAAATTTAAAAAATATGCACAAGCTGTTGATGAATACGAATTACCAGATGGTTTCTTATTATCATTTTCATCCGCATCCACATTAACATACAGAAATACACCAAAATGCATAAAACATAACTGCACAGAATACGAGTTGTTTATTTCTTGGTGAATGATCACTGTCGATGAATTGGATAACAGTCTATTGCAGTACAGTGGATAATAATTGATTTTAATGAATTTTGTACCCATGAGTAAAAACTGATTAAACTGATCCGATCTACTATTAGTATTGCAAGGAATCAGAATCAGTGGATTAATGAAAGTAATCAAAAATTCAGGCCAAGTGGCAAAAAAACCCTCCTGGTTTTGTTTTAATGAATGGTGATTATCCATAATAAAACATTGATCGTTACCGACAGTGGAATGAACACCCTTGAATAATGGAATCAGTTGTATAAACCAAGTTATGATCTCATGGAATTCATGCACAAAATGTACTGTAAACTATGTTGGATACAATGAGCTGAATGCGTTTACGCAATTTCCGCTGAAAATCATTGGTGGTTGTAACTGATCCTGCAGTGATTTTCAATGTGATTAGATTGGAACACGGACAATGACCATCGACAGTAGATAATGAAAAAGCCGGTCCTAACAAATATTGACCAATTGGAAATTTCGGATTACAAAGTGGGATAATCTGAAAGTATCGAAGTTTCAGTGACAATGAATCCAATGAACCTAAATGAAAGGAAATGTATTGATTGATGAGAATAACACTCAACGAAACCAAACAATTGATACAACAGCGAAGAAATTAAATATAAATGTCAGAATATAGTAGAACAAGTAAGAATGACAAGACATGTATAAAAGAATGACGGGACATAAGACAAAAAAAGATAAATAGTGAATACACTTAGTAGTGACCCTATGTAATGCAGGCTATCGAGTCATTCAATCACTATTATTGTGCAGACCCCAAGAAAATAGCCTCAAATCAATAATCAACGACTTCATGAAATGATGCTATGATTTGATTTGAAAGACCTCATTTTTGTTTCGTTCCACCCTTCGACCTACCAACATTATGCAGCGAAGTAGACAATGATCAGGCATATGTAATACATGTCCTAACCATGTCAATCAATGAACATGTGTGATCTAGTCAACCGATTTGCTATCTTTGTCTAGCGGTCTTGGTATAATTTCAGTATCTCCCCCCACACTTGAAAGTTCCATGATGCGTGAGCGATGAGTCGATGGACAATTGTGATGGAAGACCTGCAGACTAAGCATTTTCACCTCTTTTATAGCCCATGTTTCATAGACATAGGTTATTACAGAGTAGACTGATAGCTAACATACTGTGTTTAGCAGGATTACATTCCAACGCTACAAGCAATATAAGTTGACAAAATCTAAACGATCTTTCATCATCATCAACGTAGAACCGGGCAAATATGCCTATAGGTTTAAGTTGACACCCCATATAAGCACTACGACATAACAAAGGTAACATAATAATAGAATACAAGAGGGGGAAGTAAAGTAAAGGTGAGCAAAAACTAATAATAGGATTCAAGATTGAGATGAAGTTAAAGAATGAATACACTTGCACCACTGTGACCGATTATGAGCCATGTCACCAAGTGTCACCAGCCATTTATTGCGACTATCACGCGGACCCCAACCAGGTAATTTGCATCTACAACACGGCTTAGACCAACAGTCAGACTTCACGGACTGATGTCATGTTTTGGTTTGGTCGCCCCTACCCCTCTTCCATCATACTTCAACCCTAGCCAACATCGCGCGATAAGGAAGGAAGTAGTCGGGCATGCGCAACACATATCCTAGCCATTTCAGTTGCTGCTGGTTAATGACTTCTTCGACTGATTGACCATATTTCCCAAGAGCATTTTGTCCAACCTCAATATTACTTATTCGATTGTCCCATGATATACGAACGATGATACGAAGATTCCTATGGTAAATACCTAAAATCGAAGCATATCTTGGGTTTTCATGACCCACGTTTCGCAGCCATATGTCGAAACGGGGCTGACTGTTGCGCAGTACACTCGGTCTCTCATTGAAAAACGGATAACTCGCCTGGGCCACAGGTGGCGTAAACTCGAGAATGCCAATCGGGCTTTCTAAATCAGTGCTGAGATTTCGTGAGGCAAGAGCCCACCAAGGGTGATGAGACTTCCGAGATAAGTGAAGTGGTCAACGCATTCAATTACTTCACTCCCTATAACTAATCTACGATAAAGAAGGAAACCAATCCAATTGAACATTCATCAACCATGTCACATTCGAAATTTTTTATGTAAAGATTAAGTTTAGTGTTGTGGAAGATTAGTCAGTCAGTTAATCAGTTACAACGTAGAACTTGGTACATGCGTACATCAGTTCACGTTGCCATGACCCAATTAGCAGATAGAGATTAAATTGTCGGACCAAATCCCTTAGTAAGAGGAGGTAGTAACAGAGTAAGTACTAATGGAAAGGTATATAGATCAGAGATAAGATTTGAAACAAAAAAAGATGCAATTCAGTAGAGAGAAAATTACGATAGGCTCAAAAACTTAGAATTTGGAGAAAGACAAGGAGTGGATGCACCTGCGCTATTGTCAACAATTTTGAACCATATCACCTAGTCTCTAACCATTGGTAACGGTTATCACGTGGGCCCCAACCAGGTAGTCTCCATCTAATAACATGGCTCAGCCTAATTGTTAATGACTTCATGGATTGGTGCCATAAGTTTCGTTTGGCCACCCCTAGCTTTCTTCCAGCCTACTCCCACAACAGACAGTATTGCTCGTCGAGGTAGGCGGTGGTGATGCATACGTAACACATTCCTGATCACCTCAGCTTGATGAAGATTCACTACTTCATCAATAGATTTACCATAGTTACCTTGTACTCTATTCCTAACCCACGCATTGCTTACTCGGTGGTCCTAGCAAACACGAGCAATGCTTCGAAGACATCTATGATCGAATATTCAAAGCCAACGAATATACTCAATTCTTCATGACCATGTTTCACATACATAAAGTAAAACAGATTTAACTGATGCACAGTAAACGCGTCCCTTCGTTCGTAGACGGATGTCTCGCCTACGCCACAAGTGACGCAGGTTGGCAAAAACTAATCGGGCCTTATATCGAGATTTCATTAGACACCAAACTATCGGGACTAGTGAGGCTTCTAAGATAAGTAAAGCAGTTAGCACATTCAATAGCTTCGCTCCCTATCACTTACTTCGGTGCTGAATTAAGCCAGTCCTGAAGCATCATTTTGCATTTGAATGGGGAGAATCGCATCCCAAACATGCTTACATTCATGATTAAAGTTGTCAAAAAATTCTGCATTTTATCAGCATCTTCACTCAATAGAACTATATCATCTGCATATTCTAAGTCAGTAAGTTTATCTCCTGGAAAGAGGTCAACCTCAGAGAAATCAGACAATGACATTGTTAATTCCAAAAGTATGTTAATGATAAAATTAAATAAAAATGGAGATAGTGGACAACCTTGACGAACAACACTAGAAGTGGTCAATTCCGAAGACAATCTGCCATAAGCTCTAACACGACATGTGGTGTTCGAGTAGAGAGCTTGTATAAGGTTAAGGTACTTCTCCGGTACGCCTTTCAGTGAGAGACATTTTCACATAACCTTACGACCGATAGAACCACACGCCGCCTTAAGGTCAAGGAATACAGCTATTGTTGGGCATCTGAAAGTGTGCCTATGTTCCAGAACATGCCTAAGTGTGAATATTTGGTCTATACAACCACGTCCAGGTCTGAAACCACCTTGGTTTTCTGGAGTTTGCTCTTCACATTGTTTAGTTAGACGTCAAAGTATTATTGAGGCCAATATTTTAGACACTTTATTCGTTAAGCTGATTCCTCATTAATTGTTACAGGAGGACTTCCGTCCTTTCTTATAGATTGAGACGATTAGTGTTCGAGACCAGTCAGATGGCATTACGTCCAGTTCCCGAATTCCAGCTAAGATCTCAGTTAATCTCGCTGTTATAGCTGGACCACCGTCCTTAAATATTTTAGGGGTTAATCCATCAGGTCCTGCCGCTCTCCCTCGCTTTAAGTTCCCTATAATCTTCTCAACCACACTGAGACATGAAGAACCAATATTAATTTGCCATTCAGATTGTTTGAGGATGATGGGCAGAAGGGATCATGCCGAGGGCCAGTTGAACTGTTCCCTAAAGTGTTCTGCCCATCGGTATAATCTTCTGGATTGACAGTGAATAGTGGAACCATCTTTTTCGCAGATAGTTTCACTTAAAGTCGGGTTTCGGATACCCATTTCCTTGATAAGTCTGAATAGTTGCCTACTGTTACCGATTGCCGCTGACTTCTCAATCTCTTTAGCTTTCGCCACCCACCACTGATCACGATCATTGCGTAAGCTAAGGAAGGTGCAAAATGTGCTGAAAATCCGAATTTCAAACAAAAATCTGACCATGATATAAAGTAACATACTTGAGTGATTTAAATTTACGTGTAAGCCAGAGAAGATAATCTCAGCAACTCTCTTCACTGATAATTCGAGATTTCGATATTTATGTTCATCAGGTTGACTGCTGTTGATTTTATTGAGCATTAATAGTTTGAAATGATCTATTGATAACTTTAAGTTGTATTTTACCCAAGGAGAAGATGAACGATAAGTGGTACTAACGAAGTTATCAGAATTATTTAAATGATATTCTCCAGTATTATCAGGATACGACTCACCAGACAATTTTGATGAGGTGTAAAGATCGTTTAAAAATCTATTAATAGCCATTATGGTAATTGGATAACCTGTAAAAGACATACAAAAAGAACGTGGAGGAATGACAAATGTGAAGTCACGCTTAACACGGATCAAGTATATTTTCCATAGTGTACAACTAAAATCAACACAGTCGGTCCATTGAAAGTATCCAACTACTGTTTATTATAATTGCACGCAATCAAAGCGGGTAGTCTGAACTTAAATACATGGTTGACATTGATTTTGTGGAAATCTCAAAATATTCGAACATCTTGTCCATCAATCCGACCTAATAGTGCGACACTGGCTAGATGTGTTCTTTTACGTCATCTTATGCCAAGAAGGTCAACTAGACCAAAAGAACAAAACTTAAGGTCCAACAAACGAGTCGTTATCAAAAACACAACAGAAGAAGGGGATTTAAATAAATAGGTTACTTTGTCACACAAAAGACTATAAAATTTATTAAATCAAGAAATTAACATGAAAGGTCATGCCGTTTGACCGAAAGTTGTCCATTGAGTTTGACAGTTATGCTCCTCGGACTTCAAGACCACTTCTAATTCAAATATATTTACACGTCTCTCGAAACGAATCCCACGATAGTATTTAATCAGGTGACATACATCTTCCCTACATCTAAAAACACTTGAGACCTCGATTTAAGCAACCGATTAACATCACTAGGCACGTGAAATCGTAAAGGCTTTATTTAAGTGTAAAAGTAATTCTATAGTATCGTTAAAAATGCTACTCACCAGTAATATTTAAAAGGCGTATATTTAACTGAATGAAACACGTCCCAGCCATACGAAGTAAATTATTATGAGATAAGCAATTGGAACAATCACTAGTAGGACACCAATTAAGGTAACCCGTAAGAAAATTACAAGATTCATTTACTAAAAACGTTGAAACATTGAACGAAAGCCATGAAATGCAGAAAAAAAATCAAGATATAAATATTCATGATATATGGAAACGTATATCAACAACATAAACATTTAGTAACAAGTCGATCTAAAACTACATAAATCCGGGTATAGATGAGATCAACAGACAGCACACCTTAACAACAATAAGGCTGTACTCCTATCACAAATCAACCAGTTATCTACTAAAGTTGGATCGTTTTCAGCAAGTGCAGTCGACGGAGAACGTTTTCGCTCCATTTGGAATTCATGAAATGGGTGAACATGCATATCCTAGTATTGTATTGATGTCAAGTGTCAAATACCTCCAGTATCTCAACTGAGTTATACGTTCGTCATAAGCGGATCGCCTCGATCCAGTGTTAATTTGTAAGTAAGACTATCTCTCTCTACTTTTTCATTCAATTCCAATGTCAACATATAGTACACATATATAAAAGTCAGTAGTAAACAATTTCAATGAATATTATCAAAATAACGGAGCATCAGATATCATTGCACATATTAGTTATGTACAGCTGGAAAAAATTATTATATTAAGGAGATTCTCAAATGTTGCATAATTTGACATCATAGTAAATTTCTAGTGGCTTGATGGGGTCGTAGATACGCACTGTTGGAGAGTCTCATACTAGGATGAAACGGACATCCAGTGCTTTCTGCAGATCAATGGTTGTCTAGTTCAGACCGATTCCTGATATCAAATCGACATTCAACAATCGCTACGACTACCAATAACAATCAATATCAGATCACTAATGACTAACTTGAATAGGTAATTCCTAGATTTCTAGTGAGATATTATTAGCGGAGTTTAATCCGTGTCGGATGTGAGGCAGTTACCTACCAATGGACAATGGATGACGTCACGCAAACGTATCACGAATTGTCCGAATTAGAAATATCAACCGTTGAGAGCCGACTTAGTAGTCTAATGGTAAAGCGTTCGCCACAGAGTCAAAGGGTCCTGGGTTCGGTTACTGACGGGATCGTAGATGTGCGCTGATGAAGAATCCCATACTAAGACGAGACAGCTGTCCAGTGCTTCTTGATAATCAATGGCTGTTGAATTCAGACCAATTCAGTGATATCAAATTGACTAATTATATAACATTTAACAAATAGCGAAACTAAGATATTTTATCAGTAAACAAGCAAACATACTACTGAATTCTTTCTCAGGACAAATATGATCTGACAAAGGAATAAAACTGTTTGTCCATAATGAGGAATCCCCATTAATAATGTGAGTTGAATCTGTGTTGACTTCATTATACGATGTGACAGTTAAATTAGGTGAATCCGTTCTGTTAGAAAGGAAAAAAAATTAAAGAAAAAAAGAATGAGGTCAGTAGGTATTAAACCTAGAGTTACATTTAACAAAAATGTGATCTCTGATAAACCTATAACTCTGTTATCAGTTACGACATTCATAAATACTTTGATCTACTATTCATGTTAATAAAAAATTGTAAAACAAATGAATCAAGTTAAAACCAGTTGCCTAGATGTTAGTGAAATTTGAAAAGTACAATACCACGGCATTTGCTTGTCTAATTCTTAATTCTAATCGAATCAGCTGATTAGATCAACTTTTAGTGAGTTGGAATTTAACTTGGTACCCAGTTAGTGAAAATCGAGTCGCTTAACTATAAAAATCACGGCTCCACAAGTTCGTGCTGGCAATAATGATATATATATATATATATCATGATTTTTTTAATGCTAAACTTAACAATTTATGAATTCAAACCCAGGATCCTGTGCAAATCGGTTGGACTTATCGGATAATAACATCATCAACCGTAAAATACACGCAAACAAACAAGATAATGAAAAGTCAACTCTTTGGTAAAAATGAATCACAACAAATATATTAGAGAAAGTAAAAATATCACTAAAAGAACACTATGCAATAATATATACAAACCTTTTAACCTTTTCATTGGAATTCACAATCACATCGTATACACCACCTAAATTGCTTACAGCATCCACCATTGAAATACTACCCAACTTAAATCGTACACAATATGCAATTGGAGAACCACGATAAACAGATACATTAAACATTGCCTCATCGAAACGACATTCAGCCAGGAGACGATCTAAATGTAATGTAAGATATCTTATGAAGGGGGATATTGGTATGTTAATGAGAAATACTAAAAAACTCAATACCATTTCAAGAAGAACACTGACTAGAGTGTTTCGTCTTAGTACGAAAATGCTCAGCGTCGAGCATTCGCCATTACTCGAAGGATCGAATTAATAACCTTCAGGTTTCTGAAAAAATAATTAACCTCCAGATAATTGAGATGGAACTGTCGAGAAATCTTATGCCAGCACAAAACAATTATCAAGCAAACGCATTTCTTTTAAACCAATGAGTAAAAATACAATGGTTCATATGTTTATCAGTTCACAATATAATTCAAGTGTCACAGCGTTGCATCGACGATACGTCCCCATCTCTCCATAAGGTAGTCGTCAAAAATAATCAACACAAAACTTGATAAAAAATGTGTATTGGTTCAATTTCGAATCAGCAAATCATAAACACCGTAGAATCTCCGCCCGAAGGTGAGTGGGGTTAGATTTTACTCTCGAACAACCTTCATATTATCCCGCTGGCACGAAGGCTTTAATAAAAGTCCTACTCACTGACTTTATGTACCGATCGGATGTTGATTAAAAAAGTGAAAGGAGGCAAGTCAGTGTTTTGCAAATAAACTGACTTGGCAGATACAAAAAATCGACCTACAGAAGTTGGCAAACTTTGTTTCCATACCAATAGAAAAACATGGGGCATGGCATGTATACCTATTTCTCTCACTAGGAGTCCGGTGGATATCATAGAACAGACAACTACGCGTACTAAACTTCATTTTAAAATAAACAAATAACGTAGAATTTGATAAAATGGCAAGTTATCACACAGAAATATGGAGACGCCATCGCTACCATATTGTCAAACGTTACCGTATTTCGAGGAGACCGAAAGTAAAACCGAGAAAGGTATGGTCTTGACAACCTGGAAATGTGATTGCAGAGCCCAAGAGAAAGCCGTTTGAGGTCGACCCTTTCTAGCCTCTTCTTCTTATTGTAGGAAAGTGAAAACGCTGCCGATGATAGTAATCTGAAGAAGACCGTTAACTTCCGTTACGTCCCAGTACAGCCATGAATAATAACAATAATAGTAATAATGAATAGGAATCGATGATTAATATCAACAAACCTTTTGATTCAAACTGAATACTGAATGACTGAATAGAATAAGTTCCAATAAGTTGTTTTCTTTTAAAATTAAATACGGTCAATCGACAGAAATCAACTGGTTGTTCAGAGCAACAAGTTCCAGAAAGAGAATGACATGAACAATGAGGGGAAGATATGCTTGTGTGGTAAGATCTATGTTTAAATGCATTACGACTGGAATGTACACTTGAATAAGAACATGATACAGTCTGAGTACGTGAACGAGCATATCTTTTCATCATCATAGAATATCGCTGTTTCATTGGTTGAATTCCGTTTAACTGACGTTGGCATGCATTTAAACAAGATAACAGATCTGAAATTTTTTTATTAGATAAACGTAATACGCATGACTCTTGTTTAAGTGTCATCCATATAAATGGTGGAATAGAATCGGATGATACATGATTCAAATTAGGCGTGAAATCATGCACAGGATAACTTATTCGACGACTGATCAATAAAGTTAAATTGAACGGATCGACTAGACATAATCGTGATATAATTGTAGATTTGCTAACACGTAGGATGGAATTATCATTAAAACTGAATGTATCATTATCAAATTTA
Organism: Schistosoma japonicum; assembly: GCA_025215515.1. Classification (NCBI taxonomy): domain Eukaryota; kingdom Metazoa; phylum Platyhelminthes; class Trematoda; order Strigeidida; family Schistosomatidae; genus Schistosoma; species Schistosoma japonicum. Next base: position 1,486,840 of record CM046065.1, read on the forward strand.
AATGTGGCTTTCCTCAGCTAGTAAACGCAAAATAGAAAAAAGAAAGTTAGGAGTGACCCTTTGACAAGGTAGTAATAAGAAATCAACAGCATACTAAAGTAAGTCAATCAGATATGCGCATTAGTTTAAGTTGCCACACTACCATATTAGCTCAAAGAGAATAAATCAACGAAATTACTAAGAGTACAGTCGAATAAATGGAAAGGAAAAAGGTAAATATGAGCGATTATAAGCTATACTACCTACATCTCCAAATATTGATAGCAACTATCACACAAACCCCAACCTAAAACAACTGATATTAACAATCGGCGTCTTCATGAACTGATGCTACGTTTTCCTTTGGCCTTCCACAGTTTTCTTCCAACGTGTTTCTAAATCAGCTAATGTTGTATTGAGGCAAGTGGCTACAAAAATTCACAACTTTAATTGACTTGTTTCTTTTTCCTAGAAGTCTGTTATGAACCACAATATTAATTATTCTATCATTCTACAATATGTGACCGGTGTCTCGAAAGCATCGATAAAAGACATGTGACCAATACGTCGTCTATTTTCATAACTTATGTTACACAGCTGTAAGTTAACATCAGAGCATACTAATGTACCGTGTATTCGTCATGTCACTGAGAGGCATATTTAAACAATACCACGAACAATGGACAATTAATGAAAGCTAAATATATTTTATGAAAAAATACAGTACATTTCATCAGATATTAACATATTAGGCTCCATTAAACCCCCAAGATAAGTGAATTTGACAGCGCATTGAACTAAATAATTTATGTAAGCGAAAATTAAGACAACTGAGGAAGCAATACTTTGCAATTAGAGGGAAGAAAACGTACATCAAACATCCTTAAATCATAAGACTTTGAATATCTCCAACACCACCAAATAGGATTATGCCATTCCAGTATTTTAACTCTATAGATGAGATACCTCATACGAGATAAATCCGTGAAGTTAAATGAGGAAAACCGTATTTCTAGGATATATATATATATATATATATATATATATATATATATATATATATATGCATAAAGCGTCTTGTCACAGTAAACACGTGAAATGGTAAAGTTGATGTTTATACTATAACTAGGTGCATGAAAGTACAGACACCTTAAATGATGATGATGATATAATTCAGTGGTGATTTGAGACTTTATCAGACATAGTTTCAAAGAGAATCCAGTGGAGATCTTAATAAAGTTTTCTATTAAACTTTTAATTAATATAAAAATTATCTTTTTATCAACTGAAGACAGTCTTTTTTTTGTTGCATTTTATAACTAAACTGTAATTCATTTCATGTGACTTAAACAAATAGAAGAAACTGAAAACTCTTGAAAATTGTACACATACATTTAGATTCGATTAACTTATCATCTGTAACAACATTGTAACAACTCCATAAATCTAATTTATGTAATAAATTTAAACAACCAGTCAATACACGAATATTTTCAATAGTAATCATATATGAGGCATAGATATCAGTATTATTATTATTATTTGTTAATAATTCTGTTGATTTCGTATCAAAGTTCCTTCATCAGTTACAATAGTCTGATTTTTTCTAAATAAAAACAGTAGATAAAACAACATACGAATAAAGAATTATGCTAACATTATTATGTAAAGAATAGATGAAATAATTAAATACATGCAATAACTTCAATTAGACACATTAATCACTGACTAACTGAATTATCAAAAATAAACAATCGTGTAGTTACAGCTTCGAGTAGTACTCTAAATAGTTCTATTGGTGATACTATTCAGCTGATCAAACCGAAATAGGTGGAATGGAGTTCGATTCTGAAAAACAAACTCCTTAGCTTCTGAGCTACCATCATACCACCATAATGAAAAGAATCGATTACATTATAATGGTAGAATCGCCTTTTCGTTGAGGTTGTTTTATCAAGCAGTAAGTTCAGTAAGTAATGGAGAAATCATAATTCCGGAAGTAATAAAATGTAGTCGGGAGAAGTAAACAGAGGATTAAAGAAATGTTAATACATCCTAACCTAATTAAACGAATTTCTAGTTTCGATAACTAAGTTAAAACTTAGTTCAGAACGACCCATTTACTACAGATGATATTCGATGTGGAACTTACATGAATTAATTGTTGCAGTCAATAATTTTACGATTGTTAAGTTGTTTGAGTCAAATAGTGACTAGCAAGCGGAATCCAGGAAGCGCGTATCATCCTGTTTGGGACTCGTCGTCTGAATGTACCTCTATCATAAGGTCGACGTCTACACTAGGATTCGAACTTAGTTCGTTTCGTGCCAAACGCCATTACGTTCAGCCAAACACATTAGGATTGCTAAGTTGATTCAGCTAATAATAAATGACCTTAACCATAATCATTTGACTGATTGTGTACTTAGTGAGATAGTTCTTATTTGAATTCTATTATTTCAATTGATTTTGTTTAAGTACTAACCATTTAACGTAAGTTTATCCGAGTCAAGGTTAAAATTTCACATAAGAGTTTGACAAAATCCCTAAAACTAAAACATTAAAGTGTGAGTACGATTTCACATTCTTGAATGAAGTAGTAGGAAGGTGTTTCCTTCAAGCGACTAGTAACTCAGCGACGCTGCATTATTATAATGGAATGAGGTCAGTCATAAAATCTAACGCACCTCAACTTACTGATAGAATTTCAGTTACCAGCTGAAAGGTATGAAAATTACGGATCTGGCTCATTTTAAACTTTTAAGACCATTCAGCGATTATTTGAACTGTATTGAACTTTATTCTGAACTCATATAGCATTAAATTCATGCTGCGAAGCATTTCATTATTTTGATCAGTACATTTCAAAAGACTTTATTTGTACGATATACATGGAACCACTTAAACCGTCACTTTAAAATAGCAACAAGTATAGAACTATACTGCAACAAATGTATTCAGACCTTAGAATTATTGAGGTAAATAGTGCGAGAGACCTATACGGAAAACAACAGTCGTCAGAAACATTCTCAGCTTAAAGATGGAAAGTTTAATATACATAAAAATAGAATCAATGTCACCAACTCCAGACACCTACTAAATCCTTACAACACTAGCGTTTAAGTGATCTACTCTAAATCACTTTTCTTGAGATCGCTACAGTATATAAGAGTTTCGATATCTGATTTTATTAACCTGACTACAAAACTGTTAAACAATTATTAAGCAATATTTCTGGAATTAATACATAAGTAAACAGAAACGAATGTTAAATAAATATTGTTAGCACGAAACGAGCCTGATTAAAGCATGCTCAAAACATCCTCATGAAGCTGTGCTGTGATTGGTCCATCCTTAGCCAACTAGAGCCAACGACCAATCGGGAAGTTTCTAGAATACTCTGTACCATTGTTTATATACACCCTAGTGTAATTATTAGATTTGCTTTTGGCATTTTGCCTCCTGCTGTTATTTTCTCAATACATCTTGCTACCTGCTCTTCTCTTGTTCTGATTTGGGATCAAGTCGCTGTCGTTGTCGAACCGTAGAATACTAAGCGGGATTAATACATAATATACCGGGACTAATAGAGATAACACACCATAACAGTAGGACATAACAAACATAACTAACATATCAACAACGTACCTTTGAGATGATTTCTCGACTTCATGCTTTACATTTTCCTCTTCCTCCTCCACATTATCCTCAATTTCAGACAATTCCGCAGGTGTACTACAAGGTGTTTTGAACTCATCTTGTTCATCATCATCATTATCGAAATCCTTAGCATCACTTGGCTGTTGTAGTGTCTGGGAAGGATTTGTGTACACGTGATAATCCTTTACAAATTTATCACGTTGTGAAGAATATTAATGTACATACAACAAAAAATGTAAATATTATGTTATCCATAGTTACTTACTCATGAACTCATATAAAATAAAAAGTATAGGGTATACTCATTAAACAGAAAATAAAAGCTAAGAAATATACTTCACAAAAAGGTAAGAAATTACATGAGTTATTGTCTGCATATCATCTACAAAAACAGTCAATAAATTAGTTTATCTATCAAAGTGAAAACGTACTGAACATCTGAAATGTGACTATCAGTGGGATCCAAGTCGACATTTGGTTCGACTTGTGGCTTATCAGCTGGATGTACCTACTATCTCTTTGTGTTAATTTTAAACACTGAAACTCGAACCCAGTGATTTTGGGTGCAAACGACATGATATACTCATGTGCAAAATACCAGCGTATGTACTTAGCTTCGAGTTGCACTTTGGTTGTGTGAAGGCTAGCGACACTTTACAGTTGACCAAAACGACAACCAATAACCCTATTCTAGAAATGTTAATATATTGTCCAGTTTACTGCCGATCTAGACTAAATTGTTCAAGAGATATGATGATCGTATTACTAGTAATAGATGGAGCAGTAGTAGTATGAAGTTTGGATTACCCCGCTGTTAATAGTAATGACTGAATTCTAATCGCTCTATAGGATCATATATGCATCGACATAGCCTCTAGCCAGAGGCTCTGGTAGAATCCGAATTCTTTATACTCAGTGAATAAGTGGTTGCCTGAACTAACTAGCATAGTCGATAAGGCGTTGATGGTGGGTGTATAGAATCGAGTCGCAGCATGAACATTGACATAGGGCTGCAGACGAAATAACTGAAAGAGTCTTATATAAGGCTAAACGCAGATCCTGTGAACCCATTGCTATCCAGGTAACAAAAATATTAGAACTTATAACTATGCGCTGTATCAATATTCCGCACGTGATACAACAAAGATTAATCAGTTACAGTCCTACAGGTTATCAACAGGAAACTACAATATGACGTCGCTGCAAAGCACTGATCCTGAAAGTAAGAGATATGTATTATCCGTACACTGTGTAATTATTACTGAGATCAATCATAGTCGGCTAAGCGAAAATAACAGATCGATTGATGGGATCATAAATGTTCATCGTCCAACTATACTGTGCGAAGTAGAAGTAAGGTAGAAATAAGAAATATATGGCATCAGTCTATGAAAGTGTCAATTTTTAATGCAACAATCCTAAGTGACATAAACCATCTTGACTGAGGCACTCAATCGTATTCGCAATTTATCATTGGAGACTTAATATGAAATAGCCTAAAATCGTTTGTAGTTGTATAACTACATATTTACCATGCTTATGTTTCACTGAAATTATAAGTTTTAATAGGATTTATTGGATTTCATTTGGTTTCCATTAACTTTTTTTAAATATGTACATTAAATACTAATATGAAAACTGATTGTACCACCAAAATAATAAAAAGTATAGGTTTGTTGGTTACTGGTCAATTTATAGGTAGACATTATAACACTTTTTTAACTTCAGCAAGAGTTAAATCAATCTCCTTGGACGTTGCTTAGAAATAATTGATAACTGAAAAACAACTGACAACCATCTGAGCAGTTCGTGAATTGCACAAACAGACAACTTTCTATATATCAGTCTTCTGAAAGAGTCGTAAGAACCTACACGTCAATGTAGTTGTTTCTATCGAGTTTCCTTTTGTCATTACACCAATGCTTATGGTCATCGCGTAGACACATCTTGTTAGTCGATGTTGATTATGAATGTTCAGGAAGATAGAAATCTTTTTTAATGAATTACAACTAACAATAAAATAATTAACTCACTTTGTTAACATTGTCAACTTTATTAACATTAGAAGTTGTATGAATCTCTGGCCAATTAGTCATTTGTAAATGACTGAAATCACATAATAAACAAGTGATTGAATTAGAAGTAAAAGGTTGTTGATTATTATTATTATTATTATTCTGTATAAAAATATTTGGAAATAATACTCGTAGTGTCGTTATATCGAAATGTATAGCCCAACGATTATTTGGTTTTATGGACATAGATACACGTGAAGGAATTAACTGAGATAATTTGGAAGAATTAGAAATTTTATCTTCTTTCAAACGATTGACAAAGTCAACATCAGTATTATTAGAAGTATCTTTAAATGATGAAGAATATGAATGCTTTGATGTACACTCCTTGAATGATGTGAAACGGCGTCGAGTTGAGGCTATAATAGTTAAAAAGAAATGTAAACAATTTCAATTGAATCTATGTAATACAATACCATATCTTAATAAACTTAACAATTATTACATCCTGTGGAATAATGAACAAATGGTTGAAGATGTAAGATGACAGAGTTTACTTTGCTTTTCCTCTTCAAAACATTATTGTTATTGAACATTATTATTATTGAACTGTTTAAGTTGAATTGTGACTAACAAGTGAAATCTAGGACGCGCGTTTCGTCTTATTTGGGACTCATTAGCTGGATGCACCTGCATCTCAGTGTTAATGTTCACACAGGAACTCGAACTCAGTTTGTTTCATGCCAAACACAATCCACTCAGCATACACAAATAGCGATGGAGACTGACTAGTTTCAGTCCATGACAAATCAATAAGAAGATTCAAATACATCCTGATTACATATTACTAAACTAAAGTTGGACTATACCTGGTAAGTGGAGTTCAGGAAAAGAGTCTCGTCTTATGTGGAGTTAATCAGCCAGATATACCTGACACATCTGAGTGTTAATGTTTACACTGAAACCCTAACTTTGTCCATTCGTCTAGCTCTGAATTTACTCACTTTGCAATAATGGATAACCGTCATTAAATGTCATTACTGACTGAGAACTGTTTCATTCGCGATATGGTTGTTCAGTAACAGTATGTATTTTTCCGGCTTTCTTTAACTGTGTAGTTAAGTTCAGCTAATGATTAAAAGTATAAAATCTAACAATCGTCTAATATACCTCATGCTAATCATGATATTTGATTTAAACAAGTCATCAAATATAATTCACTGTAAAAACAAAATAAAAACGCAAAGTTCATAAGACAACATACTTTCTACGTGTAAAGGTGCAGCTGACGAAGCCACATGGATAAAATTCATTATTTGGCGAATTAGTTCAGGTTGAAAGACCACTTGTAAAGGTTCTGTGTGAATGCTGAGACTAAATAAGGCAGAAAACGAAATACGTAGAGGTGAATAGAAAATAGGATGTTAGATGAGCGTACCAACCCAAATATAGTGACCAGGTTCCCAGACGCACGCAGACCTAATCAAGTTACAACTGAAACAATTGACACTTTAAGTCTAGTCAAGACAGGTACGTCGGGTGGAAAGCGTCTAAAGGTACAAAACCAGAGATATGACGGGAAGACATATTGCCAACTGTACCATGTAATATGCTACATTTCAAGTGAAGTAATAATCCTAATAAGACTATCCAACAACACAACTGACACAGGGTGACAATAATCTTAATCCTCAGCAACACAGTCCACCTAACTAGAAACAGAAATCTAACTCAAAAGAAGCGGCATAATCCCGACAAGGAAGAAGAATAAATAAGTACAAAATACATGCACATGTATACAGTAAAAATATCCTTGAAACAGCGTGAAAAACAGAAACAAGCCAATTGGGTTTTAATGCCCTTAGAGGTGGCGCTTTTGACACAAAAATAAGAAATTCAAACTTTTAAAAGTACATTATGAACAGTAGAAGGTTTACTAGGTTATTTTAGAGGGTCCAGCATCTCTAACGCGAACGATCGGGGGACGGGGACTCTCAACAATATAGGAGGATAGGAAGTTTGGTCTTAAGAACAGCACATCTCACCACGCTCAACGGATAGGTTCCTACACATAATGCCTAACACGCCAAACGTAATCATAAAAGGTCGTATGTGACCGACCTTTATTAGATCCATTAAGACAATGTTCTTTTCAGGTACATAAATAAGAACAATCGTTACACAGTATGGAAAACCATAATGTGACAACCGCTAATACACCTAGGAATGCCCTTAAGATCATCCTTTTCATAAACAAATAACTTTAGTGATTCTTAGTGTTTTTTAATTACATACTGCGACTGATTTTTTAACAGGAATACAGGATGCACAAACGACAACAGTTTCATAATTTACAATAATCTTGAATATCAAACAAAATGACTCCTTCATCAGAACACTTACATATAATCAACATTTTTCTGTGCTGGATTCACTTCATAAGTAAGCGAAAATACTCGTCTGTCAAGATCTGGGACAACATCAGAACACAACCGTTTACTTATTGATGACGATTTGCCACCATAGTAAGGAAATACAACAACAGGAAAAATTGGAATACTTTGTGTTGACGATGAGTGTGTACAGTTTTTCAACATGTACCGCTCATCCTGAACAGTAAATGACTGAATATAAGTTGATAATCGATAGGAGTTACACTGCGGGCGGATTTCCAGAATAAAGTACATTTGCTGTCCTGACATATTAACGAACGCCGATTGCTTGAAATGAGAAAACGTTTAAAAAATTGGGATAAAGATATATTGTGAAGAGTTTGTAGATTACGAAGTGATACATTAGATATACTATTAACGGTCCTACTCAAATAAAGTGGCCCAGACATGATTCGAAAAACGAGCTTAGTAAATGAGGGTTGAAGAATAAGTAATGATAAGCATCGAAAAGAAGGAATAGAAATATATATACGAAGAGACAGTAGAATTCAAGATTCGGAAAAAATGAAATGCAAGTGCAGGTCACTCTTATCGAATACTACATACCATGAAAGTCCCATCAGCTCTGATAAATCGATGTCCTATTAAATCTGAGCTTCTCTGGCTCTTTCCGAACCCCACTACCTGTGGGGTAGGGTAGCCCGCTCAATATTAACCTATAAGGCATATGTTATGAGAATAGAAAACTGTAGTTTTCTTATTATAGGTATCGAAAATATACATTATTTATTTCTTTTTTTCATACGTACCTTCTCATTCCTTACTATTGAACTATGCTATGGTACTCATCTTGTTAACTTAACTTTATGGAATTAGTGAGATGGTATGGCAGTTTAATTTAGCACATCTATGTACCAGGATCTACGCTGGTTCTAAAGGTGAATAGAGCATTTGGCTTCCAACATATCGATCAACGAAATGAAATGCTGCTTTCAAGTTAAAAAGCATCACTTCTGTGGATGTCAATAAGTATGTCTATACAGTAGAATCTGACGAAGGGTAAATATTTGGTCAATGCTTCTACGTCTAGGTCTGAAACCAACCCAGAAAATTACCCAATGAGATAAGACTAAACGTGAATATAGCTGCAACCACGACAAAAAGAAACTTACTGTATGCATTTCAACAGATCCTTGATGATCAATCAATTTTAAACTACATCCATCTACAATACATACAAATTGTACAAATATTGGATATGTAATACATGCATAGTCAATATTATTTGTATGCGCAGCGAATTCATCTAATAATTCAAAAATGGTGTCAGCCATTGAATGATTTAACTCAGAATCAATTGTTTGTTGATCTGTTACTGGTTCGTTCAATTTCTCTACATTCGATTGTAATTCATTAACAGCTACCGATGAAGACGATAATGATGGTAAGAAAGAATTTATTCCCCACCATGAAGAAAAACGCCACCAATTATAATACCATGATTGATTTGTAGCCAATGGGTTATCATTGCCTGTAGAATTAGGCATTTCTGGATCGTTGGTGATAAGCACTGAACCCTTACTATCAGATTTCTATAGAAAATACAGAAACATAATATGCAATAATAAGAATAAGGAAAACAAATTTAGAGTACAAAATGATTAAGTGAAGATACAAAAACTGTTAATGGAAAAACTAAAACAAACAAATTTGTAAAATAGGTACATCACAGAAACAGTAACTCAGTTATAATGTATGCTGGTGGTTGCGTCACAGATTAAAATAATATACGCGTAATGAAAGCTACATAGGTTTAAGCCAACTTGGGCCATCTTCGACGTCAGCATAATGTGTCTAGATGAAAAAAATAAAGTTTACAACGGACTGACGATGCAGCCCACTATGCTTGTAAAACATTGTCCCTCGAGCTGTGGATACTAAGTGATATCATGTCTGACCGTCGTTGTTATCAGAGAGTTGTTGAAATACAGTGGAAACATCGTGACATTAAAACTGAAAATCCACGATGTGTTCTAATCCAGTCAAAATGCTTTAATTGATGTCACCATCTTCAAATACTGGATTCAGTTGTTTGATTATGCTTTCAGAATGTCAGCTAAAAGGCTTGTATATTGTGTACTATTTGATGCCGATGCTGGAACTGGATAGAAAAGGTTGAGAAATGGTCACTTTATGACATGACATCACGGTATGAAGGAAAGCTGTAGAAAACTGAATTCTTTCAATAAGTCATAACCCCTTAGTTGGTTTAGCTAAAAATAAGTGGTGGTTTGAGACCTTATTAGACATGATTCCAAACAGAGACCCATCCTAATCTTGATAAAGTTTTCCATTAAACAGTTTACAAAAATAAGATTTTCTTTCTTTATCGAAAGATACTTTCCGTCGTTGTGCTTCCATGTGAAGTATATATCGTACTTTTCTATTTCTCTTGTTAAACTGAGAATAATGTTTTATAAGATAAAAAGTTATATAAATAAGAGCACTGGAACTCAAAGCCTAGAGTAATATAAACTGGCGATAGATTCTAAACAATACTATCAAACGTTCCCCTTCCCCCCCCCATAAACACTAATGACGATTGTGGAACTAAACTGCAATCAAGTGATTAGTAGCTACCTACCGACAGGGGTCGGACCAAAACTGAATGTCGCTATGTCTTGGTTTGGCCATCATTGTTTTTCTTCCAAACTTACTTCGATACCAGTAAATATAAAACTTCAGGGTGTTGTTAACTAGATATTCAATTATGACAGGTCTGAGTGAGTGGTAAGAGATGCTTCAAATTGGCTAGATAAAATAGTTTACTTCAGATTTTGGTACGCAACTTTTGGTCATACTTAAGGTGTGACGGCTGGTTATACTATCTGCTTTTCTATTCCTGAACGTAAACAACCAAGTTACATCAAATTTAGGTTATAATTTGGAATAAAACTGATCAGTTCTCATCCTTAGCATCAACAACAGAAAAATACAAACCTTAACAAATAAGGACAAATAACATTTGAAATGTACAAATAGACATAACCAAAGCATTGTCAGCTGGATGTCTTAACCGAGAGGCTGTAGTTACCATTCTTAATAATAACTTTTGAGGTTAATTGAAGCAAAAAGAAACTAAATAATAGTTTGATATCATTATTAATTTGATACACGGGGTAGTTACCAACAATTTAACCAATAAAATTCCAGCACGTCTCATAGCAATTAGGCGTAAAATCGCAATTCGTTGAACCGGCCACAATTGATCGTGTTTTAAGCGTTCTAAATGTAGTTCAGACGTATATTTCAAATTAGTACATATATCATGAAGTTGCTCAGTTGTAATCAAACATTTAGTTGTCGATTTAGATACGTCACTAGATGGCAATAAACCTTGAATTAAATAAACTGTATACGCTTTCACATAGTTAACACTTGACTTCGCTTCTAACGCCAATTCTGACAATGAAGTATGACCAAGTGTTGAATGAAAGAGAATACGAAGTTGTGGACGAATTTCACCAGCCGCATAACGCCACCACTGGCCAGATCTGTGTATATGAAAACAAGAACCATGGAAATAGTTGAAAGCCATTGAATTCATGTGTTATACAAAAGCCAACAATGAAAGCATTTTACTGAGTTCATTAAAATCGCTACAATAGCTCTGAACACTACTATATCATAGATCATGGAGTGATATTTAAACTGAGATATTCGCTGAAATACCTTTATATCTCAAACGTTTAGGTGCAAACGGATAAATTTCAGCTGCAACAAAGATGCAGTGGTAAGCCTTGTCCAGCAATATTACCCTATTGACAGTATAATTTCAGAATAAAAGTATAAACTCAAGGTCATGTTCCCGACTGCGACAGGGTAGAAAAGTACTACCTAAGGCGATTAGCAGCTTTCAGTACTTTCTTTACACAATAATAAGGGTTTAGAAATAACACACACTGCAAAACAGACTTCCTTCGTCAAAGATAACGTCTGAAAAGAATGGAGCTAAAGTAAAATTTACAAAAAGATTGTGTAACACAAACTTCAAACAGCTGTCTTTCCTGTCTTTAAGGTCATCAAGACGACACCTAACCCAATTTAATTGCGAGGTATCTCAAGAATTATCACTGCTTGGACAGATAGGAAGTAACAACCCTACTAATACGTCAGCACTCTGAATCATCTGGTTTACCCAGGAACTGACAATACAATAAATCTTAAAAAAACTTTAATAAAATCAGTGATTAAAGACGAGTTACTATATAATGGCAATAAATATATATTATCTATACACGACTATATTCTAAAGACAACAACACAATAAGTTAAAAATGAAGCCGAAATACGACAAGATTCATTTTGTATCACTACCGTTTCATAAGATCTTTCAGTTGAACTTTTAATTTGAACTCGTGAGGATGGTCAATGATCGTAACGAGAATCGAACCCTAGGTGTGTTCACTAATTTATCTCATATACCAAGTACAAGATTCATGTACTTATTGTTTATTCAAATAAAGTGTTTCCCGGACAAAATTGAAGTGATATTTAAAACTGAAATTTGGAATTTCCGCATAAAGTACTGCTCAAAGATGGTAAATCAACTGGTAAAATAATGAATCATCATTGACTGAGATGAATTAGATATGCATTATACATACCTAACTAAAAACCGGCTTTCTTGATGGACATTGTTGATCGGTGTGGGAGTAGGATGGAAAACATGAGTAGACTAAACTAAAAGGTATCTTCATTTGACAAGGTTACTGACTAAAAGTCTAAGTCATGTCGGTAGGTGCAAACTAGCTGATCGGGTTCTGTATAATAATCACGTCTCATGGTTGGGGATATGGTTGGGTGGCATGGCTCAGTATCAATTATATTTACCTTTTCATTCTCGATGATTCAACTATTTTTAAGTATTAATTTTTAAGTAATAATGCCATTATTGTGGTATGGGAACTAAAGCAAATGAACATAATTGTCAGGCTTAACGTTGCCTATGACTGAGAAAATCTGAGAATTACTGATTTAAAGCCAAATGTTTAAATCAATAAACTACAACTGCACAATAAACCAAGGTGAACATATTCACCTTTATAAAATACTAAGATATTAATATATTACGTAACGTTTAAATGATTTACTTACCCTTTTACTACATTAGAAGGTCGTCGTTTTAATTGTTTCAAGCGTTCATACTGACTTGTTAATACTTCAGATAATTGTAAGATATTATGACAAAATTCTTGTGATATTTGTATATCTAATTGACTTAAACAAATATGTAATTCAATTTGTGCTTTGTTACTAAACTCGGATTGGCAACTACTCATAGTTGTTGACGGTGTTGTTGATTCACTGTTAATTGTTCCGTTATTGATTTGATTACGTTTTAAATGTCCAGTTAAGTGACATGGAGGCAAAATATGCAACAAATTCTCATTTAGATTTGTATCGCTTTCGTTAGATGATTGCTGAAAAAAAGTAGATTATAAATGCAATTTGTCAAATTCATATCATAATACATAAACATAACTGAGAGATGATTTAGTGGTTGATGCTTTCAACTTATAACCACCATGTAGTAAGTTCGAATCCTGCCTTATCTACTTAAACTTAGGAAAATGAGTAATACCGCTAGACCTCATACTTAAAGTTAGACTGAAAGTCAAGTACACGAATCTATAACTCGTGAGTTAAATGGCTGTCACAGGTCTGATAAAGTTATCAACTACTGGTTGACAATACCCTAGAAGGCTTCTTCTTGAGGTATCCGAGAAGGAAACAGTAAGGAATTGTTACAATGACCTGGTAACGTGAAGGTAGTATCCAAAGAAAAAGTGATTTTGCAGAGTTACGACTTTAATTATTAGATCTGATTTTCTTTTATCTCTCTGTACTTGTAAAGATCTTACCATAAAAGATAGAAATCCCTGAAGTATGGTGAGGTGTGGATTTTTAGGAAAGACCATTTTCAAATACGTTCAGGAAAAGGCAGCATCGCAACAATGCTGGTTGTCTGATTTTTATTACACACCCCCCCCCATAAAGTCGGCAGTATGACTCCGCCTTCGAACCTTTAATGCTTTCCGATCTACTGCTCCCCAAGTGACCTGTCTAGTATGATTAAGAACAAATGTAATAACCAACATAGCTCAACTGAATGATTGATACAGACAAGTCCGGTCACTTCTTCAAGGTAGCAGCTACAGCCAGGTGGTGAGTTAATAAAATATCCACGCATTCATTATTAATTGGTGTGTTATTATTATTTGTAATGATTTAGCATCATCATAAGTTTTTATTAACAGTTAAACTTGATCGTTTATTAAACTCCTTAAACGAATTACTTGCTAATATTAGGATGAATTTGTATATTCGCACTGATTTGTTATAGACTGAAGCTGGTCAGTCACTGTTGCTATATGTGCATCCTGAGCGGATTGCCTTGATATAGCGAATATTCACAAGTAGCTGATGAGTCCCAAATAGGACAAAACGCGCGTCCTGGATTCCACTTGCCAGTCACAATCCAAATTAAATGATGCTTGCTAATATATAGGCTTTTTATATAGATACCTGTAATTGATCCTATTTCGCGAAACAAACAGAAAGAGGAGAAGCTGGCGGTTACTGTGATTCAGTAGTTTAGTTGATAATATTTAGCGTGTAGTGATGGGAACTATGTTAGGATCCTGGAACAAAATACATCTGTAACAAGTGACAAACAGATCAAAATATGTCCCTTTGATTTTAATACAAGTAGCTATCTGGTAATACAAATGTTTCGTACTATCTTTTTGCATTAAAAATTAATCATATTATTGTACATGGTGAAAACTACCGGTTGTAAGAGTTGCATCGAATTTATAGACAGAGCGATAGTCAACAAACAAGCCTTCCAAATAGGGCTTATGCGCTCTTATCAGTAATAGGTAATGCACATTTGGTTGGTAGCTCAGCCTTAAGTAGGTGTTACAGTTGTTCTTTAGAAATTCATCTTACACTTACTATGGCTGCGGTATGTGTAAAATTATTGAAAGTTACCACATCAGAAATGTAGCTCAAAATCATGAGTATGCGATTTTGAATCTATTTGGCAAGTTACGTGAAAATAGACTTAGATCCAGGTTTGACATAATTTTCATTTACCGTACTTCGATAAGTGGTGTCACTGAGAAGATTTATTAGAGACAGCTGTCGCTTAAACACTCAGTATGTATGTATGTATGTGTAATCAACATACATAATGAGTGTTTAAACGATAGCTATCTCCCAGTCATTCATCGTAACACATTTATGTGCATCAGTTCAAACATTCCAAGTGAAAAATCTGTTGACGGAGTTTTGGTGTACTAACTTACATGGAAAATAATATAAACAATGCTAGGTTTTATGATATTAAGCAGTCAACAAAATCTAATAGCTTAATTGGAGCAAAATATATGCGGGAGACTGCAAAGCCTAGAAATTTGTGACAATATCCTAAATCACGGATGACATACAGTACATGTTTTAGTCTTTGGATGAAAAATGACACCTTGTGTCGATGAAAAACTTGGATTATATGGGTATGTTCTGGGAAGATATCGTGAACCCATACTCCTGTGACCTGTACTGAAACAAAGTACCTATCTAGTAGACGAGAGTTTCCAGTGGTTGTCTATCTTTAGTAAATTCTTGACACAACTTATACACATCATCTTCCAATTAATCATAAAAACTCTTAAGTCATGTAATCAGTATAACGTACATACACTTAAACACTAACCTCTGTAACAACTGGATAATTTGTCATTTTAACTGGTAC
This sequence comes from Schistosoma japonicum, assembly GCA_025215515.1. NCBI lineage: Eukaryota > Metazoa > Platyhelminthes > Trematoda > Strigeidida > Schistosomatidae > Schistosoma > Schistosoma japonicum. The sequence continues at coordinate 1,502,706 of CM046065.1, forward strand.
ATATAGTTTCGGACTCCATGTAATGTTAAGTCCATAAACACTAATTAGCTTGTATTCAACAGGTTCATGAGATGTTGAAGTAGTACGTTCCTAATAATTAGAGACAGATAGCAGAAACAATAAATGAATGCAATTCTTGTGAACATAGGAAAATAATGAAATAGCAGTCACATATAATTGTAGTATTTAACAAAATTATAAACAGCTGATTTTCTTCTACAGAGAAGTAACGGTGAAACAAAGCTGTATGTAGCTTTTACTGGTACGCTCCATCTGAATTACAGCACGTTTTAATTTGCTTTGCATTTATTAATGGAGGTATACAAAAAGAGACCTACAAAAAGAGAGGATACGCGTGGATTGTGGGTTTCCAACTTTAAATGAAACACGCAAGCATGATAGGACCAATTAGTAAGCAAAGCACCATTCCGTGGTCTAAACGTATACACCTAATTGTGCTAAGTGTGACATCATTAAGAATGTTATAATGACTCCAACAGTTTCAAGAGATTTGTACCCAGAAAGTTAAAAATACGATCAACATTCTTTATAATAGATTACGGTAATATTCATGGTGTCATATATTCTCAATGGATTTAGTAGAACCAACAAAACTACGTATAGTATTAAATAGAAATTCTGTAAACAAGTTTAATTTAACTCTTGTGTTGATTCTACAAGGTTGAAATTTCAAAAATATGTCAATTATGACTAATTAGCTGAAATTTCAATTTTACATGAAATATAAAGGGTAAAAGAAAAGTATAGACTGGAAAATGCTTATTAAACTCTACCCAGCGTGAATTTGTAGTTTCCAATGTTAAATGCTCTAAACTGATGGTGAATGTTCCAAAATTCGAACAATAATCACAAGATAAATTATTGAATGGATCTTGATTTTCTGGGGTATTTTGGTCGATAAGAGAAAGACTGACATGACGAATTTCAATCTATTAGAAAAGGAAATAAATGAAAGAAATATAAATTGAAGAATACACAATAGCATACGGAAGAATAGAGATGTGAGCTACGATTAACAAGATAAGTACACTAATTTTAGCCAGTAATCAGTTAAATAAACAAAAGTTGAACGATAATGCGTCACAATAAATGTAACAAATTATTCCTTAAAATACATGCATGCAATCACAATGAGACATCAAGCAATCTCGTGATTATCAACTCTGAAAAATTTTAAAGATAACCACTCACAAAAGTATACCAGGTTTATTAGTCACTATAATGATCAAACTGATTACTCAGTAATTATCATAATGAGATTTTTATTCTTTCTAATTTACTGGGACAATCAATGATTGCAACAAGATAGATAGGATTAAATCCAGATTCAATAATGTAGCCAAAATGATTCATTATCACTAAAGTTAAATTATCCAGTCTTATTATTCACTCTCGCTTCAGACTGACTACAGACGTTTCAACTTCGATAAAACACGGAAAACTGATCTTGATCCACTAATTAAGCTGCTTTCAAATAATAGATAAACGGAGAGTAACCAAAAACTGCCTATTTAAAGTGTTATACCCATAGTAAATACCATCTTCAGAGACGATCCAAATAACGTGACTCTTTAGTGTCAATTTCATGATAATTTTGAACAACTGTATATCTTTTTTTCTATAGCCTCAACCTTAGTAATATAGATGGAAATGTGACAATTTTAGTGTTGTTTTTTACCTAATGAAATATACTAATGAAGACATGATATGAAACGAAGACAAAATCGATGAGACAAAACCAACAGTAGCACAAAATTGCTGGAAATTCCTAAAGTAAACAACATTACAACTTACTTGTAGACTACGAATTATGTTATAACCGACTGAAGATATATATGACCACCAGGAAGAGTTATCTGACCTTGAATCCATTGCGACTAACGCAGCCATATCTGCTGCATCTTTTAGTTTACCACCGGTTATTGTCTAAAATTACAGGGAAATAATATCATTGCATGAAGAATCATAAAAATTCAGAACCAGTGGTTTCAAACCGAAACGGTGAACATTCGAAAGCTGCAGGTGCGCAAAACTTTACACCATCTGTAGCCAGGAATAATGATGATACAACACTGATTTATATCAGTGACAAAGTACACGTCAACATGCTCGGCATTGCATTACACTAGTTGTAAACGCTTGTGATTCAAAACAACTGTTACAACTAGAGCAGTCAAAGAGAATCATAAGTCCTTGATAAAATATCTCAGAATCTAATACTTCAACAACCAGGTTATCATTTCATTCATTTTACAATACTGAACCCTTAAAGTTTAATTCAGTGTAAAACAAAACCAGGGTACAAATTCTAACACCGAAACGTCAAGGAGAGTACAACATAGGAAAAACATTTATATTATTTAGTCCCATTTGACTATTCCGTAATTTTTTGTAGGCAAATCTCAAAAGACCTTTATTGAATTATGTAAAATTACGCATGGTAAACGAACGAACCTGATACCATCTCTTCTCCATTTGATCTAAACTGTACTTCCCAATTACCGATGGTTCACATGAGCATTCATTTTTCTGATTTTCCGGAATAATTTTAGCTACACACTTTTCTGATTGATTTCTGCTAACGGAAGATATATTAGGTGAGTCAGCTAAAGGACTCCGATTCAAATTATCCCACAGATCATCAGCTGAAGCATATGCAACTAAATTAACATTTTCAAGTGAAAGTTGCCAAGCTTGACTCCAAAGATGTGTATATGGGATGAATATAGACACATTACCAACAGAACCTAAAGGAATTAAGTTTAAACATTAAATTTAATCGTGAAAATGTATCATTTAACGTAAATACAAGGGATATACATTTGGCCAAATTTGAGTGGAACAGAATCAATTTTCATGGTTTTACAAACAAATTTTCGGTTAATATAGCATAGAAAACTTATTACACCCAACTTTTACTAGGTAAAAACTTATAACAGTTTATTGTCATGTAAGATATGGTTTAATCACCTAAGCACGAATAAAAATCAAAAAGAAACCTTTCAAACTCTTCTACTAATGGAACGTTTGTAGGTGAAACAACTATTTCTTCGTAGTACATTCAAACCTAGTTAGTTTTCAGCATATTTCAGCAAGCGGTATAATAAGCCATCAAACATTAACTAATGTGATTTTAACTGAGTGAAATTGAAATAAGAACTAAGCCAGTGATCATTAAAAATAAATTCGGTATGAACCAACCTAAGATTCAAGTATCCGAATTCTATATTCAAATATCTATTAAAATGCTATGCAACGGTGACTTATATAACAAAACTCAGTCAGACAGTAATCGCAAGTCTCATAAATGAAGTCACAACATTTACGACGACCATACTGTTTATACGGAAATTAATGGTCTAGAATCAGGTATTATTCTGCTACCTCTAAGGAATTAGTAAATGGTATCAACAGACTGATTTTCAAACTGCCGTAGCATACAATATATGAGTGCTTATAGCTGGAACCCTATGTAGAATAAAAAACTATCAATAATTAATTAACGAGGTTATTTTTATTTATAACAAACCGGTTGAAGAACGACGGACTAGTTTACTTATACACTATATACACGGACTATGTACAACTTTTCAAGGGCAGAAGCTTCTCTTAAGATCTCTGAACCAAAGTAAAAAAAGTGGGTTTTTAACCTACAACATGCAAGTTGAAAACCAAATGCTTTAACTACTGGGCCATCAACAGGTGTATAACCACAGATAACTACATAATTCTGATTGTGCTGCGAATTTGTGGACAACTACATATTGAATATAACCTAAGTCAACTCCAAACCGTCTACAAAAAGAAAGTGTAATCTGTTTATGAAACGGCAAGTAGCCTTTTGCAAAATGCAATGTGTAGAGTTATTAAAGTAGTAGAAGTCAATAATTCAAAGTTACAGTTGCTTGACGGTTAACTTCTATATCACCAGTCAGTAATGACGGTAAAATAAATACATAACTTCCGAAATAAAGCTCAAAAATTCAAATAAATTACTGAGTTTCACCTTCTAATACATACGGGCTAATTAAACTGCCTTCAGTAATTACATTATTAGATACTCACCTGACCGTAGCGTCAACGGAATGCCAAAAAGGCTATTCAAAGTGTCCTTTTTTAAATTTAAGTTGCTCAAAGTAATGTTTCCTGAAAAAGATTCGAAGCCAGAAAAAATCAGCTTACCGTTAAGCAGACCATATGACAAGCTTTCACTATTGAAATTTTCAAAATATTTTCCTATTATATGATCAGTTAAGGTAGCCAAGAACTTCTTAAACATGGAAAAAAATTTCCGGAAACTATACACTATAACAATGCATTTGAGAAGCTCGATTTCAGCTTAGCTGAAAAAGCAACTGACTAATCAAGATAAAACAATGCGACCTAGAGGTTTCTAGTTGCGACTTTCTAGGGTCATGTTATATCCAATATCCATTTCAATATCCAATATATTTAAGACAAGCGAACAATAGCCACTTGATTTATTCGCTATCACGTCTTGTTGCTCCGGCTGAAAAAACACCTAGGGTTTTGTCTGTCGTTAGCTCTGACAGTCCGAGGGACTATTATTATTATTTATTTTTGAGCGTTGTTGGACAGCAATCCAACACCAGTTACCAAGCTACTTGGATCCTAGGCAGTGTATACATGCGCCTGAAACAAAGGCGAAAAAAGAAGAAACAAAAAGATGGCAATTAAGTGTACTGGAGACTATGATCTTAGGATCAACTTCTGTGGATATGTGTTTAAAGTCGAGGATCTTACTCGAAATTGTTGTGGCTGTTACGTACGGTTTCCTTGAAAAAAAAACCGGGCGTGACATCGTGGACAGTGAATTATGCCTATTATTAAAATGGCCAACTCCTTGAGGACTGGTCTTTGTGGGCTTTTTAACTGAGTAGGTTAGTTGGATTCTGTCTTCCGTGGAAGAATTTCTCTGTTTCGGATTTGAGTCTAAAATGTTCTTTTAAAAGCTATTAGTATGGCGATGGAAGTTGCTTATTTTAAAACATACTTACACAATGATCTGGATCAGCTTTTGCAGCTGTATATGCTTCTGTTCAGACCATTTTTGGTTTTATCTAGTTAACCTGCGGCTATCAGGCAGGGTGGAGTTATACGCTTAAGATGTTCTAGTGAGGGTTGCCCTAACTTCACAAACACCAAGGTAAGCAGATAACCATTTCCACTGTAGTATATCGTGCACATAGGGTGCTTAAGATATAATGATGCCCTAGCAGTTCTCGCACTTGCTAAAATTCCCTTTTTTGGCATCTTGATGAGATATAATTCTTTTCAGTCTGTTGGCACCTTGTTTTTTTCTCCCAAATCTTTTTTCAGAAGAATGTGGAACATATTTGCAGCTTATTTTATATATAACTTTATTGTTTCTGCTAGTACATCGTCTGACCCTTCCTGACTTGCCACTCTTGATTTGTAGTGGTTAGGGTTAGGGTTGATATTCATAGGAAAATCCGTAGATGCTTTGTAGATGACTGATGGGTTTCTGAGGAGTTACTCTATTCAAGACTTCTTCCAAGTGCTCTACCCACCTGTTACTCTGTCAGACCAACATTAAATGCATACATTAATTCATGGCCCAACAGAAGCTACTAAACATGAAGGTTTGTAATCATATCAACTTAAAAACCCTGCTGAGAAGAAGCACACAATACCATTTGCTAGTTAGCTATCCAGTTTATACAAACGCACTATGAAAAACCATACGAGTATTGTAAAACAATAACATATTTTATATAGTATTATCAATTTATATAAGTGACTCTAACAGGTTACTAATCACAAACCGCTGACGATGATTAATGAGCCATACTTATGCATTACGTAAGTATGAATTTCATAAAACTTAGAATATACTCTACAGTTAACATCACTGCTACCTACGATTAATGCAGTAGTGACAATAAACAAAGACTTTTACATGCTACTGACTAACTTATGGTCGTTTATGCAACATGTTTGTCTAATAGGAAATGAGAAATCGTCCGTTTCATTCATATTCAACTTTAAGCAACTATATCAAGTATTGAACAGAGAAGAACAGTCATCAAAGTGTTGGCTGAGAGTTAAGCAAGTTTCAGGCGATGTTCTGTCACGCAGATTCAGAGGTAAAATTAGGTTTTACTACTTGTTAAGTTCTCCTGAATCGAGCTTTCTGAGTAGTAGGCGAACTTTCCATGCATCATCCTGAGTAGCTAAATCATATATAAACAAATCTTAATACTTTCGAAACCGTGTATCAAAAATGATGTTAGCTACTGAATCATAATTAAATTCAGAAATACTATTGATAATTCCATCAACTAAAAGTGTAGAGTTGGAAACAGAAACAGTCGAGAACGTTTCTGAAATAGATTTCAACCTTGTGACCAGCTCCATGAGTTTAAGTTGTTCATCCAACAGCATATCCATTTTAATAGGATCCACTGTCACCATCACCCGTCGCGGATTGTTATAACAGGGAAACGCCCACTGTTGTACGCGGAAAAACTAACTACAACTCTAATCCGCAAATTTGTCTGCGCTAACTGATAATCGCAACCGTGACCAACAACTCGACAACTGATTACTCATCCCAAGCCGAAATCAAGAAGATACGAACGCGGCTTTAGAAAGATTCAATTCTATTATGCCCCAACCCTGTATATATGGTTACAAAAGCAACCTTGTAGCAATTTGAGTAATTAGCACACTAAAAAGACATTACAACCAATCACAATCTGCAAGGTTAGAGAAAGGGTAGGAAAGGGCAGTACTGGTTACCGCCTACTTTTCAATTAACAAAAAATAACAAAAATAAAAATAGTTTACATGAAAAATAACTAATTCTATTTTCTTAGCACGCTGAAGGACCGTTACTTAGAAATGACGTGATTTGAGTTAATAAATCACTCTTGCATTGAGCTTGAAATCAATTTGCATTCACCTTTTAGATAACAAGCCGGGTAATGTTTTGAGATGTGTTTGGATATAGTCCACTTTATGCTGCCAGTATAACATGTCACATAGGACCTGGATTGAAAATGATCATTTTATAGAGGAAGTATGTCAAAAAACTGTTTTCGTACCAATTCAACATTGCTAAAATGTGGTTTAGGTCATATAAGAAAGTTCAGAACAGAACTCAGTTAACAGTGCTGTTTTTCACCAATCATTTGAGATACAGCAGCTGGACACTATCCTTAGACTAGAAGTCAGAATAAACTAGAATTCTTGGCCATAGCAAAGAGTTTTCTATATCACAACAGCAATTGTCTTGTAATGAAAGGATGCAGTGAAAGTTATAGTCAATCAACACACCCTGATTCCGACTTATATATATACAGCAGCTTTAGAAATGCCATACCCAGGTCTTTTTCCAATAAATTTTACCAAAAGTTTTACAGTTAAGCCCACAAACTCTCATTTATTCTCTTAAAGTCTGTATTTAGAGGCCCACTAAAATTAGTGCGTACCACAAAAGCTCCAGATAGATCGAAAAACACTAGCTATACTGATAGAATAAAACGCTTCATAAACAGACTTTTCTAAACAACACATATTGCTAGTGAATCTGCGTATAAAAGAACGCACAGTCTATGCCTTCTTCCACTATCTCTTCACTAAGAAAGAACTAAACTTGTTGCTCATAAATTGATCATATGGCTGCTGAAACGACTTATGATATTGTAAGGGGATACAACATTGAGCATTCAACATGATGATCCACATAAAAAATTCTCATTGTACGCATAACCAATAATACAAAATAGGTATTTTCTGATGTCTTTACACCGCTCATAGGCGCCACGTTGGAAGATGATGTTATTATAAATTCATCTTGAATGCCATTTCCAAAGGCCAAACGTCACATAATTTTGGCATGTTATGGCCAGTAGAATGACACCTTTGTGTTTGAAATCGTCTATTCTAATCGGCCATCCAGGGGCTCTTAGGTACATTTATAATCATAAGATTTAACCAGCACTCCTGTACTTTATTTTCATCAACTATTTGCTGCTAATTATTTGCTTGTAAATTCTTATTTACACAAGTGACTTAAAGCTATGGAAAGTTATTAGAGATGACGGTGACGCAGAAAGTTCAAAACTAGACCTGGTTTGAATAAAGAAGTGGGCGAGTAACAACGGTCTAAATCTCAATATGAAAAATGTCGAATGCTGTTTTAACTTGATGGCGAGTCACTGCGAGATTTAGTCAGTCCTGATGAAAGAATTTGACTCGATTTTTGTTAATTACTTCAACAACGCCAACCGTCAAAGTAAGAGAATAACACTTTACCCATAAGTCACAACTTACAGTTACCTGGAGGCCAGGACAAGTCAATAACATGTAGGTCATTTTTCGTTAGACTCACGATGGGATTCGAAGCTGCGAGGGTATCAAAGTAAACTTCTTTAGCGTTTAGGTACGTTCTATTCTATTTAATAGAAAAAACAATAATCGTTGGTAATAGGTCTTTATTTGTATAGTCGACTAGAGACAGTTGGAGCTGGATGCTAGTCATTCAAACACACAATGTCACTCAACATTCAATATAAGATAATAGGAAACATAATCCCTATAAAGAATAAGGAAGTAAATGAATACTTGAGCTTTTTTATTTTTGTGTATACATAAATTATGAAATCAACTCTTAACTAGTCAACTTAAGTCGCTACATTAGCTTCCTCCAAGAATTGACTCCCGTAGGAATGTCGGGTTAATCAACTTAACTAATAAAATTATGGTATTTCTGCCACTGTAGCTCAATAGATAATTAGTAGCACATCCTGCCCCTTACATCTATCAATGATGAACAGTCTGTTAGTATTCGACGATGCAACGTGGATTACATTTACTTTTAGTACTGGTTATCGAAATTGTAGCGTTCACATTCTCCCACAAATGATAATTAGATACTTGGACTTAAGCTCCTATTGGTAACGAGAGCTCGGAAATTAATAGAGTAAGAAAATGAATCAAGAATATCTGAGAAAGTACCGCGAGCGGGCAACCCAACACCATGTTAGTGAGGTACGATTTTTCCATGCTTTGTCCGGTTATCAGGTGTTTGCTAACCTGCCTCTTGAGTCGCCCTCAAGTCAAAAGGAAAGAAGGATCTTTAGTTATTAGGAACGTTCCATTCTATTTAACCAGAAGAAGCAATAATCTTTGGTAATAGGTCTTTATTTTGTATCGTGCACAGGAGACAGTTCGAGCGGGATCTCAATCATTCAAACACGTAATGTCACTCAACATTCAATATAAGATAATAGGAAATATAATCCCTACAAAGAATAAGAAAGTAAATGAATACTTAAGCTTTCTTATCTACGTGTATACATAAGTTGTGAAATCAACTCTTAGCTAGTTAACTTAAGTCGCTACAGATCTACTTAAAAACATATTTTTGAAATTCCATCACACCTAAAGAATCGCTCCATTGTGTGTATAAAAAGTTAAAGTAGCAAAAATATAATGTACAATTATAGTTGACAAGTCTTCGTTTCTACGTAAGTGTTCGGTTTCCAGACTGGTTTAGAACCTGGGAGAAAATAAACGGTGTAGTTATTTGTGCATGCAAATGCATTAAAAAATGTATATCAATTTAATTGAAAAATATATATGTGCTTGAACTTGCCAGGAGTCAGACCGAATAGGCTACCTTGAACATGTGACAACCGCCTTTTATGACTGGGTTCGTAACGGTGGGTACTGATAGTAACCGTTAGGATTAAAAAGTAATAGTAAATACTCAGAATAAAATTATCGAGGACATAAGAGTGCTTAGGCTTATTAGGTTAAGGATATAATCTGCGTTTTACAGATTATTCACTAGATGTGTGGTAGGCATGCAAGTCATGGTGAAGTTGTATCTTCTAAAGTCAACTAATAAATGAGTAGATTCTAATCTTACAAGTGTGTAGGTTTTATTAGTCATGAGTGTCGGTAACAGTCGACCAACATAAGGTTTAGTGCAGTAGTTCGAATGTCGATAAGCTGAACGCACACCATGCGATTATTCGATACAGCATAGGTTTTAGCTAAGGGAAGTATTACTCCTTATTCATATCTATGATAATAGTATGGATTTATAATAATTGTTTGTATAAAGCTAACTGTAGGAAAATCGCACCACTTTATGATACTTTCGAGTTAGTTTATCGATCCGGTTCGCTAATAGTTTTATTAATTTTATCAATCATATTACGTGCTTGCTAAGTCACGACAAACCATTATGATGATATCCCAAAACTATTATGAATAACTAATCGTAGTGTTGGTTTACGATAAGTTAATGAAAAAAAAGTTGGATTTTTTAATATATATATATATATTTGTGATTCACGGATAGTAGATGCATTTAGCCGTTAACGAATTCACGTTGCCTGATTATATTACTGTTTTTCGGTCCGGAAGTAATCATTTATTTAGGATTGTTTTTAATGTTAGGTTCTGGTGTTTATTTGACTAATAAGTACAAGATAGCTTACTCATTATATCAGTGAAGTACTTTGGTACCTAAATACTGCTGACTTTATAATATGGACTGTGTTAAGCATCTTTTATTGCAACTGCAATGATGGCCCAATTTATTAGAGTACGTATGCCCAACATTAACTATTAAAATAGGTATCGTGATAAATCCAGGGTTTGACAACAAAAATTATTCATAAATTCAAATAGCATAGAGAAAATACAACGCATGTGTATGTTTATATAAATTATAAAAAAATACGGAAAATATACCAACGAAATCTAAAATTTTAGACATGACTTATGTTACTAGCAGTTGGAAAGATGCTAGAGATACTATAAACGTTTAATAATTTACTGCAGTTAGCTTCGTGCTATTTATATCTTGTAACAAAAACAATTAGAACCAAAAACAGTCGAGTCACTATGAAATGTGTTATGTTTTCTGAAAACAACACACTTTTTCGTAGTAGTATGTTGTCGTATCAAGTTATTAAAAATGCATACATCAAGTAAAAATGGTTTTAGTATTAGTCTAAGTAAAAATACATACATGATAAATAATGGTGTGTTTAGTAAATCAACTTTTAAAAACAGTGAAACTTGCCTGGGTTGTTTTCGGAATTCATCTTTATTGTCAAAGTTCATTTGTGCTATTTATAGTAAATATTGTCTACTTATAGCGAGGAACCTAGAAAAATGATTAGTTCTGCAGGCGAAACTCGCTCACAACAATCGCCTGAATTAAAGATAATCTGTTCTTTAGTGCCTTATTTACGTTTATAAGTTTTTGGCTTATAGTACTCAACGGATTGTTTAAGAATATAATTTTATATAAAAAAAATTGACTATATCGTTCATTGAACAAAAGGCAAAGTTTGCGTGGAAGTGTGTAAAATAATATTCAGGACTTCTACTAATTATTACTAATACTACTTCGACAACGTCGATATAGGGCAACGCAAAAATACTTTTGTTTTTATCTAATTCTTTTAATATATATCTACGAACTCGAGATTTCAGAAATTACGTGATTACATTTAGGACTGAACTGAAAACGTGGGCATCCCTGCCTGGATAATCGGTTGTGCTTATCTAGAGCTTTAAGCCACTTTTATAACCTTAACGTTTTCACTTTTTTATTCGGTGGTTGTTTGGTCGGGCAAGCGTTTTAACAACACGTATGGGGGTTCATTATCTAGATAAGCCAGTTTTAGCCTCTCGATATTTCCTTGCTTCTGAATCACAAAATATTTAGGTTTTCTTGACATAACCTTAACTGGACCTTCGAAAGAAGGGCTAAGTGATGCTCTTATTTTGTCTCATCTTATCCAGACGTGCGAACATTTGCTTGGATCCTTAGATAAAAATGTCGCTCGTGACTGCTTATAAGTGTAATTGGCTCAAGTGTAGACATTTGATCCCGTAGTTAGTCTGCATAAGTTCCTTAATCAAGTGTTTTACTGTCAGTGTGTGGGTTAATAAACTCACCTGGTAGTCTAAGAGTGGTCACAAAGACCAATCCTGCTGTTGAACATCGTGAGTCAATCTTGACAGCTGTTCGTATTCCCAACATAACTAATGGCAGGAATTCTGTCCACTGACTGGGGTTCGGATGAGATATAAGAGCGGTCTTTAGTTGACGATGGAACCGTTCTACCATTCAATTAGCTTGGGGGTGATATGCCATTCAATGTGTTCTGTTGGAGCCTGGAAGTTTAGCTAAGTTGTTGAATAGCTCAGATTCAAATTGCGCTCCTCGGTCCATCGTTATTGATATAAGTGTACCAAAAATGGTCATTCAGTTCTGCACGCAGGCTTCGGCCACTGTTTCGGCTGTAATGTCTGTGATTGGAATGGCTATAGGAAACCTCGTAACCTATCTATACATGTCAATAGATACTTGAAACCATTTGAACGTGGTAAAGGGCCTACTTAGTCGATATGGAAGCTGTTTTAGTTGAGTCTAGAGCTTTTAGTTGACAGTAGGTTTTGTGATTCTTGATCATCTTCCTGGCTGTCTCTCAAAGTCTCGAAATTTATTGTTGACTGTTGTATTATATTCATTTTTAATCGCAATGATGTGTCTGCCGCCTGGTTGTCTTGACCTTTTACGTGACGTATATCACTAGTGAACTGTGATATGTACTCGAAGTGTCGTCGGTGTAATTCCTTCAGGACTTATGGTATGCCCAAGAAATTTCAGTGTTTCTACACCGAAAACACACTTACTTTGATGAATGTTCATGCCATTTTGACTTAATCGTCCCAACACTGCTCTCACATGTTGTTCATGTGATTTCAAGTCCGGGCTAGCAATCAGTAAGTCATCTATGTAGCCCTGTGCAAACGGCATATCTCGAAGTAGATAATCCATAGACCTTAGGAATGTTTGTGCCGCGTTTCGTAGGCCGAATGGCATGCGTACAAACTCGAATAATCTAAAAGGTGTTGTGATAGCTGTCTTCGGAATATCTTTCTCAGTTATTGGAATATTGTGATATCCCCTGACTAAGTTGATTTTAGTAAATACCTTCATATCCTGTAAACCATTCGTAAATTCTTGTATATGTGGTATCGGGTACCTGTCTGGTACCGTTTGACGGTTAAGGGCTCTATAATCCCCGCACAGTCTCCAATCGCCTTTATTTTTCTTTGGAACCATATACAAAGGAGATGCCCACTGGCTATCAGATGGACGTATTATGCCCAGCTGTAGCATGTAATCGAATTCCGCTCTAGCTTTTTTAAGCCTATCAGGTGCTTATCTCCTGGGCTTAGCAAAAACAGGTGCACCTTCCGTTTTGATTATATGACATACTTTTAACTCAGTTTTGGAAGTTTGAGGGTTTGATTTTGTTAGGTTTGTAAATTTCTTGAGTATATCCTAGAACTTTTCTGTTGTTGCTAGGCGGAGTTTGTATTAAGTTAAGAGATGTGATATGACTTTCTGTGTCTTTTGTGTATTTCGAAGTTTCTTATGTCAAACATCGTTTTTTAGTGTCAACTAGAAATACATATCTCTCTAAGAAATCCATCCCTGATATTGTCAGATCTAGATCGGCTACAGTGAAAACCCAAGGAAATTGTCTTCTAAACCCCAAATCTAGAGTCAACGTTCTCTGCACAAACGTCGCGAGTATAGTCCTATTGGCAGCTTGAAGTGTAATTGAGGAAGTTTCTCGGTTATATTCTTACGAATGATACTTAGTGCAGCACCAGTATCTACCAAGAAGTTCAAGCCTAAATTTTGTATCCATCCTTGTTTTAGGACTGCTTCACCCACTGTGTTGTCACCCAACAAAGCTTGAAGATAACGTAAAAACTGAGATAGTGACCTCTCACCTAATGTTTCTGCTTGGAAAAGCCTTTGAATTCTTTGTCCATCTGATGATGATAGATGATTAATTATCTCTTGTCTTTGAATGGTGTATGGTTATGGTGTTGGCGGACTTAAAATCAAGTCACTGACTTCTTTGGCTACTGAAGGAGGTAGGACTGAACATTGGTCTCGATAGCAAACCCCTTCAAATTTTATATTGTGTCACGTGAAATAATGCTCTAGCTGAGCAAACCACAACTCAGGATCACTACGATCGAATTCTGGAAGTCGGACTTTTGTAGTAATAATTGTATCTATGTCTACCGCTGACATATCCTCTAGGCATCTGGTTAGGATTGAGTTTGACATGTTATGAACAATATAATAATGTAATAAAAACGGAAAACAATGAATTTAATATTAGCACCAAACGATAAAAATGAAATAATATATATGAAAAATATGTATACGTAATCTCAATTATTGCGAAAACAGAAGGCTTATTTAACGTACAATAAAATGTTGAATATTGTGTCCAATACATGGCTCACCAGTTTAGCGTATAGGTACTTTCCGCTCTATTTGATAGAAGAAACAATAATCGTTGGTAATAGGTCTTTATTTTGTATAGTCGACTAGAGACAGTTGGAGCTGGATGCTAGTCATTCAAACACACAATGTCACTCAACATTCAATATAAGATAATAGGAAACATAATCCCTATAAAGAATAAGGAAGTAAATGAATACTTGAGCTTTTTTATTTTTGTGTATACATAAATTATGAAATCAACTCTTAACTAGTCAACTTAAGTCGCTACATTTACACCTTATTATATTCAAGCAGGTTTCTTGTCGTTTCCATAAATTAAGTCGTGTTTAAATTAGGCCATGCACAAGTTGCTTGAAAAATGATTTTGATCACTTGAAATATGTAGATAGATTAGTATCGGAGTTTTGTTAAAAAAAGCGTGTGAAGTAATAAATGAATGTGGATACTAGTCATATCGACTAATGGTGCTCACATATGAAAACTGAAAATGTTGGATCGAATTCGCACTAAGTTTATTTAAACATAAATACTCTACGCATTACACTATTGCATACCAACTAACTTAATGCATATATACGGCTCATTCGGTGCATGCAAATAAAGAAATCGATACAAGAAACTAGATAAATATGGAACCGAAAAATCCAACAAGAAGCAAAAGTTCGAACAACTTAGATGAGTGAAAGGAAATTCAGTCACCCACCAAACATGAACGTAAAGGAAATAAACAATGCAAGACTTGATAATTTCCAGGCGATAATCTGGGTCTTTCCAATTTCATGGCCCAACATACCAAGGATGACCTCAAGAGTCAGATCTATATTTTAGGGAGTTTTAATTATAAAAATTACAGAACACTAAGGTATGACACTGATCCTGATTTACCCGTTACTATTCTTTTCAATCAAGTGATTTTAATTTATAAAATATAACAGGTCTATTCGAATACTAAGAACAAACAAAACATCATTGGCAAAGAGGTTTGCTAAACTCCTGTAATATTTGCCTGAAGCAGTATGAGTCTCCAAAATACTAATTTAAAAATTAAATAAGTATTTTAAAAAAGCTCAATTTAATACGAAGTAGTTAAAGTTTCCGAAACCTCTGTTCCGCAGAAAAGCTAATTCTGGTCTGCGTTATAGTCAGTTCCTGTCAAGGTAAATGTTGGTTAACAAACAAGCGCGTTTTAAAAATGCGTAGAAACCTGTTGCTTTACAAGATTATACTCTGCTTTAATATAAATACCAGCCACAACTGAGATAAAGATTTTCTTGAACGAGAACCTTCTTGCCAGACAACAGAAGGGTCAGTTACCCAAAAGAGTGTGCAACTCACATTTTAAACAATTAATATATTTAGATGTGTAACTATTTGCCGGACTCTCATTTTACACTGGATTATAGCGAAACTTATGCGACTGATTCGGAACTAACAGATAATGAAGAAAAAAATCGAAGGTCTTCTAAAGATGTTGGGTTCAAGTCTAAGGAGCACAAGAGAAATAATCAAAACCCAAAAACTTGTAAGTATATAATTTTGGTTGTGCTATACTCAGCGTTATTTAGTAAATTCGAAATAATTCGCATTCACTTTGGTATTTCATTGTGTTTTGACTGAAGCTAGAGATACAACAGAACAAATATTTACAACATCGAACTGATAATATGATGACTTAAATCTAGAAACCCCTCCTTAAATGAAGAAAAGTCTTGCACATGAACAAGTGCATACATAATTGCATTATGTACTTTTTTATTATATTTCACACGTATTCATAATGTAAACTGTTCAGACAAACGTGAAATTAATGATGAATTACTTGATTTATCTTGTAACTTTGACAACTTGACTTGTAGAAAAGTAATATAAGTTTTGACTCCGTCAGTTTTATTATTCAAGTTCTCGACCATAGGTTCCTTAAGTGATAGGTAAGGTAACTAAATAATTTAGAGCAACTGATTATCTTCAGTACTAAATGAACCTGTAATTTAAGTTAAGAAAGCCGAATAAATCGAAGTGGTTATTTTATAAATTGTAAATTTATCTTTGTTTTGATTATAACACTAGTTGAATATAGCCTTGCAATTTAAAAATTAGACACTAAGTTGTGCACAGTAACTACTAAAAATTATGTATGAATGAGTATGATTAATCTGTAGTATTAAATGGTTGAGAGACATGAAATAGGGTTTGACATTTGACGTTAGTCACTTGGATTTTATCTCCTTTTTCTTCTCTGAAACACTGCTTACTTAATGACATAGCAGTCGTGAATTAAGAGTAGGGCACTTACCAAATGAAGTATTTGAAACCTTTGACTGTCGCCGTTGGGCCAAAAATTAGTTTTACCGAGTTATTTTTTTATTTGATGTGGATGTATGAACAGTGTTATTCAAGGGCTGGAAATGAATGTAGTCATTCTAACGAAATAATTCATCAGTTTATGAATTTCTTTAATGTTATTTTGATACTTCTAAAGAGGTTTAGACTTTCAGATCATAAACATGGTTATAATTATTATCACTGGTTGAAAAAATTAAACAACCTAGCTTGAAATCACTTGTATTGTTTCAGATGCATATAGTCTTTATGCTTTACTAGTTTCTAAGTTTAGAGTCGTTTGTGTCTTCCTTCTTTAATTTTACTTGTTTTTTGTGTCAAGATACCTTTATTGAATTTTTACTGTAATTAACATTTATTATTTTTATTATTTTCGATTAACATCCTCGAAATTTTACTTTGTTATGCTTATGCTAAGAATAACAGCGTTGGATGATAAAAAGTTCTGCTTATCTTTTACTTTCTTCTAATAAATTTATTTTGTTTCAGTAATTTTAAGTAAAACATTATGCACTTGTGACTTAAAAATCATAACAAAGTGAGAAGGTTATTTATTTGATTACATAGTCTTACACTTCATGTGTTAACAACTGTATGTTCTGATAATCAGTAGGGTCCAGATTTTGATATTTTTCAATCATCATATTTTGCAAAAAAATGTTAAAGGCACACATAGCGTAATTCCTTCGTATATAAAAGTCTGAAAGTGTCAATTCAAATGTTACTAATAGGCTTTCACGGTTATATAAGGAGTTATTTAAGAAACGAGTAGATCATGTATAATAGCCTTGTTTTTCTACGTGGAGAAGAGTTTTGATGAAAGTCTGACATTCATGACATTTAAAATGTAGACCTTCAACTGTCAAATTCGTTTTTTGGAATTCCTAGCATTTGCTTTTGTGATCACAATAAAATTTGATTAAAAGTCTTCTGTTTAGTTATTTTAGGTACTGGTAATTAAAATTTACATGCAGAGTTGATTTTTCTAGTTAAATTAATTTGGCAACTAAGATTGTACTGTAGTGTCTGTAACAAGTGAGAAGTTATGCGTAAAAATATGTTATTAGTTTATTAGAACTATAAGTTGCATAAGGTTCTTCAGAACTTTAAAAACTCTTGGATGGAAAATTTGTCTTTTAACAGGTTTGAATACTTTCTATACGTGAAATTTAAAGTTTTGGTGTTAACTATATACTTTGTATTTCATACATTTTAATGAAATGAACTTTAATTATAAAACATTGTACTGAATAATGATATGATCTATACTAGAAAGTGTTACGCAATCACTGCGTTACGGCTTAGCATTACTAAACAACCTTTGTCTTCAGTGTCATAAAAAACAGACCATACCATAACAAATAGATGAAAATGAATCAAATCAAATAGGCTGTGTTTTAAATTTTAATCGCTTTCTGTGCTTTAAAAAGCCAACTATCTCAAAACATGGAGTACTTATCTAAAGAAAAAAATCGAAACTAATTAATTAAGCTGTAATAATGAATAATTAGATCTTATCTCATAATTCCAAGCATGTCACACGTCTTTCCTACGAAACAAAATATTTTGAATTCGGTCTACAAAGTAAACAAAATAAATAATAATTTTTCTTCTCATATTCAGCTGTTTTCCGATTGATGTCAGTTTACATTGACGATTATCTCTGATAACTGTTAGTAGTCAGCTATCATAGGATTCAGTAAATTAACTACATGCATTAAATATAACAATCAAGTTTTGTTATAGGTTAAGGTTGACCCAATTCAATTTATTGTCATAGGTTGGTCTTTTTTAAGTGCTGCTGAAAATTAGTGAGTCCCAATGCAGATGTTTTATCATAGTACAACACTTCTCAAGTGTGTGCACACATGACTCTACCATGATATTAGATAATCTTTAGGTTATATCACAAACTGGTTGAAATAGAAATCCTTTCACTGAAGTCTTGTCAGTCCAGTGGTGCAAATGTTGAAGTGTTTGGTATCATACCTAACAATTCTTAGGTAAGCTTGTGTACACAAATGTAAAAAGCTACGTACTAGTGAGAAACAGCTGTACTCAACTTACGTCTGCCTGTTAAGAATCCAGACAACCATGTAGCTTTTGTTCACTTATAGTAACACAAAAGTTTTGCAGACCTATTAATATGAATATTGATCTACCTATGTATTTGTTTTAAAAACTTCAGTATTAAAAAATATCAATTATAAATCAAAATTATCTCAGCATAATTCAACAATAAAATCATCACCTCAATCAACGTCTGGTCAGGTTTCATCATCAATATCATTGAAAAAGTCAAATTTAAATAATAAATATCCATCTAGTATAATAGCAAGATGGGAATCAAGTCAATTGGCATTAGCTGATGCAAATAGCATAATTGTACAATTGAACAAAGAGTTGAAAGACTGTAAATTAGAATTGAAAACATTACAAAGACAATATAAACTTCAAGCTGTACGATTGGATAAAGTAAGTTATATTCACTTTTATTGTTTAATGTCAATTGTTAAATATTACGTTTCAAATCCAAGAGACAACATACGTGAACAGTTATCTAAAACCCATTATGTGACTTATTAACAATGCACACTTAGGGTTTTATAAGGAATCACATTCATGGCCTAACAGCTTCTCTGGTAAAATACTGGATAAGCAATGCTGAGGAGTCTAATGCTAGAACTAAATGGCTGTATAGTATGTTTTAGTTTTTAGTAGTTGATAAACTAAGACGTATTTTCTCGTCAGAAAAGTTGTATTTAAGTAGTTAAAAATCGTGGATTATCAAACAGATTCAGCTATTTCTCTCAAAAATATGAACTGAATCACTGTGAATATACAGAATGTTCAGTTTCATTATTTCTTCATATATGAGTTAAAACTGGATACATCTTCAAATAAGACCATCTGATTTAAGGAAATCTCTAATGTGATCGTAAGTAATCATTGGTCATTTAACTGGCGCATTTAAGTGACATTCAACTGACAATCAATCAGTGACTATTATCCCTCGTGGGGCATAGGTTACCGACCAGGATTTTCCAGCCAACTCTATCGTGGACTTTCCTTTCCAGTTCTTCCTATGTGCTATTCATTTTTTTCATGTTTCCCCTCCAATTCCCTCCTTGGTTTTCCACTTTCCTTTTGTCGCTGAGGATTACAAATTAGTACTTATCTTGTGACGTAATTTGGTGACTTCCTCAATGTGCATCTTATCCACCTTCGGCAATTTTTCTTAATTTTTTTCTTAATTGAAAGTTAGTTTGTTCTTTTTCACAGTGGATTGATACTGATGGTGTCTTGTCAATCAATCAAAGTGTCTCGGGCAAATAATTCTTTATAAATACTTGTATCTTTTGAATAGTGGTTTTAGATGTTCTTTAGGTTCCACTTCCATATAATGGATCTGTCTTTATGTTCGTACTAAAAATTGTGACCTTAGTGCTGTCTGAGTTCCTAATGTTTTTTAATTACGGGAATTCTGTCTTTGTCTTACTAATACGTACCATCACATCTGGACCAGATTCTTCTTCTTTATCAATGGTACTACTCAGGTATCTGAAAGTTTTCACATTCTCTAGAGCTTTATCGTCAGGTGTTATTGGGTTGGTAGTCGTTGTTTTGTATTTAAGGGTCTTGCTTTTTCTCATACGTATGTTGAAGCTTACTGCTGTGAAGGCTGTTGCTAAACTATCTGTTTGTATAACAGCTAGTTATCAGAATAAACTACAATTACAATTTGCTTGCCAAATAAAAGGATTAATTATTGTTCAAGTTACTTAGATATCAATTACTTGATTACTTTATCTTTAAACTTTATGATGAAACTTTGGCCAGTTCAATTGAAAACAAGTTATTCAATAGTTAAGCAAACTTCTTTAACCAATACAATAATACCCTCCACAAACTCAAAGAACACGATGGCCTATATAAACAACAACCAGTAATCCTAACGCATATACTTTCACTTCCTATAAGCTTCGTTCGTTCTAACAATTGTATACACTTGAGGCAATTGGAAAATAACACGAACAATGTGTGACTCTATCATACTTTACAGTACGCCTGACAGCTGAACAATACTAATCTTCATACACCGACTTTCATTTTAAACTGTCCTATGCTTAAAATGATATACATCTGAGAGAAGTATGTCAATGAGAATTTGTCCTTATCTCAGCGAAACATGGTTTTACAAAAGAAGCAATGGATTCAAGTGATTATTACATTGAATAATATGTTTGGCTGTTAGAGCTTGTCAAGACTAATGACTAACTTCTAAAACTATTTTCTCGATGACTATTTTTTATATCTTAGTTGTATATATAAAATACGTTTGATTTCTACCATTTGTATTTTTAATTAGTACTTAGTTAGTCATTTTACCTAATTACTGTTACTGCATCACTTAAAATTAACTAACTATGACCTAATTAGCTCTCCATAATTCTTGTCCTGTTCTGTATTTATGTTATTTTTGTAATTGGTTCACTGCATGCTTAGGTTTAATTTGTATATACAGAATTATTTGAAATACAGGTAGACTGGTTGTTTACTCAGTTTCTTTGTGTTTTTTTATCCGGTTCGGGACAAATGGGGTCAAGTCAAGCACTTAAAGGCATCGATCAGTCGGTCTTACTGTCTGTGATCAACTATACCGATTCTTTCTAGACCGTATCAATAATTTTGTCAGCTATTATTTGTATCGATTGGAGATCACTATATATCAGCTGTTTGTAATTCGACATGATTGACGCCCAACCATATCGCGTATTAGGTAGTTACTCAGCAGTCGAAATAAATGGCGTTTTACAAAAATATTGGAAATCTACCGAGTTATAAATGTCAACCACTGGAAGCCTACTCAGTGGTTTAATCGTCTAATGGTGGTCCCTAAGCGCGATCCCTGGTGGTGTAGTGAATAAGCACAGCTGAACAGTCATACAACGACGAAGCAGTTATTCAGTGTTTCCTAGTGGTTATTGTTTATCTAATTTAGACCAATTCGTGACATCAAATTAGCATTCAACAATCCCCACGACACTCAATTGTTATTATATTCTGTATACTTTCTTATTCTTGTTTTTTGTAACATACTCACTGTTCACTATGCATAATACATTTAACATTTACGTTAATTTCCCAATTAATTTAGTAACTTAGGTCATTTCGATTAAAACTGTAACTTCTATTAAAGATTTCTATTTTTAAGCATGTAAAGTTGTTTACAACTGACTTCTATGAATACAAACAAAAAACAACAAAATATTAACAGTTTCAATTGAAAATGTTACAATCGTAATACATTCAATGAACATCAAACGCATTGTAGATAACCATCATTATCTTGTTTTATTGAAATGAAAATTTCAATTTACAAATGAGAGATTAAATAATGTTTAAACTGTCTGCACTGCAGACATTATGACCAATCAGAATCAAGCTACATATATTTATTATAAACTAGTCAACCAATCATCATCAATGGACTTTTTAATAGTTATTAACCAATCAGAAATTAGTAACAGTAATGTTTTATTGGTTTAACACATGACTATTACAAATTGGGTGCTCTGAAGATCGTATAGCGAATTGGCTGAATTAGAAATATCAGCTTTAGGTGTCTACTCAGTCATCTAGTGGTAAAGCGTTCACCATGGAACCACAGTGTCCTGAGTTCGATCCCTGATGGGTAAGCACTGCCGAAGAGCCCCTTACTAGGATGAAATAACTTTCCAGTGCTTCCTGATGATCAATGGCTGTCTAATTCAGACAAATTCGGAATATCAAATTATAATACTGTTGCAATTCGTAATGTGATTTTACATGTCTAAATAATTTATAGAAGCTATTTTATGGTATAAAAATGGTAGGTACTGATAAATGAATCTCATTCTTAAATGTATTGTAGAGGCATCGGTAACCTTTTAGACGTTTTATATTGTTTCCAAGCGAAGATTGATGTAAGGATTACAGATTCAGAAGTTAGATTTATGCTAGTGCTATAAGTATTAACGTTTAAGGTGGATACAACTGACTTTGCGAATAATTTAATATTCGATATATTTACAATGATGCAAATGCATTAAGGAGTGTACTGTATTTTAGGGATAAATAGCAGCGAATTTCAAAGAAATTTGCATAAAGTTAACGAACAAGCCAATCAGCGTCTCAATACATTGACCTTTTTTAAGTCAATAAGGAGGCTGTATTTATGAATGAATAATTTAACCGAAAAAAGATCAAAGGATATACAGATCATACATAAGTAATGCATTGATCACAGTCTTATATTAGTGTTTCCTCCTTTAAACCAAAAAAACAACAAATTAGAAATTCAGCAACGTAACTTAATAGCTATAGACCACTGAAATTATTGTAAGGGATAAGTACTTATTTAAGTTCGCCTTTTCCCCGCCCTCGAAAACAGTGAGTTCATATTGTAAGTGTGGACTCTTGTTGATGAATCCACAAAATGACACAATGTATATAACCTAATCATGAAAGACATTTGTATGCAAGCTAGCAGTCTGTATGCATTTTCGTCTATCACTGAACAATTTTTTCTAATGATTAGGATCAAAACACATGTTAGTTTTGTGCACAAAGGGACTTTAACAGTTGGTGATGTTGCATATGGCCAAACACTTGTAACAGTCAGGTTTATTAAGTATTAGTACTTATTAATTTCATTGTTTTCTTCTGTTATAATTGAATTTTTTGTTAACAAGCTTTCATGAATTTTACTAGTACTATGAAACGATAGTTGTTAACTTCTCAATATACCATTACAAATATCACTCAATTAAAGTAACTTTAATAAAGCCTATAAACGCTATCGAACTGGAGACTGAATAGTCAAAAAGCTAGAGCACAACATCAATTGCCCTAAGCTGAGGTTGGAATTGTGTAAAAATAAATGTGTTCTTATATACTTCCTAAACTAATCAGAGTGATTTCGAAGAACATAACTATGTCATTCCTGTGTATAGATTTTCATCTTCATTAGACTATTACAGTTACATTTTATACCTTTTCATGACAATTCTAAACTTTAAAGGTAAATTATAATGAAATCTTTCTCTTGACAAAAGAACAACATAACCCTGGTAGTTATTTCATGTTCTAATTCACATTAACGCTGTAGTCAACCGAGTATCACTCATTACAATCCAGTATTGTGATGATTGTTGAACTGGAATTCAACATCACGAATCCATTTCGGTTTGATGACCAATAAAAGCCGGTGTGTGACACTGGACAGCTATCTTTTTCTGCTATGTGTCTCTTCAGCGTTATGCATTTATAACCCCAACAAGAATATAGTGGCCAAAACCATCAGGTTTCGCAGTAGACGCATAACCTTTTTTAACCAACAGTTGATATACCTAAATCAGTTAATTCGTAATATATTTACACAATCTCATATATTACCATCCATAGGTAACTGCACGAAACTAGACATGACTGAACTTCACTTCTTATATCTTCTCATTGGATCTCCAGGAATCACCTTCAGAAGTTAGTCGCTAATAGGTTTTTCTCTTACTTATTTTTATAATAGTCTCTAATCATATCTTGTCAGAGTATTAGACTATAACCATTTTACTTTTTTATTTTGATTATATTAGGCTATTGGACAAGAAGCTGATATGCCACAAATTGTAGATCGTTTAAATGCTGAAATACGTTCATTACAAATTCGTTTACGTGAGAAAACACAACAGTCTAATGTAGATCAAAGAAAAATTAATGAATTATATCAACGTATTTATGTATTAGAGAAAACAACAATTGATGAGAAACATAGTCAATCACAATTTAATGATGAAGAATCAACAGTATCTCATCAACGATCCAATAAACTTACTGATATACCAATTGAATTAAAAGTAGAAAAGAGGAAAAATTCAGTAGGGATATTAACATTTAATACAGTATTGTTTGTTTTATTCACTATACTATAATTTGTATTTTAAATAATGATTACTGTATCTTTGATGAAGTTTCAATTAAAAGGCTCAGTATAAAAAGGGCGTTAATCAATGAGGATAACGTTTACAATAATACAATACAAATGTATATTCTTAGAATGTAGTTGGCATGCAAACGAATTGAGTTCGAGTTCCAGTGTTAGCATCAACCCTGGGATATAAGAACATCTAGCTGATGAATCCTAAATAGGACTTGATTACACTTGCAAGCCACAAATCAACTCATATAACACAATGATAATGTCAACTATACTTATGTTTTTCAATCAATATATCAACTGATCTACATTTCGATATTCTTAGTAGTCAAATGTGAATAATATAAAGTTAAATGAATTGAATTTATAATTTAAATGTTCACTCTTCAATTCTGTATTCATTCATTAAGTAAATATAGAAGTTAATCATAGTGTTAGTTGCAGTATATGCATTACATGTTGAAGACGTTGTGAATAACTACAACTCGAGCTCCCTGTTAGAGCAGTCTAAACTTCTCCTCATTATGTTAATTTTGGTTGATTGATTCGGCAGTTTTTTTTTCTATTTCAGCAATTACAGCATCAAATGAATGTTTTAACAAAAAATCATAAACAAGAAATCAATGCAATCAATGAAAAACTTCGATGTTTGCAACGAAAATGTCAACAATTAGAAATGAAGCTTCATGAAAGAACTCAACAACTTCAAGTAATCATATCAATGTTTGAGTATTGTTGATTGATCATTGTTAGACAACCAGTGGAAATCATAACTTACAACAGCCATGTATTATGAATTGACTAAAGCTTTAAATGTAAGCAGTAGTCTACAAGTTAGAAGCATACTTAAAAGCCTAAATGATGAGCATCGTTGCAAAGTCCTACAAATGAAGAAGATAGCTGTAAGTACTATCTGATTTTCATTTACTCTACAACTTCTAGTGATATGATAGTTTATGAAGACTATTTTCGTCCGAATTCGACAATGTAAGGGTTTTAGACATTTCGGAATTGCTAAAGCGATATGTACATTTCATGGTGGTTAACAGTAGGACCAGATATAAGAAATATTATTCAATAAACAGTATTTTATGTTAGTTTAAAACAACTCGACATAATCTATTCACTCAATCCTACAGGTTCGAACTCACAACCTCCTAATGTACCTCTAACAAATTGAAGTATTATCTATTGAATTATAAAAGTAACCAAGAATAATTTTATTTTATAGCTAATGTAATGACAAGAAAGATAGAAACACATGGGTTATGTATTCTTAGCTGCTTTCACTTACATTTAATGTTTCTTAGTTACATGGTGTCAGATTCTCAAATGAGAAAATGTTTATCGCTTTAGAAGACTCTAACTAACAGCGCTGTTATAAGTTGACACTTTTTGCTTAAAATCCCTCATCATTTAATAATAAATCAGTTTAAAAGACATTTAGTAAAGAAGTGAAGAAATAAAACCTGATGCTTTTAAATTACTACTTATACTATAAGATGACATGTATTGCTGAACTTTAGAATTATACAGACATTTCTGTATTAAATGTAGTGAATCCTTCTGAAGGCAACAAATGTTAAACACAGAATGTTGTTAAATGGTTATCTGTCAAATCAATACACAAAAGGCTAGTGACTCATCAGATAGCATAAAGGTGCTTGGTTCGATCCTAGATACGATTATGAATGTAGGAAACTATAGAGTGTTGCACTAGAACAAAATAGATATTTATTCCTTGTTAGTTTTCAATGTAAACTGAATACAACTGATCAATTAGTATTGTTTTATCATTTTCAGGAGAAAACTAAATTATTAGAATTGCAAAATGTGCATAATCATCGTATTCCAAAGAATGTCATTCAATCACATTTACCTACTTCAACATCATCCTCATCATCCCCAATACATTTAACAAATGGAATTGATAACCAGACTGAAGATGTTCATCAATTAAGTGAAGAAACATTGAAATCTAATAATCAATTAATTGATCAAAAAAAGCATAGTTCTAATGATAGACAATCATTAATATTACCACGACTGAATGCTAACAGTGACAATGTTGTTAAAAAAAACAATCAAGACAGTCCATTAAATGAATTCATGAATAGTGAAAAAACTCAGAAATTATCCAATGATGAATTCGTTACAGATAATCAAGTAACTGTAAGATTTTGTTAGTATCATTTGTTATATGAGACTGCTCAGGTTGATTTTTAAAAACATATTTGAAAGTGTAAAAAGAGTTGTGCATTGAACAGTCTTCACGAATCTTCGATGCTAATCGTGATCATGTCAATCAATCGACCAATGTATGTTAGCTACGGTGGAGTATAAGCCACCATCCAGCATTCTTCAACTAACTTCTAACTTGGCTATCCTTTTTAGTTCTTCGTAAGTACTATCCATTCTCTTCATGTCTGTCTCCAATTCCCGAAGCAATGTGTTTTAAGGTCTTCGTCTTTTCATTTACCAATGAGGATTCCGTGTTAGTGCTTGTCTTGTGACTCAGTTTAGTGATTTCCTAAACTTGTGTTCCTACCAACCTCCATCCTTCGTTCTTAACCTCTTCCTCAAACGAAATTTAGTTTGTTTTTAGCCAAAGAAGGTTGTTGCCGATGGTGTCTCGCCAACAAATACGAAGTTTTTATAATAACGGTTATTTACAAATACTTATATCTTTTGTTTGATGTTTTTCGTAATTCTCCACACAAGTTTCACCTCCATACAATAGAACTGCTTTCACGTTTGTATTGAAAATTTTGAATCTGATGTTGATTCACAGGTGGTTTGAGTTCCAGATGTCCTTCAGTTGTAGAAATGCTGCTCTTGTCTTTCTAAGCCGCGCCTTCACGTCTGCATCAGATCCTTCTCGTTTATTGATGATGCTGCCCAAGTATGTTAGTTTCTGAATCCTCCAGAATTTCTTCGTCAAGTGTAATTGGGTTGGTGTTCATTGTTTTGTATCGAAGGTTCTTGCTTTTTTCGTTGTGCATGTTGAGGCTTACTGCTGCTTAGGCCGTTGTTACACTGTCCGTCTTCACCTGCATTTGTTGCTGTGTGTGGGATAGAAGAGCTCTGAAAAGTTTAATTCGTATGGTCGCATGCATGTTGCCCACTGTATTCCGTGCTTGCCTTGTGATCTTGTACTTTTCATAATCCAGTCAACCACCATCAGAAAGCCAGATAGAAGAGCGACAGTAAGCAGCCCGGTTTAAAACCGGTCTGTGATGATGTACTGACTATTATTCAAGATTGATAGAAATTCACAAGCATTTAGAGTGAAGTTGTTTTTAGAGGTAATTGTTTATGATATTCGGTGATCACTCTAATGGCAAATATACTACATGCATATTTCTAACTTAAATATATTGTCACTGAGACTAGTTACTTAGCTTACATACGCTTCTGTCGACGTTTCGAAGTCAAGCTATTAGCAGACTAGCCTAAGCTAGTAACAAGCCGACCAGACTCGTTATTGTTCGAAGGATAGAGCACACACATGAAGCCACCATCTCTAAAACACTACGTAACTCCACTATAGGCAGTTAGTAACACTGACGATTCGTAAAAATCAATCACGAACCAAAATATCATCTGTTGACCCAATCAAGCTCAACAATAACAGTAAAACCTGATCAGTTTGGCCATAGTAGTAAGGCAGCAATTCTGGTTGTGGTGAATACTTCGAAAAAGTGCACTGACACTCAGGTAGTCATATCTCAGAAAGTCAAAAATCCTGAGGGAAACTTCGGAGGGGACCAGCTATTAGATGGTTTGATTAGTCTTTTGCTTCTGTACTCACACTATGCGATCAATTCGCACGTCAGAAATTCTGTGGCCCTCCACTAAAGTTGCCTCTAATTTCAATCTTTTCAAGCATAGTTCACCATCTTTCGAGTCTCAATGTTTACGCTCTTATTCTGCCCCGACGGTACACGCAACACAAGGACACATGTTTAGGTTATGTAACGGGCAGGTGATGCGCCTGTTACTCTCAACTTGAAAAGTATTAGCAAGACAACAATATCTCATCTTAGTTCAGATTAAAAGCTGGGCCTTCATTTTGCTTCGGTTTCGCAACACCCAACGACTCACGTACAGGTCAATAAGAAATCAGTGTGCGTACATATTACAAGCCTTTCAAAAGATAAAAGGTTCCGTTTCACTTTGAAGGCTAAAACTCGACAGTCACCTCAAGTGCAAGAAATATATGAGAAATTAAAAAAACCAATCGTCTTACTAACCTGTGCTGAAGGGATAATTGGATGACAGTCATATGTGTATTGACTATATACTGATGAATCAGATCCAATTTATTTCTCAGTTTTAACAATTTTCAAAGTGTTTCAATCATAGAGATTTCATTATCAATATACCTTAACTCCAAATAGCGACAACCTTCCAATCAAATTTCAAGTAGTTATTTTTTGACATCAATTGCAAAAGTAAGACTGATTATGAATGCCATGGAAACAAGACAACAATTTGTAACTCACAACAGATTGTATTAAATGAGACGATAAATTTGATTATCCCGTATAAGAATTTACTTGCACTACAATTCAAGCATTCTTAATTCTATGTATTTGAATAGCATTGGAATGTGCCAGTGGTTCCTAGTAGGACAATAACTAGAAGTTTAATTTTGGAACGAGATTTAGTGATTCTTAGACTAGTGAAGACAAATAATTATTTCAACCACTTAACTTTGGTTTAAGAAATGCAAAATGGTCCAGTTATCCAATCACTGTTATACATACAATCAGAACTTAGTAATTATAAATGATTACGAAAAGATACTGTAAGGAAGCTTTTGACTGAAGAAATCGAAATGAGTTATGAGACCATGCAGTCATCCACTGTCGATCTGAGTCATGTTCATAGGTGTAGACTATTCGGTTAGTGTTTTCTGTGATTGTTGTAATTAATGGTTGAAGACTGTGGGTGACATTCACTAAAATCAGTCACAGTAGTACAGGTGTATTAATTCTTTTATTCGAACCAAAAACATTCCCTACCTTTCTTTTTAAGAATTAGTTAATTCTCAAGCATGTTTTTTATGGCCAACAATTGTTTTTACTACTGATGTTACTACTACTACTTCTACTACTACTACTACTACTGCTACTACTGCGACATTTGTATTCATCTTCCGTAAAAATCTGAAGTGAGAATTAAAATGAATGAATGTATGTGCTATGTTATACTAATTGACATGTCCTTTTCAGATTAAAATGATTTGAGGAGATCGGTATTAAGTTTAGCTGATTGAATTAATCACAGATTGATGTTAATAGGGAAACTTTGAAAACCAGGAGGCACTGGACAGCTATTTTGTCTTAGTATGAGACTACTCAATAGTGCGCACGCTAGATTCTGGCATTAGGGTCTTAGGTTAGGCTAATACATAACACTCTGCACTACTGGGCCGGCATCCGATGGCAGAATTCCTACTGTTGATTAGTCTCACAGTAGAACAAAACGGCTATCCAGTCCTTCCAGGTTTTTAGTGATAAGGCTACCAATATCAATCTGTGATATATCCTTTTTCTTTGATAAGTTTTAAAGGTGGTTTGCGGGTGGCCGGTAAGTAATATTAACATTGGTTTCGTGCTGTCTGGCACTTGCGAGCAAGACGAACCAGCGTCCTTTGAGAGGACTTATGTTTTCCTTCCGAATATCATTCCAGGTTACACAGTTTTATGATATTCAATCATCGCCTCTGAGCTAATCGGCAACAACTGATACCCTGAAGTATAGGGATGTACAATTTGATTGATCTAATAATTAATTTAATGTTAGTTAAGTCCCACATTGTGTTGATCGAAATCTTTCGATCGACTTGTAATATTGCCACTAGTCTAACCACCGAATCAAACAACCAAACACGTTCAATTTCAACTTAGCCCTAGTGACATCATGTCATTTAGACTAATTGCTATGTTACAAATTGACCGATTGGATTTGTTCAGCACTATTAGTAACTTAAGGTATTTCTTTGGAGGGTTGTATTAAGTTTAGTTGATCAAATTTCTTACAGATTCATGTTGGTAAGACAACACCGAAAATCAGTGCTTAAGTGTTTACTGTTGAACAGTTGACAGACTATGTCATATTACGTAGGAACTCAGATCATCTAAATCAGTCAGCCATTGACACAACAGGACTGAACGCAGACGTATAGTTGGCCAACTCACCATACTAAAACTACGTTTCGGTTGTTAGAGTTAAACGCAAATAGACAATATTGAAGGAAGCTTTGTTTATGTATTATAACCACAAAGTCGTCAGTGGAATATTGAAGAGATTAATTCAATGTGAATGAATTACTAGTGAAAGTGAAGCGCTACTTCATACTTGTTTCATTTTAGCAGGAAACTCTTCAAGTGTATGCATCTGATACTCCACTAAATATCAAACTTATCAATATTGAATATCATTTTAAACAACAAGCTATTTAGTTGGCTTCAATGATTCATCATTCAGGATGACTATCATTCGACTTCATGTTCAATTGACTGAAAGCTGTAAACTGGTTAAATTACTAAACAAATGATTTTTTAAAAATCAAGTTTCTACTTACAAGGTTAAATTTAATTTGAATTCTGGAGTTAGGCAAACATGTGAGAATAAAAACAATGAATCAATGATGAATGGCTATTTCCCTTCACCATGGAACTCCACAACAAGTACATACCTGTAACTTTAATATGAATTTAAGCTTAGGACTTTCAGGTTTCGCGTCGAACACTTAACTATTAAACAACTTAGGAATAAAACAAACTGAGTTTAAGTACTGGTGTAAACATCAGAAATGAGATGCAGGTACATTCATTTGACGAGTCTAAAACAGGATGAAATACTTATTCTAAATTTCATTTGACAACCACAATCTAATCTATTTCGTACTTGGGAATTTGTATGTTTTATGTTTATTTTTATTCATGAAAACTTTTTGAACAGATTTACTAAATGCAATTTATTTGTTTTCTAAAATTTTCTCTTACATTTTTAGCATAATAATCAAATAAGTAAGTTGCCCGTTTCCGTTTCTCCCAGTTGTAAAAACGAATTGTTTTTATTACGTGTAACTTTGAGAAAATATAATTAGAATGTATTTGGATCTTTCCTGTTTAGTTGTCATGGTCTGAAATTTCTACAATGTGTGTCCTCTACTGATTGCCTCGATATAGCAATAGTTCACAAGTATTGTTTGAGATGAGTAGTGACTGGGAGGCAGAATCTAGGACATGCATTTTGTTCTATCTGGGACGCGTCAGCCGAATATACCTGCATCCTAATGTTGATGTTTACATCGGGATTGGAACTCAGTTTGTTGTACAATTGTGGCTGTCTGGACTTGTTAGCCTAGTAGTGAACGCAGTGGCGTTTTTCACGAAACGAAATGACTGAGTCCAGGTGTAAACATCAACACTGGGATGCAGATAAGTACATCTAACTGACGGGTCCCAGAATAAGAAAAATCTCGCATCATGGATTCTGTTTGCCGATTACAGTCAAACTCAAACAATATCTGAAAAAATAGTTAAGTTGATGTAGTTTTGTGATGACCGAGTATAGTTTACTGTTTCTATTCGTCAGTGATGAAACTCACTTGGGTACCACTGGTTAGAATTTTCATCATTGTATCGAAAAAATAGCACTTTTTCGAGGTCGAACCCGTAACCTTTAGATTTCGTGACAAACACCTGGGTATCATCATCAATTATAATAAAATTAAAGTGGTTTTGTTTAAGTGAATTCACATCGATATATCTACTGATTGTTAAGTGATTTAAATGTTATTTTTCTAGAAAATCTACCACTTCATTAGAATCCAATCGGTCCGGAATGTCGACGTTTTCCACAACTAATGTGATTTATTTTATATATAAGTTTGTAATTCACCTGCTTTCAGGCAGACTCAGACTAGACGTTAATTACTTCATGGGTTGTTATCATCCTTTGGTTTGACTGTACCAAACTTTCTTCTATCCCACTTCAATATCAGTCAATGTTATTCATCGAGGTAGTCTGTAGATGGTTTCTAGATTTTGTAGTTAGCTTATTAATGATAGGTTGACTTAATAGAAACATTTTATTAAAAGTAGGTAAGCTTTTTCAATTTTTCGTATAGTACGAGGACTACAGTGAGTTAGAATTCTTCTGAACAGTAACTCTAAACAACACGTTTTTGTATACTGTTGCCTTGTTAATCATCTGTGTAGTTTAATTTCCTGTGTACTTGCATTCCCAAAGTTCGTGTGTTCATTCGGTTGATTAAAACACCAGAAATACGACTTTGTTCTTTGATTTACTTCCGCCTATGTAAATAATGTCAATATGATTCTTTTTTCGCTCTAAACACCATCTATGTAGCATAGGATATTCAATAGTTTTACTTACTGATTATATTATAGCCTTGAGTATTTACATCACAACTCTGTAATCAGTCTTGTTTTAGATGACTTTGGCTAGGTTTATTTAGTCTGTTTGCGAATCTGAGTTCTAATGTTAGAAACATACTGCAAGTATGTAGATCTAAGAGTTTTATTGAACTCGACTAATGTTCTCTTAGCTGTATCAACAAAACAGTTATTAACATTTCACCATTGTTTTGTTGTGAATTTTTCATTCTCCCGTAAATCATCTAACAATGCAATTCAAATTAAAAAATGTGATACCAGTTCATGAGATCACTGACCGATAGTCTGAGCCGTTTCGGTAAATGAAAACTACTTAGTTCGGGGTCCATAACCAGTGGATGGAAATTCAAGGTAACATGGCTTTTGGTCTATCACGGTGGCGCAGGCTCATTCATTCATTGTCTTCACTCAAATTGTCAGCTTGTTCCATACTTTCTAAGAACTAATTCTTTTTCCTTATACCATAGTCTATATGACCGTACTATTCTTTTACTCCTATCGAAGTAACTGTTGTGTCCTTTGGTTCTATCCACCCACTAATATGATGTGCGATTAAGCGACTTGTCGATAAGTAGGTCAAGACCTTGACAGTGATAGGTCGAATGACTAACCTTGAGGATGATATCGCGTGAGTTCCGGGTTAGACTAAATAATTAGGGGTAGAGAGAGAGACGGAAACTATTCGTTCACCTGATTGGTTTTCTAGCGCGAGAGAGAGAAGACGAGTTGGCTGGAACACGTTTATTCACCTGCTAATACCACTCAAATGCGATAGCCATGCGATTGTCACACGATTGTCAATTAGTGTACAAAAATGCATGAATAATATAGATGATTTACAGGACCACAACGTAGAACAAATTTACAAATACAATTATGTCCGAAACAGGGGATAAAGGTCGGGGGATGGTGTAGCAAAGGCTACGTTTAAATTACAATAACTTCGGAACAGAAAATGGTATGACGATGAGTCATACATCAAACGGAAGCTTAAGATTAGTAGAATGAACTAAGAGCAAAAATAAGTGTTAGTTTTTTCACGAGCTTTGAATAAATTGAATAGAGTTCCCAAAAATAACTTCCGTTGTTTTTCTGTTCACAACAGTAACTATTACTTCTATTAATTTCATGTTTACTTTATTATGCTACTATGGTGTGCCAACTTAGATTGGTGCATATGTGTTGTAGGTGTGTTATTGTACATGCATACATGAATACATCTGAATAATGATGCATCTACATTATTTCATTGGGTATCACAAGCGATTCTAACCATCGTGTATAAAAGTTTCATAGTTTATCTTCTACAAATTGATATCAGGCAATCAATACAGTAGTACCATAATCATAATCGAAAATTTCTTTGATAACTTCAACGTATATTGTTACGTAATCACAAATTCATGTTTTGTCTATTCCTCTAGATGAAAGCAAACTTCAACACAATAAAGGAAAGTACGTTAATTAAAACTTCTTTATAATTTCCTTTAATAATAAAATTAATGTTTCATAATGAGTAATGATTAAAGTCTTTCAATAGCCTTTCATCCAACTATTACGTAATAAGACTTTTCAATCGATTTTAGAGTGAAATAATGTATTGACAATTGCACATTATCAAAACTAAGTCTTAAAGTTCTAATAGAAATTTCAACTTTGTTAGGAGTAAAACAGCCGTCATTAAATAATCAAACTGATGTTCTAAGTATACACGATTTGCCATTAACTTCATAGTTTAGTGAATGATTGTTTATCTGCAAGTTAAATTTCAGGGATTTCAATCTTGTCGATGATATTGTTGTACACTTTTGTAAAGTTCTATACTATGATAAAATCACAGATTTTCAGCACTACGAAACTGTAATCAATCCTTCATGGAATACCTTCTATGAATCTATCAAAAACAAGTAAATACATATTCAATGTAAGATTATTTTATTCAGGTGATGACATAAATAAAACTTACGTACGTTAGTTGAAACGGGTCATTGTATAGTTCAAATGATTGTTAGATAACTAAACCTAAAGGTTTCTTAAATTAAACATGCTTCTTTTGAATGTAGAGTATTAGTAATTTAATCCTTATGGGTGTTGTTTTTACATACTCATTTTGTTGGCTTAAGATTGTTTGAATTTACAAACTTCATTGTAATGTCGTAAAAACTAGGCAGTCATCATATATGGGAAACATTGACTTCGATAAAATCTAATCAGTGTAAGCAGACGTCTGCCCAGTGACTAATAATCCTGAAATAAGAATGAACAACACAAGACAACTAAGCCAACTATCAGATAATCAGACTGTATATCACTCATCCATTTATACTCATACAAAACCTGATCACGCGGCGTATCAATAGGAACAATAACATTCATACAAAACGAAAACAAAAAGGACTAAGGTCTGAGTGTACATGTATATGATTAATTGATCATAGTTTCTGAATGACAAATGATAATGATAACAGCTGGTGAGTCTAAAAGGAATTTAGGGTGATTGGAATACAACAATAATAATACAAGACTCTTCACCAGTGCGCATTCACGACCCCGTTGGAAATCGAACCCAGGACCCTCTGGCTCCGCGACGAGCACTTTTACCATTGGACCACTGAGCTGGCTCCTATCGGTTGATATTTCTAACTCAGTCAATTCGTGATACGTTTGCGCGAACTCATCCATCGGTGGGCAAGTGCCTCACACCCGACACGGTAATTCCTGAAGTTCTAGTGTGAAGACGTGACCGCTAGAGTTCAACCGTGTCGAGTGTGAGGCAGTTACCCACCGATGACAATGGATGAGGTCGCGCAAACGTATCATGAATTAACTGAATGAGAAATATTAACCGTTAGGAGCCAGCTCAGCGGTCATATGGTAAAGCGCTCGTCGTGGAGAAAGAGGGTCCTGAGTTCGACCCCCAACGGAATCGTGGGTGCGCACTGCTGAGGAGTCCCATACTACGACGAAACAGCTGTTCAGTGCTTCCAGGTGATCAATGGTTGTCTGATTCAGAACAATTCGTGATATCGGGATTGACAATCTAACTATCTCCACAACCCCGAATTGTAAATAATAATATAAATAAAATAATTGATATGCATATATTGAGAATAAATGAAACAGTCTTGTGAATAACAGTTCGGGAAGTTAGTTAACCTTCGTGAATTCGTTTTATACAAGCAAACACAACTGTGTCTACTAATGAAATTAACTAGAGTTCATTAGTTCATCAATTATGTAATAAAGTGGAATATTGAATATAGTTTGAGAGTCTAAGAATTTTATGGATTAATTTTGTCGTCAAACCTCTTAGTGATTGTTGTGATCTCCAATCATCACTTTATATGCATCAAACACAATCAATTGATGAAAATGTATTTTTCAGTTTTAGTTATTCTTTTAGTAACGTGTTACTATGCATCATAATTCATGTATTCCTTTTTATGTGCGTGAGTTTATGCGTCTTTCTACTTATTTCCTGTATTACATAACTTCGGTATGACATGATAAGCTGTTTTCTATATTCCTTACATGTTATTGGTTTATCTATTCTCACCTTCTGTCACTTCTATGTATATAAAAAATAACGGTATTTCAATGTGATATATATTCTAGGTCAAACTACTTTCTAGTCTAATTAGGTTCAGCTTGTATCTTCCCATTGATTACTGATGGACTCAAACTGGTCAGCCTCTGCTGTTATATGTGCGTCCTTAGCGGATTGCCTCGATATAGCTATAATTCACAAGTAATGTTAGAGTTGGATTATGATTGCCAAGTGTAAATTAAGGATGTGCGTATCGTCTTATTTGGGATTCATCCGCTGGATGTACGTGCATCGCAATGTTGATGTTCACAGTAGGATTCGAACTCAGTCCGTTTCGTGCCAAACGCCACCAAGTTCACCACTAGGCTACTATGGTGTGAACATCAACATTGGGATGTGGGTAAATCCAGTTTATAAGTCCCTAAATAGGATAAAACGCATATCCTGTATGCCACTTGGCAGTCACAATCCAACTTAAACATTACTATCTGGTCTACATCAGCTTTTGCCACTAAGGAATACAATACAATACTATTAATTCTGCTGATGAGTTCTTACTGTTTTACCTTGTGATAGTGATTTGGTGAATACTAAATTCTAACATTAATAATATTATATTACTTTATTTCATTGTGATACAGTCAAAGGTAAAGAGACTTCAATCTTCTTCATAAAGTATCCACAGTTTAGATATTTTTTCACTTCTCAAATCGACAAGCATAAATGGATATAACTAGATTAATGAATATAAATTACTAACTGAATGAAGTTTAAAAAAACATCTTATTTTAAATCAACATAACAAAACACTGATGATAGGCAACTTGGTATGACCAGTTACTATCATAGAAACCCTATGAGAAGAGGGAAGGAAAGTTAGGAAGTGGGAAGGTGATTTTCTTAAGTAAACTTATTTCGATATGAAAACATTACGTGTATTTAGTACTTTAATTTAGCACTGTATTGATTATTCAATATGCATACTCAAAATGAATCGCCTGTCATAATTTGACTAACAGTGTGCACTAATCATCTGTACTATGAATTTACTGTTGATTAGGTGGTTAATCATTAAAAGCCAGGAAGAACTGAATAAGCCTGTAGAATTGTTCATACTACATCATTTATTGTTAAGATGTGATGCTGGGGATAACCGATTAATCATGGTTTAGTTTTACTTAGAACCGACTGACATTAAATAGCTATTTCATCATTGAATAGTCAGTTGTGCTACATAAAAAGTCAATTAAAACAGTAATCCTAAAGTAAACAGCTATCCGGCCTACTGGTTATAATGTTCAAGTGTTTGAAATGAAGACTCTTTAACACCCATCACATGAAAGATTATTGCTAGAATCTTTAGATGTAGTTCACATTTTCAAGTCAAATTACTTTATCATTTCAATAACGATTATTAAGTTACATAAACATTGATAATCATAATTTGGAAGGTAACAACTTTTCTCTAAAACTTCTAGAAATTCATCTTCAGTTTATGATCATCAATTAATTCATCAGATTTTTCTTCTCTGAAATGAATATTTCCATCATTTGAATTACCACTTCAAAAAAGTGACCTTAGTTAAAAAGACACTAGTAAATGAAAAAGCAATTTACAATCAAAAACTTGAACTTTAAACTTTTAAGTTAATGTTCATTAGTTTACAATTATAACGCTATTCAATTCAAGATTTTATTCGGATGAACTTGTATCTTTCGGCTGCTTTGTTATGGACTGAAACTCGTCAGTCTCTTTTGCCTCGATATAGCTATATTTCGCAAGTAATGTTTGAGTTGAATTGTGACTGGCAAGTGGAATCAAAAACGTGCGTTTCGTCCAATTTGAGACTCTTAAGATGTACCTCCACCCCAATGTTGATGTTTACACCGAAACTCAGCAGTTTATTTGTGGATGCTCTGACGTTTAGGCACTAAACGGAGTGAGTTTGAATCTCGATGGAACATAACCACTGGGATCCAGGTAGGTATATTCAGCCGATAAGTCCCAAATTGGACGAGACGTACGTTCTGGATTCCGCTTGCTGCTCACAACTGATGCAACTAAATCAAATTTTATTCAATGTCATCCTACATAAATGAGTTCCACTAGACATATTTTTCCATTAAATTTTCAAGATGATCTCCTAAATCCAGTCATCGGGAATTACATGATGATTGTTATTAAAGAGTGTTATGCAAGAGATTCATTCTATAGATAGACCTCAACTACATAATAGACAGTTACTCAACATACTACAAAATATTACAACCTATTGATCTAAGATTTAATCACTTGATAGGAATCCTGAAAGTTTTAAATTACATCAGTGATACTTTAATTTTGTTTTATTAAAATGTAAACATCAGTCAGTTGAACAATAATGATACTGAAATAAACGTATTGAATAACTTCAAGAATAACGACCTAATCATTCACCAAAATCAAGAATTCAATTCAGTCAATGAAATGCCAAAACATGAAACTGAAGAAGAACGAAAATGTAAACTACGTCTTTTACAAACACTTCAACAGATTGATAAAAAAGTAAAATGTCAGCAGTATGAAAATATCAGTTTATCACAAGTCACTTCACATCAAAATCATAATAATTCAATTAATAATGAGTAAGTTAAGTAACTTAAGTAATAAAGAGAATGTATTTAGATCTTCCTATTTATTTGCCATGGACTGAAATTGATCAGTCTCTGTTGTCATATGTGCATCCTGAGTGAATTACCTCTATATAGGGATAGTTTCTTAGTATTATTTGAGTCGGAATGTGGCTGGCAAGCGAAATCCAGGATGTCTGTTTCATTCTACTTAGGATTTGCTCGCTGGGTTTACGTACATGCATCCCATCGTTGATGTTCACATCGGGATTCAAACTCAGTTCGTTTTGTGCCCAAACACCACAGCGTTTACCACCAGGCTATTGAGTTCAAACAGCTACATTTGTCGATGGGTATGTATATATGATTAGAATGTATTTGGACCTTCAAGTTGCTTTGCTGTGGACTATTTGAACTCAGTAGCCTAGTGGTAAAAGCAGCGGTGTTTTGCGTAAAACAAACTGCATTCGATTCCCTGTGTGAACATCAACATTGGGATGTAGGTATATACGGCTGGTAAGTCCCAGATAGAACGAAATGTGCAACCCGGGTTTTCCTTACTAGTCACAATCCAACTCAAACAACACTTGTAAACTATTGCTATTTGGGATGAGGCAATCAGCTAAGGATGCACACATGACAACAGAGACTGATCATCTTTGGTTCATGATAAATAAACAGGAAGATTCAAATACATTTTAATTATATATACATACCAATTGCAAAAGAATAGATGTTTGGACTTAGTAGACTAGTGGTGAAAGGGGTGGCGCTTTGGCACGAAATGCACTGAGCTCGAGTCCCGGTACAGATATAAACATTAGGATACAGGGACATCCTGTTGACGAAAGCTCAATAAGATAAACTCTACGTCGTAGATTTCGCTTATTAGCCACAATCAAACTCAAATAACAAGACCGTTAGTTCTATACCTACACGTCTGCCCTGTCATTCCTAGTCCCCAAGCTAGATTGAAGGACATAAGAAAGCTGATCTAACAATCAGACAGTCCCACTATACTTCACTATTTCGTTTATATATATGTACAAAACTTCACTATATAGTGGAAAAATAAGTAGAATAACATTTATACAAAACAGGAACAATAATGACTGGAAACTTGGGGGATGGGTGACAGACACAAAGTAAATTCGTTATGATTACTGAATGATAAATGATGTAATAACAGTTCATAAGTTTCATTGGAGATTAGAGCTAAAGGAATATAAATGTGCTAGAAATAAAATGATCGAAATAAAGTAATTTGTCTTCTAAGAGACAATTCCGTTAGGTAGTTATTTGTTTCGGTCTAACAATTATGTACAGTTTTCTCACTATTCATTCAATATGTTGAACTAGGCACTTCTGATTACTTATTTAGTTGATTTGTATTTTAAAGCCACAACATTATGCTATTTATGTTGGTCATTTAAGAATGTCTTCAGAGATGTGTTCATGTATAGACTATTGTGAATAGCTTATAAAGTATAACTATTGAAGAGTCCTCGTAATACAACGAAAGAGTTGTTCAGTACCACTCAACCAAAAGACATCTATGATGAATACAATTAACATATTTGTAATAAGATTTCACTTATATTTATTTTATACAATTTTTTATTTGAACATTAGTTATGCCAAAGACAAGAGAAGAACAACTTTGGAATGATTTATTTGGATCTATTAAAGATAACAACAATGAAACTCGTGTAAGAATCTGTACATTATATGTTTACTGACGTTACATAGAATTATATGCTATTCTAATCACTTTAACAGTTATTGAATACCAAGAAGTGATGATTATTTGTTTTGTTATACATAAGGATAAAATTGAAGCCTTTAAGTGATAGGAGCACAAAGTCAGTATTTCATTGTTAACATTTCTAAGTTTAGTAAGTTCGTAATATAGAGCTGCTCTCATTAGGTATCATCTCTAACTAGAGTGAATTTTACTATACTCTCAGCTTCAACTACTAAGATATCTCGTTTTAGATAGTGTACTATAAGGAAATACAATAGTATATGTTACTTTATTTTGGTCATTTACCATCAG
Source organism: Schistosoma japonicum (assembly GCA_025215515.1). Taxonomy (NCBI): domain Eukaryota; kingdom Metazoa; phylum Platyhelminthes; class Trematoda; order Strigeidida; family Schistosomatidae; genus Schistosoma; species Schistosoma japonicum. The sequence goes on from CM046065.1 coordinate 1,544,043, forward strand.
TAACAATAACCTACAGTGGTAGTAAACAAACTAACTTTCAGCTACCGTGAAAATTAGGAAAAAAAAACGGAAGAACAATGAACACACTCCTACGGGAATTGGAAGCAGATGTGTACAGAAATGAATGGAACTTAGGAAACAACTGAAAATGGAGTGCTCAGAACAGATATGGTTGGCTGGTGATGCTCAACTTGGTGTTAAAGGGACTGATTGATTTGACTATGTTGGACATTATATACGGAGTTTTCATTGTCGTTCTAGGCAGCATCATCATGAATTAAGTTTCACTTTTACGAAGTAGCAGTGTATTCCACATGTCAAATCAGTAAATCCAGAAATGCCGTGTATAATTTTCCATTTGCTATTTTATCATGAGGACTGCCTGTATTCACTTTAGTTGGTCACGGTAGATGGTATATGAGTCCTCTTGAGTAACTGTCGTTATGTTGAGATCATATAAATTCTCAGTTAAATGCGTCTATTACGTAATTAACGTTATTCACAACAATTTTTCGACGATTATTTCTTTAGATGTTTTGATATGAATAGTTTCTGGAAGTGATAAAGCTCCATGAGATAATAGTAACATACAAATTGTCCAAGTTGAAAATTTTATTAACGGAAATATGATTCTCTGGTTCTGGAAACCATTGGAACATGCGATTATAGTTCAAACTATTTAAATTGTACCAGAACATAAAGGCAATCAGTCAGCTCCAAATGAAATCAATTTGCATAAGACATGTCTTAATATGTTCTTGATGAATATTCATTATAACCAGTTAGTTTAGATGTAAGGAACTTATGTAAACAAACAAGCTTATTAGTGAATTGAAGTGGAGAGTGGTATTTTTATTGGATTAAATATGTCATATATTTATGTTGACAGGGTACCATTGGAAACTGGATAGCATTGGACACTCCAGACAGCCCTAGGGATTTCAGGTTGGCGAACATCCTCACTCTCTGCACCTACTGGGTCAGGCATAAATTGCTGGAATTTCCACTTCCATTAGTTTGTGATACATAGCGCTGACGATCATCCATTGGTCATTGAAGATTAACTGTCTTACTGCTGACAATAATCAGCCTCACTAGTGACTAATTCAGTTTATTCCTGTAGCACTAGTAAGAAGTCGTGACTGGTGGAGTTCAGACTTGTCGGAAAGTAAGATAGTTATCACCAGTGACAATGGATGATCATCATACTATATCATAAATTAATGTAGGTTGAAATTCTACCACTGGTTCCAGACTCAGTGACGAAAAGAGTGAGGTGTTCGCCAACCTGAAGCCAGCTGGGGTAAAAATCTTGCGCACTGTATCGAGGAGTCCTACATTAGAACAAAAAGGTTATCTTACGCTGCTTGGTTCTTAATTATATCCTGTCAACACCAATCTGTGACGTATTCAATCGAACCTGTAATTGCTAAGGATTTTCTGCTTTTATTAGCCAATCAGCAAAACACTTAGCCAATAAAGTATAAGTACAGTGAACATGATTTATGCATTCATCGGAGCTTTCTGTAAATTCTTCTGTTTGTAGCTGATAAGAACAACAGCATAAACACTAGCCCATAGAGATATGTATCATCTGTATTCTTAAGTCTGTACGCGTACATAAATAGTTCGTGGGTAATAGGATCAAAATCTTTAGAGATAAGTTTTCAGTTCAATGTCGGGAATATTATACCTATACTGATAATCAATTTATGCAATACAATACTGTTATTACGGGATAATCAATAGGGAATCACAACGTGTCAAGTTAATTCTGCATGTTATTGTTACTCTTGTCGGTAAGACGAATTAATCAACCATTTAGTAACTATGCTACTTGTACTGCTTAAGTTGTTGTACGAAATTTCCCCACCCCCCTTCAGTTCAGTCTTTAGTGTAATATGTATTTCTTATTACTGGTTGGTCCAGAATGTATTTTTTGAAAGCTTTTGCTCATACTTAATAAATAACCTTAGTACTGTCTCCTATTTGCCGGTGTTCTGTTTTCTCACTCTCTACCTCTAAATAAGCTCAGTCATAGTGACTCTAATCCACCATCTGCATAGTCACTATACGACTATATCCCTCCATCGTCGGTTTATTGTAAACGCAAAATCTCAACCATTTTGTATCTTCCCATTACACCAATAGCCTTTAAGGATCATTTGCAATACTATACTACTTAAATATCACTTTATCATCATATTCACGTACATTTTTTTATTATTTTAGTCTCTACCTAATTCACATGATATTCATTATGATGAAAACATTTCCAAAAATAATTTCAGTCATTCTCTCAATGAATATTCTCATAAGAAAAATCCAACTATGGTTATTAGTCAAACTAACAACTTGATTAATCATACAATGAATATGTCCAATACAAAACAATCATCATGGTTATCATTTCATAAAACAATTAATCAATTATCAAATGAATTGAATATTGAACATTATCCTAAACATAATCAAAATACTATTAATAATAATAATAAATTCAATTGTATTACATCACAAATTAATGATGTTGATACTGAAATTGAAGAATTACAAATTTAATGTAAATGAAGAAGCAGTCTATAAAAGACAACGTCGATTTATGGGCAACTGTAAGGAAGTAGATGGGATCCTTCAGGGTGCACGTGTGTGTGTGTGTGTGTATAAGTGTTTGTGTACACTAACTGACTAACTGATTATTCACTTATTAGGAATACAGTATTAATCATCAACATAACAAGATAATCATTATTGTCATATTTGTATGTTTGTTCTGTTACAGTTATGTATAATTTTATGAAAAGCATTATCATGTACATTGAATATTGAACAACGATTATTTGGTCATTTTCGAGTAGTAACCATCGTTTGAAAGTACTTTCAAAGACGTAACTCGATTGATTGGCGGTTTTTTATTTGAAGCGAAAGTACCTAGTTTCTTTTATTTATGATATATGATGAATGTCGACATTTAAGTTCAATGGAACATGAGAATATCGTTATAAAAGTAAGATTGGGGGGAAGGGGGGGGAACAGCAAGTTATATACTGCTATTCTGTTCTTAACTTACACATTTTTTAAGTGATACTGATGTCACTACTAACAATTATTACATTCTGTTAAGAATTGTACATGATAGCTTGACTAACCGCGGAGCAACTTAGCACTAGAATGCCATGAATCCTCTTCGCCACAAATTTTGAAAACTGAAGATATGTAGGAAGGAACCTTAATTACAAAATATCTGTGTACCTATCGTTTTCTGGAAACAATAAAATGATCATTATGATTCATTCAATCCTGACAAGGAAATTTCAGGCTCCACTCAATCAGAATACGCTACGTCGAGATTCTAGAAAGATCTACCGATCAGAATGTCTTTTTCAGAAGTTCTGGAGGTTTTGCTGAGGTTTCTGAAAGCCAGTTAGATATCATCTGATAGAATTCTTTCTGATAATTACTAAACACCTATTCGAAACGTTTATCATAGTAATTTTTAGAAGATTCAATCTACTTCACATGTTTCTAAGATATTTCCTTTTACGTATGAGGCATATTTGGTATTCGACGTTACTTCCGGTAATTTTAATAATGAAATGTATTTAAACGTTATTTCTATACCTAATTATAGTTGTGTACTGTTAGAGTTATGAGGGCGGTTGTTATTTATTGGCTACCCACACCATGGAAGGATATTACTTCTCAAGGTATCTGAAAAGAATACTGGGTTAGTGTCGGTGTTAGTGATCTAGGAGCGCGATTGCAAAGTCTAACGGATAACTGTTTAAGGTCAATTACATACGACTTAGTTATGAAGATTTTTTGAAGTAAATGTCCCGCTCATTAAAAGGCTTTACCTCCGGAGATCTGTGGAGTAAAGTAAGGAGTGAAATTTTTAGGATCAACATTTTCTAAACTCCTTTCTTTCGTTGTGCGAAGGCAACATTGCTGCAGATGCTGGACTATCCGAAGGAGACACCTTACTACCGCCACGCGCCACTGCAGTTAGTAGCACGACTTGGCCCTTTGACTTGCCTTTTGTCTTATCGCTCTCCAACAGACTTGCCTAACATTGTAGGATCTATGAGAAACATGAGTTCCAGCCAATATAGCTTAGGTTGGACCATCGCGAAAGACAAGCTGAACCACCACAGTCAAGGTAGCACTTACAATCGGGACTAATTATTCTAGTCAATATGCAATTGACGTAATAAGTCTACAAAATATATTATATGAATATCATTTCATGCATTCAAATACTGCTGCATTGACTACATACTACTATTGGAAAGATAAGTATTTAGGTCTGTTTGGGTATTTTGACAATGGGTATACTTTGTATTTTACATTTATAACTTCATTATTTCTCTAATTTAGTCAATCGCTCACATATCATAGTAAATACAGTGTACTCTATAAACCAATAGCAATGCATCTGCTAGGCACACATTCACTGGTTCCAAATATAAATTTTGCGACAACTAAGGTCTTTGGCAAGTTTAGTATCTTCGACAAATAATCATTCTGACCAATCAAACACATGAATTTATAACCGGTTATTGTTAATTTGAAGAGAACAATTGTCAATGAACTAATTTATCCTCAGAGGAAGTAATTATTAGAAATAGTGTACAGATTTTGTATGATTAATGTAAATATTTAAGCTTTAACTAGAGTACAGTGTAGGAACAAGCAAATTCATTACTTGAGATGCCCATCCTCAGTTTATGAATACTCAAGTTGTATCTCCGATTCAGTGAATATTTTAGAAAAAAATAAGAGAACAGATTATTTTATCAGGAATGAAATGCAATTATACGCTAGGATATATAAATACCTTACATGGTAAATAAATGCATCATAGTTTTGTAGTAGTGTTGTCGTTGTTAAGCCAGAGAAACGATGATAAAGCAATTCATTAGTGTAACTTAAAAAACTATCAGATCATGTTTCCAAGAATTTGAAGTTAAGTTAAATAACGATGTACATTCTAACCATTTCCCCGCCGCTTCCAGTTCAGATGAAGATATACCCACAACAGATAGATGCACACCATAGTGGTCCCAACCATGAATCTTCTTTTATTAAAGGATTTTATGTAGAGGATATAATATAATGAGCTAAGCTTTGTTAACGGTGCAAAGATCCTACTACCGAGTATCAATATAACTATTCGTATATACTATTTTCTATGCAAATCGTACTATTCAACAGAAATTCACTAGTTCTGTAAGGTTCGCAAAACGTATTATAGAGTTAGGTAACATGAAAACAACTTTGAACAAACGCGCATCGCTGTGGATATTGTTCCTCTCCTCCCCAAATTTGCGTGATTTGACATTAAGCTTTCGGCTAACTGAATTAGTGCTAAATCTTACAATAAAACTTATTCTTCACACGTGACACCAAAAGTATATCGCTAGCACTAAACCTCAATCGCAACTATAGTTTCTAATCAAAAATTCTAATTGATACTATGATATACTGTCTAGGTGAGATTCCTGGCAACCGTAGCTCACCTAACATTGCTGACGATATTCGCTCTATATCATAAATTAACATGGGTTGGAATTCTACCACTGGACTCTAGCTGGGTCACTGATGCAGATGTTTAGATGTTCGACGTAAGATCTAAAGGTTCTCGGATGAATTTCCTGACAGGATCGAGTGTGAGAACTACCACTTAGAAGTTCCGTACTTGGACGAAACAGTTGTTCAATGCTCTTTGCTTTTTAATAGTACACAACTAACACCCACCTGTGACAGATACAAACGATTAGATTACAATCTAAACTACACCTAGAATCTTCTAGTAGAGAATCTGTTGCACATTGACTAATCACTGATCAGTGACCAATGTGATGCTTGCCTAGTTCTTTTTATTGTTGATCAGTATCTTACAATCCAGTTGTAATCCAGCTACTAACCTTAATGATTTAATATAAAAACATACTATGTATTAATTTGATCAAAACTGAAACACCTAGACGAGTATGATATTTGTCACTAATCATTGACTAATTAAGCCATCTCAGTTCTACCTGAAGGCCGGAATAACTGAGTATTATCGAACAATGATTATGAAACTGGATGACTTGCATTTGAATTCAGCACAGACTGTCAAGTTTCATTCAAGATTGAAGTTATTCCTTAGTGACGAAGTTCAGATTTTCCTAATTGATTATCTCCTATTAACTTATTATCAAGAGATGTACTTTCCACTACAGCATAATCTAAGAATCATTAACTTTGTAGAATAATATCACTAATTAGTTTAACCTTAAGTAATCTGTTAACAAACTACTACCATCATTAAATGATATCTGCATAAAACATCATTAATTTCATTTGTCACAATTTACTGATTAATAATCAAGAATACACATTGTAAATGACCCAGAATCATATGGCATAAAGAATAACTGTAATTGAAGGTTATATGGTAATATTGACGAGACCAATCAGTTTATTCAATGTTACATTTAATAGTTGATATAAGATCATTAGTATTATAATTAACTGATTAAATAAAATATCATCTTCTTAATCCATAAAAACCAGTCTGTAATTGGATGCTACAGAGATTGTTGAATCCAAAATCAATATCAGCTACTAGTGACTAACTTCTAGAAGTAATTCTTAGAAATCAAGACAGAAGATATGACCACTGGAGTTCACTCATTTGGGTGTGAGGAAGTTACCCATTGATAGCGATGGACAAGACCCCTCAAGTCTATCGCAAATTGAGTGAATTCGAAACATTAGCTGGCTTAGTGGTCTAGTGACTGATCTACCGCTACGGAGGCTGAAGGTCCTGGGCTCGATTCCTTGGTGTGATTGTGGATGCCCACTGTTAGGATGAAATAGCTATCCAGTGCTCCAAGGTTTTTAACGGTTATTTGAGTCAGACAAATTCATGATATCATATTCAAGAGTAAATTTTATCAACAATGATGCGACGTTAAATTTTTCAATCTTTTGTTTACTAAGCCCTCAGAAAATTCATACATTTTTTATCATGAAGCACAGATTCACCTATTCACTTTAAGCAACATTTCATGTATAAGTACTATAAATGCAGTCCGAAGTAGGAAGAGTAAGACACGAACCAGAGATTTAGGAGATGAAAGTACAATAACTTGAGAACTAAGTCATTGATCGATATCGATGACTATAATTATAATCTCACGGATCGCAATTTCAATAATGTTAAGGAGAGCTAGATACCATGTAGAGTCATTACAGTCTCAACAAACTTGTACCTAAACTACTTAAAATCTCTGAGAAATAATTAAAATTCATATTTACTATTAGAGATACAGCATTGTGGAAATCGTCAAGTATCTAATAATCAGTAGACCTCTAGTAATAACTCTTGTCTATCATAATATTTTACATACACACCGAAGTGTTAAAAAAAATAAACAGACATCAGTCGAGTCAATATTTCAAAATACACATATTTTATTCCCTGTTGAACTCCTTAAGAATGTATTAAAGATTTCAATGATTAGATAACCATTTGTGCAAAAAGTTGTATGAAGTAGCAGCTAAGACGTTCAACATCTCAGTTACAGGTTCAAATCCCACTCCACTAAATTTAGTCCAAGCAAGGAGATAATATCAATAGTCCTGACGTGTAAAATGTATCTTAAAGCCGAATATATGACTTAGCACGTGATCAACAAATCAATGACTGTTACCCCTAGTGAAGCAAAGGATGCCGACCAGCATTTCCCAACTTTGTGCTGGGTTATCCTTTCTAATTCTTCTCAAGAGCTGTTTATTCTTTTCATGTCTGCCTTCAATTCACAGTGAGAACGTGTTCTTTCTCTTTTCCTTTCGTCTTCAAGATTCCTTGTTGGTGCTTGTCTTGTGACTCAGTTTAGTGATTTTCTTCAGTATCTCTCCTATCTACTTACACCGTCTGTTTAAAGTTCTTCCTCATCTGGAATTCGGTTAACTTGTTATTTACCGAAGAAGGTTGCTGCTGATGGTATCTGGCCAACAGAACCGAATTATCATGTGCAAACAGCTGTTTATTAATACTCGTATTTTTAGAATAATCCGTTTCCCAGTTCTCCACACAAGTCTCAGCTCCATACAGAAGAACTGTCTTCACATTTGTATTGAAAATTTTTACTTTAATGTTGGCTGACAGGTGGTTTGATTTCTAGATGTTTTTCAGTTGTAGAAACGCTCAACTTGCCCTTCTAGTCCGTGTCCTCATATTTGTATTAGATCCTCCTTGTTTATCGACGACGCTACACAGGTCTGTGCCTCCACATCATCCAGAGTTTCTCCGTCAAGTGCAATAGGATTGGTGAAATGATTTTAAGCTCACAACTTAGAAGACAAAGAGTGAGCGAACCTGCGCCACTATGACTGTCATGTCATCCAGTCTCCAACCATTGGTTACGACATTTATGTGGACCGCAATCGAGCAATCTGCGTTTGACAATACAATTTAGACCAATAGTTAGTGATTTCATAGACTTATCTCATGACTCGGTTTGACCACCCCTATCTTCTATCCTGAAGTTTATCGTCATTTACAACAGTAACGAATTATTCTAATGAAACAAAAAAATCCCTGTGAACTCATAGGAAACCATTAACGTTGTCAATTTTGTCATACACAGTTTCGAGATTTTATTCAGATGTATGGAAAACGAACAGCTGGACAACTGTCTCGTCTCATCATGCAACTCATGAGTGCTCAACCACCACTTAAGCAAGAAACCAAATTAAGGATACTAAGTACTTAATTTCTAACCTTCAATAATTATCATTTTTCACTTCAGCGATTTATTGGTTCACCTGAAATGGTTAATTACAGCTTCTTAATAGAACTCCAGAATTCGCTTCTCACAAATGAAGACACCACCATCATTAAAGAAGGTTTAAAGAAATTAGTAATTTACATCATAGTATGGCTGAGTCAAAATAACTATTCAACACCAAGAAACAACTGTTTTATTCTAGTATACGTCTATTCATATGGTGAATGCGATAATACCAATAAATGAAGGGTAATATTTTCTTCTGGAATCTGATTTGTAGTTTAGAATTACTTCTGAACATAACGATAATAAATCCCCTCTAACGACAAGTAATTCACATATGAACTAAGCTGACTATTCAGTAAGTAGATCGAACCATTTGTTCCCGAACTTAAACTCAGTCGGTAATAGTGACTTTTATAATCTATCAAGTTTATTATGAACACCCCAAGTTATCTTAGTGATTTAATATGGAATTTAAACATTATTCACGCCGAAATGTTGGCTTCAAGTACAGTAACTATTAAAACTAAGAAACTTATAGTTCATATATCTATTTTACACAATCATTAAAATAATGATTTACCGTTTCTACGAGGTGTTTAAGCTTAAGATTCACATTTCACTTCAGAACATAGTTTATTAAAGTTCAATGTATCAATTCATTGTAGATGAAACGGTTTCTGTGGTTATGTTTCAAGAAACAATATAATGATGTTATCTAAAAGGCATTAGGACGCGTTTCCTGTTTTCTTAATTCAGTAAGTCAGTTACAATGTAGAACTTGGTACATGCGTACAGAAGTTCAAGTTTCCATGCCCCAATTAGCAGATAGAGATTAAATTGTCGAACCGAATCTCAGAGTAAGGAAGGTAGTAAGAGAGTTAGTATTAATGGACATGAATAGAGATCGGAGATAAGACTTAAGGAAATATGATTCAGTAAAAAATTAAGTTCAGAAACTTAGAATTCAGAGGAAGACAAGAACTAGGGTTTAAATAAAGTAGTTCACAATACACTTCAACAGAACCAATCTTATGAAAAAGGCATTTAAAAAATGCAATATCTGTATTGTGCTATACCATATGAATGTTTAATGTTGACCGAACAAAAATCTCTGAATGAATCAGTATAAGACTGCCAATCGATAAAAAACCGTAAGCAGTGGCCGATGAAAACTGTTAGCACTAGCTATTCTAACCCACTACATGTCGGATGTCTCTTGAACTGGCTTAAGTGACAACATAGGATAGCGATACAACACGTACCAATGGTTGCAAGTCCCCTCCATGACTGTTCGGTTTGACCTGCGATTAAGATGGAACGTTATTCTTCTAGTAATCATGCTCTACTTTTCCTAAAATTTCCTAGGCATCAAGAATCTTGCATTCACTAAGCTTATGAAGGATGAACAATCGATTACGAAAACCAATATCTGCTAAGAATTTAAGCTAATCGTTATAACAACGAAGATGATCATAGCTACTAGCGTGATAACGCAACCAAAACATATTGGCTAGCACATCGTTTCTTTAGGTCCTACTACTAATAAACCGGTTGGTTAGAGAGCGGTAAAACTAAGGGCAGAAAAAATACTGACAACTGTACTGTTTAATGATAGTTAGTTGTATTCCAAAACAACTAGCGATACTACATTAAGGTATGTCAAGTTTCTTTATTATCTAGTATCCTATTACACGACAACACTGCCTTCATTCCAAATCAAAATAAGGAGTAAGGAATAAAACATATTCCAACAGCAGGAACAACAGTTTTCTTGATTGCTCACTGGTTGAAAATGGACTAATCAGCGTACGTCGATGTCAGCATGATTTAAACATCCGTTAGTCAGGATTGTATCCTGTCGATGTAACGACAAAAACGGAATTTCTCCAAACAGTTTGTTACTAATAATGTCGCTCACAGTTCACTTGTAATATTTTGGACTAATTACACTGTGGCTCTGTCTATAAATTAGAAATAAACAATGTTGGGTTTGGAACATATGTGAGTTTCAGTAGCAGTACCACATTAATATCACAGTATCAAATTAACACGATTAATACAACAACAAGGAACGTATGGAATAATGAAACTAGAAGATACAGAACAAGTGTACCTGCGCTAACACGACCGATTCTGAGCTATCACTAGCCAGTGATTGTGCGGAACTTAATCAGGTAGTTTATACCTACAAATAACTTCCAAGCCAACTCCAAATTTTAATTTGATCATCGTAGATTCTTTCTAATCCACTCGTAATCATGCACAAGCGATTAACCTGTTTAGGCTTAAATATTCTCAACTAGTTTTTTGTCTCTATTTAGCACACTATATCTAATCTCAGTAATGCTAACTAGGCTGTTCCATTATAAACAAGAAGGTATTTTGATAACAACCATTTCAATGTCTACCGACTAACGTATATGTTCTAAGGCTAAAGAAATCAATAACTTTTAGCATGTACAGCTGTGTTCTTAAACCCATTCAAGTATAAACATTAATCTAGAATAAATTTACCTCACTATTCCTAAAGTTTTATAAACTAATATAACATTTACATTCTCACTATGTAAACGCAGTAAGAAGTATAGATGATACACACAAAGTTAAGATGAGATTCAAGTCTTCAGAAACAGTGTAGTAGACAAGAACAGTGGTAGTAATACTTCAAAAAAATAATACAAGTAGAGAATGTATTTCCCTACAATTAGAAGATAAGTGAAGAAATTAGCATTAACTAACATAAACCATTTCAGAATGAATTATTAACAGAATGGAAATTAACCATCGCATCCAATTTACACAACTGTATATACAAACACATACATACATACATACACGAACTGTAAGTTAGATTACTTGATGTAGACAGATCAAATTAATTGTATTGCTCGATTACTTCACATTCATATAGATAGATAAGAAGGCTAGAAAAGCAATTACTAGTGTGTTTATATGTAGTTAGATATAAACAGAAGAACAAAATGAGACAATAAAGTTTAAAATGGTAGTTGGTGTTGTAGTAGTTCCAAAACGTACTTTTTCACATGAGTGTTCACACAAGCCAATGATAACCGGAGAAAACATGATATTTTTTGCTTAAAATTGTTGGTCAATTATATATACTCAGAGGCTGGTGAGAAACCACTGAAAAAAGATTTTGATAGGATAAGATCATAAGAAGTAGTCCGGTGTACGCCTTGATACATGTGGTTCACCTCTACGTGGCGCGGGATCGAACTGTAAACTAAACGCAGGAATACAAAAAACAAGGATGCAGACAATCAGAAATAGTTTAAGTGTAGTGCAATATGAAACCTTGAAAAAGAACTTCATTATCACAACCCTGATGCAAGATAACTGATAGCCCAATGTTCACTTAACAACATTTTCGTGTCACATAGTGGCAGTGGGAAATCTCAAACACCATATGCTGTAGAAGAATTTGATTCAACCTAATGCAACAGACAGATAATGTTTAGGTGCACGCTTTAACATAGGTGATTATAAAACACCTTAGATGACTTGTTTTCTCCAGCTCTTTTTAAAGATGATGGCGAGCTCCTGGTGAGGGAACTGACAAGGTTGTTTGGAAAGGTCTGGGAAACTGAGTATTACACCGTCATCGAGTGAAGCGACTGTTGTACCCACCTTAAAAAAGGGTAAACGTAACCAATACAATAATTAATGGGGGATAAGTCTACTCTTGATTGGGTCCAAATTATTGGCTTCGACTATACTTCGCAGATTGTCCAAACGCGTGGAAGGCTGATTGACGAGAAGCAGGCCAGTTTGTGATCAGGTCGGGAACGTATTAATCACACTTCTACATTCCGCCACGTGTTGGGACACCGTCCACACATATTGTAGGCAAGCAGCTATTGTCTCTTGACATAAGGGTCGCTTTCGATTAGTTGGACACGACTGTGCTCTGAAATCATCTCTTGGAGAATGCCGCACCTGAAAAGTGTATTATCATTTTAAAGGCTATGTATACACAAACATATCAAGCAAAGTGAGGGTATACAACCACCCTTTCCTACTGTTCCAACCCAGCAATGAAGTTAGGTAGGGTTGCCCAATCTCATCTTTCTGCTTGCAACTTTGCCATCAATGACATTCTAGAAACAGCTCTGAAGTGGGCACTGATAGCGTGTAGTTGTTACCTGGAGAAAATCCGTTTGACATTGAGCACACGGATGATAATGTATTACTGTGCGATAAAGTATACATAATCTAAATCGCACTTAATCAGTTGGTAATTAGTATCTGTAAGTACGGCATGTACTTTGCACCTCCGAAGTGTAAAGTACTTTATAATACTGGCATGAGTGTGCACCTACTCTCACTCTTTGCGGTGAACAGCTGGAAGTAATTAAGAAGTTCGTGCATTCCGATAGATGAATATAAATCTCTCAAAGATCTCTTCCGTTGTCCACTTCGCATTACTAAATATTTACTATCCCAATTTGTCAACTCATCCATATTACCTATTGTTTTCTACTGTTCCCTATTATTTTGTATAAAAGTATAAAAGCTCAACTACTTCCATATCTAGCACACACAATGTGCGACAAGAAAGTTGTTAAAGCTGATCTAATTAGAAATTTATACTCTTAAAAATGCAGGTTATTACATATTGTAAAGATTTCTATTTCTCATGAAACCTTTATCTGAATTTGCATATATATATATATATATATATATATATATATATATATATATATTAGTATATTTTATTTTTGTACACATTGTATATGCATATTTTTACTTGAGATGTGTATATGGAGGAGGAGTAACGTGATGAAACAGTACACGCTCAAAAATCATATTATACTAAACGTAACATTAAAATGAAGGATATATTATTATATATCTTATTATTACTATTATTACAACCTTAAAGTGTCAGCTTAGATGAGGTGAATAGCGCAAGTGGTAGAGTAGTTTATGTGATGTTGCTATGGCATGATTTAACATCCGCCGATTCACTGAAGTCATTATTCCAGAAGCCTAAAGCATTTACATTATGAATTGTGGAGAATGTCTCAATGACCCAGGGTACTTAACACATTTTATGACACGATAGGGTTAGATGTCGTCCGATGCTCTTCATAAATACGGCATAATATGCCTTTCTATTACAAATAAAAATTATTACTTTACTGATGATTGTGGCATACACAATAACCTCATAACCCAAGAATAAACACTAGGACGTTAGGAACGAATCTCACAACAAAGAAGAGCTATGCCAAAACAAGGACCACAAGCATCGGAATGTGAAATAAACAATAACCTACAAGTTATATTTCAGATTATCATCTAATTCCATTAAAGCTGCTTGATTGCCGCATCGATAACAGTAATTTGGAGCACTGAATATAGTGACAACATTACGATCATGACACCAATTAAAACCTTCCATAACCAACTGATGCGCTCGACTAACTAAAGTCAAATTATTGCTATGGTTGAACGTTTCTGATATATCTTGTCCAAATGTATAACCAGCACCACGTGGGCTAATACCCCAACCACCCCTATCGTCTGGATCGGACCATAATAAGTCACACATTGGACCCTGAAAAAGATAAATGAACATATATCCATTTAGATACATGAGGATAGTGAAATTTCGGAAAATCTAGGACGTATACTCAATAAACTGGAAAGGTTATTATATGAACTCTGCTGTGAAAGTTGGAAGGTCTTCATTTCGAAGAATTATGACGCCTTATAAGTGAAAGCCAAGTTTCTTTTTAAGTTATGATGCCGATGACCCTTTTGACAACCAGAGCAACAATTAATATAGGTACATGGAATGTTCGCACGATGTGAGAGACATGGATAAGTATCCAAATAGCTCAAGAAATGAAGAGGTACAACCTAAAGATACTAATGAATAAGCGAAACCCAGTGGTTACGGGATGGATAGCAACGATTATCTTCAGGAAAAGTGCTTCTATATTCCGGTCACGAAGAAGAAAATGCGTCACACACAAGGAGTAGCACTAACGTTGTCCTAAGAAGAACGGAAAGCGTTTATAGGATGGGAACCTCATGGACCTAGGATCATCAAATCATCCTTCAAGACGAAGAAGTAAATGATTATAATGGATGTCATCCAGTACTATCCACCCACCAACGACAGCCACGAAGACGATAAAGACCGGTTTTATGCAAAGCTGCAGTGAATCATCGAGAAATGCTCAGTTAAGAACCTGACCATTTTGAAGGGAAGACCTAAACGCCAAGGCTGGAATGGACAACACCGTACATGAAGACATCATGGGATGACATGGACTGGGAAAAAGGAACGAAAACGGTCAGAGGTTTGCAAACCTATGTGCCTTCAACAAAATGACTACAGGTGGTGCCATATTCTCCCAGCAACGCATACACAGAACTACATGGGTTTCAGCGGACCACATTACGGAGAGCCAAATCGATCACATCTGCACGAATAAGGAATTCAGAAGGACCATAGAAGACGTGAGAGCAGAGAGGAGCTGATATAGCTATAGACAGTTACCTGTCAGTGGCTAAAATAAAACTGAAGCTAGAGAAATACTGGACAACCGCAGCAACAGTATTATAAAAGTTCAATACAACCCATCTTAAAGATACTAACAAACTCAGCACATCTCTCAACAAGTTCCAGGCCTTTCACGATCTACTGGAAGAGGAAACTACTATGGAGGACAACTGGAAAAGGATTAAAGAAGGAATAACTTCAACACGTCAGGAGGTTTAATGCCGCAAGGAGCACCATCGTAAGGTATGGATCTCTGTTGGTACTCTGGATAAGAATGAAGGAGGAGCAAGAAGACAGAGTTCAGTAACAGTCGAAAAGAATAGAGAAAGCAAAGGCACAGGTCGAATGCACAGAAACCAACAAGTGAAGAGGAGCATTAGAACGGAAAAATGGAAATAAGACCTGACAATTATAGCAGAGAAAGCTGCAAGGAAAGGAAACACAAGACACCTATATGACTTTTATGTTAAGCGATTTTAAGAAGAACAACTGACTGTCGAAACTGTTTTAGAAGACTATTTTAGTTGTTGTTATGTGTAAAATAAATATTTCATTTCCTATCATTATTGTCATTCATGCCCTATCCTCCTAGTTTAGCACATTTACTGTTAGCATATTCTGTTACTTATGAGCCACAGTTAATTAGTTGTGAATACGTTACTTCAATTCACTACCACTGTTTCCTTTGTTTCATACTGACTGTTAGATTCCTGGTTGTTTGTGGTCTGGTTTTCATGTATACATAAAGAAATACTTACAATATAACAGGATTCGTTTAGTTGATTTATCCGTTTGTGTTTTTCTTATTCTGGTCTGGGGACTGAGTGGGTATCAGGTAAACAAACAGGGACTGATTAATAACTTCATTGGCATTGCTATTATGACTTCGTGTGTAAAAAGTCACATCAACCGACTGGTCGTACGCACCCTTACAATTATGGAGCTGGGGTATGAAAAACTACTCACAACATAGATATGTGCGTGATCGGTCAACAGCAATTGTCTTTTGGACATTGCGATCACATCCCCAAGTAATACAGGGACTTCAACATGGACACTCAGAAAAAATGTTTTATTAACTGATTTAATATTTGAACGATTTGTTCGAAAACAAAATAGTGAAAACAACTCGATAATTATGTACATAATTGCATTTAGGAGCTAGTCACAAAAAAGTACGTAGAATGAGCATGTGACTTAGTACGTAATCAGGCACTTTCGTGTCATCGGTTAACAAAATTACTGACGGATAAATTGAATGGCACTGAAGGAAAACATAAACTTAGTTGAAGTCCGCGCGAATAGTGGTTATAAATGCTGGGTGATATATGTCAGAATCAGTTACAATGTCGTAGACATTAACCCCAATTTTCCCTTAGATACTGAGAGTTAGTATTTTGTAAAGATGTTTTTTTAATACTGTTTGATTTCTAAGCTTCTCTGAACAGCACTGTTGTTATCTTATCTGAAAATTATCTCGCCATGAAAATGTAATACGGAAGGTCAGACTGGCGCGTATTTGCATCAGCTTCTACAATGAATATAGCTAATATAAGACTGACAATACGAAACCGGAAACGAAACTGCAAAAATGGGTCTTACGGAATTGATGTACATGTTGGTAGGTTACAATTGTGCAGCTTATACAAAGCTAATTAAAAATAAAAGGTGTTCTGAGCACAGCTGCAACAGACAGTAACCACATTGGATTACAGAGGCATCTAAGTGCGAACATGGTTTAAACTGTTCATTAGTTGTGTATACGTATGCATGAACAATGCAGAACTTGGCATATGTGAATTGGTCAAACTTGCTATACCTCAGCATCACAGTAAGAGTAACATCAGATTAGTAGAAGTAGTTGCTTAAATGATAATAGTAAAGAAGTGAATATATAGATCACATTATTCCACTTACTCGGACACTTCACAAATGATGTCTAATGTGAACAGTTTGTGTGCTAGTTCCACTTTCGAAACTGAAGCTATAGATGAGCCAATAAGATCTAGGGGCTCTAATCGAGTCTCCAAATAATTAATGGATGGGACAGGTTGGTTGATAGTCGACAAGTGACCAAGAGAATGAGGTATATGGTTCTTTAAGTACTGGCTTCTGAGAAAAACAACAGTGACGACATGAAGTTCAAGACTGATTAGTTAAGCCTGATGTTCAATCTGATATCATAGTATACAAGCAATGAAAAATTTGGTACACGGTAGAGAACGTTTGCTCGGGAACCAAAGTCAACTAATTGGAAGCTGACCGCCTAAACAACTAAGCTCAATGGTAGCGTTTAATGAGCTAAAATTATCAGCACATAACCACAACCAAATAGAACAAGTTGATGAGAAAAGAGATGTCTAATCCAAAACTTATACTACTAGCAGCCGAACTAAGGGCTATTGACTAAATCATGAGGTCGGAAACATTTGTAACAGGTATAATGATAGCTGATGCGGATATACTCTAATGACAAAATTGGATAATAAAATTAATAATGGAATTATCGGACTGAGTCAGGATTGGATGAAGCTAGCGGAACAATCAAAATTTTATCTTGGGTGCCAGTTAACATAGTCTGAATCCTATTAAAACTTACGCAAAAATTAGCACGAAATGAAAATAAAAACTGTTACTTACCTCGTGAGGAACTTCTTGAATCCTATCTAAAGCTCTAATATGATCGAGGGTGTCTATTGAAGGCGACAGGCCACCATGTAAACAAAATATCTAACAATGATAACCAAATGCACAGCTTACTGAATTATCCACGAGTGCTGTTAGCGGTAGATAGTCAAACAGGTCGGTAAAATACTTCCAAACATTAGCGTTGCCAGTACTTGCGAAGACATTCATCGTAAAATCCATAAACCTGAGTAATTTGACGACTTTCATGGTTACCACGAAGAATAGTTATTCGATCTTTAAACCTAACCTAAAGAAAGATAATGATATAAGTTAATAAAACCTTCATGGCAACGAGTAGAGTGACGGTTTCTACAGAATAGTAACCACGGTCAACATAATCGCCCATGAACAAATAGTTGGTATTCGGAGACTTCCCTCCAATGCGAAATAATTCCATCATATCATGGAACTGACCATGAACATCACCACAAACAGTAACCGGGCTTCTAACATTTTGGACATTTGATTCCTTTGTCAGGATGTCTTTAGCCTACAGAATACTAAGAAAAAAGGAACTCCACGTACTTTTTCACACAGAGACTTAACTTGTGTCTCTGTTAGTTGATTACATTCATATAGCTGGTCGATCCATTGATCCAGTTCTTTGGCTTCAGCACGAAAGTCTCCGACCATCGCTGTAAAATAATAAATAACCCGCGATGCCGAAGTGTTTTAAACAATATTTGACGCATATTCCTTAATGTAAACATGTAGAACATTCACGTCAATTAGATCAAATGTTATTAGTTTAGGTTGTAAAATGCTAGCAGTATTCATGATCAATCTTAGAGCTACGAATAACTATGGATCAAGCTATTCTGTGTTTCTAATGTCTTTGTAGTTGACTACTTTTAAGCAGTTGATCATTACTGCTTCCGCACCTTAATGTTGAGTTATAGTACAGAGATTTCGGCAACGTCAGTGCGAAAAGTCTTACCATTCGATTACCCTCCAGTTGAAACAGTTGATTTGTGTGTTGGCGAGACTTGAGAGTGGGTAAATGAGAAACCATAACTCAGAATGTTGAGTTTTACATAACTAATAAGCATTGTATCGGGGGTTAGTTAACTGACTGTAAAGCAGGCTTAAAATTAACTGTGTGTTGAAAAGTTCATCTAGTTTATTGTTATATGCAATTTTCCTTTATTTTAAATTTGGTGTTATAGTATTGAATGATGACTCTCATTTTGTTTGTTTTCGCTTATATAAAGAACTTTTGGATGCTTATTTGTTTTGGTATCTTTTTGAAAGTACTCAAATAAGTGACTGGAGTTAAATTGACTGTTGGGGCATTATAAATGAGACAGACTATCAATGAAAAGACATGATGTCGCCTGAATGTTTGCTCATTAATGTTAAATCCTATGAGAAAGTTTCAGCTGTGAATAGTGGTGAACATTAGTAAAATCGTCTTCGACTAGTATACCGGACTGTGCAGGTCTTAAAATGACATTGTTAGATCTCGGCTCTTTCTTCTGTGACTAGTCAAAATAGATTGATGATATGTAGTGTGTACGTTTTCTAGGTGAGTCCTGTGACAAAATTAGTGACTATTCCTTTATGTTTGCCAATGGTGTTAGCATCTTCTTTAGATAGGGGGATATAATGTTGTTGTAGGTACAAGGATATGGACTGATATTATTCCAGTAGGTAGTGAGGACATATCGAAACTATGTGAATACCACGTTCTTAGCACTGAGTTCTCAACCATTTGTTGCATGTGTGCCCTTAAAATCCCGAGGCTACCCTTAGACTGAAAAACTAGATATCATAATTGTTAAGGGCAGGTAAGTGATAAACAGTTGGAAAGTAGTGTTTTAATGGATAAAGCATCTTTGTGCTTTGATAGGAATATGTCCGATGGCTTATATCAAGGAATTATCAGTGGCTCTGATTTCCACTGCATGGTAAATGACGTGATACAACTTCTTGACCTAAGTGTGGAGCTACACTGAAGTAAGATATACTGCCTGACAACACCATTATCCTTGTTCCCCTTACTTTGGTGACCAGGCTTTCAGATTATTGTAAGGTTAGTTGTGATCTACGTTGTGATTACGAAAAAGAGTACACAGAAGTCCACTCTTATTCAGTCTCTTTTCTTTATCGTCCTCAAACGATGCGACGTTTATTGACCATTTAGGAAGGAGAACATTAGGTGCGGTAAGGTTGGATATTCCACTGACTTCACTTACTATTATAAGCCAATAAGGGTAGACGGAATATTTTCGTCAAATAGAGATTTATCTAGGTAGCTTCTTATCACGTGAAATAATCAAAATGCCCTACCATGTCTACCGTCCTTTCAATGATCACTGAACTGAAGCTTGTCAGTAAATGTCATACTGTTTAAAGACAATGAGTTATAGTCACTTATGGTGCCGGCTGGTGAAATAATCGGTGCAACAATTAACACGTATTTATGTAAACTGATCTCTTCACGCCGTTTTTGTCCTTACTTCACAATACTGACTGATCACAAACCACTGCTGGCAGCTTTTGGGTCGGAAGCTGGATTACTAGCGCATTCCGCAAATCGGTTATAACGTTGAGCATTGACGCTGCTCGGATATGATTTCGATATACAATACAAAAAGAGTGAGGATTTCGGTCAGGTAGATGCCCTACTTCGACTCATTAGCACCTATCCTATAACGAGTAAAGAGTCAGTGATAGCCACCATCGATACGAAAGATTATGTTAAACAAAGTTTCATTCATGCTTGTAAGAGCAATTCCTATTATCACACAGAAAGTTGCTGAATTCACAAGAAGAGACAAAACTACTCAATCTATTATATGCAGCACAAATGACCACGTTCTTCAGATGAAGCAACTGAGACAGCTATATCAACGTTCGACAAGATCTGTGTCTATTTGTAGAAGGGTGCCTCATGTTTGAGTATCAAATGGTGATACCATGTGAGTAACGTTGAGTAGTACTCAAGCAGTTCCACGCTGGACACCCTGGAACAGCTCGAATGAAATCAGTGGCATGGAGCTATGCATACTGGCCTAAGATGGACGCGCAGATTGAAGACGTGGTGAGGAAGTGTGACGGCTGTCAGCGAGCATCAAAAAACCCACCAAAGATTGAATCAGTAAGCTGGTCAGATCCTGCAAGACCACTGGAAGCAGAGTGCATTTAGATTTTGCCGGACCCATGTCAGGACTCCACTACTTGGTGTTAGTAGACGTATATTCAAAATGATCAGAGATCCATCCGGTAGTTCCTCCGACTACGCAGGAAACCCTGGAAATATTGAGGAAGATATTCGCGTGTAATGGGTTACCAGAGACACTAGTCACCGATAACGAGTCCCGATTTACATCACAAATGTTTAGTGATTTTTGTCGACAAAACGTCATCACACATATTTGCTGCCAGCCGTACCATCCACAATCAAATGGACAAGCGAAGCGACCCACTGATAATTTCAAAAAAGCTGCACTAAAGGCAAAGGGGAAGGGGAGGCCTAGCAGAAATCATCTAGCGTTTCCTTCTAGTATAGAGAAGTACCCCTAACAGAAGTGCTTAGGAACAGAAATTACCGTCAGAAGCACCTATGTAGCGAAAAATAAGAACAATAAATAAGGATAACGAGGCAGGCAAAAGTAGGAAGGCAAGGAAGATGACATATATAAGAACGGAATTCATGGTGTATGTGAGGAAACTACAGACTGGGAAGGGAGAAATGAAAAAACGAAATAATCAAAGGAAGAAGAGAAAATATGATATATGAGGTGGCAGTAGAAGGACAAATATGAGTTCGACATAGCAATCAGTTACGTACAAGGTTAGGTGAAGAAAAAGCGAATGAACCAAACCTAGCACTTGAACTTCTTCTTGACACTTTCAAGCTCTCCACGGAAAAACAAACAATGATTGCAGCAAACAACGAGAAAAGAACATCTGCAGAAGGAACAGCTACTAAGACGCAGCGGGAGGAAACGATAAGCCATAGTAAGGTTTCAAGAAAGTGAACTTTTCTCAAAAACGAGAGGTGCTTAGAATAAAAGAAACTAGTTATTTTTCATGTAATTATTCACAATATTTCTATTTTCAATTTAATTGTAAAGTGAGCGGTCATCGGTACTGCTCTTTAATTCCTCCGCTCGGAACCTTGTTAATTGTGATCGGTTGAAGTGTCAATTTTAGTGTACTAATTACTCTAAATTCTACAAGGTCGCTTTTGTAACTATATATACAAGGTGGGAATATAATAGAACTGAATCTTCCTAGTGTTGCGTTCGTGTCTTTTTGATTCTTCGCTTGGCGTGAGTAATCAGTTATCGAGTTGTTGGTCACGGTTGCGATTATCACTTGGCGAAGATAAATTTGTAGATTGGAGTTGCGGTTAGTTCACGTGTAGCAGTAGGCGATTTTTCGCGGCATAACAGCTACTAAGGGACTATATGCCACGGTTACTAACAGATGACTAAAGTTCTTAGTACATGTCTCTTTTAAGGACCATTCATAATAATTTCGGTTGTTTATTCTTCTTATAAGTAAGCTAAAGTAATAAGGAATAAGAGGTTGCATTGAATAAGAATCCCTGCTTTGTGCACTGCATATAGGAGTGTTAGCATATATTGTTGAGAGTTTTCAGGTCGTTTTGTGGATATAACAGTATGCGACGGACTTAACTATTTTTCTAAAATCACAACTGGCAAATTACGTTTTGTAAACATAATAGTTATTTGGGAACTTTTTACACTCTCACTTATTAGACTAAATACATTAAACGTATATAGACAAGTCAGCGCTCTAAACGTTAAGTGAATCAGTAATTTGACTGCATAACTGAACGAGTCTATAAGGAGAAGTAATGCTTATAAAGCGAAAATGTGAATAAGCTGACAGCAGAAACGCGGGGAATTAACAATTATTAAGCCACGACATTGGCATTCGCCTACCAAACAAATGATGCCATGCAGTTTCTAAAACCTTTCTAAGCTTCCGGCGTTTGGTTGATGAAATGGTCGTTAAAATTGCATCACTGAGAATTTAACTGTTTATAGAGGCACAAAGACCTACCGATAGAAGCAGTTTATATATTTTTGTGATATAAATTGTCACGAGTTTCGTATTACCATTCTTCAACCAAGACACGATCAATTTACTAAAGGGGTAAATTTTTAGACTTTGATTTTATATTAGTGGGCAGCCAAGGCGGTTGTTTTACTATTCGAACAACACAAAAAGTGAACATCGAATCAAATTTTAAGTAAGTTTATTTGATTGAAGGTGGTTGTCTACCGAGTAGTAACCAGCGGGATGTTTATACTGTTCTTGTGGGGCTGAAAAATCTTTATCTATAGTACCGTAACGCAAGAGCTTGTCTAAGTGACTTAAAGTCTCTTGAATTTCATTGTTTATTTTAAGTAGTTAGCAGAAAAGAGGACTAGATGCACAGGAGTTTGTTAGTAACTTTAATAAAAAAGTGGCAATTGTCCTGACCTCTTAAACCAGACGACCTGAAATCTTCATCAATTAATACTCTTGATCACATGAAGATACAAAAATACCATCGGCCCTGTTGTTGGCGCAGTCACACTTTATTCAGTAAAAACAAGACACCATCAGAATAATGTTTCCTCGTTTCTATATCAAGGTTTAACTGGTTTGCTAAAATGAGCATGACCCTGACTTCTATATCTGACTGAAACCATAGGAATAAATACCCAAGTTATAGGTCTTATGCAATCAGTGTTCGGAATCCGGGTCTGCTGTGGCTAGTAATTGGAACATCATATTCACTAATCTATTTTAAAATCCTGCCTCACATACCTCCTCATTGTGCTTACCTTTACCTTGTTTTGTTCTTTATTTAATATTCGCAGTTCTTTGTAAACACCCCAGTGACCAAGTAACTAACATAGTTTTTTTATAGCTATTGATGTGATTACCTGAACGATAATTTTATTAAGTTTATTTTCTCAACTAAGCCAACAATTAATTTAGTTTACACTGCATCGAATGTACACAATTTATTTTCTTACACAGTTTACCTAGATTATGATATCACTATGAATTCCGTATATATGATACTGGCATTAGGTCTTCCATCTACCACATATCAGTAGATCCGTAAGCGACATCTTAAGATATTATTCTGAGAAACTTCTGATTTCTTTACTCAATTATTTTAAGTTGACAGAATAAAAATATCTATCGTGGGACGACCAAAAGACCAAGTACTAGGTGTGGTTCGATGTTGGACTGAAGTTGTATTAGATCTATCTGAATACAAACTCTATATATGTATAATTCTCATATATCAGTTGACTTCACGTACATATATAATCGAGCTCATGAACGTAAAATAAGAGTCGACAATAAAAATCAGATAGAAACCTAAATAGTCCAACAAACGCTCAATATTCAAACAGATTGGTAGAGGAAGGGTTCAATTAAACCTGAACATATATATATAAAGTGAGGTTCAGTTTAAAAGTTGTATGTTCAAGGGATGATTCAGCCTCTACAACATCGTCCCTTGCAGCTTTATAGCATGGATCGATATATTTCTAAGCATATATTTTAGACGTTATGCCTAACATGACGCACAAGCTTAATTTTGAATAAAAAAATAGTATAACTATAGAACAAAAGTGATCAGTTAAGTATAACAGATTGTGGTGGAAAACACTACAATATTATTGTTATGATGCGAGAAAATTGGTGGTTGGTTGGCCGAGTACCAATCACTAGTGCCTAGTCGGTAACTGTGCGTCTGCCCTATGCCCACTGAGTCCCAAGCCAGAATAGGAAGAATACGAGCCAATAGATCAACCAGATAGAATCCTCTCATATTTCAAGCATTCTTTTATACATACATAAAATCAGACCGCACAGCAAACCAATTAGGAAACTAACATGAATACAGAACAAAGGAAATAGTGGTAGTGAATGAGGACAACTTGTACACAACTAACTATAGTCCGTAATAAGAGACAATATAATAACAGTAATAATGCTAAACCGAAGGATAGGGTAAGTGGACCGAACAATAATAGAAACAAGATGTTTACATTACACAGAGTTAGAATAAATGAAATAGTGTTCTTATAACACAGTTCTGGGAGTTTGTTACTCTTCTTTAGTGGTCCGGCATAACAATTATTAACCCTTCATTGTGATTATTTAATTGCTCTAAATTATTAGATTAATGAATGTGAGTATAGTTACTATGATGACCACAAAGGTCGTATCTTTAATTTTAATACATGAGCATTAGTACCATACTGGTTCGCAAATTTAGAAACATCTGTATACTGTCGTGTAATATCTGATAAATCGTGTTAAATGACTCAAACAGATTTATTTAAATCAATTGAATGTTCTATGTCAAACAAAGTGAGCGAAATAAAACTTTAAATCTGCCTGAATTGTCGGTTGTTTAACCAGAATGGATAGTGTTAGGCGATATGTTGACAGATCAACAGGCTTGTGTATCATATATAACTAGCTTTACTTGAGCAGTTGCGTTATGCATATACACTTAAGAAGTAAATGCCGGTAATTCACCTTTATTTTAGGTTCACTTCTTGTTTTGTCTCAATAATTTGTACTTATGAATTAAACCTCTTATGTGGAGCTGGTTACATAGAGAGCACAATCAGGCAAGTCGGTTTCTGAATTTTCGAATATAATCCTGTCTGGTTAAGAAAGGGAAAGCTGTTGCAGCCGCTAATACACCTGAGCCCACTAACGAGTTCTAGTGGTTGCAGATCTATTATTTTACGGTTTTTATATGCTTGTTACGCGCAAGGGAAACCATCAACACTCATATTTCTAAATTAGCTTAATCCATCTAAAAGAAATTAGTTCAACCACTCTTATGACTTTGGTCATCATTGTAACAGACAATAAAGTTGTCTTATTAGCCTTCTTTCCTTTTTTACTTCCCGTATTGCCACAAACATAATATTTTACTCTGTATTTATCCGTAAGTACATAACTGTTACGTTCTTCTTTTCAATCTTAATAAACTGTTATTTGACCACATAGCATCATTCTTTATTCTCTTATATGATATTATGTAATTCATCATCTTTATAATCACTCGTATCATTCCTCTAGTTTACCTTTAATTGTAATGGCAATCAAAGAATGACTATGAAATATTACATTTAGTTTATTACAGTTAATGTAGATTATAATATCTTATTAAAACTATGTCATTATCCAACTGGAGACTCTTGGAATTTGTTATGAGAATCGCACTACTCATGAGTAACTAGACGTTTATTGTACAAATTATTTTTTTGTATCCTATCGGCTGAAATGCATGGGTATTGTTTTCCGATTGAGTAAATCAAAATTTACTCGAAAAACACTCTTGGCTTAATTATTTTTACCCATGCAAGTACTAAGAACACAACGTTTCAGATGTTTTTCCTCTTGTTTAGTCAATTTGAATGTAAATGACAAGTCAAATTAATAATAGCTTATCGTAGAAGAAATCTCATTTCTAGATTAACGTCAACATAAACTTATTGCAAGAACACAAGACAGTCTTCTGACTCAAACAATGTTGGGTTTGCCATTTGGATAACGTGATGTGATGTAAATCTAACAACGATGTCATTTTAAAACCGTAGTTCTAAGGATACTGGATCTTTTCAAACACTCACTGGCAACTGATTTGCTTTTCTAATGTTCATGTTTTACAGATGATTTTAATTAAATATTTATTAATGCTAAGTAGATCATAATAATTACTTAGTTCATCTTTGATTTGTCATTAGAGGAAGTCATTAGAGTGCAGTGTGTTGTATCTAAATGGTATAATGCTATGGAAATTGATCTACAGCTTATATAACAATTTTCTGTGCATACGTTTTTCTAATCTTTCATGTAATCTCAGTGTTAACTGTACATCTAGAAACGAAATGACTCTATTACATCATATTTGTCTAAAGTGAAACCGACTGTTGGTTATGTAAACTACTTATATTTTTTATTTAATATCACGAATTGATATTAGTTAGACAACTACTGTCACTGGATATCTGTTTCGTTGTTTCATGAAACTCTTCGGTAGTGAGCATTCTCAAATCCCCAGGAAATTTAACGCATGGTCTTAAGACCATGTGTAGAACGCCAAACAGTCAGAGCCGGCTTTTGATAAATGATATTTCTAACCCAGTGAGTCCACGATAGATTTAACCGACCTCATCTACTACCATCGATGGATAACCATCTAACACTTGTTATATTTTAATCAATTTATCACGTCTACTTGTTATTATAACTCTAAAAATGAAACCGAGAAGTTAGTTACTAGTGAACTCATATTGATTGTGAATGGTGATCACTTCTTTAATTTTTTTTCAAGGAAATATCTGTATAGAGGTAACCTATTCATGATCTAATAGTTAATTTATCTCAATTATTCATAGTATACGTAGTTAAATGTGAAGTTGAATAGAAGTTCATCTATCACCTTAGATTTATTACTTTTATTATCAAAGGTTTCTATGCATATTTCTCTATGTATACTGACAATACAATACACAGTTTCAAATAATGAAGTTTTAATCAGTGAAAATGATACAGTTGATAATAAAATGAACTTATCATTGACTGTATAATGATTTATTCATGCAATGAATTCAAGAGAACCTTTCTTGTTATACATTTGAATAGAATATATTTGTTAATAATCTCAGCGGATCAAATTAATGAAAAATTCCAACGTTTCGCTCGGCGAACTGGTCCGAGCTTCTTCAGGGAAATAACCAAAATCAAAAATTATCCTCTTTATACACTAATGTCCACATTAACAATTCATTATACATTATAAATGAATATTTACTTCGCAGACAATGACTTAAGTCTACGGTGTCCTTTAGAACCTTCAGAAATTATAGGATAATTTTTGATTTTGGTTATTTCCCTGAAGAAGCTCGGACCAGTTTCGCCGAACGAAACGTTTGAATTTTTCATTAATTTCATCCGCTGAGATTATTAACAAATATATTCTATTCATATATGTCTTACATACACTCGGCGCCCAAGTTTTGTAAATATTTTCATTCATTTTTGGACGGAAATACCTATAAAATACTTTCTTGTTATAGCCGACATTCTTCATATGATGTACTTACACTTTCTACTAATAAATTTATCTAAGTATACTAAAATGAATTGTTGATATTCATGGTTGATCAAAGAGATAAGCTATTTCTATCAACATTCAGTAGATTGTATTGTCTAGATTTCATAGTTGTGAAAATGTTCTTTTACGAAATCTATCATTTTTGCGTCTACAAACCTTAGTTTATTCACTGTTAATAGTACCATGCTGGGATGGCTCCCAGAAAACTCAACGAAACCTCCAGATCCCTTGAAGGAGCCAAAGACATTCCATCCAATCACTGAGCGATAGAACCCTCCAGAATCTTGACGTGGCACGTTCTGATTGGGTAGCAGTTGAGACTTCTTAATTCGGATTGGATGGATTATAACACTGATTTTTGTTGTTCAGAAAACTATAAATACACGAATATTTTGTACATAACTTACTCTCCATCTTATTTAAATAAAGTTCTTGTCTACTCGTCTTCTGATTTGCGACCAGGAGGGTCCAAACGTTAGGTGCTAAGGCAGTCTGCAACTAGTCAAGCATAAAGTACGAGATATAACATACCACTTACTTATGAAATTTACCGATTCATTGGAAAATGTTCTTAACTGAATTATACAATTAACCAATCTAAGCTGATATAGGAAATCAGTAGCTAACCATTAAAAAATCACTTATTCTACGATCTGGATACACAACTCAAAACTACTACACATATAAAAGTAAATGACATTTTGATGATAGAAACAATAAAATTTGACGTCAAATTTTACAAACTTCATGAAAACGCCAAATAAGTTAGATGCGTGTTATAGGCAATTCAACTCTTTTTGTAAACTTTATTATAAATATAAACATAAGACTGTTAGGACGGCTTTCCGGAACGTCGACTAAGTGTCCAGAACTTCTGAAGGAGACATATTATTCAGTCACTGATCAATAGAACTTTCCAGAATCTTGATGTTGCATGCTCTGATTGAGTAATAAGTGAAACTTCTTAGTCCTAATTGGATGGATTATAATGATGATTCTATCATTTTCATAAAACTAGAATGATACGAATATTTTGTAAATACCTGATTGTTACTGAAATAACCTTCCTGCCTACTAATCTTCTGTCTTCTAAATTCCGACAAGGAAGGTTCGAGGCGTTTGAGTGCTGAAGTCTTCCTGCGGCTAATCTAATAATCAAGCACGAGCTACAATTAAAACTTATTACTAACCTCCTAATCCGTAAACCTGAATCTTAAATCCGAACTTATTACAAAGATTAAACTCTATTTCGAAGAAACCTCTGGACGTATATTAGACTATTCGTATATAAAAATAACAGAATGATGTTCTATGAAAATCGTTATTATGCACAGCAGATGTGTAGTCGTTCTTTCCATTTTTGAACATCCCATCCGTTAGAGTCTCTATCTTATTTTGTATTTGACTCGTTTGTTACCGATTAAATACTTATTTATCGTAAGTATTTTTATGATATGTAATTAACAATTGACAAAATATCTAGTATACATTAGACTAATGATTCATTTAGATTTGATTGTGATGCTTCTTACTGTTAGACAATCATCACGGTAGGATACCATTACAAAATAAGGAACACTAGACAACCGTTACACTCTAAAATGGGACTGTTCGGTAGTGAAAATTCCTCTGAGGAATTTAATACTGGATACTTTTGTCTCTTATAATACGCTTAATCAACAGAACAAATGAGTTGGCGTTCAACGGTACGTTTTTCACTTCGAACAGTCTGTGGTATAATGCTACAACTATCTACTCTCAATGATGATCGTCATCTCACTCCAGACAAGTCTAAACTCAAATAGTTTCAGCTTTTCACTTAAACTTCAGGAACATTTTTAGGCTAGTCACTATTGAGTTGATTATTAAAACTGATATGAGTTGAATTTACGGAAATCGGTATTACATTTAATTATGTTGTTTTTATTCGTCCATGTTGAAATGAACATGGTTTAATCGAGGGTAAGCAGTCATATAAGTGGACAAAACACTTGTCCGGTTCTCCATGGTTTTTATGATATACTACTAAGACTGGTCTGTGATAAACAGAAACAATATAATTGAGATACAGGCTAATTTCTACGAGTCAGCTCAATTCAATAAGATTTCTTAGGTTGATCTTCATCAGTTAGGATGTTTACTTGATACCAATTTCTATCAGTAAATTTCACACTTTTTCTTCCAAATAACCATAGTTTATGACGTCTAGTTAGTAATTAACTTAAGGTTTAGTCACTTGTTCATCGATTGTTAAAAGTTGCATTGTGACTAGCAAACAGAATCCGCAATGAGCGTTTCATCGTGTTTAAGACTCGTCAGCTGGATGTAATTTCGTACCAGGGAAGATTCGTTTTGCAGTCTTTGAATGAATCGTTTGGGTATTCGGTATCCTTTAAACACCATTTGAATGATTACTTATCAACACTGAGGATAATGGTACTTGACAATCTCATAAACCGCCATCAAGCACATCAATCATTAATATCAATTTATAAAAACCGATATTAATGTGATTAAAGATTTTGTATTATTAGTAGTATAGTAACAATATGAAAAAAATCAACCAAAGAAAAATACTTAAAATTAACATATCGATTGAAAAACAAAAGATTTTGAAAGGACTAACATAAACAAAGTACTGAACAAAAATAGTTAATGAAAATAAAGCTTCCAGTGTAATGTTCATCCCAGTTTTAGAATATAGACATACTTTTCGGCACCTGGCAGTGATAGATCTTCTTGACTTGAAAGTGGTACCTGACTCCGTAGACACGGAAGTGTCTATCATTCAAGGGTGTTCTGTAGCAGTACGCAAATCTTGTGAAAGCTCTTTGTTCAAATACTGTAAGCCATATTAAAGTATATGACGAACTGTCGTCAGAACATGTAACCTCAGGTAGGATCCTTCAAGGATGCCCTCCATCACTCTTTTTGCTTAATTCCATTATGCATTTACTACTAGGTTTCTCATTGTTTGACTTATCGAGAATCGATCACCTACCAGGAAATATACTAACTGACCTAGAATATGCAGACATCATCCTTTATCTTTAAGACAAATACAAAATCTTTTGACAGTATTCGACAAAAATCCAAGATTGTTCAGAATGCTTTGCTATCCTCCATTGAGAAAAACAACTGTTACTTTAGGAGTGGTCTTTGTCGATAATGATAGGGAGTGAAGAAGTTGAGAACGTCGATTACGGACTTAATAATAATAGACGACACTTCCAGGTTATTGGTATTTCATTATGATTGTTATCAAAACATCACTCGCCTCAGCTGCAATCATCGAGTATGCAGTAATGTGGTTAGACAACCGATATCAGGTAAAGGTGGCAAATCAATCGATGAGGTTGGCAATCTTCATCCATTCAGGTAACTGGAAATGTGCCACGCACAACTAACCATCGTATACCTGCGCGGGCAATGATGACTGACATAGGAGTAGGATGAAAAAGAGTTAATGGTGGCCAAATCAAACATGACATCGATCCATGGATTCATTGACTACTGATTTCAGTCGTGTTGGTAAATAGAAATTACCTCATCCAGATCACCGAGAATGTCATAACTAGAGGTTGGAGACTATGTGTGACACGATTCAGAATCAGTCATTCTTGTGAATGTGTATTCACACGCGGTTCTTTCCAAAATCGTGAGTTTAAAATTATTTCATAGCTTCCTTTCCACACACCAATGTTTACTCGCTGAACCATATTCTATATGTTTACTCTTCTTTGATTTTGTTATTATAACCATGTTAGAAGTAACTTCTACTTCTAATAATGAGGTGTTAATTCGAGGTATGTCGAGTTGAATCGATGTACACATGTGTCAGATTCAATGTTTATCATACATGAATACATGAACAATGTGAATTACATTTATGAGCACCTTTGAACTCTTACGATTGCGAATTATTATTAGAACTACAGGAATATGGTCAAACGTAGTCGCTAAGTAACTGATAGTCATAGTTACAATAAAATGGATCATTTGGGATGGATTTTAATTCGCACTTTATAGTCATTAATTATAATCTTTTTGGAACAGTAACCTATCAAACAGACGATGATGTTGTCTCAAATAAAAGATAAAAGCAGTGCATACAAACTACCATTAGAAAATGAAACGTTTACAAAAGCAACCAGTCCATACATTCTAATGAACAAATATACTCCATAATTTCAAACAGACAATTATCTGAAAATTAACAGTAAGTTCATCACACTACTAAACTTACCAAAGACCTACATTCACAACCATATCATAGATCAAAGCAAAATATCCATTGTACAGAATGCATTGCATTGATTAAATTCTCATTTCAACACATTACACAAAGGGAAAAGCAAGATCCTTCGATACAAAACAACAAAAACTAACCTAATTTCACTTGACGGAGAAATTCTGAAAGTTGTAAAAAACCTTACATATTTGGGTAGCATCACCGATAAACAACGAGGGTGTGATGCAGATGTGAAATCGCGAATTGGAAAGGCAAGAGCAGCATTTTTACAAGTGAAAAACATCTGGAACTCAAACCAACTATTAGTTAATATTAAAGTCGAAATTTTCAATATAAATGTGAAGACAGTTCTTTTGTATTGAGCTAAAACTTGAAGAACTACTAAAAGTATCATTCAAAAGATACAAGTATTTATCAACAACTGTCTGTGTAAGATACTTCGGATTCGTTGGCCGGATACTTTCGACAACAACCTTTTGTAGGAGAGAACAAATTAACTTCCAGTCGAGGAAGAAATTAGAAAATGACTCTGGAAGTGGATAGAACACATATTTAGGAAATCATCAAACTGTGGCACAAAACAGTCACTAACACGGAATTGTGAAGGCCATAGGAAAGTAGGAAGACCCAAGGACCCACTGTGTCGGGAATCGGAGACAGATATTAATGGAATACAGAGCTCTTGGGAGGAGCTGGTTAGGAAAGCTCAGAACAGAGTTGGCTTGAGAAGGCTAGTCGGCGGCCTATGTTCCATATGGGGTAACAGGCATTGATTGATTGCCTCAATCAGTCACTCCTGGAATATCTCACCTGAAATATTTAAGTTGGATTGTGACTGGCAAGTGGAATCCAGGACACGCGTTTCATCCTATTTTGAACTCATCGGCTGGATGTACCTGCATCCCCATGTTATGATGTTCACACCTGAGGATTCGAACTCACGTCCGCTTCGTGTCAAACGGCCACCGCGCTTCACCACTAGGCTACTGTGTCCTGACAGTCACACTTGTTCAACGGGTACATATGTATCTCACCTGAAAGTTCTGGGTTTATTCACTGGACAAATCAATGGTATGCACCAGTAAGCAGATCAAAACTAAGATGAAACAGCTGTTTGTTGCTACATATTTTGTCATTTTTATCCAGTTAACATCAATCTATGACAAACCTAATACGTATCTCCATAAAACTATCTCAGCTCATGCATAACACTACTTATTTGTATTTCAGTAATCATTATAAATTATGATAAAGATGTGAATATAGTTTAAATTTAAACTAATGATTTCATCTTTCAATCTTCACTTCATTAATTCATATACCCTAAGTGTGAACAATAATTTAACTAGAAAAGTGTTTGCATGATCTTCAGTAATAAAATACAACATCGCTTCAATTTATCTTGTTGATATATTTTGTTAAGTGTAGATCAGTATTCAGTGATACACAATGAAGTTGTTCATATTTAATCAATTTTACAATTCCATCTATTGGCTTTAGTTATAGACTATGGAACTGGATTCTCTGTGGGTGATATTTACAAACGTGAAACTAATTCACTCTCATTAGAACAACTGATGTAGCCCTATTAAGCAGATAATGAAGTCAAATATTTATTATCTAAGCTGAAAACTATGGTAGTCAATAATGACGAGTATCATTTGAGTTGATCTATGGCCAGTAAGCAGAACCCATAATGCACGTTTCGTCCTATATGAGACTCATTTGATTGATGTACCTGACAGTCACAATCCACCTAAAATAAAACTTGTGAACTATCGTTATATTGAGACAATCCTCTCATGATGCACATATAGCAACATAGACTGATCAATTTAAGTCCATAACAAATCAACGGGAAGATCTAAATAAATAATTATAATTCAATTTTTATTTAGAAACAGTGGTGACATAATAGTTTCCGCAGTCTACCATAACAATACCTACTGTAGATGTAATCGTCATACATAGATACTTTAAGACACATTCAACTGTATAGAGTCGAAATATCTACATATTTTTAAGTTCCAAATTATTATTACTGTTATTATTAATGTTGGTAGGTTAATATTGAAAACATGGGCCACTGAACAGCTGTTCAGTCTTAGTATGGGCTTGTTAGTAGTGAACACCCTAGATTTATTAGTTGATAACTTCAGAATATTCCTGATGCTCAAGTAAGAAGACGTGATTAGTAGAGTTCTAACTTGTCGGGAACGAGATAGTTATTACTGATGACAATAAATAATCATCATACCCTGTTGCAAATTAATAGAAGTTGAAAGTTCTGTCACTAGATACCAGTCTTGTGTTGCGGTGGCATCTGCCAACCTGTAGTCTCTAAACTGGTTTCTAGAATATGCACAGCTGACGAGTTCTACATTAGAACAAGATGGCTGTCCAGTACTCACTGCTTTACAAAGAATACTTATCAATTTAGTATCAATCTCTACAGACTTTCATAATTCAATCGATGTTATATATTGAGAATGACTACATATTCTTCATCCTCTGTCAACATTATTATGAAGGTATAAAATCCCGTTAACTCACTCACCTACTTCTCCCTCTTTTTCCACTTCACTTATACACACTCACTCACTCACTCAGTCACTAAATGAACACATTTTAAACCTAAAAGCATTATTCAATGTTGTAAAAATTATCAAATGAATGTTATTTATTCTCCTATACTAACTAATCTTTCACTTATTCACTTACCTTTATATAATTTCAATCACTTTTCATTGCAGTGAATTCATCACTAAGTGTATATAATCCCTTTTTCAGTATTCATTATCATAGAGGATTAGTTAGTTAAACAATCGAATCGTTTTTATTCTAATTTATTCTGCTTTTTCGTAACCTCAAGGAATTATTGATTTTATTTTCTTCTTTTTTTTTTAGAAAAAAAGAAAGTTATTTATCTATTTATTTCTTTTTTATTTTTCTTTGTTTTTTTCTTTATTTATTTTTGTGTACTGCAGTGTTGCTTATTTTTTTCTTAGATTTTGTTTTTTCAAAATTGTTTTATGTAAAGAAAGAAAGAAGAAGAAAACCCTAACTACCTTTAGTGGATTCATTTGGTTATCTTGTAAATAGATTCAGTGAAATGAAAATCATGATGAAGTTATACTTTTGTTGTTAGATCCCATGAGAATTTACTGATTTTCATTATTTGTTAGTAGAAGAAGGATTCCCTAGTGACTGTTTATATTCGACTGATAAACAACACTATTAACTTATATCTAATGAGTTATATATTTGAAGAATACGTAATAGGCAACATATAATGGTCAAGGGGATAAAGTTTAAAGCGAAAAGTTAACTGAAGTTATATAATCCAGATTGTCCAATGGTCTAACGGTTAGGCATTCATCGTGAAATCTGAAAGTTATGGCTTTGATAGATTGATGATATGATTAACACACCTCTGATGAGTGCTGTATTAGGATGAAATAACTGTCTGTTGCTGATTCCTAGTTTGCGATGTCTGTCTGAATTAGGCCAGTTCGCATTATCAGATTCAAATAGCTACAGGTATGAATGACTGAATAGACTAAGCGATATGGTTAAAAGTAAGTCATATTTATTTAAATATATTCAGTTTATCTGCTCTTCTAGTTCTTAAGTTTTACTATTTTTTTCACATGTACCTTTGTTCTATTCCTCTCTTGTACCTTATCTAACCTGTGATTATCCGTAACTGTATGTTATAAATGCGTCTGATGTAGCTAATTGGAAATAAGAAGGTTCAAACATTCGATTACATTCAATTCGATCATTCAAAAGACAATGAAAGACGTTGCATAAGATGATACTAAATGCAATGACATTTCTATGTTTGATGATCTGATAAATAGGTTTCCAGTGTCATTACATAACATAGTCATTAACTCTCTACAAGAGATTAACCTTTTTTTACAACACTCTAAAAAATTTAACAGCTGAATGATTATTTTCGATGATGATAATGCTAAGGTTTTGACATTTATTTTGATTTACTTTTCTTCTAGTCGAATCTATGTAAGATAGAGTTAGTTTTTATGTGTGCTATGATTGCTACGTGATTGAAGTATTAGGTTATTAAAGTTTCTTCAGATTTCTTTCGTATTTTCACTATTCTCATGGCGCACACGTATATGCGTGTATGCTCAACATGGAATCTGGCATGTGTATGCATCGGTTCAACTCGCCATACCTCAGAAACACAACAAGATTAACACCACATTATTAGAAGACGAAGTTACTTCTGTCACGGTTATAATAACAAAATCAAGAAGAGTAAACATATAGAATATGGTTCAGGAAGAAAACATTCGTGTGTGGAAAGGAAGCTATGAAATAATTTTAAACTCACGATTTAGGAGAGAATCACGAGTTAATACACATTCACCAGTGTGACTGATTGTGGATCGTGTCACACATAGTCTCCAACCTCTAGTTACGACATTCTCGGTGATCTGGATGAGGTAATTTATATTTACTGACACGACTCAAATCAGTAATCAATGAATTCATGGATTGATGTCATGTGTGGTTTGGCCACTACTAACTCTCTTACATCCTACTCGTATATCAGTGATCATTGCCCGTGTAGGTAGACGGTGGTTTGTTATGGGTGGCACATGTTCCAGACATCTGATTAGATGAAGATTTTATAGCCTCATCGACTGATTTGCCACCTTTGCCTGATATCGGTTGTCTAACCTTATTATTGCCTACTTGATGATTTCAGCTGAGGCGAGTGATGTTGTGATAACATTGATAATGAAATACCAATAACCTGGAAGTGTCGTCAAATCATAATGAACACATCTTTCATGTAAGCTCTAAGACACTGAGACCTGCTTTTCCTTATACTATTGTTTTGTTGAGAGATCGATATCCCGTGTACGCCATACGTGATTTCCCTTGACGAAATTCCTATGAGGTTCATGGCTAAGTTTCAATGTTAATTACTGTTTCAATATAGACAACGTCAGTTCAGCGTCAAACAGTTGTCTGATACTTACATAGACAGAAAGTTAAATCACTTGTTTCTACTTAATACTTCATGCAGCTGTTACAGTTAATCTGGTATATGATATTTAGTTCGATTGTTTGTTATTGTTGAGTTGTTGTTAAGTTTTCAATCTCATTTTTCAGCTGCTATCATACTAGCGATAGAGTGCAAATGCAGTTTCTGAAACCAAGAATAAGGTTCAGATAATCACTTTTTGTAATTTCCATTCAAAGACTGGTTGTGACTAGACAGTCACTAAAAATAAGGGTAACACTTGACAACTGTATCATCCTACTAAAGAATTCTCCAAAATAGCGAATGAACATCCTCAAGATGAATCTACCTCCAAACTCTTAGATATTCTGATATGCACGTAGCCTTCAGATGACAGTGTTCACATTCAGTAGTTTACAATTCCAACTTCAATCAACTGATAATGCTTTGCAGTCATTAACCAGTTTCATATTTGTTATCACTGAATTTCATAGTTAATATGTACTATGAAAGAAGAAGTATTCACTTGTGAATGATAAAAATGTAAAGTAAGAGATAGCAAGACGAGAAGATATCGACGGGAAGACTAGTTTGTTTCATTTTCAGATGTGTTTTGTATTTAGCTAATGGAATAGAGTTGATTAAAAATCCTGGTCAGTGGCCTGTGTCCGACAAAGGTTAACAGGCAGTGATTCGTTGATTCAATGAACACTTTTATCTTCAAACACTAATTATTCACAGGTGAATTGATTCAACCGATCTTACGATACACTACATTTACTGACTTATTTAACTCTAAATGAATCATTATGAGGTCAGTAACATTGTATGAATGAACGAATGAATGTCTATTTAGGTCAATAGATGGATTGTTATGTATTCATTAACCTAACAAGAACTTTCAGTAAACTGGAAACAACATACAATCTGAGTTGATTTAGTCTAGTCTAAGTATTCAATAAAATTGCTAATTTAAAGATCATGATAAAATTGAGCTTGTTTACAATAAATCAGTTTGATTATGGCAAAATCCATATAAAAAAAGTAGAACTTTGGTTAATAAGTGGAATTCAGAATGCGTGTTTCGTTAAAATTGAAACTCATCAGCTGAATTTACTTGCAGAAATTAGTCAGTTACCATCCTCGATAACATTATAAGGAAGACAAGCACTTACATGTTATACATGTATACCTGTTGAAGTAAGGTGGTTATCTGAGCTTAATAGTTAACTACATGGCTGATATGTCTCGGTAGACTACTTCAGTTGTTTCAGATGTGTATGAAACCGAACATTTTATTTAAATAACTACTACGTTCTCTTTGCCCTTTTCTGCCGTTATACCCACTCCCTGTTAGTATGTTACCTAACATTTACGAATGATAGCTAATTGGTTGTGTATACGCTTTGTAGTTCCTATAATTGTCTCCTTTATTATGCATCGTCGTTATTTTCCTAATTGGTTTACTGTGTGGTCAGATTTTACAAATATATAAAGGATTGCGTGAAAAATAGTTTGATCTGGATAGTTGGTTCATTGCTTTCTTGCTCTTCTTATTTCGGCCCAGAACTGAGTTGACAACAGGGCAAATGTTAGGATATCGACTAGACCATCGTAATGATCACTGGTTGCTGTAATTGGTGCGTACAAGGTCATAATAACTGGTTGACCTTAGTTCTCGTTGGAATAACAACTGGGTAATGTTTGACAAAAATGAATTGCGTTAATAAGATTCACACGTAGCAACAAAGACTAGTCATTCACAATCTCTAACAATATCAACATTAAGACACACAGAATATGTTTGTAATATATGTAGATCTGAATTAGGTAATTATTGAAAACCAGTAAACATTGAACAACTGTTTTATTCTTCCATGTGACCCTTCAGCCGTGCATCAGGAGTAGAAAGCGCAGAACAATCAAAGTTTACTGTGAATACTTCACTCTTAAATTACTTAGTTGGCATTTATGAGGTGAATTTTTATTTGCAGTCGATTCGCAGTATATATTCACACGATCTCATTCACTATCATTCTTAAGTAGATACCAAGCATACCAAATGGTTAGTCACCGGTAACGTCTCAGTAAAGCTCCTGAATTACCATTTGAAGTTATTCATCGTGAAGTAACAGCTCTTCCTGTAATTCCTTATTTTCATTGCTTATTTAACCCAGGCCAATACATGATTTCAAATCCAACAATCTTCACAAAATGGATTCGGTAGAGAAAATATTATTCAACCCAAAGTTGATTCTATGTCATAAATAGCGACAGTGAAAACTGTATTCTTCTTAAAGATGAAATCAAAATTCACTGCTTTGATATGCCGTTATTTACTTGTTCTTTCAACTTAGATTAAGTGACACTAAGATTTTAATTCACTTGGTATAAACTTATGCATATTATTGAAGTAAATGTATAGCTGTTAAGAATAAAGTGAATTTATTGACTTCAGTTCGAAGACAACTATATCCAAGAACTAAAGTTACAAATATGGTATCTTGGAATCGTGGTAGTTCAGAATACTTAGTGTTGCAGATTCAAGAACCTACATATGATTGAACCTAAAATTGTCAAGTTCTATGACAAACACTTTGTCTTCACATCATTGTGTTAGTATCCAACTATCATTATCATTTGACACAAAACAGCATTACATATTGTATGCACAACCCAATTAACAACAGAATATTATGAGGTAATAAAAGGAAAACGAGATGATTACTATAATAGTTAATGCTATTATGCATAATAGAAGATACTATTTAAAAGAAAGCATAACTTCATACAGTCGACGAATCACTATTTCACTTCTATGAATAGTGTACTAAAAATTTAAACTAAGATCTCTACGAACTGTAAGTGTGAACTGGAATCCAATAACATCTCAAGTCATCGTTGAATCTCACCTATCTTTACCACTTCATTAAAGGAGTTATGATGAACAAAGAGAATTTACTTCTATACAATCTTTTCTTAATACCATGTAGAACTGTCATTATTCGTATAGTTAACTCAACTATAAGCTGGCATAAGTATATCAATTGTCAAGTATAAACTTGTTTTCGATTATTATCATTTGTATTATCTGATAAATATAATTTACTCTTCGCAATTTAGCCAACGTCATTTTGTAGACCTCATAGATCAGTTGATGGTACAGAGCTCAATCATGTGTTTGATGCTGTTATCAGCTGATGTTGATCTACACATAACCTTTCATATTGATTTACTTCAAATCATCTTAGTAATAGAAAATTGTCGAAAACGACAAAACAACAACATATAACTCCAAATGTGAGCAATAATGTTAGTAAATAGTAAGGAAATATCACGTTGGCAGATTAAATGAAGCTTGCAGTGTAGAATGAATGTAAATTGTGAATTTAAACAGAACATAGAGAGTGAAAATATTCATGTCCGATTAAGAAGAATTTTCAATGAAATCTTACCTAAGCTAACCAACTACAAATGAAGACAATTTGTGCTATAGATTTACACATTCAATAAAAATGAACGATGCTTATTTCATCTGTATGGTTTAACTAAGTGACATAAAATTAACAGTCAAATAAGATTATCAATTTTACACAAACGTAAATAATGAAACTCGTCTGTGGAACATTCAGTTGCATTCTTAACTATATACACAAAATACAGGGAAACTCGACGAACCTCTCTGAAGCTCCCACAGAGCCGTTCAATAGAAATTTATAGAGTCTTGATATGAAGTATTACGATAATGACTGAAAACTACTGAATGCGATGTGAATGGATGTATTTATGATTTAATTTTTGCAGAAACCATAACCACTTGGGTATTTTCCACATACTTGACACCTACAGGAATAGCGCGACGATCATCTGTTGGCATCAGTGATAACTGTGTTATTCACAGTAGGTTTAATCTCTACTAGTCACGACTTCTCGATAGACCTCCAGAGACATCATGGAGTTAGTCGCTAATGAGCTGATTGTTGTACTTGAATTGGGATGGTTTGTGAAGAGTGGTATTTAGTTTTAGTTGATTGAATTTGTGACAGATTAAAAAGCAGGGAACAGTAACAGCTGACTGACTCCGAAAAGCTACGAATGAGCAACAGGTTTACATATATCATTTGGAGGTATTTGAATCTTTCCGATAATTTGATTTCGACTGAAATCGATCAGTGTTTATCGCTATATGTACATCCTGAGAGGGTTGTTTTAAAGCATTTATAGTTCACAAGTATGCTTGGACTTAGTAAGCCTAGTGATGAAGCCGTGGCGTATGGTACGAAACAAACTGGCAGTTCAAGTCCTGCTGTGAATATCAACACTGAGGTGTATGTACATCTAACTCACGAGTCCGAAACAAGATAATATGTGTGTCATGGATTGTGTTTGCCAGCAAGCTTAAATCATTATAAGTAGAAAATTTGCTCAGGATATACATATGACAACAGAGTAAGTGAACAATCTCATTTCATAACAGACCAATGGGATCAATTATATACACTGAAATTATTTTTATTTAAAATTTAAGTAGAAACATTGAAACTTCATTTTGAGATCTGATTAGTTAAATTGTATATACTCCTATCCGTTTTATTATTTTATCAATAAAACAAATAATAATAATATGTACAAGTTGGATTAATGTTAACCTAAAAGTTCAACTCAACCCCCCTCTCCTACATATCGATTGAGATAATGTAGTTGCCCTAAATCATATGAACTTACGCTAAAGGTCAATCTTTCAGATGACTTCGTAGTCTGGTCAACCCTAACCATGGTGTTCAAATTTTCATATTTTCTTGATACATGTTGTATAAAAGATAATCTTACTCGACAAGAATACATTTAAGAAACTATCAAACTATGATTCGTACTGTACAACATAACATGTCTACTACGTATATATTCAATTGCTTAAGTAAACTATTATTGGCTTTTAATCAGTTGGAATAATTTTATTTAGTTTCCAATCACTAGTACTCACAGTATAACTTAGTTAAGATGCTGTGTCATTGTATTAAACCCTATGCATTCATATACACTATATTTCTATGGAATTCATTAATTTACAAGGTTATATATGAAGATATCTCATATTTACTAAGAAAGTAAATAACTGAATACATAGAGAATAAATAAACAATCAAAGAAAATCAATGAAATTTATCCAGAACTAAATAACCATCTTTGTAAAGTTGACATTGGAGGTGTTTGTTGACATGATGTAGTTGGTTTCGGTGACCAATAACCTAAATGACAAACAATGTATTTTGGACCATCAAGATAATAATCATTAGGACATGAAAAGATAAAAATTGTATCTTGTTTAAGTGGTATTGTTAAATTATGTAAATCAAATAGTTTTCCATCAATTGAAATTTTCACTTTTAATGGTTCTTTTATGTCTATATATGGACAATACGCTAAAGAGTAAAGAAAAATAAAAACACATTAACTTACGACAAATAAATTTTGATTATGTAATAAGATGGTGAAGTTCATTAAAGAACTCCATATGATGCATAGTGACTTTAATACAGGTTTCGAACAACCAATTCTTCACACAATGACTTGTTATGATTTCCATACATGAATAGTGAAAGTCAACGACATAATCAGAAGGTAAGAAAAAACTACAATGGTAGGCTTTAGCGCAACGAAATTCCAACCCTCATGTCATTTGTGTGAATAAACAATAGGTACTTACACTAAGCCTTCCCTGGTAATACTGATCATTATATCCTAAGTAGATTGTATTTTCCATATTACCATTGTAGTTTTTTCTTACCTTCTGATTATCTCGTTGACCTTCATTATTCATATATGAAAAGTCATATAAGTCATTGTGTGAAGAGATTGTTTTTCGAAACCTGTATTAAAGTCAATATGCATCACATGGAGTTTTGTGATGAACTTCCTTTTCTAATCAATAAATCATAATAATTTTTTCTTAAACATAAGATGAGTCTTAATTAGCTACCCTTCATAGTTCTATCTAATAACTATCTATTTTTTATCTAATCTATCTATCTATACAGTTGATATACTTATATAAGTACTATTGTACTGTCATTTGTCAGTAGGTCATCAAACACAGTGTAGTTCTTGGAGTGGTTTGATGATATCAGTGGAATTATAGTACGTTATCTTTGAAGATGATGTTTAATCTTCATCAAAAATTGACTCATTACTTTATGGTTGAAATTTTACTTTTGAATTTCTGTGTTTTCTAAGTGATAAGTCACATAGTGATAAGTTTCAAATGAGTTTTTGTAAGTGTAGTTCAGGCAGT
Organism: Schistosoma japonicum; assembly: GCA_025215515.1. Classification (NCBI taxonomy): domain Eukaryota; kingdom Metazoa; phylum Platyhelminthes; class Trematoda; order Strigeidida; family Schistosomatidae; genus Schistosoma; species Schistosoma japonicum. Next base: position 1,587,724 of record CM046065.1, read on the forward strand.
TTTACTTTGTGAACACTCAATTCTGTTTCAGTAATTCATCGTTTACTCTATAATTAACAAAGAATGAAATGGAATGAACTTATTATTGAACTAACTTGGCTCAAATTTTAATGGAGCTCCAACCCATTCACCATATAAACAACGTAGAGTTCCTTTACGAAGCTTCATTCACATTTACTTTATTAATTTGATGTAGATCATCAGGAGTAGTCTGTATTCTGTAACCAGGAAAAGGTTCATATCTTGCAAGTGAATTATGTTTTAGACTATAAAATCTTACTCTTGAACCAGGATAACTTGGTGGTCGTCGTCTACAAGGAGCTTTAGTATAAAAATAATGCATAGATTTAAAATGTTTAAGAAGTATCGAATTGCATTTAAGTAGTATCAGGAAACACTTAATGCATTTAGTTAAGTGCATTTGTGACATCATGAATGGTATGTACTATTTAAGCTGTAACATTGATCAATTTGATATAAACTCAGTTTACAGGAAGATACATAAAACAAACTTCTATTCAGTATGAAAATGACTACAACGGTTTTCAGATGACCATGATAATGCATGAAGTACTTTTAGATACTAAGTTTTAGTTCACGTAAAAGCATAGAGGTTACCGATCCTTATACCATTTGATTTTTCCTATTTGCAAAGTCTGTTACTGTATTCAGCTTGTTACTAAGACTAATATGATGAGTTACCTAGACTGATAGAAAACATCGAAACCTGATTAATAAGACTGAATCAACAATAAGAGAACTAGACAACAATGAAATTGTTCAATATTTACTAAATAAGTAATGTAAATATGTCTAACTTTTATGAGGTTAGTTACGTTATGAACAGTTTGGTGCTGTCTCAGGTTTTTGCTAATCAAGATGATGTGGTCTTAGATCTCCAAAAAGCCATCGATCCTTTCAGATAGCATATATAGAACCTCCAGCGATAGAATTCAGTCACAACTCATGAACCGGACAAACTTTAGATTGGTCACTACTCAATGATTAATTAACGTGTATACATTGTAATTATTTATAGTATGCTTTAAATAGGCAAAACCTTTCACATACCTGGAACACATTTACTTCGAATACTCCAAACTCCGTTTTGACATGTAGTAATTGGATGATTTGGTTTAATCAATGCATAACCTACCTGACATGTAACATTTAACTCTGAACCATGTCTAACTTTTCCACCAGGTAGTATAACTCGATTAGATAAAGGATTCATGGGGTGCATTGCAGTATCCCCTATACCGAATTCCTCTGTAGTAATTTGTATAATGTGCTTTTCACCATTATGATTACGATGAATCAAGTACACATCACCATGTTCAACGGTAAACAAATAACAATGTCGATGACATTCAGGAAATGGTTGTGGTTTCCATAAAGTCAAAGATTCAATAACACTACATTCAACTTCATCATTTTCAACGGATAAAGTTGTATCTGCTTCACACCTAATTAATTAAATAAACATAAATCAATGATTATCATTATGATGTGTTAAATATGAAGTATCACATCAAGGATTAAAGTTGGAAATCCCACGAACCCCCGACAATAAAATAAAACCCGAGATCTACAAACCACCGAGGTAATTTACAGAGACGAGTCCTGAAAAGTAAGAAATCTGATGCATTTACCAGTTTTTAAACAGAATAATTACAGAACTTTTGTTTATATTTGATTCTCAATTAAAATCTGTAGATACTGAGAAAACTGAAGTTGACAGTTAAGCAGTTACCGAATTGTTTCGTATTTAGGATAAGACTGATGCAAAATAAATTGACACTAATAACTGACGACATTTGTTCTAACGTGACGAAAAATTAGAAGAGAAATAACTTCACACCATCATCATCTTTCGTTTAATGTAAAGTAACTGAAACGCTTGTCATCCTACTTACGTAGTAGCTTTTTTGTAATTGCACAGTTTATCACAAAATCAACAGAACCTACAGGAATTCTGTACTTTGAAGGTATATACCTGTCTTTTCTAATACATTTTGAAAAGTTTTAGTCGACATAATGAAGTTCGTGTAATCAGGTGATTGGTTTAATAAGCTTCATGTTATTGATTTTATTGGAATTCGGTTCATATGTAGTCACATTTATGTTATGTTGGAGGATTAAAGAAGGATGACCAACTGTCAGAATTATGGTTTAAAAGACTATTTCAATTGTTTTAGTTATGTATAATGCCGTCATTTTATTCCTATCATCATTATGTTCCTCGTACCTTATCCTCTTGTTTAGCGTATTTACCGTTAGTTTATCATCTCTTATTGATGAACATAAGTTACTTCAATTTACTAACACTATCCCCATTATTTTATACTGATGTTAAATTACTTATTAGTTGACTGCGTGGTGAGATTTTGTTAATATATAATGAATTGCTTGAAATATGGTAGAATTCTCTCTGTTGGTAAGCTCGGTTGTTTTGCCTTTTTTACTTCGGCTTAAAGGAATCAGCAACCACAGCGTAGGTTTGTGGGCTCCTAGTGATTGGTTATGCCCCCTCATCCTCATAACAGTCTTTTATTGATGTCACAACACTATCATAGAGTTTAGCTTACACTCGAATGTAACAATTTACGAATTAAATCATACTTTTCCATGTCCTTCTTAGTACCTACCCAATGGTAGAGAGCTTTAGGCGTTTGCCAACCTGAAGGCCTTAGTTCGATTCCCCTAATAAGATTCTGGATGTCTACAAATAATAAGTCATATACTAGAACAAAAAAGTTGTTCATTGATGCCTGGTTTTCAGGGTTACTCTACGAACACCAATCTGTAACGAATTTAATCAGTTTAAACTTATTTCTGATCTCAAAGTACATCAATTCAATATCAATCACAACTAAAAAACCGTAAAAGTTATGCAAACAAATGACGTGTATATTTATATATTTGTCCTAAAAGACAACTGTTTAGTAACTAAGCAATAAATAGTGGATAAATGAGAGACTGATGAAATAAGATCGTTATGAAGAATAACATTGAATATCTAAATTAATTTGTAACTATAATAGAATTTATCCTTTGAATCCATAGCTTGAACATGAACTAACAGTGATCAGTCTGTGTTGTCTTACTTTCATCTTGAATAGATTGCCTCGATACAGCTATATTTGATAATGGGGTTAAAGTTACAGCAGGCTGATGAGTCCCAGATACGACAAAACCTACCAGCTTTATTCGACTTACTAAACACCTTAAATCATACAGTAAAATTTTGTTTTCATTATTGAAATAAATCATTGACATATGAATGAAAGTGCTTACCACTTAGGTATTTTTAATGAATCATTTTAGTTAACGATTACCTTCATTCTATGTTTACATTAGTAACCAACTATCCGGAACTACTGGAAAGATATTTCGTTACTGTTCAAAATTCATTATACACTACTCATTACTTATACCTTAGCAATAATTGAACAATTCAATTGTAATCTAAACTCACTAAATCATAAGCTAATAAGTTATTATTCGAAGCGATAGGGATTATATTTATGTTTTAATGATAACATTAGAATAGGGTCATTAAAACTGACATCTTCTAAATAGGACGAAATGTAAGTCACGCATTACACATAACACTCATTATCTAACCATAACAATAGTTTTGATTACCGTCTTGGATTTCTCTTACCAGTCACAATCAAACTGCTTTTCAGATTTTGATTCTTCCGATTTGTGGATCCATGAGTTCATGTACAATAAAATCAACAATTATTATGATAAGTAATAAACTTTCAAACTATTGGTTCGTAAACCGATGGTTTACACTTTAAACATTCATTCTCTTAAGACAAGTCAAACACTCCCATCTATTACATTTTTTATGTTACAAAATGTCATCAGTAAAAGCTTCAAGGTAGAACTCCATGAATCGATTTTGAATTGTTGAAGACTGCACTCAATAAACACAATGTATTAGAACATCATTATTCGTGTAGTTATGTAAAAACATTACTGCATGAGCCATTCACATGATCAGAGAATCATTAAATAAGGCCGAAGGAAATAAACGACTCTGTGAAGACAGCTATTTAGAAGCAAAGTCATCAGAAAGAAATGACAATAAAATGGATAAACTGTGATCCAGAACAAAGAATAACCAACTTTGCAAATGAACAATTTACCTTTCTATGATCAAAATAGGCGACATAAACTATACATGTTCATCACTATTCATTAGATATTCTTTCCATTGAACTCTGAACTAATAGAAATTCAACTTATAAAGATTTCAGTCAGTTAATTGTTGTTGTTCTCATCCACTCCTAGATGTTCAAGACAAGTTTTCCTTTCATTATACCTCTCTTCTTTGCTTAATATGTTACACATAATTGGTGATTTTATTTTATTTTTCTGAGAAACAGAGACGGACAAATATATTTAAATAATTATAGTAGTATCCCTCGAGTTTCTTAACGTGTTTAACATACATGTTTATGTTGTTAATAGACTAAACTAACTAATTCATGAAAAATACCAAATAGGATAATTTAGAACATGACAAGAGTGTTCGAAATGATGATGGCTGAGGAGTGAGCTGCCGCCATATCTAGCTTTCTTAGAAATTCATCTCAGATTTATACTGTCTAATCTCTAATTTGAATGTTTTTGGATCTTTCTGTTGATTGCATATTGGTACATCCAGCTAACGCGTATCAAATAGGACGAATCACGCGTCCAGAATTTTGCTTGCCAGTAACAATCCGACTTAAGCAACCACTAATCTCTGTTGTTTACCTAGTTATCTGATTGACTGAAATATACTTTGCAATTTCTGTTAAAAGAGTACATTTATCAATTATCTTTATAACTTACATTACTCTTCCTTTACTTCCATATGTTGTAGTTGTAAAGGATACTGCACCATTTTGAATTTGTGGCGGTGGTCCACAGTCTCTTTCTAAAAATCATGTTAAAAAATAAATGAATGATTTAGCTTATTGGCACTTGAATAACCCTGATGACCGTTTCAAACTTGTGCAGTGAATGTATTCACTATTCAGTATATTATTTTTGCTGGAATTAGGATGAATTTGAGTTTAGATGAAAGGATATAAAGAAAAATCGAAGATAACCATGAAGTATTAGTTATTCAATTGACTTTAGTGTACTACTCTTCAGTGCAACTCATTCACAAATTCCATCTAATATCTAATCTAAGATTTTAATACAAACGCATTATCTTGAGACTAATAAAACAATCTTCTAATTTCAATTATGAAATAGATATAAACGTTGCCAAAACCAACTTTGATTACCTACTAATAAATGATAAATGCCTAGATTCAATGTTACATCATTCTACACAGTTACTGTCATTACATATAAGTAGTATATATGAATTATTTTGTTTTTGTAAGTCTCTATTTGTCATAATAAATTGATTAATGAGATAATTTCATTTCTAAGAAGTCATGATTGTTCGGTTAGAGTAATTCAATAGAACTTTTGTTTATATTTAAGAATGATTTATGGATACTAACCATTATTAAACTTCTTTAAACTATTTACCTAATACAGTGTAAAATTTGACTGTCATATAGTGAATAGTGTCTAACTGATTGTTTGAATCACATGAAACTAGAAAAAAAATAGAATGTGTCCTTCATCAAGGTTTAATCAAGTTACTACTAACTAGGCTTCATGATTGTACAATCCATCAATAAACTTAAAGAAACAATTAGGGTTACCTAGTTAGAAACATGTTATGTGTCCAATAAGTTACTATTCCAATTGGTATTATCACATGAAGTGGTCTTTTTTATGACAAACAATCGTTATTGAGTGAATTAATAAATAGGTGTATCGTACTCATTTGAGATTCAGAATGAGTGTGATTCTACGATTATCGTAGGACTTTTATCCAAGAATTTTTCAGATGTTACCATGAACTTAAGACTTCGACAACATAGAGTCGACATTGAATAGTCTACGACTTCAACGTTTAGTAGTTACAGTTTTACTTAAATTAGGATGAACTTGTATTTTACTGTTAGTTTGTAATGGACTGAGGCTTCAGTCCTTGAAGTCTCTTGTACTAGTGTGACTATTTCAACTCATTAATCTAGTGATGAACCCGATGGTATATGGCACGAAACGAACTGAGTTAAAATCCCAGTGTAAACATCAAGATTGGGATGCAGGCACATCCAGCCGACGAGTCCCGAAAAGGACAAAACGTGCGTCCTGGATTCTGCTTGTCAGTCACAACCCAACTTAAATATTACTTAAATGTCTTAAATCTTATGCTATGTATACTGAAGGATGTATAATATAAGGAAATAAACGTTGTATGAATTGTGATAGATGGTCGTTAACCTGAATCAAAACCTGTACATAGCAGTTATCAGAAGACCGAGTAACTGGTTACTAAATATCAGTCCTTTTACGCAAAAGAAATTACACTGTTAAGAGGCTTGTTCTTGAAGTTAAACTAGCACCTGCTACCTATCTAGTAACATTTCGTAAATGGAATCTAAACTTCAAATCAAAAGACACAAGAGGTAAGGGCAGACTTCACTCTAATAGGTGTACAAGAAATCATGTTTTGTAATAGTTTTAATCGAACAAGAAATCATCATTACAGTTTATCAAATCTGAAAGCAAAAAGTTAGAATAATGTATTGTCAAATGTTCCAAGAATCCTGTAGAATGTATCCACTACTTAGAGGCTTACTGGCGGATCTTTTAAGGTTTTCGAGAACGATTACAGCACAAATTGATGCACGAAATATGTTTTTACAAACTAAACACTATTAAAATTCATGAAAAAGTAAATAACCACTAGATTTGAAGGTTGCTTGCCAAGTCAGAACATCATTACATTTTTAACTGCAGATAAGTTGATAGGTGTACTCCTTTGTCCTCAAGTGCTGTGGAATCGATTCATAACAAAAAGTATACTTGTTTTACTTTTCCTATAAACTTGAATTTATTCAACATATTGAAGTGTTTGTATATACTTAGTTATTGTGTATTCACTGACATTCGATTAGTGTTTGTCCTGTTTAAGTTCAATAGATTACATTTATGTTGATAACTTACTAATTCATTTCGACGATTTTCTGTCTTTAAAAACTCTGATACTGTAACAACAGCATATACCTGTAAAGTATCAATCATTTCTTCTCTATAATCAACGAAATTGGTAAAGAAACATGAACTACTTAGTAATCTTCCAATAGTAAACTAATAGGGATCTTCTTGGATCTGTTTCTTGTAATTAGGTGTTCAAGAGCTTGTTGAATGTTAATTGGATATCACAAATGGGTCGGAATTAAACAACCATTGACCATCAGGAAGCACTTGTAGCTGTTTCTTTTTTATTATAGGACTTCTCAGCAGTGCGCGGATTCAACTTCGCAAGAGATTGAACTCTGGGTTCTCAGCATGCTCTTTACCACTAGATCTGTTCTTTATCACACTGTTATGATTGATTATGTCAATGATTTGTTAGAATACTTGAAGGTTTGATTGTCTCAACGAGGTCAATAACAATATTTGAAGAGGTTTTTACTGTCATTTTGTAATGACCAATGTCATGTTTCATAATCTCTTTATAATCGTGATCAAATTACAATGTGTCAATTAGTCTAAGTAATTCAATATCTTTGACATTGTGATCGAATAGCTCGAAACCTAAATTTATAGCTTTCCGGCAACTACTCTTAAATCATCTCCCACTATTAGGAATTAAGTTGATTTGTAGCTGATAAGTAGAATTCAACAAGAATATTTTGCCTTATTGAGGACTCGTCAGCTGAATATACCTGCGGAGCATTTGAGATGTTTACACTGAGGACTTGAACTTAATTTGTATTGCATTAAAGGCAACCATGTTCACCATTAGACAATAAGTACGTTTAAATAAATTAGGGGTCTTCACATCATCCACTAAACAAATTTCATTTGAATCAAGAAATTGATCTAAACTCATCCATCGAAATTTCTATTGAGATAGCCATTTGGAATACTGAAGAGAAGAACACTCATAACAGTCAAATGACTGTAGAATAATCTTCAAATATTCTTATTTAACCATCTAACTATTCTATACTACTTCATACTAATTCGATCGACTTATTAAGTAATATTAACACAAAAACAGAAAAAATCCATTACATCTAATGGGATATGACATTTGTCTTACTTAGAATAATAATTACACATTGAGATCTTTCTTAATTAACAGTGACGTCTTCGTAGGAGGAGGAGGAGATTTAGTAAAGACAACTGATAATTTAAGTATGACGTTTACCATACAATTGAGAATCAACCTAAAAACTAATAAACAGAAGTTTACATAGAAATTACTTATTGTTGCTGTGTATATTCATCACAGATTAGTCTTAGTTGAATAATACGAAAAATTGAGAAGTACAGGTCAACGATGGATAGATTAATGCTGATCTCCACAGAATCATCTTAAATCAACTATAGTAATCATGTCACATGTGACTAAATTTAGAATGTTCTTGAAATTCTAGTGAAAATTATAACTGGTGGAGATCCAATATGTTGGTAGTAAATTGGTTATCACGAATGATGATAGGTGTTTTTTGCACTCTATATCAAACTGATCAATATGGAAATCCTACCACTGGATGCTAGGATACTGATGTAAATGTCTAAGCATACACTGAGAGATTTCCTCGCGGAATCGAGAGTGATGAAATCGATGTTCAGTGATATGTGGTTTTGATTGGTGCCCAACTAAAATCAATCTACATTAAGTACAAACAATAGGATTAAATTAAATGTCATGCAACTATATGAAATCAATTATTAGTGACTTACTTTTACAATATGGTTCTTCTCCACTCCATTTACCATTTATTTGACAAATTCTATTTGATGATCCATACAGTTCATAACCTTCATTACATTTAGTTGTATGTGTTCCATTCACTTTTAATGAACTAATCATATGTTCACCATTTAGAATAATTTGTGGCTCTGAACATGTAATGGCTATTTTCCATTAAAACCAATAAGAAACAAACATTAGATCAATAAATTGTAAAGTATTATTTTTATTATATTGGACAATTTAAGAATGGCAAGTAACTTTCAGAAAAGTTTTTCAGAAGACTGTTACATCATTTTGAGTATGTCTTAATCCATTGTTCTATTTCTATTAGTGCCCTGTTTCCATCGCCCTAACCTCCTATTAGACTCATCAACTATTATCCTATCACTAGTCATTCAGGAATTATAATCAATTAATCATGTATCTGTTGCCTTAGTTCTTAGTCATTATTGTTTCCGTTTTTGCATAAATGTTATTCTTTCTATTGGGTACGCTGTGTTGTCAAGTTTGGTGTGTATATAAATAGATGTATGATAAATAACCTGATTGTCTGATAATTGGCTTAGTCATCATGTGTTCCTTATTCCTCATTGAGAACTAGCAGTCACAGGGCAGATGCGTTTGAGCGTACTACCGACGTCATTGTTTTAAAAATATCGTGAGTGCCCAATTTTTCAAGATATAACAACCTTTAAACAGTTATTTAACTAGTTGAAGATGGATTGTCACTAGCATGCGGAATCCAGAATACACGTTTCGTGTTATTTACAACTCGTCATTCAGATGTACCTGTATCTCAGTGTTGATGTTTCACCCCACTCACCAGTAGCCTAGTGTTTAATGAAGTGGTGTTTGGCACGAAATAAACTGAGTCCAAGTCCAGATGTGAACATCAACACTGAGATGCAGGTACATCCAGCTGACAGGTTGCAAACTGAACAAAACGCGTTTTGAATTCCGCTTTCTGATCACTTTCCAACTCATACAATACTTAGGAACCATCGCTGTGTCGATGCAATCCGATCAGGATGCATATATAGCGACAATAACTGGCCAGTTTCATTCCATAAATAATCAACAGGAATATCTAAATACATCCTATTTAAATAATTTTGAAGTTCATTATTTCTGCGTGTAGAAGTTTTGATTAGTTTGTCAAATGGAACATTAAGAGCTATTTATTCACTAAGATTTATCAAATACAATTTACTTTTAAAAGAGAACAATTCTGTTTATAAGGACAACAAAGTCTTTACAATTAAACTATCCAAATTAATGAATACAACGTGACTAACAATATCAGTTTAATCTAAGAATGTTCTATACCAGTTTACAACTGAAAAATTGTTATGTTGGGCAACTGAAGAAGAATAACTACCTGTCGGAAATATATTTCAGTTGCTTTAGTTGTATGTAAAGTAGACATTTTATTCCCATCACCATTATGTTCCACGTGTGGTATCCTCTAGTTTAACACACTAAGTGTTAGTATATCATTTTTTGTTTGTGTACTACAGTTGATTGACTGTACACAAGTTGCTTCAATTCACTACCACTGTCTTTCATTTTGTATTAATGCTGCTTACTTCATTGACATACTGTATGGTCTGGTTTATATATAAAAATAACATAAATAAATGCTAGAAATATAGTAGGATTCTGGTTTGGGATTGAGTGAGCATCGAGTAAACATCCAGAAATACTCAGTGGACTCTTATTGGCGTTTTCTGTTGTGACTTCATCCTTACAAGGTTACATCAAATAATTGGTCATACTCTCATCAGTAGTTAACAAATGAACTAAAAACAATGAATCATAATCTTATGTTGAATAAAAATATCTAGTGATTGAATGTCGTTGAGGTGATATATTCTTGTCAATAATGTTCCATTATACTCACTAGTCTAAGTGATTTGATATTGATGTTACATGGTTTAAAGTAATTTGTAAGAAACCCTACTTCACTAAGATAACTTGTTAATTGTCACATGTTAATATGATGTACTTAAAACTCTAAACGAACTAATCATTCCTTCGAGATTTCTAACAAAGGTGATCCCTAATTATGAAACAAATTATTGTTCTATAATTTTCTATTCTTCTATGACATTTATAACCCCTGATTTGACATCTGGTAATCGGATTTCAATTTCAAATAAGTTGTGGTGTAGCGAGAGAATTATGTAATGTCTAATCTGTTAAGTTAACATGCGTATAGATGAAATCTTGAAGTATTGACATTGATCGCTAATCTACATTAACTAAATTCATGTAGGTAGCATTTTGACTGCCGTTGTCAATACTGAATCATAGTTGCATTAGATTCACTTGGATATACATTCTGTGTGCATATTTATCCTCATAATCGAATTAAGAAGTATTTCTAACAGATTAGATAGGAATATGTCTGCAATCAGAATAATTCAAGAAGTGATATGAGTATAACGAATAGTCTAGAAAGTATGTTTTTTCAACGGAGTCCAACATGCTTACTAATAGATTAATGTACAACATAAAACTAGTTTTGTACAGGGGAGATAGGGAAGGTGGTAATAATGGCCTCTACAAACTTGTCTGAATATTGTCGATCTTAAAATAAAACATTAATCTTCATCAGATGAAATAACATTCATGAGTGAAAAATCCTCTAACTAACCTTTACATAATACTTCTTCGCCTGACCATGATCCATTTTCCAAACAAATACGTTTACAACCTGAAGAAAATATTGCAGTCGATAGTGGTGACATCTCCGTAGTATTATCTCATATAACAATTGATCTTCAGTAAATCACTAAGGCATTAGGTATATGGCACATTGTTTAATAATTTACACATAGTGTAAGCTCAATTGAACTATCATTAAGACACTCGACTCAGAACATTTAAATAGTTCAGCAATATATCACATAACTTATCTTTATTAGATTTTTAAAGATTGATATTAAGTTATACTTGATTGAATTAGTTACAGACTGATGTTGACAGAGTACTATTGAAAACCTGGTAACACTGGATAGCTCTCTCGTCCTAGTATGGGATGCCTCGGCAATGTGTACCCTAGATTCCACCTCCCTATTGACAAGCTTCAGTTTGACAAACACCTAACTTTCTACACACCACAGCCGGCATTCAATGTTAAAATGTCAACTTTCATCAATTTGTGATATTGCACTACTGTCATTAATAGTCATTGGTGATATCCGTCTCACTCTCGACTAGTTTAAACTCCATCAGTCACGACTACGCACTAAAGCTTCAGAAACATCCTGGAATAAATCACTAGTGAGCTGATTGTAATTTCTGCCATCTGATATACCAACCCTCGCCACCTGTCAACTACGTTTATTTTATTGATCAAATTTATCATTTCAATTGTCGAGTAGATTGAGACAAGTTAACACCAAATGATTATCATTTCAGTATAGACAATCTTCTTTTACATAAGATTCTAAATTTAGTCTACGTAATATGAAGTGTCACTATCTCTTCAAATTCATTAAGTCTAGCCTGTTCAAATGGATTCTAATTATCTAAATTAACTGACAATATACCATACAACCGATGCTCTAGATTCATATACAATGAATTTCATGAAATGATGTATATCTTAAGAGGTCAATAATTCATTCACATACGATTAATTCATTTTAAGCTGATAAGTGTAAAACCCGAGAAAGTGTTTCTCAGAAAATTAGTTTTTCGTTCACAGTATCCAGGGGGCTGAACCATAGTATCAGTAATGACTGATTCCAAAAATCTCCTACAATTAATATACACTATCAGAAAACAACTGATAAATTTGATTGTTCCATTAAAAGGAAATGTAGTTTAGTGTAGAATATAAGGTTAGTATTAGGGTTTCGGTTCAGAGAGAATTAATTATAGAACATCCCTCTTAATCTAACCTTATCCATAATCTTAACTTAATCCAAATATATAATCCTACACTAAACATTCTTATAAAGACATTGCTGATAGTGTCATATACACTTATCACTCTTCTCCTAACACCGAACTTTGTCCATAATCATATAAAATGGTCTATAATATCATGGATTTTCCCCAGTGATATCTAACTGGTTGTTTAGTGTAAACTAGAAGACATTCTCTAGTATCAACGTTATTGTATTAACTATACGCCCAACTGAAACGTACTTTTATCGCTTAGTTGACTAGGCACCATAGTTTAGTTCTGCTACAACCTTCTTATATTAATTATTAACATTAGACATACGTGAAATGTTTGAACAAGTATTCAGCTGACAAGTTGACTGGTGATAAGATCCTTACCTGTCTAGTCAGATAATGCATTTATCATGATAGAATAGTATGTTCAATTAGTCGCTGCATTCTAAGCATATAGAGTAAAATGTATGACAGACAATCAGGATAACTCGATCAGAGCTAAACAAATGATGAGGTTAGTGAACCTTGAAAAGTTTCACTTCCATTTATAACTAATTATGCGTATCATAATATGTGAAGCATGAAAATGATACATTTGTAATTAGATACTTATCATGTGATCACAAGGTAAGACTAATAAATATTCATTTCATCCCACCATTTATCATGATAGATTAAAGTTGCACTGTGGTTTGGAAGTGTAATCCAAGCCTTGTGGTTTGTCTTATTTGATTCTTGTAGTTAGCTAAATGTACTGACAACCTAATATTGATGTACTCACCGGGACTCGAACTTACTCCGTGCTTTCCAAACTCATCTGCATTCACATTTAAGTCACTACATTCAAACAGATATATTTGTGCTGTGTTTACTTACCAGCCGCAATTTAACTTCAGTTATACATGTGAACTACATCTCTATCGAAACTATCCACTTAGGAAGTACAAATATCAACAAAGAATAGTCCATTCCAGTCAATAACAAAATCAATAAGAAGGAACAAATACTTTCACATTATACACATCATGATAGTGCTATGCAACATGAGCTGGTGGCTGTTTTGTTAATAGTCTAATATTCAAATGATTAGGTAAATGATTAAATGGTCAAGTATCAGATGGTGACGTTGAATTTGAGATAAGTTTTGAGTAGACATGACTTGTCTATAAGAGTCAAGCAATAGGAAACCTAGGTTTAATGCTTCTAACAAACTACCTTTAGTTGATTTACATTAAAGTACAATGTACACAATAGCCAGTCATTCATACTACTTGCCACAATGCAAAAATATATTCCTGGTTAAAGTGATCAGTTATGACGGACGTTATTTTGATCATGTAGTAATATTCCCATTGTTCAAGAAAATTGAATAATACATTTGTTTTTGCCATTATTTTTATTAGTATGAGATGATTGGTAATTTTTATGTCACCAAACTGTTATAACAGGAACATGTGACCAATCAATTAATATGACCTACTGCACACGGAACTACAACGAATAATGATGAATAAGATGGTCTAGTCGCTGCCGAACGTGTGCCCCAGATTTACCTAATCCCAGGTCAGTATAGTAACAAAACATAAACTGGACGTATCAACCAGATAAATCAGATTGTACTTCGAAGATTCCTATTTATACGCATAAAATCTAACCACGCAGTCAGCAAATTAGGAAATTAACATGAATACAAAATAACGGAGAGTGCTAGTGAATTAAAGTAACGTAAATACAATAAGGTAACTGAGTCTCACTGATGTGAAACTACATACTAATAATCAGTAGGTCAAACGTGAGTTACAGGGCGATAGAGACATAATAATGATAGACAGTGTTTACTTTACACACAACTAAAGTAACTGAAATAATAGTTTTTTAAAACAGAATTTTGGAAGTTAGTTGTTCTTCCTGAATTGCCCAGTATAACAGCAACTGATTATGAACTTTTGGTATCTCGTTAGTAGACACTGAAGAACAAAAGTGTATCTTTAGGTTTTAGCGTCATAGTGATGGACTGTACTGTTATGTTGAACGACTAAAGAAGAGTAACAAACTTTCGAAACCATGTTTTAAAAGATTAATTCAGTTGTTTTAGTTGTGTGCAATGCAAACATCGTATTTTAGTAATTATTATGTTCCTGTTACCCTACTTTCCATCTGATATATGTACTGTTTGTACATTATCTCTTATTTATGAACTACAGTTAATTAGTTATGTACAAATAACCTTTATTTCTTACTACTATCTCCCTTGTTCTGTATTAATGTTAAGTTTCTAATTGATTGACTGTATGATCTGGTTCGTGCATATAAAGGAATGCCTGGAATATAGAAGGATTCTGTCTAGTTGTTTCGTCGTCTAATGTTCTTCATATTTCAGCTTGTGACTGAGTGGGCATTGAGCAGATGTGCAGGGACCAACTAGACACTCTCAATGTTATTGTAACTTCGCGTATACAAGGTCATATCTACTAATTGGTCGCTACTTTTAGTAATTACGGCTTCCTGGAGATATAACTTTCATTAATAAGTTATTCAGGCAACAGTGATTTATGACATTAAATGCTATAAAGTATATTTCCCCTGAAACCAAATCATTATGATGAATATGAGTAAATAGATTGATTCAGTACTTACCTAAGCCATTTTCTAATGATAACTAGACCAGTATCACAATAAATTTTGTAACCATCGGAACATGAGATTATTGCTTCCGCTTGAAAACGTTGATCATATTTATATTCAATGTATCCATATGTTGGTTCTTTTATAAACCCACATGATACTCCTATGATATGAAGAATTATGTGATGAACAAATTAATCCTTCACGATTGATTGAGTTGGATTGTGATTGACAAGTAGAATCCAAGACACTTGTTTCGAACTGTTATGGGCTTGTCAGCTAGATTTATTTGGAACACAATGTTGATGTTCACACCGGGATTCTAACTCAGCACTTTTGGTGCAAAATGCCACTGCGTTCACTAGTAGGCTACTGATATGCCCCATGTAAGACGAAACGCACTTCCTGAACTCCACTTGCCAGTCACAAGTCCTTTACAAACAATACTTGTGGTCTATTTCTACATCGAGACAATCTGCTCAGATAGCGCATATAGCTACAGAGACTAATTAATTTCAGTCCATTAGAAATCAACGAAAAGATCCAAGTACATACTAACTGTACAATCACAAGTGAATCGTAAATATTCCTAATGT
Source organism: Schistosoma japonicum (assembly GCA_025215515.1). Classification (NCBI taxonomy): domain Eukaryota; kingdom Metazoa; phylum Platyhelminthes; class Trematoda; order Strigeidida; family Schistosomatidae; genus Schistosoma; species Schistosoma japonicum. The sequence continues at coordinate 1,603,699 of CM046065.1, forward strand.
ATTACAGTAAACAAAAAATACAATTAAACTAAAGATTTTTGATTGGACAAATCACAATTTCAACTCAAATCAAATCTTAATCCTAATGACAGTTATCCGCTTACTAGTAATTACCGTTGGGAAGTGGTTTGAAAGCATTAGACAATGAAAAATTGGACATAGATTTCGTGCTATTTAAAACTCAACAGTAGTCTTTCGGGAAGCCTATGTTTCCCTGAGGTGTTAATTCAAAGTTACCCAGTTTACCTATCTGTAATGGTTACGAATAAGCCATTTAAACTACTTTTGACTCTCTGTAAAGCTGGGTTGTGTACATTGGTTGATAACCATGTAGTGACTACTAATTTCGAGTCATTTAGACTATCGACCACATTTCAACACAATCAATCGAATTTGATCAGAAATATAAAAAACCTCATGAATATCGGATTGATCATAACACAGTGATCAATCAATGAATAGTAGCTACCTTTATACCGAAGTTTGTTAAAAGTCTGTGAATGAGCACGTTCAAGTTGTTTTTAAGATGACCGATAGGATTGATAGGATGTGTTAGTGATCTTTGATTCTACTGTATCTTAGATCATGTTTAAGGAAACTGTTCATTCTATTTTATTCACTTAATTCTTCATGATACAGTTTACGAAATGGAAGGAAGTTACTTGTAAATAAATTGTGCAAACAACAATAGTTCTATTTACTTTCACATTTCAATTCAGTATAATGCCATTCTGTTCCAATGCATAATGCTTCTGTAAATTGTTTCTCTGCAGTCACTGTATCCAGGCAAACATTGAATTGTCACTTTCTCACCTGATCTATAATCATCACGTAGTTTATCGGATACATTTTGTTCCATTTGAATTATTCGTGTATTTAAAATAGCTGGTGGACTGAAACAAGCTTCAATTGATTGAAAATAGTGAAATAAGTAGTATGGTAATTTTGTTGGATAGAGAAAATTAAATCCATTAAAATTTATTTATTTGTATGTGTTGTCATGATTTCAAGTAAACAATATATTCGTTCAATTAAATCATTAACTGTAAATTACGGATTTGCTATAAACAATCGAAAATGAATGTTGAATTAAGGTGGATGGTAGAGATAGGTACAAAGTTAGTTGATTGGATTCGTCACAGATTGATGTTGACAGGGTACCATTGAAAATCTAATAACACTGAACAGCTCACTTGACTAGTATGGAATGCTTTAGCTATTCGTACACAAAATACCTCCTCCACATCGATAAGCTTAAGTTTAACAAACACTTTACTCTCTGCACACCATAGCCGGCATTCAATGTTAAAAATTCAACTTTCATCAATTTTCGATATAGAACTACTATCATTAATAGTCATTGGTGACATCTGTATCACTCACAACGAGCATGATTTTCCCCAGTCATGATCTCCTACTAGATCTTCGAGAACAACCTAAAGTATCTCACCAGTCAGCTGATTATTGTAATTGAATTGAGATGGTTTATTACAAATGAGACAGTTATCTTCAATGATAATACATAATATTCGCTCTAAATCACAAAGTGATGGAAGTAAGAATTTTATCATTGAATACCAGCCTGGTGTACAGTGCGTTAGGAGTTCGTCAACTTGTAGTCTCTTCGACAAAATGTATGGTACACATAGTTCAACCACCAGATACTAGAACAAATGAATTGTCTAGTGCTCCATAATTTTGAATGAGAGAAATGTCAATCAAAATGTTTGTATAACGTTGACAATAATTACACTTAAATATTCAACTACTGATTCAATAATAAAGTTAAAGTATTTGATGTTTAACGGTTCAAATTGTTAGCAAAGTAATAGAGTGTAAATGTGAATTGAATATATCAATATGATTTCGAAAACACTTCAGATATACAGCCTGAACCTTGATTCACAGACTAGTTTCTGCATTGTCTCTAATCATCTATAGCCGTGATATAATGTCGCCCAACAAACAAATCACACTATGGATTGACTATATTTGTCACGTTAGATTTTATATACTTTTTGAACTTAATCTGATAGTATTCATTCATGTATGTCATGATAAACATTCACAGGATTCCTATGGCACACGTTATTAGGATTATTGTATAATGCTACGGAGTATTTACTAATCTATAGAATATAACTGAAATTGGACAAAAGTGGTAGAATAATTCTATGTTGTATGGAGCTTAAACTTGGAGAACTACGAAAAGTATCATCCAAGGATACAAGTGTTTATAAACGACTGTTTTGTGCAGGATACTTCGGATGCGTTGGTCAGATACGATCGGCAACAACCTTTTGTGTGAGAGAATAAATCAACTTTCAGTCGAGGAAGAAATTAAGAAAAAACGCTGGAGGTGGATAAAACACATATTTAGGAAATCATTAAGCTACTTCACATGATCAGCACTAACACGCAATTGTGAAGGCCATAGAAAAATAAGAAAACCTAAGATTATATTTTATTAGTAATTGGAGACCGACATGAAGAGAATGAAGAGCACTTGTTACGAACTGGAAATGAAATCCCAGTACAGATTTCGTTTGGAAATGCTATTTGACGGCCTATGTTTCACATGGGTAACAAGCATTGATTTAATTTTGATTTGATTTGCCAATCTATAGAATATAACTGAAATTTGATTAAAATGGTAGAATAATCCGATAAAGTTATTTAGACTATGATAATCTGAATGTATAAACAGTTTTATTCAACTTACTTTCCGTTTGATTACTGCATGTTGGTGCTATACCACTCCAATTCAATGTTGCTAAACAATGTCGTCTACGTTGACCTCGAACCGTTAAACCTGATTTACATGAATATTCAACGATATCACCAACATCTGTATCATTGTATGCAACATGACCGTTTAATAACGGTGAAGGTTTAGGACATTTAGCATTTTCTAAAATAAAATTTTCTATTTAAATATACTTTTAGAAACTTTTCATATTTCAGTAGTATCAAGTAAGTACTGCAATTAAATCAATCATAGTCAACTTGAAGCTTAAAATAAATTTACATTCATTGAAGTTATTAAATTACATCAATTCATTTAGATGAAATCAGTAAGATCAGTTTAGATGGGATGGAAAGAATACATTTTTGTTAGTAGTAAAAATAGCTAAATAATGAAGATACGATTTCCGATGACTTAAGTAAAAATAGTACACATTATGGATTACTAAAACTTACTATCTGAATTAAATGAAAGTGTAGACATGTTTGTGCTACTTTGACAAATGTCACTAACCACTAATATCAACAATAATTCGTTCAGTAGTTGATATTAACTAAAATACAACTGTAGAAAGTTATTCTATAGATGCATTTGCTGGGGTTGTACAGAACACTGGATAGTTATTTTGCCTCTCAAAATAGACTTCTACAAGAGTGTGTATCCATAACACATTCAGTGATGTAAACTGTTACGTCTAGGCGGCCAAATTTTCTGCATCTTATTCCTAGGTTGAGTTGCAGGTATGCACCACTGAGTATTCTCATACAACGACATAACCGGTGCCCAACATAGATCAATCTTAAACGAATACAAACAACAAAAAGTTAAAACAATCATGAGTCATATAAGAGGGATGATCACTTCAAAAAGGGAATTTCGTTAATTTATCTACCATCCAGTGAAATTAGATGCATTTAATAGATTTGAACATAAACCATGTTGATTAGTTGAATTGGCCTGCTCACGTCATATCTAATGAGTTAATAAATGGCTCGATCCTCTATGGAGACAACTCAGTATCGAACCTAATTGTTTCACTAATTAAAGGTGAGCTTTAGGAAATTATAGTCTGTAAGTAAAGTTTCCTATTTTAATATCAGGAGAGTTAAAAATAGCAACTAACTTTTTGAAATGCATTTTGCAAGACTGTTTCATTTATTTTGAGTATATGTAAAATGGTTATTTCATTTCTATTATTGTCATGTTTCCAACACTCTATCCTCCTATAAGACTCATGAACTGTTTTCATATCATTTTTAATTTAAGAACTATGATTAACTAAACAGGTACCTGTACCCTTAGTCATTAGTCATGTATTGTTCCCGTCTGTATAGATGTTATTCTCTCTATGGGAGTATTGTGTTTCAAGTTAATGTATATATATGGATTGTTTGAAATGTAATACGATTCTGTCTGATTAGTCCATCTATCTTGTGTTTCTTTATTCCGACTTGGGAACTGATAGTCGCATGAGCAGACGTGTGCGGGTACTGATTAGTAATTATCGAAGTCGCACCATATTTGGTAAACGATGGTAATCGACCAGAACATATTTAAATATAACACCTATTTGCTTCAGCAGTCTTTCCACATCGACTAATCGGTAGGTAGCAGGGTTAAGCGTTATTGATTTATGTTTAGCATTAGCAATCTGGTTTACTGAATCCTAATTGCATAAGCATATAACAATGAATCTTCGATCATTATTGTTTTCAGTATCCTTACAGTAGGTAACGCGTAGATATTTAACTGAAGGAATGTATATTATGCTTAATTGAGAGAAGAAGTAAGTTCATGAACGCATAGACTATGAAGGTTCTGGAGTACACTATGCTTATATACAACTAATAAGTCGATTTCATTAAATTAAGTAAGTTTTCAATGATCCAAATTTTGAAAGTAAGTGTACTCATTACAATATCTGAACATTCTTGTAGGATACTGCCAACATATCAACAAGTAAATTACTGAATACCGTGGTTATTGGATTTTGCTATGTTGACTGAATTTTGTCAATGAAGTTGCGAAATGGCCACAAGTCGATAATACTTAATTCGGTGTCTAATACGTTTTATGTACTGTGGTTACAGACAGGAAAGATTAGTCATTAGTAGAAAACCATTTCCACAAAATACCTACATTTTTGCAGTAACGTTCACCACTGTACAATACAGACAATAATGACTAGTGAGGTAAAAGACTTCGTACAATATTCTGCCAAGTTCATCAGTCCTTAAGCTGAATCTAAATTTGATTTTATGAATTGATTTTAGTTAAATGACTATTAAAAATTAGGGACTACCAGATCTTTAGTTTGTCTTTATATCGCTCTTCTTAACACTATGCAATTATGATTGCACCCAGTTCCCAGTACAGTCTTTAATTTCATTGTCATTAATTCTCAAACACTTCAGTAGTAGAATTATGTAATTCATCGTAGGATTTTAGAAAAACTGTCAATTCTTTGAAGACTGTGAATTAATCTTAATTCTTAATCACTGATTAATATAAAGTCTTGTTGTCAAAGTCACTATGTCTATCAACTACATAGAATCAAATGACAACAACGTGACCACAGTTATAGATGACTGTTATGATAAGTGAAATGATAGTTTCACATAAAACTAATATTTCCTCATTAGTTATTTAGTAAAAGTGTTATAAGCACACTTTCTCATCCAACCTCATACACATTCATTAGGTTGCTTAATCATTAAGTTAACTGATAGCTTGAAAGAGTGAATAAATCTATTTTGGACAACGTAGAACCTGCCAAATATGCTCCTTTTGTTAAGTTTATCAGTTTTTCTAATTACAAAGGCACGATGAATACCATAGTAGTAGAATTTGTAGCTTACGTGGATGTCAGCAAAAATGACTGAACATAGATAGTATGATTTTGAGGGTTTTAGTTAACGGAAAGTAATAAGTAATCGTAAAGAAGACAAAGAGTGAATACACCTTCACCTTTTCTTATCGATTTTCAGCCATTTCACCTTACTAGAATTCAATTAAGTAGTTTTTATCTACCAATAAAGTTCATAGATTATGGACTGATTTGAAAGCTTTACTTCGATAGCATCTAAATTTCTTTTATTCTACTTCTACGTCAGTCAACAATTGCTTGTTGAAGTAATCGAAATACACGTCTCAATCATCATGTCATATGGAAATTTACAATTTTGTGAAATAATTTTCCATCTTTACTACAATTTCGGTCTAACTTCAGCATAACATACTCATCTGTTATAAGACTGTCAGCAGGATACAAAATAATATCAACTAACAATCACGATATACTCTTGAATCGATATATTTTGTAGTCAAGCCAGTCAGACCGAGCAGATAAATGAGTAAATTTAACACATGACACTCTAATGGTTAGGTCGATTAAATCATTTTAAGTCACCTCAGTTCCCATAAAAGCGTAGATACTCCATAGTGATAGGTGTATCAGCTAGTGGGAGGCAATTAATACTGCTAAAATGATCAATGACATTCCTAAGCAACCATTCTTACAGTATAGGAGTGAGATATTTCCTATTTTCGGAAACACGATAGTTATAAATAAAATCATTTCATTGTTCTATTTATCAAAGCTTTACAGATTTTTCTAGACTATTCATTCAGTAATTTAGTTACTAAGTCAGTATTGAATATAAGAGAGTACTTAACTTTAAAGGTTTCAGTGTAAGCCATTACTGTTATTTAGGTCCACTTTACACTCAACCTATTCGACTGAGTTACACAAAACATTTTCATATTAAAATAGTTGTAAATAAACGATTGAAATGATGTCTCTATTAAATACTATACCTTAATATTAAAATATTAGCCAGTTACTTAACGAAAAAAACTATCATAGTGAGTAGGCTTCAAACATTTAAGCACCAATAAAGATGTCGTAAATAAAGTTAGGGCATTATGTCAACAAAAATAAGCAGTTTATATAGTGACACGGGCAACCTGTAAGTTACAATTTTTAATACAAACATCAAGACAGTTCTGTTGTATTGAGATGGAAGTTGCTTGGTGAACTACGTAAAGCATCATTCAGAAGATACAGGTATTTATAAATAGTTGTTCTTGCAACATACTCCTAGTTAGTTGGTCAGAAACCATCAGCAACAAACAAATGTGACGAACAACAAACAAACCAATTTGCAGGTGAGGAAAAAATCAGAAAAATATGCTGGAGGTGGATAGGACACACATTGTGGAAACAACCAAACTGCATCACAAGACAAGCACTAACACAGATTCCTCAAAGACAAACTGAAAGAGGAGAACTAAAGAAAACATTACGCCGTAAATTGAAGACAGACATAGAAAAACTGAACAGCACTTAAAAAACAGTTAAAAATAACCCATATTAGAGTTGATTGGAGAATGTTTGTAATAGGTCATTGACTGATTGGTGTCAGTATCATTTGACTACTTATTTCCGAATATTACTGTTGAATTGTAGTCATCTAGAAGTGATTGCATCGGATCACGACATAAGTTTGAAATAACAAATAAAAAAGCTGGTGAAAATAGAAAGTCTAATGTATGATTGTCGTCTAATTACTACTGGACGACTAAACTTAAAATAAAGAGATTCATATAGTCAAATACATTCAGTTTAATTACTTCCCGTCCCCCCCTATTATTAATAAGTAAATGTTATATTTTGAAAAATAACTTCAAACTTCATCAATCACTATGTTATGTTGAACAACTTGAAGTATCCAACTTCGAATCGGTTAACAGTACTGTTAAGTTGAAGAAAATCTCTCAAGATTGTTTTCATTATTAGATTAAATTAAATTTAAAATGTGAAGAGAGTGTAGAGATAATGCCTTCCAAGTAAACTTTCATTAGAAGCTCTACACTAATACATTTGCACTATGAAACGATTGATCGTGTGTTACATAACAATAACGTTATACGTTCAATGGTGTCTATAGTTAATTACGATTAACAACGCAACTACGTCATGAAAGTGAATGGGGTAATTAGGATTATTGGAAGCATAAAAATATGGTACACACTTTTGAGGAGTCCTGTACTAGTGAAAAAGTAACTATCTAGTGCTTCCCTTGTTACGGAGTGATACCCGACCAATACTTCCTAAAAAACATAATTACCTCATTCACACTGATGACGTAACTGCATTGTTAATTGATCGTAATAGTTCTAACAAGAGTATAGAATAACGAAAAGATCACAACTAAACCAAACAGACAAATTTGTAGTTAGTTTAAGGCACAAAGGCTAAATAAGATGAATTTACAGAGTTTCGTCACACTTAACGTAGTTAAACTCCATTTTTCATGTTGTATCACTAGGAGTCCAAGAGTTACCTACACAAGTTCATCACTAATGAACTGGATATTAATGAAAATATAGTGTCAGTAGATTACAGAAGGCTAAATTTGATGTCATGTATTGATCGGTGTTAGAACCTGCACGATTGCCATGAAAATCAGACAGACAGACGTTCAAGTTATTGTTGTACTACTCATTATATTGAGACCTATTGTGTTGTATAGGTTTATGCAAATGTCGAATTCAGTTTATGTCAACCTTTCTTTTTATTTGAGACAACATCAATAGACAATCTACATTGTTGATATTCTCTAGTTGGTTAAACGTTTAGTTGTGCTATCTATCTATTCATTATAAGCTGATGCTATTGTCTTTAACATCAGCTTAGATCAATAATTCAGTTTCATGTGAAATCATTTTTCATCAATATCAATGAATTCACTCTTGAATAGAAACTGTGAGATATTTCAGAATGAAACAATAAGGTCACACTGAAGTTTTGATGTTATTCTCAACCTTGGAATATAATACAGTCTTAGTCTGTTTATTCTATGTACAAAGTTTATTCACTAATCCATATCTATCTTCGCAACGTAGTTATTAGTTAAACCATATGATTTATTACATTGATATGATAAACATTCTGTTAGTATCTAATGCCAGTGTCTACGTCTTCATTTAAAGTTATTATCAGTAGGGTATCGTGTGTAGCGTCTCTTATTAGATAAATGATATGACACTTTCAATTCATCATGAATAATTATGATCTATTTGAAATTATTTTTACTTGGGTTATCTGCAACGTTTCCAATGTTCACTAACAATCATATCTAACATGTATCTAATGGTATGAGTATACGATATGTGAATATGATTTTTATTGCGAGATTTCATTATACACTATCAGTTATACTATAATTGTAGGCTAAATGATAGGAAAAGAACATGAAAACACGATGCTTATAATGCCTGCGTAAAATTTATAAATGAATAAATCAGCATCATTATTGATTAACAACAACTACCCGATGAGAAAAGGGTATTTATGAATGGATACCATATCGAGGATATAGATACATACACTTTAGGAGATACAACAATTTCACATGGAAAAATAACTGAATCATAGTTTTGTAATGGTAATACCGTTGTTTTATGCCATAGAAACGACAATAAAGATGTTCATCTGTTTAATGAGTGATGTTATTGCTTATATGTTGCTTTTCTCCCACCCCTCTAGTCAACTGTCACTAATCTTAATTCCCAATCGTATTTTCTGAACGTGATTTCAGTAATGCTGAAGGTAAAACGCAATAAAGGTTAGATTAAACGTCAGCAAAAGTTTTGGCAAGACCCTGTCAAACGAAGAATGTTATGACCTTGAAACTACTGATAGGCCTGTTATGGGCTCGATATAGTAAGTTTTGTTGCTTCTACCCCCACCCACACACATATACCCACTAAGCTTTAAGTGATTTACCAACATCATTTCAGGTTACTGGGTTAGTAATAATTCATACTAAACAACCGATTTCTCATCCTTAAACCTCACTCATATTCCTAAAAATTAGATACCTAATTCTTCGTAAAATTTCTAATCTTTAGTTAATATTCCTAAATATAATATGTTATTTATGGCATACCTGTTTAGCTAAAACATTCGGTAACATTGACATTGATAACGCGTTTTTCATCAGTTTGTTTGAAAATTTCGCAATTCTATTTAATTAAGTCGTCGTCATGTTTCTATTTACTTTCCTAAATCTACAAGTCAACCGGTTATTAATTTGGTTTGACTAGGTATTAATTTATTGGGATAACTCACAGAATTCGAGATGAATCTTATAGAAGTTATGAAGAAGCTATAAAACAATCCATCTATCAACCAGTTCATAAGAATAATGATGATTTCCTTTCACCTAAAAACATTAAGTACCTATTAATCTTTGCATATATTTGATATTTTACTGAAATAAACATTACTTCCTACTTTCCAATTGCTTTCTGATTTACTACGGTATGGGTTGGAAAGTGTTGAAGTGATACGCCGTATTAACAGTAATCAAGTCTAAGATGTATCATCATTATGCTAATTGTGATTGCTGAATAACGCTGTCGAATAATCTGATCATAATTACACAAATTATCATTTTAAATGTAACATTCTTTACATATTTCCCGTTAGGTGAGTGATTCCATAATTCCGTTTGTAAATGTTCAGTAATGTCGGTTATCTTATCCTGTTTCATGATTAGCCTAGAGACTTTACATTGATTGACATTTAGGCTATTGATTAATTTTATGCAGATTGTAAATCGGCATTTATCGACATTGAAATCAGTAATTTCTAAAAAGGAAGTTATCTTAACTTAATATCACGAATCGTTCCCGGATAGGCAACAATTATAAACTAGGGAAACCTGGACAGCTATTAAGTAATAATATGACACTCTTCAACAGTATGAATCCACTACCCCACTAGGGAACTTATCCTTAAACGTTGAAGATTGCCGGGGAACGCTTGATTAATAAATCACTAAGTGACACATAGTTGAATGAACTTTTCGTTTGCTATTAACAAATGACTGACCAAAACCTGACATGGTTCTAACTTCACTTGTCGTATACTTTCACGATAACCCTAGGAATTACCTTCAGAAGTTGGTCGACTGTGAGCTTATGTTGATATCGCGAATCGGTTAATATAAAGATATCAGTTGTTGGATGCCGATCTGCTCAGTAATCTGACTGTAAACTATTCCTCACCAAGCTAGAAGGTCCTATGTTTAAATCTCTGGTGGGGTCACAAATTCGTCTTTCTGATGGGTTTTCTATTAGGATGTAATAGCTGCCACCTGCTTCCTGATTTTCGAGGGTTATTTAAATCGGACCAACTTTGATGTGAAATTTTAATTTAGCAACCACCACAAAACCCAATCGCATATGTAAATTAATCTAAGAAAATAATTTTATTTGGTACGAATACTAAGCATTTGATACAAGTGGCATTTTGAATGCACATCTCATTTTATTAGTGACTGCAGATGCTTGACACTTGTCAATCATAATTCAACATTATTCATGCCTTCAAATAACTGATCAATGAGAAAATACAACCACTTAGGTTTGTTGAATTCACATGAAACTTAGGTCTAATACATCATATTATTATGCATTTGGTTCGAAATGCAACTCATTAAATTAATGAATATCTCAATACAGTAACTCAATCATTCCTCGATACCAAGTAAACCGAAACGATTACATAACATAAATAAACATTTCCAAACACTTAGAAACACAATTTAATCATCAATGTTACCTGGTAAACATACTGATCCACACTTAATTGGGTCACAGACACATCGTTGTGATGGACCATAACTAACCCAACAATCAATATGTTGATTACATGATTTCGTAGGACAATTTATAGAGTCAAATTTGTTCACATGCTTTAAATTGCATCGATTCATTCCAATAATAAGTGTATAATACATGCATAAATAACAGAAAATAATAAATAAGTATTGGATATTGAACAATAATGAATACGTAAAATTGAAATTCATTTCAATCGAAGGCGGTTAATTTGAAAGTGGAATAAAATAAAACAAATGAATTAAATAAAAAAAGAGCAACCAGATAAAACAATGAAATTAAAATGAAAACATAATGGCATACTAACCTACAGTTAAATAAGATTGGTTAACTCATTTATTAACCAATCAATGTTAAATGATGTTTTAGATTGAAAATAAATACATTTTAAATGCATCACAGTTTGATATCAACAGAATACTATTAAAAGCCAGAAAGAACTGGAAAGCTGTTTCGTCCAAGTATGTAATACCTCAGCAGTACATACAGTATATTCTGTAGCAGAGTCAAACATTTGGTCAACACCTGTTATCCTTTATAGATAATAGGCCGCCTACTAGTATTCTCTAGTCGACTCCGTCCTGAACATTCCTTTTTAGCTCTTCCCAAACGCTCTTCATTCTCTCCATGTCGGTCTCCAAAAACAGACACAATATGATCTCGGGTTTTCCTATTTTTCCTATGACCTTCACAATTCCGTGTTAGTGCTGATCTTGTGACGCAGATTGATGATTTCCTAAATATGTGTTCTATCCACCTCCAGCGTCTTTTCTTAATTTCTTCCTCGACTGGAAGTTGATTTGTTCTCTCACACAAAAGGTTGTTGCTGATTGTATCTGACCCTAACCATAACCCTAACCCATAATATCATGGTTATCGATTATTAGAGACAATGCAGAAACCAGTCTGTGAATCGAGGTTCAGGCTGTATATCTGAAGTGTTTTCGAAGTCATATTGATATATTCAATTCACATTTACACTCTATTACTTTTCTAACAATTTGAACCGATTAACATTAAATACTTTAACTTTATTATTTAATCAGTAGTTGAATATTTACGTGTAATTATTGTCAACGTTATACAAACATTTTGATTGACATTTCTCTCATTCAAAATTATGGAGCACTAGACAATTCATTTGTTCTAGTATCTGGCGGTTGAACTATGTGTACCATACATTTTGTCGAAGAGACTACAAGTTGACGAACTCCTAACGCACTGTACACCAGGCTGGTATTCAATGGTAAAATTCTTACTTCCATCAATTTGTGATTTAGAGCGAAGATTATGAATTATCGTTGGAGATAACTGTCTCATTTGCAATAAACCATCTCAATTTAATTACAATAATCAGCTGACTGGTGACATATTTCAGGTTGTTGTCGAAGATCTAGTGAGTAGTCGTGACTGGTGTAGTTTAAACTAGTTGAGAGTGATACATATATCACAAATGATAATTAATGATAATAGTGCTATAACAAAAAATAATGCTTTCGATGCCAGCCGTTGTGTGTAGAGAGAAAATTGTTCGCCAAATCGAGACTTATCGCTGCTTGGAATATCTTAGGAGCACAGTGCTAAGGAGTCTCATACTATGTTTTGTGAGCTGTTCAGTGTTCCATTGTTTTCACTGGTACCCTGTCAACATCAGTCTGTAACGAATTCAATCAACTATAATAAAGTAAGTCAATAAATCTATATAAAGTAGTGTTAACTCATTTTAAGGTTTTAAAAAACCGCCTGATCTGTACAAAAGTGTTTCATTTAGTCAATTTTTCAAAGAATACAGGTAGTGATGACTAATTTAACTGCACTTTTTAGAACGAGACTGAAATTATCAACTAATAACTATCGATATTATTAAGAATACTGAGTGCATCAGAAGTGCAACACTTTATTGTATTGCTACTGTTCCATGTAAAAATGAATGCCAGTAGTTACCGTGCACGAACTACTGCATATGTTTGAAGGTTAAATCGATTTAAACATTTATGATTTATGTTATCTAATATGTCTGATGTTATCTAATGATTCTTTACAATGTTTATGTAATTAACATAGTTAACTTACATGTTTTACTTACTTAAAGTAGTGAAAATCACTTGTTAGAAATGTCGACATGATAAACGAAAGAATGAACGAAACGATTTTTCATAAGTTAATTTTCATCATTTGGTAAATTGGCAGTTTATGGGTTGTCTGTATTGTTTTACAAGTGGTAGTGGTAAGCTTGGTGTGGGGGGGGGGAGAAGAAGGAAGTGGTTTTTCTTCACAGAATACTTTAAAGTTTAAATTCATTTAACCTGCCCTCCACGACACTGATTAAACTTCCAACTGTTTCCCGAATGTAACTATGAAGAATAAACAGAGTACTTTGTTTGAAGATTAACATACAATTTATTTATTAATTGATAATAATAATAATAATTTATTCCTGAAACAGGTACACAAGAATTTCACAAACGTGATCAATTTGGTGCATGAAGCATTATATAATGACATTTAACGAATTTTAACAGATAAAATATTAAGACTGTAACAAACATGCTAAATTTTGCAAACGATTCAGCATGAAGTTCAGTATTACAATACTTAAGTACAGTAATAAAAGTGTATGTATAGTAATAATTATATTAGTTATGTATTACAGAACAGTTACATACAATAATATAAAGCAAACAAGTTCGACAGAAGTGACATGCGTAAAAGAAGTAGATTGTGACAATAAGGTTTGTGATAGAGGATATAAGATTCCAAATTGTAAATGAAAACAAAATTGTACATATTGACTGTAGTATGTCTGGTATGACGGTTGAAAAGTGAGAAACATTCGTGGTGGTAGATAATTAGGTAGTGGTTCCGCGCTACAAGAGTTGAATAGCGTATAGTCGCCAACGTACTAGTGTATCTACAAATATATAAGAGAAAGAAGCGAAAGGAAAGAAGTGTAACTTCTGTAGGAGATATGAATAATCTATATGTTAAGCGGACCCAGGGTCTGTAGCGCATGAATATGATTCGCTGTGGTGAGACACAAGCTAATCAGGTTACCAGAAGAGAGAAATTTGTGGAATAATTTAATAAAACGTGGTAGGGATTCGGAGGTCCTAATGTCCACTGGTAGCTTGTTACATATGTGGGTAAATTTATCCAATAAATAGTTAGCTTCAAGAGTGGTTTCAAAGGTGAAGACTTTAATGCTAGATGTATGATTATGTAGATTATAAAGGGGGGTGAGGGGTCAGTTTGAACCGAATCTGTTACAGGTAGAGAATGCTAACTCGTAACATAATTTTCAAAAGAAAATGTGCGTAATTGTAAGACATTGATGCCAAAGAGGAGGAAACTGAAGCATCTGACATTTAGTCAGGTATTCCTCTCCATTGGTGTTTCTTAACATGTCGAAAGTAAAGTACCTCTGAACAAATTTTAGTTCTTTCATTACTTACCCGTAAACAGCTGAAAACAAACGAGCAGTATCTTATAACGGGGCATACACAAATTTTGTAGAACATTATTCTGGTTTCTTGGTTATGGAAGTTGCAGAGAATGCAACCTAAAAGTCGTCTTGATCTGCGAGTCAGTGTCGTGAAGTTTCCGGAGATGGAAATATCATTGAAATATGCTAAGCCAAGATCAATAACACTGTGTAACCTAGGTAAAGGCATGGAGTGGAGGGTCGATTGTATAGTAGTATGTGGTATGCCAAAACGTATCCAGCCACAATTCTCAGGGTTAAACCACAGCTTCCAGGTAGTGCACCAACCACTTACAATCAACAAGTCCTTTTTTATTAAGCTTAGAAACCAGGCAAGTTCATTATTTGGAAAAGAATATGAGACTTTGAGATCATCAGCAAACATAAATGACTTACCTTTAGGAAAAAAACTAAATACATAGTTAGTATTGAGAGTGAAAAATAGGAGACCAAGAACGCGACCCAGAATAACTCTCAAGGTTATAGGTTTTAAATAAGAGAATGTAAAGTCAAACTTAACCATTTGCGTGCAATCACTGGGAAAGATCCAGTTTCAACCTAGTAGTGGGCAGGCAATAATGTATGTTTTAAGTTTCCTCATAATGAACAAGTAGTCAACCTGGTCAAACTTTCTAGAAATGTCAAAATATAAGACGAGAATTGCATAACCTATATCTTGGTTACTAGTTATATAGTTGACGAAGTGCAAGTATCATGTTATACGCTATCAGGATCAGACGAAACTATGTTGGTTAGGCGTAATTAGGCTCTGGGATAGTACGTGTTTACACATACTTTGACTGATTATTTTTTCCACAACTCTGAAACGACAGGAGCGATGTCGATTGGCCGATAGTTGTAGCATGCAGCAATTCATCCACATATACGTTCGATCTTCAGTTCAATGAACTGCATAACCGAGTAACAAACATAATTACACTTTGATTATGACTGATAAGTGGAATGTAAAACTCAAGTTTCATATTGTTTGAAATTTGTTAGCTGAAAGTGCTTAAATCCCAGTGTTGATGTTCATAGTGAGACTCAAACTCAGCCTGTTAGTGTCAAATGCCATAGCTCTCACTATTAATTTATTTAGCTTAAGTAATCCTACTTACTCAACAGGTAAATGATATAAACACCCAGGTGAAAGTACATCCGTCTGACAATGAAATGTGAATTATACATTCTTCTAATCAACTACGATTCAGTAGTAATTACACTTGTGAACAATTACTATATAAAGGTACTGCATCGACGGTAAGATGCACATGCTTTTAGATTATAAATATAGCTAATAGTTTCAAACAAGTTTCTTTTTTTCAATTATTTTGCATTTGTGATTAACAATAGTTACTTATTTGAGATGATTATTTTTGTGGATAATGGTAGTTTAAATGATTGAATATATTACTAATTGATGTTGAATGCCTACCTAGTGTTGTAAATGGTTAGGCGCTAGCCGTCAACCTGAAGCCATTGGTGCGGAATTTGAGGCATGCACTGCTGAAAAGTTCCACACTAGAACAAAATAATTGTCCAATGCTCCCTGGTTTTCAGTGGTATCTAACCAACATCAATCTGTAATATGTTCAATAGACTATATAGTTATTTAAGATGATTGTAAATCCAAGTACATCAGATGCGCGTTTTGCTTCAGTCTACAACTTGAAATTTATCAGACTACATCAAATACAAACACGTAAGTTCACAATGGCCATGCATTGACTGTAGACCAATGAATTATAAATGGAATGTTTCACATTTCTAACTTTAATCTACTCCTTATTTGATATGCTGTAATGAAAAATTATTACTACTTAAAGTGTATCATCTGCCAATTAATCAAGAAGTTTAAAATTAAAACAACAGCATAAACAGAGTATACTAGGTGGTTAATAATAGCTAACAGAAAGTCACGTATTTTAATTTTTTGGTGGTCTAAAGAAATCAGTGAAGTACACCCATATACTTGTGGAGATTCATATTAAACAACTTAACATTTCATAAACATTACCAATGAGCTATTCAAATTACAAATATCCTCTTGAAAGACTAAGATACATACAACTAATTGATAACTGAGTTACAGTCAATGTCATGGTAAAATGTCAGTCACTATATCTATTGGTTTGAAATTTTACAAAACTCAGAATACTCTGTTGACATGACATTCTTCAGTTCAACTTGACATTCTCATTAACAACTAACTAAGTTAGAGCACTGAAACCGGTTTAGTCAAGTGCATCATTTATAATAAGGAAACAATTTTCTTAATATTCAATGCAAATTCTGTTTCAAAAAACGATGATGAATAGCTTAAGAAATTATTTAAGTTGGGCTGTGATTGGCAAATGCAAACGAAGACACATTTCGTCCAATAGTGAACTCATCAGATAGATTTAGTTGCATCCCAGTATTGATGTTCACACCAGGAATCGAACTTAATTATACTATTTGATCTATCACCTTATTGAGACAACCC
Organism: Schistosoma japonicum; assembly: GCA_025215515.1. Lineage (NCBI taxonomy): Eukaryota > Metazoa > Platyhelminthes > Trematoda > Strigeidida > Schistosomatidae > Schistosoma > Schistosoma japonicum. The sequence continues at coordinate 1,621,102 of CM046065.1, forward strand.
ACTCAGGATGCACATATGGCAACAAAAATTGACCAACTTCAGTCTATATCAAATCAATGCGAAGATAAAAACTCATCTAAATAATGACTTCTTTTCCTCAATTTTAGATAACCATATGTTCAAAGCGAATGCATACTTCAATGAAGTAATGCAAAGATGGTGATGACACATTGAATGTTATGTTAATGCTGTAAACATTTTGACAAAGTCTGATTGCATAACATACTTGTCAAGACAATTAGATAAGAACACTAATAATAATTCGTTTAATTGAACAAACAAAAACATGTTTATGACTGCAAGCAAGAGAAAGAGGGAGAGGGAGTGAAGGAACAAGAAAAAAGAAAAACTGATAAACAAAAAAACTGTCACCCTAATCTACTCACTAAAATAGATTACAGACTACCAGAGCAGTGACATGAATACTAAAAATAATTTTATGCACATTAGGATAACTTGAATTTATAATCGATATGGATTTCACAAATCTTAAAGTGTGTTCATGTTAATTGCTGTGTTGCCATACTTAGAATCTGTGGTCAGGTTAATCCATTGACCAGTTTATTAAAAAATCGTACTGTTCAAACACATTACGTAATTTTTGAAAACAATTCTATATTAAACAGAAAAGTTAGAATCTTGTTCAACAAAGTGATTACTACACTGGCACAGCTTCACTATTGTGTAATGATCTGCAATATTGAAGTCATATACACTCAGACATTCACATAACTTAAGTGTACTTCAATTCTTGGTGATCATATAAACATGGTGCAATGTTTTGCAATTCATGTATCCCACCATGTATGAGTGTTTGTGTGTCCCATTTAGTTTTGTTACACTTCTTCGGTGTAGAATATTAAGTTAACCTTAACATTCTTTCCATTTTATTATTCGTTCATTTCTCATCCTTTTCGCTTATCTATCTTTAAGTTGGATTTATTATTTCCTTAATGTTGAATGCTTCAAATTCCAATGAAAGTGATCACAACTACTCCTAAATTATTCATGGATTAAATTTTGACGACAATTCTAATTACTAAGTTGTAAGTACTAATAATAACATTACAAATTGCATATGTATATGAAAAAATGTCATCATGCATAGCAACATAAGTAAGTATAAGTTAAAATGATCACAACGAATAATCGAGGATACTAACAAAAATCAAAAATACGTAATGTCATTCCTATTTAGACTGTTCTAGTGAAGTAAGTGGAATCATAGGAATCAAATTAAGCAAACGACAATATAGACATTATAGAATAAATGAAAAAGCATAAGAACTATCACTAATTATATATCATGAAACCGAAACTGTGTAGATAAAATTCTGGTTTAACCTTCTGTCTTACTAAGGACTTAAACTGAACCCCTTATATATTGTCATTTATACCATGAATTTATTCTAGTCTGATTCAACCAAGTTTTTGTTTACTATAAAATTTTAAGGTGTTATCTATTCCTTTGAAATCAATCTATCTATCTATCCATTTACTTACCTATCTCACTCTCACTTATAATGACACTTTCACTCTTGTTAATATCTACTTCTGAGATACGTTCTATTTTCCAATTTATTGTATTACATAACTTCACTCTAAAATTATTACATTCGACCAACTTATCTGTACTTCATTATCTATTTCTATATTGTTATGCATTAAACTTAATTTCAATGATTCCTCTCTTCATCAAATCTGCAGAACATCCTATATTTTACAATGTTAGTTACAATGCATGATCGATGTTTATTCGATTGTATTATCATATGTGATTGTGCAACTATGAAAATGAAATCATCGTTAAGAGATCTCGTCATTGAACAGTATTCCTATACTTTACAACTACCTATTCGCACCATACAATCAATAATCTGTGCCGGTTTACAACTACCATGGTGTAATACTACAATTTTATCTCATAAATTTGTCATTTATGATGTTATTACTTTTAAATAAAATGTATCCTTTTATTTTCATAGAATTAAGTAGTATATCTGCGATAATTCATGCTGTAGAGATCGAAACATTTAATATTTCACAGCTTAGTAAAGATCACTTCTTCAGGAGGACATAATTGAAATTATCAAGACCGATGTTGGTAATGATGCCTACAAATTGATTTGTAATTTTTGGTTTCTTTTTGAAGCTGATGAATGACATAATAACAAATTGATGTTTGCAATAATAGAGTACTATGTCAGTATATTTAGAATATGTTAATCTTCCTTTAAATGCAAGTTGTTGATTTGCAACACGTCTACATCAACATCTGAACTAAAAATAGAGAGTAAAGCAGTTCAGTAAATCAAAAAATTTACTTTTCTCGGGAGTAAAGACAGCATTAATGGTTTAGTGTTTGAAGAAATCTTGACGTATATTCAATATGGTCATCTGAGGTTTCCATCTACATACATTTCAGTTGTCCACTCTGTCTTAGTGTATGGATGTTATTCCTGACTACTAGGAGTACACGATATTTATAAGTTATTAATATTTAGTAACAGATGCTTTGTTATTATCATCACCTGAGTTTGCTGGAACTAACGGGGAATTATTAACGAGATCGGACACAGGGTAATAGAAAATGTAAGCAAATCAGTTGACAATGATTAGTGAAACAAGTAGTGCATATATTGAGCTACCGTTTACTCTAGAGTTCACTGCTAACTAACGTTGGAAAGGGTGGTGGAATTAAAGAAGTAATGGGGCAGTCATGATGTTATTACCAGTTAATCTGACTTGTATTAGCAGATTTAGATTAACTGGTTGAAATCCGGGTCACTGACGTATCTAATGATCGAAGACTTCATGTGACAGCACATAATTCGTCACTGTGACACAGGTGAATTCACATTTTTCACTTCCTGAAATCCCAGGATTAAAAGAACTTATTTTTAAGCCTGCAGTCGAAGCTTGTAGTTTCATGCACTTAAATTCATTCTGTTGATGTTTCCTGTGAACGTTATTATTGGAACAAACCTTGTCATTAACAATTAGGCTAAAATAGTTGATCATTTAGTGAAGTATATTAAAACAATTGTTAAGAATAGTAACATTTTTTTCGAAATTTGTGAACATACTACTGAATTGCTTTAGTTTCCTAGACTCTAATGAAATTGTTAAATAAATGCTTTGTTTTACATTTATTCAATCAAGTCATAGCAACTAATCTTTAGTAAATTTTAATGTTACTATTTTGTACAGAACAGGCGTTTATTTAAGCCGTAAAATGAGTATGCAATACTTCATAGAGATCCATTGACTTACTTTACTATAGTTGATTGAATTTATCACAGATTGATGTTGACAGAGTACCACTGAAAATAACGGAGCACTGGACAACAGTCGCGACAAAGTATGAGACTCCGCAGTAGTGTAAAACCCTAGATTCCCACACTAGGACGAAACTGCTGTACAGCTTTCCTTAGTTTTCAAGGTACCCTGCCAACATCAAACTGGTCATTACTGTCTTTCACTTGTGTGAGTGGGCACAAGGAATGTAATGATGATGGGAATTAAATGCCAACATTACACACAACTAAAATAATTGAAATAGTCTTCTGAGGCATAATTCTGAAAGTCAGTTATTCTTTTTTAATTGCCTAGCATAACAGTTACACAATAAGAGAGAATTTTTCAAATATTTTTTTCGCTTAGCAACTATTTTAATGATTGAATGAAAAATTTATCAAACATGTAAATACCATGGTATGATTTAAGTTGATTTGTGGGTGGTAAATGGAATTCAGGATGGACTCTTCGTCTTGTTTTTAGGCGCTTGTCAACTAGATGTACACTAAACACTAATCGACATAAAAATAAATTTAATTTATTAAAATGATTTTTCTCTTTAAAGAATGAATACCTTTTGTCCTACCGTTTTTCTTTTCTCTTATGACTTTTATATTCTCTTTCATTACCAAAGGTGCATAAACCGACAGTTTTAGTTAGACTCATACTAAATATGCAAAATTTGCCCTTTCACAGCATAGTGAAATGTTTGGTACAATTTTTGAAACCTCTTTACAAACAGATAGTTGAAAACAATGTCCAACATGTATTTTAATTTGTAGACATGATCGAGCTACTGAATACCAAAGAGCAACATAAGAAACTTGTACAGCCTCTTTGATTGTCATAACCATCGTAATAGCCAATGCATGGATGGCTTACAAATGACTGATTACACTCTATTTTCCTATTATTATTAGTATTATTATTATAATCACGATATACAATTCTTTTCATAACTTCAAAAAATTTGTCACCTCTTAACTGCTGCTTAACACTTAAGTAACTATCTTGACCAACAAACTACTTGTAATTACTTTGTCAGATTTTGTTTCTCATAGTTATTATGTAATCGACAAGATGCCAATGCATTCACATATCATTTAAAAACCATAATCACCTTATTCGCCTTCATGTCTCTGTCAATTAATCGTAATTATTTTTTAAACACCTTTGAACTTGTAAAATTATTATGTAACACCCCATCAATTATTTGTTATCTGAATATTGTTGTGTCTGCCTGAGAACTGATTATTTTTGTGATCATTAATGATGAATTAATAAATGCAGAACGTGATGCGCATTTATTGAAAAGAATATTCCTCGTTCAAACGTCCTTGTTTTTACAATTGGGGGGGGGTTGTGGAGATAGTTAGTTGTCAACCCTGATATCACGAAGTGTTATGGATTAGACAAGCATTGATCACCTGGAAGCACTGGACAACTGTTTCGTTTTAGATAAACTTACGAATTTTTTTCTAACCTTTTTTTCAATGAGATTTAAATATGACGTCAATAAGAAAATCATTTGATTACAGAAATGTTGTGAGATTCTGTTAAGGAATTGTGAATTAAGAAGACACCTCGATATTTACTAGCGAACGTAAGACTAGTGACACAATAACAAATGAGCTAAGCTATTTTACAGCGCCATAGCCCCATTAACTAGATGAAGAAGTCTAACGTTAGCAAGAAGCTTTAATCCTACAGGAAGCCTAGCGGACAGAATTACAAACACTCAACTCATGCAGATATATAACCAAATATTCGTATATCCATAGCGATTATTCATCAAATTGAAATTATCAACCTATTTAATAGTACACTTAAATGTTGACAAATGTGCTGGGGAGTATGATTCACATTAACTCACATAAATGTGATGACAGTTTACATGAAAGCTTACACAAAATCAATATAACTTGATTAAATGAACATTTGTATTTTTAGGGATTTTGAAACTGTAACAACCAATCTCCACGAATCATCTAAAATCAGTTGAAGACAATAGTTACTAGCACCAGTGTACTGGCTTTTAGGCTATTCCATACACAGATCACCAACATTAATGAACGTTACCAAAGTAACGACTATGCATTCATTAATTCGTTGTCGTAGTATATATGCACTCACTCCGCCTGGAGATTCTCTAGGGTTGCTGCTGATCCCAAGCCCGAATAAAGGAGGAGGGTTGGGTATAGTGTTTGCAACTCCATCCCATTAAACAACCTTGCTACAAAAAACGCTAACCAGTGAAAACCATTATAACCATTTTAACTCTGCCCTGGGAATCGGAAGGTCTGTTATGACGCCTCATGGTGAATGCCTGGTTTCTTCAAAAGCCACGAGGCCGATGTCGCTTTCGACAACCGGAGCAGCAATTAATATAGGTACAAGAAATATCCACATGATGTGGAAAATAGGAAAAAACATTTAAGTAGCTGCAGAAATGAAATGGTACAACCTGAAGATACTTGAAATAAGCGAAACTCATTGGTTACAAGCTGGACAGCAACAATTATCCTCCAAAGAAGTGCTTTTATACTCCGGTCACGAAGAAGAAAATGCCCCACACACAAGGAGTAGCACTAATGTCGTCCAAAGAAGTATGGAAGACTCTTATAGGATGTGAGCCTCATGGACCTAGGATCATTAAAATATTCTTCAAGAGAAAGAAGGAAGGGATTGCAACGAATGTCATCCAGTTCTATGCACTGACCAACGACAGACACGTAGACGACAAATGCCAGATCTATGCGAGGCTACAATTGACCATCATGCTGAAATGAATAATAACATAATATTGACCCGATAATTCGCTTATTCTTCATTTTACATAAGAACTCTTTGTATTGTATTGACTTGACAATTAGCAATTTATCATCATCATCCTACAGAACTGCCGATAACGCCAGCATCAGCTTTCACTGCCAACTTCAATAGGTTCAAAGTGAAAGTTTATTACTTAACTTAATAACTAAGGAAAATAGAAATTTGTGGCGTCAAAAGATAATGGTCATGTATTCATTCAGATGTCAATTCTACCAGTGTACAAAATGTATAAGAACACATTCAGTTTTACAAGGTTCTAAGCAGAGTTTAAGACAACTGTCACCGTTACCAGTGTACTGGCATTTGAGAAATTCATTATTCTGTTTAGCAGTTTTAAATTAACTAACGTGCAATGTGAATAATTATTAAAGTAGTATATACACTGATATATGCACTGATATAAGTGAAGAACAATCATTTAGCGGTGTTGATGAAACTATTGTGATAGATGAAATTACGATAAGTCAATGCAAATATACCAGGAAAAAAAGTTAAAAGGTTGAATAAGTAAGTAATAATACTTACTACAGGTAACTACTATTGGACATAAATTCACTGTCAAAGACACCTTTAAAGGGTAAAAATGTTGAACAAAACGAATTTTAATAACAAATTTAAGAAAATGTATCCAACTGGATATAAAAGTGTATACCGATGACATTGGTTTGCACACTCACAACACTGAAACTTTGTAGGGACTATATTTGCTATCGACTTCGTAATGTTTCATTGAATCGTTAGATATTAAGTCAAATGGAGCAATTTTTATTTCGTCGCTAATTTGGCTTTACGGATGGAGCATACAACTATACAACCATCATTTATTTGATAATCATGTCATTGTATGCATCTCTTTTAATATTACTGTTATCGTTTCTTTTCCCTTAAATATACTGTACACGAGTAATTATATTCTTCAAGGCGAATCAACAAATACTTCAATATCATTCATGTAACTACGAATGACTTGTTTCATTGCTAACGAATCACTAAACAATATCACATTGCAACAAATATACTACTGAGAATGTTGCAGAGTAGACGAATGATTAATGAAACAATCTAATAACTTTATCCTATTTCAATGCGTCCTTAAGAGTTAAGCATTTTTAAACAGATCATTCTGAAATGAGTAGATGTGAATGTGGGAATGTAATTGTAACCGTTATTTAACTCATTATTGTTGCTGCAATACACGTTGGGGAGACTGACTTCCTGACTGCATTATCAGCTCATATTAATCTATGATCAATGTGAAACTGTGTCATGAGTCTTAATCTCATCCCATATTAACTGTTTCAAACAAACAGACGAGTACATTTGTAGGTCCATTCTGATCTCATATTTAAGCCCTCTATCTTTAACTCTCTCTGAGAAGAATGTAATTGACAAGTAAACTATAATAACAATGATTACTCCAGTGTATCCAAGACATGACAAATAAACATAGTTCAATGGGAATCTCTGTTACTTTTCACTAATTGACTGAAGTAACTCAATCATTATGTAGTGCTGATTGTTGCAAAAAATAAATGTGTTATAACTACATCAATGTCAACAGGTATTTAAACATGACAATAAAAAAATAGGCAGATTATTGACTAATTCAAGTAGATTTATTTGAAATAGCAGTACATAGAAACGAATATATTCATGAATCTTCATGGTGTATTTTAAATGCATGTGCTTTAGTGACTGTGATATGATAGAGAGTTAGAAGTAATTACGGATGCCATTTGATTAGATAAAGAATAACCTCATCTGATCCACGTATCAGTAATAAATGAAAACTACGCCTGTAAGGTTGATGTACCTAATTAATCCCTGATGCCGACGAAATTCCAGGCAGCAACAACAAGAACTTCATATCAATCAACCAATCATTAATTTTTAATTGCATTCCAACTATCTTTTATACACATTAGTGTGCGCATTAAGTGAAACCGATGTAGTCAGATCAACTCGAACTAGAGATACATAACATTCGGAAGTTACGATCAACACTGCGATCCAATATCTTTACTTTCATAAGCAATCAGTCACATAATGTAGGTAACAGTCAAATTAATTCAACAATCAACTTTATCTTTCTACCATACATATAATATATGAGCGATTTTCTATCAGCGTGTATCTGCTTAGCGATGACTTCACAAAGTTTTGTAAAGAAGAGCTTCAGTTTAGAAATTAGATGAACTTGTCTTGTTGTGTTGACTATTGTAAAAATATACTAACACAAATCTATCAAGTCACCTATTATTTGAATTAATTCATAACAAAAAAATTTTACTTATGAAGACACTTAAATGTATGACAACAGAAATATCACAACACATTAGATCTTGCCATCTACGATAATAGTCCTAGTAAATGCATTGAAAGATTCATAGGACTATCGCTATACAACAGGCAGTGTGAATGATATTTGTGAATTGAGACGATTCCTTTTCACAGTTGGTTAGACAAATCGTCTCTCGTAAATGTATAAAAATAATTCTAATAAAAAAAATGCTTCTATAATCATAATTATGATACCAAATAAATGAAGTCTATAACAATCAATACTGGCACTACACATAAAAATGATGATATGATCACTGCCTACTTTGCTGATAAGATGACCTACTTGTTTAATAATGCAGACATTAGCAAAACATTCCATTGAATTGAATCGATTACAAACTCATAACAATGAAATATGAGTGCATTGAAAAAAAGTAGAAATGTTACCACATCACATTATTTATATCTTCACTATTGTTTCTATTCAGTGATTAAAAATTATTTTATATCTCTGTTAATGAACGTTGATCCCACTGGTTTTAAGCGTTTATGTAAACTACAAATTGTTGTCATGACGTTTTCCAATTTATAAAGCAGAACCGATTATTTATGGATGTTTAACTTTGCTTTTCTATTCTAAATGTCGTCGTTGTGTGTTGATATTGACATTATAATAATAATTATTAAGTTAATTGATTCGTTTCTTGATCATGTTTAACACTTACATGAAAGGGTGTTTGAAATATACTCGTTAATACCTTCAATTTGATGTATCAACAGTGATGTGTTCACTTTCTCACAAACACTCTCAGTATCTGTTGTTCGGACTAGCCAGTATCAAGTCGATTATTTTGGATAGAATAACAGTTTCATGATCGACAATGACAATCTCGTTTCTACACCATTAATGACGTAATGAACAAAATCAGAGGAATGTGCATGACCAATCATTATATCACTATCTTCAGTGATAGTAATATGAAACCTAGAAAACCACTACAAATTCGTCTGACGTATTGTAGTAGGTAATTTTCATGAATATTTGACTCAAAAGAGGTAATGCTGCAAACCCTATTAGAAAGAAGATACTTCATATTGTTAAGTTAAACGTTCCACTCAGCCAAACTCTGCATCACCTCCACCAGTAAACCTATGATTCGTTAATGTGTCAAAGATAAGCCTTCGATTTTAGACCAATCAATGTGTATTCACGTGTTTATCTGCTCGTATGCTGTCGTATATACTGACAGCATAAAATGAAATCTTTCGAAATACATATCTGAACGTTGTCCGGTTTGAGTATTAACAAGATTCCACGAGTCTATAAACAGCCTAATCCTAGAGTACCTTGCAAAATTCGATCACGTTACTTTGCTGGAATATTCCTTCACAGTGATCGCTTTAGTCAAATGAAGTGGTTCAAATGGATTGCGAATGAATTCACTGTGCCATAGAGATTTTAGCAATTCACATGTTTAAACCTGATTTGTGTAAATGAAACACTGTATTTATTATCTTCTTTCCCAGTTACATCAACAAATTTCTACATCTCATTAATCGATTATTTTCGCTCCATTCTAAATTTCTACTCGCACTGCCAACAACAACAAAAACTACTACTAAAACAACTACTACCACTTATACTACTGCTAATATTGATACGGCTACTATTACAATTATTACTGCTACCACTACTATTAATAATCTCATTACTATTATTGCTTACACTACTAGAAAAATTAATACTACTAAAAATAAGAATAAAAAATAATAATATAAATAATACTACCATTTCAGGTAATACTAATTCAACTAATAACAATCATACAACACTTAAGGCTACCAGTACTAATGTTACTACCAAAACAACTACTACTATTACTAAGTCTATGACTACTACGACTAATAATACTACAAACACTAATACCACGACTTATACTGAAACTAGTACTTTTACGATTACTATTAGCACTACTACTACTAATACTTGTACTAATACTAATACTGCATTTATCTATGATTAACATTAAAACCTTCAATACACAGTGAAATCATGTAGACCATTATGTCAATGACAGAAGAAATGCAGAATTCAATTGAAAAATTCACTTCTGGACGACGTCATTAACCGATGTCGTACAATCGTCATTTGTAGTTAATTTTTGTATAGGAATATTTAATGATGAAGTAGGAAAATGGATTGAGTCATACATAACATGAATAAGTGAAAATTATCATAAGTTACTTTGATATGCGTAATGGAAGTAAAATGACATCACTATGAAATTGTCTTGGAAACAGCAATTGTAAATTTGGGGTTATGAAGATGATGTTACGTAATGAGCAAATTGTTAGTGAAAATGATCTTCTGCGACTAAAAGTGAACAATAACAAATGCAGTATTAGTATTAGTATTAGTAGTGCTAATAGTAATCGTAAAAGTACTAGTTTCAGTATAAGTAGTGGTATTAGTGTTTGTCGTATTATTAGTCGTAGTAGTCAGAAGCATAAGAAAGTGATAAATTCGATTGAATCATTAATGCCTAAATTGACATCAATACTCTACACACTATATTGATAAGCCATTACTATTACTAGAGTCCTACAACAAACTGGTAACTTGACAAAGTAAACGAAATTGTCATTGTCAATCATGAAACTGTTATTCTATCCGAAATAATCGACTTGATACTGTCTAGTCCTAACAACAGATACTGAGAGTGTTTGTGAGAAAGTGAACACATCACTGTTGATACATCAAATTGAAGGTATTAACGAGTATATTTCAAACACCCTTTCATGTAAGTGTTAAACATGATCAAGAAACGAATCAATTAACTTAATAATTATTATTATAATGTCAATATCAACACACAACGACGACATTTAGAATAGAAAAGCAAAGTTAAACATCCATAAATAATCGGTTCTGCTTTATAAATTGGAAAACGTCATGACAACAATTTGTAGTTTACATAAACGCTTAAAACCAGTGGGATCAACGTTCATTAACAGAGATATAAAATAATTTTTAATCACTGAATAGAAACAGTAGTGAAGATATAATAACAATGTGATGTGGTAACATTTCTACTTTTTTTCAATGCACTCGTATTTCACTGTTATGAGTTTGTTATCAATTCAATTCAATGGAATGTTTTTCTAATGTCTGCATTAATAAACGAGTAAGTCATCTTATTAGCATCATAGGCAGTGATCATATAATCACTTTTATGTGTAGTGTCAGTATTGATTGATCGATTTACACGACGATAACAGTCACTACGTACTGCTATTATTCTTAGTCGGACAATTTTTTCTGTTAGTATAGTTGATCTTTCATTCATTGTTATTTCAGTATATCGATAAAATGTTTCATACACACGCATTCACAAAGTAGCGAGATGGAACTGTCAATGGAAAATAATGAAAGGTTGTTAATTTCTAGTCAGATTTTGTGAATAGTCAAACCGGCCCTCATCAACTTACATAATTCTAACCATTCAGTAGGTAATGAGAAACGCATTGGAAGTGAAATCGTTATATTCAAGTTGTACTGTTTAACTAATAATGTACAGCTAGTGAAGTCGATGAACAGAGATTCATTCAATTTGAATAATTTGTAAGCAGTTTATTGGTACCACTTCCTCAACAATGAAACATCTTTCATTAGTATTCATTGCGTATAACAATGAATATTGGCATATCTGAATATTTAAGAACGTTTTGTATAACTCTCATTCTGACGTATCATTTTATTTGTATTGTGACTGGCAAGTGAAATCCAGGACGCGCGTTTCGTCCTAATTGGAACTCATCGGCTGACGTTGTATTCTTGTATTTTTGTATATTTCAAATTATTGCTTCAGCAACAATTCTAAGTGTGCTTCATCTTATATCACTTACATTTATGGTAGATACGCCGGACTGATTATTGTAAATTTTGGTATTTGAAAAATTACAGAGTGAATTATTTTTGTACAAATCTGAATTCACTTATTGTGAAATGAATATGGAATGCTGGTCACGAAACATGCACGCGAATTTCTCGTGTTACTTATTCGCATAACCAATAAACAGATTCCTTATGCCGATTTTACCATTTTATGAAGTCAGACACCGATTTCAATCATATGAAGTACCAGTATAAGTTGTCAGAACAATTATACTCCATACTCGCAAGTGCAGTAAATTACTTTCATTCACTAATGTGCAATCAGATAAATGATGGAGTAATGTTAGTGAGACTGTTCGACAGATGTCGATTAATATTAGAACTCCTCTTGAATATGTTGAGATTGTGTAACTGTCCAAATTACGAAGTCTTATTGTTAGGCTACATCACCAAATGATTTAGTTTTGTATTTTATCCAACTGATGTTGGCATGGCTTCCCTATATCTAACGAAACTGCCACTCTAAGAAATCATTATACCAGGAGAGTAAATGTTTAGGAGGGATAATAAGATGAATTACAACACACACTATCGTGCTTACTGTAGTAACATATTTAAGTGCAACAACTATCATGTTTAGAGAAACAAATCAAATTGTTCCGTGTTGCAAACGACAAATGTGAAAATACTTGTAGTCAATTAGCAAGATGATTTGTGTCATTCTGACTGTTGTATTCATGAAATGTACGAATGATTCACTTCTTGCATTAATGAGAGAAGTAACACATTTCATCGACCTATTAAATCTGATTGCAATGAGTTAGTGTATTTTCGTGTACATTAATGATTAGTTGTTGATTACTTGCAACTTTCAGCAAATCAGTGAGCTACCAAGATTTCTGAAAATGTATTAAATGAGATGTGAACTAGAGAAATTTCTTTATTCATATGATGTTTGTTGCAGTCACAACTGATATCACAAGAATGACTTATCTGTTATATTACTTAATAACGATATACTTCAACATTTTGTTCTTGAAAAACACTGTAGCACAAGCAGTATACGTAAGTCGTTGAATGAAATCGCTTCACATTGATGATTATTTAATTTTTAGTATACTGATTCTAAATCGACGCCAATAAGGGAAGTGAATATGATGGAAATCGATAATACAGGTTACGGTAGCAAAGTAGGTTATGTAGTTCGTGTGAATAACCTCAAAATAATAAATGCATTCAGGGTGATATCATGACATTCAACGTGAATATTCACGGGATGAATTTCAGTAAACTCAACATAACGTCATCTGGTAAGCCATAATAATGTATATATGTATGCATATATCATATATATACACATGCGTATATTTGTTAATGTCAATACATTCAATATCTATTACAAATTATGTGTTATTTGGTTAATTACAATGAATCCTATCATACATTATGTAATAAAACATCACTGTGACTCAGTGAATGAATGAATAATTAATCTAATATGGAGTGGATTTATACAATCAGTGATCACCACGAAGCAACAGACAAATGCCTCGTCGTAGTATGAAATTGTTCAACAGAGAGCATCCATCACCTCACCAGGGACCGAAGTTAGATTTTTCTGGCTCTGGCTATAACGCTTTACCATTAGATCATTGAGCTGACTCCCAGCAGTTGATGTTTTTAATTGAAACAAGCCATTAATTATGTTGTGTAACCTCATTCATCGCCACTGAACATTACTTACTAGTTATTGCTACATCATTCGTAATGGGTAACTGTTTTGCATACAGCATATTCGACATTGTATAACTCATTTAATTTCTAACTCAATCAAAGTACTTGTATTGAGTGTATCTTACTTTACCATTTGAATATGCTGACTTTAACTTGATTTAACTTTTAAGGTGTTGTGCACATGGTTGACACTTTTACCGACGGCAGTCCAATGAGAACTTTTCGCATAGTTGATGCGCGCCCATCTTATTCGCATATATTTACACTTTCCAACAGTGAGTTTGCTTCAGTTGTTTCATATATTTCGTTTATTGTCTTATCATATTATGTTGATTAGTGTATAAAATGGAATTTCGTCTAAAGAAATGATGATGATGATGAAATTTTCAAGTTTCTTCATTGAAGCACATCAACAATAACAACAAGTGCCTCAACAAACAGATGAATTCAGTAATCATTTCCGTGTCACATCACTCATAAGTTGCCTTACACGTAACAGAATGCCTAAATTAAACTATATTAGACTACAAACCACTTCACGACAATTTTTGCTTTATGTTCATTTATAATGTGATGCACATTGTCAGTTGAATGACATAATTCTTAAAACACTAATTGTATGGCCTAATTTTATTCTACAGGTGAAGCGTATAGTATTACATGGCTTAAACTGAAATACTGTAATTCGACAAGTAAAGCAGTTGGTAAGTGTAAACATGTTAATCTGTTTGCTCAACTCAACTATATTCATTATTATCATGTAGTCGTTTTGTCACAATCATAATTGGTGATTATTGTTACATTGCAATTTCAATTGTTTACTACTCTACACACTGACGTTAATATAAGTTCATTGCATATTCACAGGTTCATTAGATGATGACTAATTAAACATAACATTATGAAGAGGTTACCTTTCAAATGGTATAATCGTTGTTGCGTAGATACTGTCCAGATCGACACTGAAAACTTGAAAACCTAACTATCCAGGTTGTAAAATTACAGGATTGCAGAATGAATATGAGACGATCAGGAAGATGATTTTGTTTCACATTTTCTCCGCATAATTTGGTTACATAATATTGATTATTTAATAGATGCTAACAAACTTATATATATTTGTTAATTAGCTGCTTATAGGAGAAAAGGTTATTCATCGAGATTTATTTATACAAGTGAAGTGGACAAATTCAGCCAAACATCTGGGCACAAACTCAAGATAGTGACATTTGTGTCACGTATGCATGTATAGTGTACGCCAAACTGTATTGATTATTGAGACTGTTATCCGAAAAGAAAATATAATATGGGCCTAACTATCCACAACATGAACATATTTGAGTATCGATCACTGGGAAGGGATGGAGAAGGAGGAAATTGGTTGGATCCTACTTTAAAGTTCATAAAAATTTCATCAATGAAATGTGGTCTAAATTAAGTAGATAATGAAAAGAGAATCTCATTTATAATCTGTTCCTTGGTTGACTAAATTAGGTCTACATTTCTCCAGCTCATTTCCACATCGTTTCACTCATACACGTTCTTCATTACTGCCCACAAAACATAACCGTTATATCGCACATTGATGATGGGTGATTCTTGGAATTTTGATTTTGCACGATTTCATACAATATGTCACAGTTTATCCCAACTTTGCCTTACTTATCCAGGCATGTTAATCTGACTAACTGTTCAAGAAGCCGATTAGTGACTGATACATCTGCATTATAATTGTAACTAATACTATATAAGATATGCATACAAGATAGGCTTAGCCACATTTACGTCACCATGTCTGTCCCACGAACATTGATCAATCACAAGTCTTCCTCCTGACATGTCAGTAACATTATCAATACATACGCGATTGATGTTGGGTGTAATTTTTTGTTCGAGCAAACGAAGTGTTGACGTTATGACAGACTGAAATACATTGAATTGATAGACGAAGATCGTATGACTTCTTACTTTGTTCATTGGTAACCATAACCACTTACATTAAAGGTAACAGTTGGTTGTTAATGTGACGATCGCGTTTCATCAACATAAATGTTTACATGAAGTTGCACCACCACCACCGCTTTCGATTCTCATTTGATGGATGACTACGAAGAATACAGTTAATCAACGGTCATCACAAGAATCTAATATTTTGATTAAACCTCAGCAAACAATTTCCAATGAGAGAACTACATTGCATTAACTTGAAACAATTACTATCACATGTCGATTTGTGATGGTCAACTAATAATTAAAAGCAAAAACTTGGTTTATTGTCAAAACCTTCAGTGAGAAATGCTTTTCTTTAGGTAAAATTACTTCAATTGAATAGATTGATGTTATTACGAATGAATTAAAAGTGTTGTTTATTAAAAATATTTTTCATCCATTGACAGTTACACTAATTGTTAAGTTTGTTCAATGTGTAGTATTCATCAAAATGTGGCTCTTAAGGAATAAATGTTAAGTGGATTTGGATTGAAAATATTTACTTCTCCGTGATATGCCACGTTCACTGTAGTATTCATCGTGTATTTTGACTATTCTCAAACTATTGACTTCACTTCAACTCCATCAAAATGTAGAATCTATTGCAAGGAATAGAAAGTGATTGATTGCTTCCCACTTCAACTGCATTCAGTTGAATGTATTAAACAGATCATTGTTTACTACAGTCAATCGATATTCACTTCACGTTTTACATAGTTGTTGTTGTTGACGATGACTGTGATATGATTAATCAATTGATTGACACAGATTTTGTTTGCACTTACTAGCCACCATTGAAATGCTTATATATCAAGACAGTGTTATTCAATATGAATTGCTTCAAGTAAGTTTTCTATTCGGTAAATATTGATGATAATTTGCCCAATTTCACTAAAACCTATAAGTTAGTATATTTTTACACTAATTCGATGCATCACTGAAATTCGATTATTTGATTATTTTAAAAGAATCAAATTGAGTCTGGAATACCTATGAACCGACTGAAAATGATGCTCTGATACAATTAGTTATATAATCAACATCATATTCAGCTAATTTGACTAAAGTCATTTCATAGAAATGGATCAATACTCATTCGAAACGATCTAAATATTGAATACATCATCTTTGATATTCAGATTCCATTGTCATTAATTATCATTAAATGACTGAATTATAAGTACCAAAAGTTGAAAGCCAACTCAGTGGTTTAATGGTTAATCATTCGCCGAGAAACCAGAGGGTTATGAGTTTCACCCCTGATGGGGTCATGGATATGCACTGTTAAAGAGTTTCGTACTGGAATGAGAGGGCTATTAAGTGCTTCCTGGTGACTAATAATTTTTGTCCTATTTAAACTGAGTAGTGATATCAAAATACCAATAATTTGGTCGAATTTCAATTAAATAAACAGTTTCATTAGAAATTTATGCAGTTGGAAGTTTAATGATCTTCAATGTTGTGTTGCACTGAACAGTATGCTTAGGTCTCCATTCTTATTACTCATTCCAAGATGCGACATATTGCATAAGGATATGTCTATTTGAAAGATGACTTGAAACTGCATTTTACCTTGATCAACAAATTAGTCGATGTTCAATTTTAAAATTGATTGACTTGATATTCTACAAATGTATAGGCTGTAGGGAAGTGAGGGTATCGTCAAACTGCATACACATCAAAGTGAACGCAAATTCATTGAAACTCACTAACATACACTTGCATTAGGTGAGTTTGTTCGCACAATTATCCTTTAACATTTCTCTGTATCTCGTTAGACGTTACTATGATACTGTCTACAAAATTGATGAAATGATATTTGAACAATATCAATTTCAATATAACCACACAGATACAAATATTATTCTCTTACACAATAAAGTGAAATACAGTTTAATATGATGATAATTATAGAATAATATCATGCAGTTTCTATATTCAATACAGAAATCCACAAATCGGTCATCGTTTATCTGTTTGTTACTGTTTTCTAGGTACTTGGTGGAACTGAGAATTGCAATATAACCATTGAAGTAACAGATGGAACTTATAACAGTCGTTCCAATAGAAGTAAGACAAATTTAAGTGACGTTATTCTAACACTGTATTTGAGATCACTGCAAAATGTATTTAGCTTGATGAAGTGAAGTTTCTAATGAATTTGTATTTCAATGAATCTATTCGACTGTCAACATCAGGAATGTGCATCAAGTGAACTAGACTGCATTATGTCAAGTATTTGTTACGTCGATTAAGTATTTAGTGTGGATGACGTAATATTCAGTGTTATTTAGTAAGAATAAATGTCGACTGGTTCATTATACACTGATCAAATCACGGAACATATCAAATTTCATGATTGATAACTTTTGGAAATGAAGTGTTTAAAAGTGGTTGCAGTAAGAATAAACAGGGTAATGAACTAAATACTGTAGTCTGTTGTATACACATCAGTCTTCTGTTGATGATAAACACCTCGTCATTTTATGGTCGAGTCATTTATCAAACTTCATGAAATCCAGTTGAATAAATCAGGATGATGTTACATGGGAATCATTTTCATCATGATATGACGACACTATCGTAAACATAAGAAATGACCAAACATGTGTACGTTGTTTGATTCGTTCGTATTTATAAGACAATTAACCCTTATGTAATCATAATTATTGTAATCTCATTTTTTATTTAAATGAAGTGAACATATTGGGAAATGTTATACACAGGGTAGTTTATGAAAGTTCCAGTTTATTGAACCGCACGGTGTTTACACTTTCCCCAGTCAGAGGTATGTGAAACAATTTTATTATTGTGCGTGGAATTATTCTACTGTAAGTGTTCACCAATTGTTATTCTAAGTTCTCTATATCGTCACAATTTGTAACCGAGTTGTGTAGTCAATGATTCATGAAATTAAAGTTAAACGATAGTAAATATTGATTATTTTTGTGAGTTAGCCTTCTAATGCATTTCAATCAAAGTGGAATTGTTCTCATCACACTGACATTGTTTATCCATGGACGTTGTGCGTTACAACGCACTCCATTTAACACTGTAGCCACTTGGACATTCATTGTAAACCGATTGTCTATGATTATTCAAATCAAACAGATAATTGTTGATTGTTTTGTTCAATGTCATTTATTGTTGTAATCTGATTGAAATTGATGAGATTCACTTACTTGTTCAAAATACAGTTATGTTCTACATGGCTGGCTCTCCTACTGTAAATTTCCACTAAAGTCAATTGTAGTTCAATGTTATATTGTAAATTAGTCACTTGTTGTGTCACGTGAAAATAATAAGATCTATTAGGCCTGTTTATGATAACTGATTCTCAATTATGGATGTTGGATAAACAGTGAACTTACCAACTTGTCAATGCATTTGGCTGTTGCGAAGCATAAGAAGGTGGTAAATTCGATTAAATCATAAATGCTTAAATTGACATCAATACTCTACACACTATATTGATAAGCTATCACTATTCCTACCGACTTACAACAGTTTGGTAACTTGACAAATATAATAACATTTGATTTGTTTACAATTAAGGATGTTCATCTCAAACGTTATGTGCCACATGCTTTGATGAGTCGACTGCCAACAAGAAATTTGTTTAGTGTTCGGCACCTGACTAATGTGAACATGATAATAATTCTCAATGAAATTTATCGATACACAGTGGTTGCATTATTGTTGTCAGTTTTCCACATTTTACACTAGTATTTTTAATTGCCTACGAGTTAGTTTCCTGTTCATATATACATTTGTTTTTCCCAAGTACTTCATAACTGCATCATATCATCGAATATAATGCAGTTTAACTAAGTAGCATAACTGAACTAGGCAGTTTGGTTATCCTAATCGAGATGTTGAAGTGAAAGTAGCATTCGACTTCATGAATTTTACATCATCATTAGAAAACTACAACTGAATTTATCATGTTCAACCACTGAGAAGATACTTTATTGAGTGCATTCTGGATGTCTTTAGATTAACTTGTCTGTAATAACAAACAAAATCTTAGCCTTATTAATTCGCTACAATGACATTTTAACAAGTTGACAATAAAATAAGCAGGTGGGGTGGTTATCGGAAGCCATAAATCAGTGTTTAGGAACTGCATCAGGTTCACTTCATTCCAATTAGGTAGGTAGAAGAAATGGTGCAAGTTGACTATTCATGAATGTTAGAAAATAAAGCATCTAGTAGATCGAGGATGAAGCAAACAGAAGTAAAATGATGTTTGTTAATGTCACTTTCATTATGAGCAAATAAAACAAACACTTCGATTAAGAATGTAGTGTTTGTTTGCCTAACGAATTTCATAATAATAATAATAATAATAATTTTGATGATGCAATAAGAAGAGGTAGTTTATCAGAGCTATATGATGTGCATGTTAGCACAATACATTCGGAACAATCTGATCACACATACACTTGTTAAGGTATGTGTTTAGCTACCCTTAAATGAAGATCACGAGTGATCCTCCCAATGTATGTGTGCATAAACGCTTACACGTTAATTGATAGACACAGTGGGATGTGATATACTCGTTTACGTGATGTTTAGGTTTGTTGTGAATTAATCCCCTATACTTTTCTATTACAACTACCTTAACTGCATAAAATGTCCTGTTGACAACCGACTTAAACCTTCGTTTTAACACAAGGCTATTTGAGTCAGGGTAGCTGAATACATACCTTAATGGCTACAAAAACAAATTAACTCGAATGGAAAAATGAGAGTACAGGATAAACAACCTTCATTTTCTATTGCTAAACACTCTGTTGAGACAGGCCACATAATTGATATCAAATCCTCTTTTGTGGTGTTGTTTAAATGTGCTTCAGGACGTATACTAAGGTTTGTTGAAGCCTTAGCTATACGGAAGCTCAAACCCCTTTGTGTGTTCAAAAACAATTTGTACTTTCGCTCAACCTACCTTGATAGAGTGTGATTCACATAGTCCTCTTTATAAGCCTTGTTTACTTGGTTTATACTCTTACTTGTTCAGTAACCTTTATTTTTCATATATAAATGCCTTAACGAGTGTATATGTGATCAGATTGTTCCAAATGTATTGCGCAAACATGCAAATCATATAGCTCTAATAAACTTAATCTTCTTATTGCATTATCAACATTTATCAAAGGGACAAATCGTTTTAATAATAATAGCGATCCAGTAAAACATGATAATCAGAACATTGAAAGATTTCACCAAGTGCATTGCAATAATTTACGATGTATGTGATTTGTGCATTTCTATGTGTTTTATATAATCGTCAAATACTGTTTAAACTGCTTTGTCAAACATTCATCATTTTTGATGATTGTTCCTTTGTGTGAGTTACCATGTTGTTGTTTGACATTTTCACAATGTGACTATTTAGCACCAACATAAACAATTCAGTCAATGGTGTATGCACATGCAAAGGATGATCCAACTACAAATTATCAATCTCTGCAATCCACATCACAAATTAGTGATGTCAGGCATACAAATCAAACAATTAATTCTATATTCACCATATTTATCTCAATATATTTTAATTTGTTTCCATTGAATGCACTGAAAAGTGCTTTCTCCGCCTTATTCAAGATTTAACTGATCCCGTGGAAATATTAACGTAATGATGATGATATTCTGTTGTTTATCAATTCATTTATACGGATTCCATGACTATTAAATATTTTGTAATTGTTAAAATTCACGTATCTACATTTCCATCCTTATCCCCCACCCCATTACCCTACTTGTTTTAAGTTTTTATGTGAACTACAAATTGTTGTCATGACGTTTACCAATTTATAAAGCAGAACCGATTATTTATGAATGTTTAACTTTATTTTTCTATTATAAATGTCGTTGTTGTGTGTTGATTTTGACATTATAATAATTATTATTAAATTAATTGATTCGTTTCTATATCATGTTTACCATTTACATAAAAAAAGTGTTTGAAATATACTCGTTAATACTTTCAACTTGATGTATCAACAGTGATGTGTTCACTCTCTGTCTCACACACACATTCTCTGTGTCTGTTGTTCTTACTAGCCAGTATCGAGTCGATTATTTTGGATAGAATAACAGTCTCATGATTGACAATGATAATTTCTTCTTTACATATCATGATAAATCAAGTTGTAAGAAAATAATCAATAAGTAGTTATGCGAATTATCGCACTGATATCTCACATAAGTTTATTATGTAAATGTGAAAAGTTGAATAGAAACTGTAATTGGTAATTGTTTCGTTTCTTCGTCTGAACCACTTAGAATAAGTGAAATGCTTGTCACATTAGAGCACTGTAAATAATGACACTTCATTGAATTCCTGATCTTAATTAGTGTTGTAAGTTGTTAAAGTTTGGTTCTCACATCAACAATTATTCACCCAATTTAACGATTATTCCTGTTACTATTTCCGAAATATGATGATACGTAAAACATTCTACTCAGTTCATTCATCAAACAGCGTTCTGATAATTGTAAATAGTGTGGTATTTGTACTTTGAAGAGATTAGTTTACACGACATCATCAGAGCATCTTTACAATCATCGTCAGTAAGTAACCGTCAGCTAATTCTGTCATGTTCAAATGATCCACACTAACAAAACATTTCGCCTACTCCGTATCATGCTTTATAGTTTTTACAGTGGCTAATCAACAAATATTTTGAGGTGATGGGGGTAGGTGAAGATCAGATAGTGTACAGTGACGAAATTGAAGAGCAAAAATATCAAAGAAGTTATTACTTATATTCTTTATGACTACTTACAAATAATGTAGTAGTTTAGTTAATTTGAAATGGCGTAATGACGTAATTGTGGATGATGTGATGTATTGTCTATCAGTGATTAGCAGATTATTTTAAGCATATCTTGTTTTATGTAGTGAGATCAGTTATGTTATATCAAATTAAGTGTCTATTCGCCCATTGAGATCATTAACAGTGTACGCGTAGCCTCTGTCATTCATATACATCAATAGGATAAGTAACGAATTCTCAACAGGTTATTCTACTTTCCTCTATCGATTATATACTCCGTCTTTATTCAATTGTGATGGGTGAATGGGTTTTAGAACACCCATTTCATTCTATATTGACATCGTCAGTCGAGTGCCGATGTTCATATCAAATCGATGGGATCGGCGGTGGTGGGGTGTAAACACTTTAAATTATCATCTGAATGCGCTTAACAGTTTGAATGTTAAAATTTACGCCACTTTCGAATCGATTTGTAACGTATATATTAAATAAGAATGATGTCGCACTTGTTGTAAGAGACCTTCTAAGATAGAAGTGATTAGGGAGTTAAATTAATCGACTACATTCTACACTGATTTACAACTTCTACCAAATAACTGTTCAATATTTGATTTTTATTGATACGTTGTATATTGTATTCGCAGTACAAACGACAAGACTTTAAAAACTTTTGAAACCACAATAGGTTCAATATGACAAATGTAAGCTAATTCTGACTGCCAATATTATGACATATTCCGAGAATTATGAACAAGAAGAACAAACTTTGTACGCTAGAATGAATTCATCATATTTAGAGGCATCCTATTAACTACAGGCAGCCTAAACTTACAAACAAGTATATAAATCTAAAATGTTGATTGCTTTCATCTGTTGAGGTTAAGGTAATTATTCGGAATAGAAGTTGAGATAATTGAAAGTCGACATAACCAAATTCAGTGAATACAAAACACTTTCATTCATTGTTTCCGATGGGTAACTATCTCATGACTAACGTAGCTGATCTCCACTAGTCACTGCACAACTAAATTGCACAGTTGAAATTTTTCCAACCTCTAAATTAACTAAAGTGTGGTGTCCCCAAATATCATGATTTATAAGACTAGATGTAGACTACAGACAAAGTTTGTACATTTTCTCATTATTTCATCGACTATATGTTCATCGTGTATCGTTATATAATGATTTATCTAACTGGCTAGATACCCGTTCATCTATGTATATACGTATATAAATTTACTTTAGTACGTATATTTTCTTGTGTTTTTGTGGCGTGGTAATCCAGTACGGGGTATTCTGGCTTTGTGTCAAACCAATAGATTTCTGATATTACTATATCAGTCAATTCATGTTACAATTGTAAGACCTTATCCAATTTCATAGTCCATTTGTAATTACCTCACACCTAACACGATTCAACTCCATAAGTCATGATTATGTTAACGATAAATTATTATTATTAACCAGTTTTCAGATCTACCGCCCTTTTATATTCAGTAAAACGATTTGATCTTACTGCCAAAACATCGACAATAACACATCATACATGAATCTCAACACACTGTTAATGTCATATGCATTAAAGTGACGTTCAAATAAACATACCTCTTCATCTTTAATCGTTGACTGATGCAGGCGTGTTAACACAAATATCATATTCAAATTTAGCAATCCTTATCTCACTTAATCACTATATGTTTATACTAGTGTTATCATGTGACCTGTTCCCAATTAATTCCACATAATTTGTCATCTTCATTATTTATTCATTCATCTAAATTAATCAAATGACCCTGTTAGACGGTCTGGTTGAAAAAATATTTAAACATACTGTTACATTGAAACAATTTAATTCATTTCGTTAATTTGAAATCGATTAGAATCTTATGTGTATTCACAAATAAGCTTTTACAAGATGATCCATAGTGAGCACACTGTAATCCAGGCATACTGAAATCAGTGATAATACACGAATTGAATCGATAGTGGCGGCATTAGCTATGTCGAATAATTTTTAATAGATTTGGTGGTGGACAAATACAACCACCACCCGAAATAGTTGTTGTTTTAAAGTGAATCCATTGCAATCATTTGGTAAACAACCAATCGAATTCGATCCACTCTAACTCTCTTCACACCAACAGTATGAGATGACGTGACCAGTGGATCTTAATAATGCAAGAATGGAGGCAGTTGCCGACAGTAATAAACAAGTCGTACAAATATAACTAAAATTTACTGAGTTAGAAATATCAACCACTGGATCTTGACTACCTCAGTGGTCTAATAGTTAAGCACTAGTCACGAGGCTTAAAGTTTAAAGGCTCAATTTCCTGGTTGGGTCGTGAAATGCATTGCTGAGTTGCCCAGCATTATAATGAAACAGTTATGTAATGTCAATTCTTGATTTTTAAAGGTTACTTAACCTAGACTAATTCTTAATATCAAATTAAGCTTGAAAATGAATCAAATTATTAGTGAAACGCCCAATAATATACGAAATGCAAGTGCAGTTATACTAAAAGAAGCTATTAGTGTTTAGTTTGTTCAGATTATATCAACAACATGAGATTCCTATAAAAGCATTACTCGTAGTTACTTCGATGCTGCTAAATTCACCTTATGAATATGTTGATAATATAATAAGTTAAATAAATGCATCGACATAACACTCAACCTTTCACTTTGTCAGAATAAACATAATTTACTTGTTTATCTACATATTCAACTTGGTATTATAATGACAATGAAATGTCTTACTTCCATCAGCACTGCCATTATATGTTCCATCTGCAATTTCTATTGTTACATTACACTGTGCGGTATTCGGTGCTGTCTTCAAATCAAAATCATATGAATGTTCATATGAAATTACGTATAAATTGCATCCAAGATAAAGAATGAAGATGGTAACTGAATAACTAATCTTCGATCATATCAAACAGTGTCTAAGTTCACTGTTAAACGAACTTCATTTGCTTCTCTGTAGTTCATTACTTAAGGATTAGTGTTACTGCATTATTTAACTGCAACCTATATAGTTTAATAGTAGTAGTCATAGATTATGTGACTGAGTGACCTGGGATCGAATCCTTTCGAAATTTCAAATACATCTCTCTGACGAGAGCCAAATAGTACGAAACCCAGGTAAAGTGATTTCTTTTTACTACTCCAAAATCAACTTTCTTCTCTAAATAGTTTCGACGATGTCAAGGCACTTATACAACTGTCCACAATACAACTCGATCTATGAAATTCAGTAAGCCTTAAAGGAATTTGTTTAAAAGCAAACTGGAACTTACATAGTAATCAATTAATGTATTAATCACTCCTTTTGTATACAGAATTCATGTTTGTTCCAATTAGTCACACGTGTTCATTTATGTCTGTATTGACACAACTTAATGATATAATCGCCCATAGATTCGTTAATATTCATCCGATAAAATACTTACATAATCAACTCCATATTGCATAGTTCCATCACTTTCGATCACCATGGCAGTAGTAATAAGATGGTGCATGGGGTAGTTAAAAAAACTTAATAAACCCATATGATTTCTCATTGATGCACAGGCGAACTCGTAAATTAAAATGTTTCTTTATGGTATTTTATATTTTGCCACCTCAGAATAAGTTCCCGGCAATCCAACTTATTGTTTGTTACAATTCATGTTGCAGTAAATATTCCCAGTTAATTAACTGTAGACTTTCTTGGTTGGTGTTTTTCTAACATGGTTATATTTTACGAGATAAAAATGCTAACCCCACACCGAAAGTTTGCCTTTTGAGCAGCTTTCATTGGTTATTCTTGTCACAAACTACATCTACTTCAGATTGAGGTGTACTTCCTAAATTACTCACAAGTATTCAAATCAGTATGTTTTGATGACAGTGTGAATTTGAATTAAAGCCTCAGTTAATAAATAGAAATGGTTTGTTACAATTTACAACAAAATTTGATAAAAAAAATTTCAATTATTCAAAAATACTGATTAGTTAGTAGTTAAGTAACAACCAAAATGCATAACATGAAGCAAAAACAGATTACCATTCATTGACTTACTAGTTCTTTCACAGTACAGGCTGCAGTAATCGAAATTTTATCAAAAGACACCAAACGAACTATCTGTAAATTCAAAAGTAAAACGAACATTTCCATCAATCATTACATTTAAGCAAAATTTTAATATTAGAAAGTGACATAAAAATGAAACCTATAAACTTATTGTTCACTGTACAGGGTCAATTCACTATTAATTATCCATTGAATAAACATTATTCATTTGAATACATGTTAATGTTTACCAACATTGTGAAGGAATATAAAAAAAGAATTGAAATGTTGGTCAATTTTTTATGGGTAATTGACATTCTATTGTCTCTTCTGATGTAATATGAAGTACAACAGATAATCAAAGCATAATTAGTTAATATGGTTGAGAAAAAAAATGTGTTGACAACAATCTACACGAAAGATTCATTTAGTCCATTACGAATTAAAACAAAGAATTCAATGAAGACAGTTCTCCTGTTTAACAGTTATATTCTCATCAACTGTACAATCATTGCCATTCGCACGAAATAATGGATGCGTTAAACGTATTTCGTTTGTGATTGAGTATACATTTAATAGATACAAATCATTGCATGCATAATGGTATTAATTGTTATGAATTGTGAAAATACGCAGTCCCTTTGATAATTACCAATCTGTGTACGAACACTTCTGCCCGGCGACTACCAGTCCGCAAGTCGGAATAGTGAAGAAACAATGACTGATGAGCAGAACAGACAGAATCGGTTTTGTTTTTCAATCATGTCTTTATATATACACAAAATCCGACTGCATCATCAACCGATTAGAAAACTGACATTATTACAAAATAAGAGTAATAGTGCGTGTGAACTGGGGTAACGTATATGCAGTCAGTTAACTATAGTTCATAAACGCGAAACGATATAACAACAGTTAATGTCTTAAACGGGAGTATATGATGAGGGCAACGTAACAAAAATAACAATAAAATGCTTACTTCGTTTACAATCAAAAATAATGAATCGTTTACAAGAAGAACAGTTTTAGAAGATAATCAATCTTCTTTAACTGACTGTCATAAAATTAATAATAAAAAATGCGGAGGGGGGCAGAAAGGCGACAGTAGTACAATAGACAATACGGCATAACTGAGTCACCAAATAAACTGAAAATAGAATCGGTAATTAATGGTCAAGAATCATAACTATTACAGATTTTGTTTCTGAAGTAAGTGAATAAAGGTTATCATAGACGAATATCCGAGGTGGTATATAATTAATATATACTGATTGAGACAAATACGTTCTAATAGAATATGATCAAATCTAGAAATTGTAATGCAGGATAACATGTGAATTAAAAAAATGATAAAGCTCTTGTGAAGCTATTTACGTTGGTCGTTCAACAAGAAACATCTTCGGACGTATGAATGAATAACTTCCAGCTTGGCTTAATAAATGACAGCTAAAAAGTATATGATCATCTACTCTACAGTGTGTGATTGATTATAATCATTCATTATTCAAAATTTCGAGATTATTTATAAGATTAAATTACAATCACCAAAAGGTGTCTGCATAAATCTTCTTTGTATTACGGAGGCGTTAAAGATATGCAACAAAAAGCCAAATTTATGCATACAGGAATAGTTCGTCAGATCACGTTTGTTACCATGACAATAGGTTTCGCTATATTCTCTCTCCGTCGCTAGTCCAAACAGCAGACACAGAGAGTGTGTCTATTTGTATAAGTACATATGTCTGTTGACTATTAATTCAATTAGGGTTGGCATTCGTACAAAACTGAGTTTCACTGTTGACATATTGTGCGAAGTCACCACTATTACACATTCTGGTTGTCTGAAAATAAATCTCTTATTGTTATTACAACTATGAACGATTTGCAGTGCTTGCTAAGTTTGCTTAGTTACCAAGTAACTACATTCATTGTCATCAATGTTGTTATGATGTATCAAGGTAATGAGTCCTATAAGTGACAGAACAAATGTGCTAGATTTATCTACTAATCATTCTTATCGAAAACTCTATCCGATTCGATGAGAATTACAATTGGGGAAAGGGAGGTAGAGTGTTGTGTAGATAGTTAACTGTCAATTACGATAACACAAATTGGTCTGAATCAGACAACCATTGATCACCTAGAAGCACTGAACAGAATTTTTAATTGTCATTAGTAAATTACTACTAATAATTCCCAACAGACATATCTAATAAAAATATGTCAATGTTTTGCATTTTATGATATTTTCATTTCTAGTTATTTTATCGACAGTTAACAAAACAAGTGTATCTTTCAATTGTGTGTTTATATGACGTTAAACTAGGAATTAAACATAGTTTTTTTACAGATTACGTTGATATAGAGTGCCATCCATAATAAGTAGATTGTTGTGACCTGTTCAAATATGATGAATAAGCAAGTAGAAGTTGTGTATAATGATCTACCATTATATTATTTTACTGAACTTGGTGATCTCCTTTCAACTAACTGGCAATCAGAATTCTCTAATGATCATCATATAACAGTCTCTTTGAAATTTGGCGTGGGAACATCTTTCAGTGGACTTGCAAGGCGTTGATATGAATAGGGGTGTTACACATTTCACTCGATCACACAGACTTGTGTTGTTATCTAGAATCCCTATGATTTCAGCGATGTGTAGGAGACGAGCATGAATCCTATCCGGAAATGTTGGTGGTATGCGGTATACCAATCTGAACGCTTTCATTCTATCTATTCTAATGTGCACTGATTTTAAAGTGTGTCGAAGTGGAAGTACGTACTGATTTTGCCCGCTCCTATTCAAATCACAGTGGTAGTGGTGCTAGTTAATGCGTTGGTACATCAAATTTTATTCACGTGAACATACAATTTTATTCTCACATTATCTCCTTTTACATCGCACTAACATACACATACATGTCTCATTTCAAACCACCTTGACCCAAATAACTTGACATGATACGATCAAACTAGCATTTTGATTGTACGAACTTATTTCGATTCTGATTTGTTCCATTGTTTTATTAATCTTGTATTAATTCAGTTCGTTAATTCATTTCTCTGAAGAAGCGACTTATACTACTCATTGAAATTTTACAAATATATATCAATCATTTTTTATGATTTGCACTTAGAAGGAATAATTAGAAAATTGTGCAATTACAACGATTCAAAAGAGAAAGTTATTGAACTAAATAAAATGCAACTAACATTCATATCAACCAACGCAATAATGTAACAACTTCCATGTCTCAATAAGTCAGTTAAATAACATTTTAAACGTACATAGCAACATGAAAATAAACAATAAGTGAATTATTAGGCTCCGGTGAGGAAGTAATACATTCTGTGTGTGAACCGTACACTTCGTTAAGATATGTTTGTTTGTTAATATCAGAATGCAAAATACCAATAAATCAATGGATAGCAGTGAACTAAACATCAATAAAATGTATATTACCAGATTGTTCACAGCATACGATTATTTGGTTACAAATGAGTTCAGTAAACTGAACTGAAATTGACAGTAAACTTCATTAGAAGTTCATTGAGTCGTATGATGATGATGTAACTTTCTCCCAAACAAATGCAAAGTATAACAAGATTGAATATATTTAATACACTTACCAAGTGTTCATGTGACAATTAGTTCATATTGAAACAATTTCAACCAGGATAAAATAGATTGATAAAGTTTTTTCATAAAATAATTCTAAGTACACATAAACTGCATATTTCTACTAAAAATTAAGGTTAATAATTGAGTAGTACTTAATGTTGTTATTGTTAATTCGATACTATGAGTCTACAAAAGTACATTTAATTGAATAGATGAATGAGTGCTTAATGCTGACACAACGACATTATTATAGTACAAGAAAATACCTAACGAATGAATACACTGAACTGATGGAGTGAGAAATAAAGTTCCAATAACGATTACATCCAATCATTATTTAAGTGAATATACGTGCATTGTTCATTGAGTATAGTATTTTATGTATTAACAATAAAACTATAGATTCATTTGATTGTTGTACTTAGTGTCTATGTTAATCAGAGTGCATATCCTTTCAACCTATGAGATACAGGATTATTGGTCACTTAGTTTCCAATGTGTTTCAGGGTGAAATCATTGATTAGTTAATCTATGGAACAGTCAAAGGAATTTTCAATTTTATATTATTCATTATGTTGAAATAATGAGAACTAATTTGTTTTTCTATAAAACAATTCAGTATTGTTCATCATCATCATCATTACATTATACCAAATTAATAATGATAATGTCCTGCATTATTGTATTATTTCTGATGAATATTGTTGCTGTCATATCAACCATTCCTTATGTATAAAATTCTATTCATTTAATTGATATTTAATTATTTCTAGTTTATTCATGAAATGACAAATTTACGTCTTCCAACTAATCCTACTGTTAAACAATTTAACATTCAAAATAAGAGTTTATATGTTAGTGATAGACTTTAACTTTAAATTACCTAAAATAATATTCAGATTGAACAAATGAAATTTCAAGTTGAAGTACATGGAAAGAAGTTTAATACTGTTGGTCTATCATCATCAGGTAGGTTGTTATAGTATGACTGTTCAATATAATAAAATATGATTATTCATATGTCAATAGAAAAACATTTATTAACTGTTTTAAATCAAACTTTGTTTCAAATATCTCTATTCGAATTAATCAAAGTAAACAATATGCATGTCAATGAGAATGACTGCAAGCAATACATGTCAGTGAACAATATTGTTTTGTCTATTACATCATCATCACAATGTACTCTAATATACACCAGTATTTATGTCTGAATATGAATAAGTCAGTGAAGGTAATTCATGTGAATCCACGATTAAAATAAAACAGGTGAAGTACGTAACCACGACAACAAATTGAATTTCATAGATTTCATAGATTGATTTGAAGACAGCACCGAATACATACTTGCAACTTCTGTATGTATTAAACACAACTTCTTTTTGTTTAATAATCACATTTGAACAGGTCAAATCAATCTACTTATTATGGATTACACAATATATTGAAATAATCTGTAAATAACGATGTTTAATTCCTAATTTAACGTCATATAAACACACAATTGAAAGATACACTTGTTTTGTTAACTGTCGATAAAATAACTAGAAATGAAAATATCATAAAATGCGGAACATTGCCATATTTCTATTAGATATATCTGTTGGGAACTATCAGTAGTGATTTACTCATGACAATTGAGAATTCTGTTCAGTGCTTCTAGGTGATCAATTGTTGTCTGATTCAAACCAATTTGTGTTATCGTAATTGACAGTTAACTATCTACACAACTCTCCCACCCCTCTCCAATTTCAATCCTCATGGAATTGATTAGAGTTTTTGATAAGATTGATTAGTAGATAAATCTAGCACATTTGTTTTGTCACATATAGGACTCGTTAACATGATACATCATAACAACAATAATGAAAACGAAAGTAATTAGATGGTAACCAAGAAATCTGTAGTTCTTGGTCATCATTCTTTAGTTGATTTGTTATTAATCAGTAGTCATTCATTATAATAATTCAGTTATCCAGTACATAGTTTCGGTTTAACGTGGTTTTTTCAATCAGCCCAATAATTGACATCATACATGTAGTACCAGTGATTAGAAATCTGAACACGAAAGATTAGAAGATAATTACTTTACCATTTGAAACTAATGATGAGGCGTTAGGGCTTCAGTGTTAAAACTAAAATCCCCTTGTATACTTTGAGATGGTGTAACTGCTTAAATTACGTAGTCGAATCCCAATGACTTCAGCGATAACAAAATCCCATGATTAATTGTACAATTATTCATTTCTCTAAAGAATCGACTTGTACTACTCACTGGAATTTTACAAATATATATC
Source organism: Schistosoma japonicum (assembly GCA_025215515.1). Taxonomy (NCBI): domain Eukaryota; kingdom Metazoa; phylum Platyhelminthes; class Trematoda; order Strigeidida; family Schistosomatidae; genus Schistosoma; species Schistosoma japonicum. Next base: position 1,653,896 of record CM046065.1, read on the forward strand.
AAATATATGTATATTGTTCAAATGTGTGTCGAAATAGAAGTATGTATTGATTTTGCCGACCCCTATTCAAATCATAGTAGAAGTGGTGCTAGTTAATGCGTTGGTTGAGTCGTCTGGTCGTTTGTCCAATATAGCTTTCTTCACATGAGCAGCTGGATTAATAAAAGCACACGGAAGTGACAAGACTAGATAACTTATCCGTCCGTCAAGTAACTATCATAAGTCGACTGGTGAATGACAAACATGAATTTGCTGCATTGAATGTTCTTTTAACAGATCTGGCTAGTCTCTCGCTTAATACGTCACTTGATACATTCCATTTGAATTGGCGTTTGAGGAAGAGGTTTCTTCTTGACGATCAAAGTTTCAGGTTTACTGTTAGCTTTCGACATATTCCTCTTTAGAAAATTATCAGAATATAATCAATTTCTGGTAGCCAATATTCTGAATATGGTGTGACGTTCAGTGTTTATAGCATTTTCCGAGCAAATCGTTTAGACCCTAGTTACCAGATATCCAACAACATTTCTCTTGTAGCGGATGGGTTCGAAAGTGAAGATCTGTTTTCATTGAAATGCAATGTATTTTCTATACACACTTCTACTTATTGACCCGTCTTCTCATTATTTTAGCAGACAATCTATGGAATTTAATTTGTTGTCATGGTTGTGTAATTCACCTGTTTTATTTTAATCGTGGATTCACATGAATTACCTTCACTGACTTATTCATATTCGTACATAAATACTGGTGTATATTATAGTAGATTGTGATGATGATATAATAGACAAAACAATATTGTTTTTTGATATTTGTGACTACTCAGTCTTATGATGAAAATCATGATTGAAAATGTTCATGTTTCATATGTATAGTGTTATATTCATCTTGATGCATAATTAGTTTTGTCATATTCAATTAACTTCTATTAGATTGTACAATTATTCATGGAATTTTATGGCTTCTTATCACTACTGAAATACACATTTCATACTTTATAAATTATTTATATTGATAATATTTTCTTCTTCTATTTTGAAGGTGTTTTATACATGACAGATAAATTTCAACAGGGCAATTCAATTAGAAGTATTCGAGTGTTCAACTTAACTGAAGAAAATACATTATTAACTGTGCTTAATGGAGATAAGTTTGTCTCTTTGGTACCTGATATTGATATCTTACATCATATTGATTAATACTAGTAATTACAAAACGATAATATGTAGATTTAAAACAATTTATTCAGTGAAGAATATTTTTGTCTTCAACAATTGCATATTATCTAACTGTACAATCATTGTCATTTGCATGAACTAATGAATGTGATCAACTTACTTTGTTTGTTAGTGCAAAGTCATAATAATAATAATAATAACAGTTATTATAAAGAGACAGTGCAGCACGCAATCCAAAATGAGTGAATCATCTAACAGACTAAGAATATCATGAGTGACTAAGGTTTAACAAAAATAACCAATATATAAGAGATTTTGTGCCAGAAGCACTTGATTAAAGGTCATTATTAACGAGTATTCGTGGTGATTTACACTTATAACGATTGAACACTGAATGAAATGATTGCATTCTTTTAGTATGTGTTCAAATGTAGAAATATTAGGACAGAATATTATGTGAATTTAAGGTATGATAAAGCTTTTGAGGAGCTAGGTACATGAGTCATTCAACTAAGATTATCTTCAAATGCATTAACGAGCACTTATCAACGTTGCTCAGTGAATTACAGTGAGAAAGTATGTGATCATATATTCTACAGTATGTGATTGATCATAATCATGCAGCAAGCAAATCCAATTATTTCTAAGATCGAACCTGACCTACCCGAAGGTGTCCGTATAAATCTCGTTTGTATTGAAAAGGAATTAATGATACAACATATGTAGCTAGAATTGTGTACAAAGAAACAATTTAATAGATCACTTTCATCACCATGGTTTCAGCTTTCTTCCACGTATTTTGTTTATTTATTTGTTTATTTACTTCTGTATTCTTATCATACCTTTAGTCCACATGTTTGGCTGTTCTACACTTGAGCATATACTACTGGAACGTATTCACTTCATTCTCTTATCCTGTAGTTATTTTAGTTGACCTTAAATCACTCATGGTATTTTTAGTCTGTTTGATGAGTCGATTATGTTGAATTGTCAGTCATACCCTCCCAAAACACGTATCCTGGATTTTTCTTGTCAATCACAATTCAACTAATAAAAACTGAATTATTTGTTTTAATTCGTAATGGCCTACATGAATCTATCGTGTAGATTGTTGTCAACAGATTTTCTCTCAATCAAATTAACTAAATATGCTTTGATTATCTGTTGTACTTCATATTACATCAGAAAAGACAATAGAATGTCAATTACTCATAAAATATTGACCAACATTTCGATTCTTTCTTTATATTCCTTCACAATGTTGGTAGGCATTAACATGTAGTCAAATGAATAATGTTTATTCAATGGATAATTAATAGTGAATTGACCCTGTACAGTGAACAATGGATTCATGACTGATAGAAGTGACTGTTTTTCATTTCAATTTACAGATAGTTCGTTTGGTGCCTTTTTTCACAATTTACAATATTGTTTACCTTTCTCTCAAACAACTAGTAAGTCAATGCATGATTATCTGTTTACTTCATGTTACACATTCAGTTGTTACTATACTACTAAATTATTTTACACTGTAACAATTTCATCTCAATTATCTACTGTCTTCTGCATTTCGAGGTCATTGTAGGCAAGTGACAAATATCTGAATTAATAACATTGGGATTTTAATTCGATTTCACAATATCATCAAATCATTCTGATTTGAAGACTTGTGGATAAAGGAATAAAGATATACACTTCTCTCTGAAGTAAACGTAGGTTGTGTCAAAACAAAAAACTGACAGAAGCTACTGAACTCAACTATCCAGATCAGTGACTCAATGTTAACTAGTACATTTGGTTGATGTTAACTACAGTATCTCTATTGAATTTATTTTATAACAAACAAACCTCATTCGCCTCGAATAGAATCAAAAATGTTTAGTTGATAAATGAATTTTGATTGTCTCACAGATATGACTAACCACATTTCAAGAGATAATTATGGCTTACTGAGATAGACAAATCACAACAAAATGGAATACTTTCATGAAAATGCAACACTTCTACTTTACTTTACTAATGAAGGATTCTCAGTGATATGGTTGATCAATGCAAATTTTATAAAATCAATGTGATATTCTGATAAAGCCTTTAAAATGTTCTACAAAGAAGAAATCAATCAATGCATGTTGTCTTTCTTAGAGCACTCTGTACTGGGATCTCCTTTTTACTTCTTCCAAAGCGTTTACTATTCATTATTTTCATATCTGCCTCCGATTCTCGTAGCAATATGTTCTTCGGTCTACGTATTTTTGTTTCTCCACCAGGGTTCTGTGTTATTGGTTGCCTTGTGACTCAGTTTGGTGATTTCGTCAGTGTGAGCCCTATTCAATTTCAGCATCTCTTAATTTCTTCGCCAACCAGAAGTTGGTATGTTATTTGCCACTGAAGGTTGATGCCAATGGTATTTGACCAACAGATCACAAATATATTGCACAGACAGCTGTTTATACATACTTGCATCTGTTGTATGATACTTTTCGTACTTTATCAAGTTTTAGCTCCATAAAGTAGAACATCACCTAAAATCTCACTAGGGTCACTGCAAGTCCCAAGACAAAAGTGGAGGGTTGGACATGGGGTTACAAACTCCATCTCGTGAAACACAACCCTGCTGAAATAACGCTGACCAAGAAAAATACTGAGAATATATTCACTGTAACATGAGTTATAATAACCAATAAGTTGAATCGCCTAGCACTTATTTTCGACATGAGAATATAACATATCATAGAAAAATGTGATTATTCACGAATTTCCACGTTCATCAATAAAACAATATATACGATTATCAAATGTATACTACTTTTCTACACACCATCTAGTTACTGTTGGCGCAGTGATCGAACGTAATGGAACCATACAATATGGAGCCGATTTGGTAAGTATCTTACCTGATGAATATTAATGACTCTATAATCGTCTGTATCATGAAGGCTTGTCGAAACCGAGATAGAAGAACATGTGTGATTAATCTTAACAAACATGAATTCTGTTCCCAAATGACTGATTAATATATCTGTTGTATGTATATCTATATAAGGTCCTATTTGCCATTTTTTCGAATTTCTTTGGTGATAACTGAATTTCATAGATCGAGTTGCAGTGTAACCACTAACCTAACTAACTGAGAATCACTGACATTATGTAGAGACGAAAGGTGATTTTGGGGTAGTGTTGACGAATCACTTCATCCAGGCTTCGAACTATCTAGTTGTTGTCAGAATGATGTACCTGAAATCATTAAAATAGCTTTCAGTCCACTGAGTATTTGATCACAAGTTACCCAGTTTCACAGTCTCTGATTATAACCACTGAGTTCTTCAGGCTGTGACAGGATAACAGCATGACACTTATCATTAAACAGTCAGCCAAAGAGAAGTTAATAACATTCTTTTAATATTTAACTCAAACACTTTTTAATATGATCAAAGATGAGTTGTTCAGTTACCTCCTTCATTCTCAATTTTTTAAATACAAATATATCCAGTTTGTACATAATTTCTTATGATCATCTAATTGTTTTTGATTTGAAGTCAGCACAGAATATCACACAGTGTAATGTAACAATAGAAATTGCAGATGGGACATATAATGGCAGTTCTGATGGAAGTAAGACATTTCAATGTCATTATAACAACAATTTATATATGTAGATAAACAAGTAAAATATGTTTATTCTGACAAAGTGAAAGGTTAAGTGTTATTTCGATGCATTTATTTAACTTATTATATTATCAACATATGCATAAGGTGAATTTAGCAACATTGGAGTTTACTACAACTAATGCCAACTTACCAATCACGTGTTGTTGATGTAATCTGACCACAGTAAATTCTGACTGTTTCTTGGAGTATCATTGCCTTCGCATTACACATATGATTGAACATTAAAATATTTCTTTTAGAAAATTATCCATGTCATATAGACGATGTTCTCAACGTCGTCATTTCTAATCGCATTCATTACACTGTATTTACATAAATATATTTATTGTATGCAAATAACCATCATGATTCAACAAAATGCACAATTCAATGTTGATTGTGTTATTGACTGCAATTATGTATTTGTCTATGTAGTTTGTACTTATGGTAAATATGCAAAACCAAATTGAGCTTTACATTCCGAACTAACATGTTTGACATTTTCACTTGTTAGTAATAATCTTATTTCTTCTAGAAACCTACTTATTCGGATAGAGAACGACAAATAGAATATGTTCTGCATAAATCTAATTCATTTCTAGTCATTGAATGAATAGTCCGTCATAATAAGGCCACAATACCAAACTGAAACTTAATAATTTCTGATAAATTGATGATTGAATAATTAATTTACAAAATTATGTAGTAGTGAATGAGTAAACATCTAAAGTTCTAACGATTCACAAATAATGTAAGCCGCTTCATCAGAGCGAAGAATAATCAACTGAATTAAATTAACGAAAATTGAAATTATACAGAGTACTAAATCAAAATCACAACATTTAGTACGATCAAATTACGGGTTTGATGGTGTTGAAGTCACGTTATCACTCTAGTCAAGGAGTTCCACAATCAAACATCTATGTGAACTTATATTAGTTGTCCTAACGGGACTATGTATTCAAACAACTGCAACAAAACGTTTGAAATTTCTTATATGCTTAAACACACACACACACAGAGAACATCGTCATTCTTCTCATTTCGTAAACCAGATTTTTCGTACACACTGATATTTTAGAAAAATGCACATACTTGTCACACTGTGAAATAACCTGCCATTATAACAACAGAACTACTTCACCTTCATACCTCTGATTCGGTTGTCCAATATATTCTGGTTTTTAGTTGATTGGATATATCAAAGATTGATGTTGACAGGGTACCACTGAAAACCAGGTAGCATTGGACAGCTGTTTTGTTCCAGTGTAGAACTCCTCAATTTTTGTTAATTGAATTTGATCGATTTATTCTTTGCTCTGAAGAAACAGTTTACATTTATTTGCGAAACGTTAGAATTTTGTATTTCTACTCATTGAACTATTACTCTACACATGAACTGTTAACTTAATCATCAATACACATTGAAGCCATTTACTGTTGGGCATGAGAGTGGAATACAAGAGTATAATGAATATTCTCCTTTTGACTTCTCATCTGTAATCCACTGAGTTGACTGAGAAGACTTTATAAATTATAACAGTTCACATTCGTCATATAACATTTTCTAAGAGAATGTTATTTAATTTGTTTGTATTGAAGGATGCCTAGAACAGACGTCATATAACACTTGTATTTCTGAATCACTTGACATTGGAAAGTGTGTTTGGTGTTCGGAATTCAGAAAATGTGTGTACGAAAATAGTACAATGTGGAATTCAATGATACCTAGTTATTATGAGATTGTTGTAAGTACCAACTAGTTTACCAGATTATCAAACGTAGATTTAATATTTCACATTCACACTTACTTTTGAAAAATACTCTACAATCATATGACATCCAACTTTTCATTTTAGTAATATTAAGGGAATAGACCAGATGTAATGTTTTATTCAGTAGGCTAAACATCATTTCATAAACTAAAGTTGAATTGGGTTTGTATAAACGTGCCACGTCAAGATTCTGGAAGGTTCTATCGATCAGTGATTAGATGGAATGTCTTTGGCTACTTCAAGGGATCTAAAGGCTTCGCTGGGTTTACTGGGAGCCATCCCAACACCTCCCATTTTTAAAGTTCCGTATGTATGATTTTTTGCTTGGATCTACCTTCATCCTGGTTACTGTGATACTTTTACGATTCATTACTAGTGGTTGGATTGTTTAGGATTTGTATCTTCTGTGTCCTTTCTTACTAGGGCTTTGTTGCGATGTGTCCACTAGCATTTGAATTGGAAGTCGGCCGTGTGTTTTCACTGTTACTCCATTCTTTTGTATTTGATTATTATGTCTTATGCAGCTGTCGGAACGTCCTTGAACTAATTATGATACTTGTTCAATCCGCCGTTCGACGATACACGGCCCTCAGTTCTTCTTACCTTGGTACGACTTGATAAGCACGTTTCCGCCCACTTGAAAACTACGAAAAGTCGTCTGTTATCTTTCATCTTTGTGTTCATCTATTCTTATGGATGACAGCATACTGTTAAAGATGATCCAAACCTTCGTTGCGAACATGAACTTGCTAAGAAGAAAAGAGACTAGTTACTTTTCATGTACTTTTTCTCAAGTTTGTTATTTTTTTTAATTGTAAAGTAAGTGGTACCTGGTATTACTCTTTATTTTCTCCGCTTGGACCTTGTTAATTGTGATTGGTTGTAGTGTATGTTTAGTATGCCAATTACTCTATTTTTCCCAAAGTCGCTTTTGTAACTATATATACAGCGTTGGGATATAATAGAATCGAATCTTCCTAGTGCTGCGTTCGTGTCTTCTTGATTTCGTCTTGGGGTGAGTAATCAGTTATCGAGTCGTTGGTCACGGTTGCGATTATCAGTTGGCGCAGACAAGTTTCAGATTAGATTTGCGGTTAGTTCGCGTATAGCAGTAGGCGTTACATTGCAGCATAAAAATCGGCGACGGGTGTTGGTGACTATGGATCCTACCAAGAAGGATATGTTGTTGGATGAACAACTAAAACTAATGAAGCTTTTCACAAAATTGAAATCTAATCTTGAAATATCGTCGAATGTTCTTGTTCCCAACCCTGCACTTTTAGTTGATGGAATTATTAGTAGTATTGCTGAATTTAATTATGATTTAGAAGCTAATGTTACTTTTGATACCTGGTTCTGGAGGTATGAAAATTTGTTTATGTATGATTTAACTTTTCAGGACAATGAATGGAAAGTTTGCCTACTTCTCAGAAAGCTCAATGCAGCAGAACTTGACAAGTACTGCGACCTTATTTTATTCCAAAATCCTCGAGACAGAACATTCTTTGAAACCTGCTCAACTCTCAGCCAACATTTTGGTGATAATTCTTCTCTATTCAATATTAAATATCGCTGCTTTAAGTTAAAAATGAATGAATCAGATGATTTCTTATCTCGTATTGGAGTTGTAAACAGGGAATGAGAACGGTTTAAATTAAAAGACCTATCGGAGAACCAATTTAAATCGTTAATACTCATCTGCAGCCCATGATACTGCACTCGTCCAGTCTGGTGGTAATGGTGACATTGAAGTTCATGTTGTTCGTCGACAACCTACTTCGCATCAAGTCACTCCAGCAACCGCTTCAACTTATTGTGACCAACCAGCTGATAAAAAGATTATTACTCCTCCATCCAGATTCTGGAACTGTGGTGCATGGCATTTTACCAAGTTCTGTCCGTTTAAGAACTATCGCTGCAGAAATTGTAACATTCTGGGACACAAATAAACTTTGTGCAGGCAGAAAGACACACGCACTCGGTCACTTTCTAGAAGAAGATTCTGTTTACCCAGTAAGCCGGCTGAGTCACTTTCAGTATCCAACGCAAATCAGGCTCACCAGAGACCAGCCAGAAAGTATGTTTCTCTCTGGATAAATGGTCATACGCTTAGCCTCCAACTTGACACAGCATCTGATATTACTATTATTTCTAGAAAAACATGGATTAAAATTGGGAAACCTGTACTATGCTCTTCGGAACAGCTCGCCATAAGTGCATCAGGCAATCATTTGTAGATTATCGGCAAAATTGTATGCTCAATGACATTCAATGATATAACCCAAATGAAGTATGTTATGTGGTTAACATCAGTCTTAAACTGTGGGGTTTAGATTGACTTGCTGACCTGAAAACTAGATGCTGTTCCACTAAGCACCGTATGCCACCGCATCGTAAGAATGAAAGACGGGAAAGATCTTATGAAGATTATAAAGGAATTCGACAAAGTATTTACAAACGGTTTAGGATGTTGTACCACAATGAAAGCTTCTCTTCTCTTGACACCGAATGCTTCCCCAGTCTTCCGTCCCTAAAGACCAGTTCCATATGCTTCGCTACCAGAAGTCGACGCGGAACTTCAACGCCTAGAGAAGTAAGGTGTTCTTATACCACTATCATTCTCGGCTTGAACAGACCCATTAGTCGTTGTTAAGAAATCTAACGGTACACTTCGCATATGCGCCAATTTTTCGACCGGTCTGAATGATGCCCTAGAACAACTCCATTATCCTCTACCGGCTGCAGACGATTTGTTCACTATTCTAAACGGCGGTAGTTGTTTTGCCAAACTAGACCTGGCAGATGCTCATTTCCAAGTCCAGGTTGAACCAGCATACCGTGAATTACTCACAATAAATACGCATCGGGGACTTTTTCAGTACACGAGACTACCGTTCGGAGCCAAAACTGCACCAGCTATTTTTCACCAATTAATGGATACGATTTTAACCGGCCTCACCGTAGTGGCCGTGTATTTAGACGACATACTCGTTGTCGCAGAATCACCAAACGAACTGTACAATCGACTTGCGACTGTACTGAAACGAATCCAAGACAATGGATTCCGCCTACGTCCAGAGAAATGTCAATTTTACTTTACATCTGTGAAATATTTGGGATTTATATTCGACAAATCAGGTCATCGTCAAAATCCGAAAAACATTGAAGCCATGCAAAGAATGCCTGCACCCTACGATGTACCTACTCTGCGATCCTTTCTAGGACTCATAAGTTACTACTCAGCATCTTTACCATCATTGCATGAGAAGCGAGCACCGCTGAACCATCTCTTGGGGAAAAATGTTAAGTGGAATTGGACACAGCAGTGCCAAACAGCGTTTGAGGGCTTGAAGAAGCTCATCACATTCAATCTTCTATTAACGCATTATGATCCGAAAGTGCCGATTATTGTTGCTGAGGACGCGTCTGCATATGTTGTCGGTGCAGTTATCTTGCATAAATTTCCGAATGGAAACGAGAAAGCCATAATGCACGCTTCAAGAACGCTGACACCTACTGGAAAGCGCCAAAATCTAATTGAGAAGGAAGCTTTGGCTATCGGTTTTGCAGTATGGCGATTACATAAGATGGTGTATGGACGACACTTCACAATACTAACTGATCACAAACCACTGCTGGCAGTTTTTGGGTCGAAAGCTGGAGTACCAGTGCTTGCCGCAAATCAGTTACAACGTTGGGCATTGACGCTGTTTGGATATGATTTCAATATACAATACAAGAAGAGTGAGGATTTCGGTCAGGCAGATGCCCTATCTCGACTCATAAGCACCTATCCTACGACGAGTGAAGAGTCGGTGATTGCCGCCATCGATACGAGAGATTACGCTAAAGGAAGTTTCATTCATGCTGTGAGAGCACTTCCTGGTACCACACAGCAAGTTGCTGAATTCACAAGAAGAAACAAAACGATTCGATGAGCAATTTATTATATGCAACACAAATGGCTACGTTCTTTAGATGAAGAACTGAGACAGCTATATCAACGTCGACAAGATCTGTGTCTATTTGAAGGGTGCTTCATGTTTGTGGATCAAATGGTGATACCATGTGAGTTACGTTGAGTAGTACTCAAGCAGTTTCACGCTGGACACCCTGGAACAGCTCGAATGAAATCAGTGGCACAAAGCTATGCATACTGGCCTAAGATGGACGCGCAGATTGAAGACGTGGTGAGGAAGTGTGACGGCTGTCAGCGAGCATCAAAAAACCCACCAGAGGTTGAACCAGTAAGCTGGTCAGATTCTGCAAGACCATGGAGCAGAGTGCATTTAGATTTTGCTGGACCAATGTCAGGACTCCACTACTTGGTGTTAGTAGACGCATATTCTAAATGGTCAGAGATTCATCCAGTAGTTCTTCCAAATACGCAGAAAACTCTAGAAATATTGAGAAAGCTATTCGCGTGTCATGATGTTCCAGAGACACTAGTCACCGAAGGTATTATCTGTCGGGTTCTTTGCAAGGATAAAGTTATTATAGCGATCATGTTCAACGGTGCCAAGCTTTCGCAGAAGCATTCTGACCTTCGCGGCATCATCAATTTTTTCCAAGTCGACCTTAAACAAGTCTTCGTACTTCTTAAACCATGAATCAGATGTTATACCAGCTAAGCCATTGAAATGAAACTCATTGATAGAGTTAATGATGAAGTCGGCGTGTGATGTACATGAGTTTTCTGACAGCCCTTACTGAGTAAGATTCATTTTCTCGATTAAGATTTCTAGTACCCGTATCTGGAACTGTTCCTAGCGTTTCTCTTGGCGTTCCAGCACAGCTTCAACTAGTTCGAAGATAAATGACATTTTGATAGTTCACTCTGTCGCCAGGGTAAGGTCTCGTACTTGATGCTTGACTAGTCGCGGACTACCATAGCACCCGAATGCTTGCACCCTCCTGGTCGCAAATCAGAAGACAGAAGACGAGTAGACAGAAACTTTTTCTCAGTAAGACGGAGAGTAAGTTATGTGCAAAATATTCGTGTATTTATAGTTTTCTGAACAACAAAAATCAGTATTATAATCCATCCACTCCGAATTAAGAAGTCTCAACTGTTACCCGATCAAAACGTGCTACGTCAAGATTCTGGAAGGTTCTATCAATCAGTGATTAGGTGAAATGTATTTCGCTCGTTGAAGGGATCTGGAGGCTTCGTTGAGTTTTCTGGGAGCCATCCTAGCACCAGTGGATTTGTTCAAAATGATATCAATACCATTTGTGTACAACAGTATGAAAGTGAATAACTTTGGATATTAAGCTCTGTCATGCTGAAAAAAGAAAGAAATAACAACATTTAAGCAAAACAATCGCATTCGTTTATTCGGTAGAACTAAACAAGATAATCAGTGAATATAGAAGTTTCCGTCAACCATCTCGAATATACACATCACAGTAGCATTTAAACTTTAAACTTTGTAACTAATTAACAGTAGTTAAGAATGGAAATTGTATCTACTTGTGTACTTATAAGTATCAATAAGTTGTATGAAATTGAACGTCATAAGATAAACATGAAGAGCCCGAAAACGTAAATACAAATTGAATCAATATAACCAATTTAGTCTAAAACATAAACTCTGGTCATTCAACGTAGCTCAGAATAATGTTGATCTTCTTTACTCTTAGTGACTGAAGCGTATCTAACACAAAATTATTAATTCTAATTTAGGTACGTTCTCACTTTCTTTGTATGTATGTTATGCAATTCTGTCTTGATTTCCATTGTCTTCAACTAAACTGATTATGGCATTAGTGTTTACTATATTGTTTTCACATGAAAAAAATAGAGGATAACCATACTGTTGTTCTACATTTTCAGAATGAATTACAACATGTTACTGCTGAAAGTCGTCTAGGTGGTCTAATTCCAGTTAACTATATTCCAGTGATCGTCGTAGGAATACTAATTGTTATCGCATTGATAATTTGGCTCATCATATGAAAGTACAAGAAGTGACAGTGATTTAAAACACTTATAATTTACACTTGTTTTATGTTAAATATAATGTATAAAATACAAAGTGTATTTGGTCACTCTATTTCACTTTTTAATGTTTTAAATCATACAAAAGTTCAGATCTGGTTAGTTTATTGAATTTGATTAATACATTACACTGTGATAGTAAATCGAGTGAAATAGCTGGGATATGTGTTTCACTTGGACGACCACCGCCTGCCTCGTTATGCGATTTCGGCTAAGGTTGAAGTAGGATGAAAAAAGGGTAGCGGTGGCCAAACCAAAACACGTCGTCAGTCCATGAAGTCTTTAACTATTAGTTTAAGTAATGTTCGTAGATGCAGGTTACATGGTTGGGGTCTGCATTATGACTGCAATCAATGTCTGGAGACACTGAGCAACATGGCTCAGGATCGGTCACAATCCCGCAAGTGTATTCACTCTTTACCTTCAACTAAATCCTAAATTCTGCTATTCTATTCTTCACACGATTACTTTACACTTCTCTCTTGCAATCTTTAGTTGTGTTACCTCTATTAACTTAATCTCTTAATGCTCATGTGCTATGGAAGCTTGAACCTATGTTCGTATGTGTCTAGTTCTACGTTGTTGATGAATGGAAAATGAAAAATAGTTAGCTACAATCAACGAATTAATCAGATGTTCCATAAAGAAATACTGGTCTCTAATAGTCGTCGAACGAATCATTGCATCTATCAACGTTATCTTTATTTTACTAACTTGAAAAAAAGCGACGACACTTAATTTAAACTGAATAAAATGATGATTCATTCCGTTTCATTCGTGCTTCCATCAGCTACATACAGCATAATGTGATAATTTACGTCTAAATTTAAATAGAAATCATTACAACTTGATAATGAGGAAAATTATATTCAAACGCGATTCGAAAAGAAGAAAGTTATTTACAAATCTCTGTAGATAAGCGATGCAAAATAAGATTCTAGAAAATCAATCACTATAGTAACATAATAATTACCAAACAGAAATGAAATGATTGCCTAATGAATAAATGTAAAGTATACATTAAATTAATGTTGAAATGTGATATGATGACGTATTGAAAGGAATAAAAACTCTAGAAATAATATAATTAACTGATCTAATGTGATGACAGACAAATTGCCATCATGAAGAGTAACAAGCATTACATTTTTTTGAACATACATAAATTTCACTTTTAACTGATTGATAGCAATAGTTCTGACGAATTTTCAAAGACTGGATGTGGTTTGGTAATTAGGCACCGTGAAAGACTTTAGTATGTCTACCTAGTCCAGTGTCATTGACGCTGTTGAAAGTTTTCACATACTTTAATTGAAGGCTCTTCGAGACATGGCTTTTAAACCTAACGTAGGGCTATTTTCAGTTCTACCGATCTAACCTCTTTGGCAAATATGCGTAAATTAGTACAGACAAATAGTGGTATCGTGAGAAGAATGTCTGCCAGTCTATGATTGCTCATTCTGTTTATTACAATATAATGAATTCCGATGCACGGCATATTCTTGTCTTCTCTGTATTCATTTTCCTCCTAATCGTAGCATCATTGTAACATTATCACACTTCTCCTCCCTTGAAATGGATCTGAATGAAAATTGGTGTTTGGTGCTTGTTACAGTTTCTTCAGATTTCCAGTTTCTTCTTTGAATTTTTTCAATGAATTCCACTGAGTACCCGTTCACTATTCAAAGGCAATTTTTGATGTTCACCAGTTCATCAATCAATTTGTCACCAGTACATATTATTTTGCCTCTGGTAACTAATACTTTCACTAGAGTATAGTGGACTAGACATTAGTTATTAAAGCTCAAGTATAATTCAAAGTATGTTGCATAATGGTAACATCATAACTTTATAATATTTTAACGTTGGTATACAATTTGCGATAGATAAACAAAATACAATGATTTGCCTTACTTTATTCAGTTTATATTCGATTGTAGAATAGATGCTTTAAATGTTACCAAAATACATACACATAACTAGTGCATAATGTAAACTGACGAAAAAAAAAACATGAGTAAAGATGCTAAACAATACGCAAACCAAAAAACCGGTTTCTTCGCAATGGATATTATGTAATCAACAATGTGCCAACCTATTCACTTATCATTTGTACATTTTTCAAACGATAATTATCTTATTCCCCTTTATGTCTTAATTACTTTGTTAATCAGCCGTAATTATTGTATAGACACCTTGAAACTTGTAAAATTATCATCTAACACATCAATCATTTGGTGATAATTGTAAAATTTCTTCGCCCCTCTCGCTCACAATCAAATCATAATTCAGTGGAAAGTAATTTACGTAGAATTATTATTTGGAAAAATAAAAGAGATGAAAAAAGGTTGCTTTTGTCAGGAATATGAATATATTCTCCAAAATGACTGATTAACGCTCAAAACATGAGAATTAGAACAATAACAATCGGCAAAGTTGGAAATTAATACAAGTTCTCTTAATTATTCTGCTGATCTTCACATCCTTTTTCATTTTTACTTGAACTCCCTTGTGATTGAGACCTAGTCAGATCACTTATAGCCTTGCGAACATATTTGTTTTAGGCATCTACACCTGGTAAACTCTGTAAAACTGACTCTAAGAACTTTGCGTCGCACATTACATCCAAATCAGTAGATGTGGAAACTGTTGGTGAGGTAGAAGATTCAGCTGCAGCTGACAAGGTGTTGGATGATTTAGGGTTTATTACAACTTTGGTTGGCGTTTGATCTATATCCATTGCCACGGTAGAAGATTCGGTATCAGCTTGTTAATAGAAGACATATTAGAGCCGCTAAGATTATTCATGAAAATAAAGTTATATGATAAAAGCAACAGATTTGTGAATAAAAATTTAGCTAGTTAAACTAGTAGTACCTACGAAAGTCGAAATATCTACGTCAAATATTTTGAAAAAAGCATGGCGATAAGACATCACTAAACTAATAAAATTCATCTCCCAAAAGACGACTTATATCAATTCACGATCACAGTTAAAGTATTAGTTTTCAGTGACGTTCATTCGATTTGATAAATTATTTAACTAATATACACAGTGATCAATTGATATATAGACTAATGAAATCAAACAAATAGTGGTCGTATCGTCTCCAGTAATCAATCTTCCTTGAAAAGTTTATCCTCTGAAGCAGCGGAGTTAGGAGGAAAGCTACAAAATCCGGTACCAAACAGTAGTGAAATTGTTATCTTTCAATAAGAGCTATATCAATGCTGCCGTTAATGTGCATTAAATCGAGCCACTACAAATCAGATTAGCAACCTTGATACAAGAGTACATCCGTAAAAAATTTACATTAATATTAGATAACACTAACCAAAAACAAAATTCTGCATTTGAATAGAAATCGAGACGACAAAATTTCTCCATGATTCACAGAAGACTATATAGTAACTATTGTAAACTAGTAAGACTTCGACTGGGTACATGTTAAAACATGATTTCTCAGGTATGTTGGATAGTAACGTGCTACAAGCCGATATTTAAGACAAGGTCGAATTAAAAAAGGAAAAAAATTAGTATTCATGACAAAATACCTCTCGACAAGAAGTGGATGTCAATGGGTAACATAGCTCAGAACCGGTCACAGTAAGTAAGTTGTATTCACTATTAATATTCTTCTGGATTTCAAGTTTCACCAATCTTTCATACATATCTTTGTTTCGCTCCTTTTCGCTGAATAACAATCAAGTATTGAAAGTGCTAATTTGATTTTGTCATGCTGATGTGGTGTGGGAACGTATATATGAATTAAGCCCTATGTTTGTTATGATTAACGAAATATAACTAAATGTTACATAATAGAACGTGTACTTTTCTTCAGTCTGTCATTTGTAACAGAAATATTAGAGAAGAGGTATGCAAACTTTGTCAGACTCTAGAATGGTTGTAGAGGAGTGGACCGTTTCCTCCCCCTCCCCCGCAATCTGCTGTAAAGACATGCGTAATGCATATGTTACCTGGTCTACTTCTGACATAGCGGCTAGATCAATGTCCATAGGTAAGGATGGACATTCAGTATTATTCATTTGCATCGACATAGCCGAAGCCTGTTTAAGCATAGCTTCTGCAGACGTTCCTGCGCCAGCTGAGAAAAAGGCAAGTGAAAGTTCATAGGTTAACGAATGGGCCAAAACAGCGTCGGATCACAAAGATTTAAGCATACGAATTTAAATAAACCACGTGAAAATGACTTAAGACACAGGGCTAGTATAAGCAATTTATGGAACTTAAAATTGAGAATCTAAATACACTACGATGAATTGTAGTTTTTCAAGTCAGAGTTTTCTATTGAAACGATATGGAAAACTTTTGTGTGCCTTACGTTGACGCCACTACACCGCATATATCGTATACAACACTATATAAACCATAATATCATCCACCGTGGTTTATTAATGAAGTGTGTTGCCTTCCCTGTAAAAGAATAAATTGTGAGATTGTTTCAATTACATAGCAAAGCCGAAACTAAGTCCAAATACCAGAAACTCCTGTGCCTCTGCACTTATAAAAGCCCAGACGATCTATGAGAGACAACACGTAAAAATGTGAAAAATCTTTTGTTCTCTTATACTGAATGAAAACGAGAAGTTATATACTTTGTCTGGAAATAGCTCACTAACCCATGTAGAGGATGGACATGGTAAAGTTGAATCATTAGCTGATTACTTTAGTGGAATTCATTGAAAAAATTCAAAGAAGAAACTGGAAATCTGAAGAAACTGTAACAAGCACCAAACACCAATTTTCATTCAAATCCATTTCAAGGGAGGAGAAGTGTGATAATGTTACAATGATGCTACGATTAGAATAAAAATAAATACACAGAAGACAAGAATATGCCGTGCATCGGGATTCATTATATTGTGATAAACATAATGAACAATCATAGACTGGCAGACATTCTTCTCACACTACCACCATTTGTTTGTGCTAATTTACGCATATTTGCCAAAGAGGTTAGATCGGTAGAACTGAAAATAGCCCTACGTTAGATTTAAAAGCCATGTCTCGAAGAGCCTTCAATTAAAGTATGTGAAAACTTTCAACAGCGTCAATGACACTGGACTAGGTAGACATACTAAAGTCTTTCACGGTGCCTAATTACCAAACCACATCCAGTCTTTGAAAATTCGTCAAAACTGTTACTATCAATCAGTTAAAAGTGAAATTTATGTTTGTTCAAAAAAATGAAATGCTTGTTACTCTTCATGATGACAATTTGTCTGTCATCACATTACATCAGTTAATTATATTATTTCTAGAGTTTTTATTCCTTTCATTACGTCATCATACCACATTTTTTAACATTAATTTAATGTATACTTTACATTTATTCATTAGGCAATCACTTCATTTCGGTTTGGTAATTATTATGTTACTATAGTGAATGATTTTCTAAAATCTTATTTTGCATCGCTTATCTACATAGATTTGTAAATAACTTTCTTTTGTTCGAATTGCATTTGAATATAATTTTCCTCATTATTAAGTTGTAATGATTTCTATTTAAATTTAGACGTAAATTATCACATTATGCTGTATGTAGCTGATGGAAACACAAATGAAACGGAATGAATCGTCATTTTATTCAGTTTAAATTAAGTGTCGTCGCTTTTTTTCAAGTTAGTAAAATAAAGATAACGTTGATAGATGTAATGATTCGTTCGCCGACTATTAGAGACCAGTATTTCTTTATGGAACATCTTATTAATTCGTTGATTGTAGCTAACTATTTTTCATTTTCCATTCATCAACAACGTAGAACTAGACACATACGAACATAGGTTCAAGCTTCCATAGCGCATGAGCATTAAGAGATTAAGTTAATAGAGGTATCACAACTAAAGATTGCAAGAGAGGAGAGTAAAGTAATCGTGTGAAGAATAGAATAGCAGAATTTAGGATTTAGTTGAAGGTAAAGAGTGAATACACTTGCGGGATTGTGACCGATCCTGAGCCATGTTGCTCAGTGTCTCCAGACATTGATTGTGGTCATAATGCAGACCCCAACCGGGTAATCCACATTTACGAACATTACTTAAACTAATAGTTAAAGACTTCATGGACTGACGACGTGTTTTGGTTTGGCCACCGCTACCCTTTTTCCATCCTACTTCAACTTTAGCCGAAATCGCATAACGAGGCAGGCGGTGGTCGTCCAAGTGAAACACATATCCTAACTATTTCACTCGATTTACTATTACGGTGTAATTTATTATTCATATTCAATAAACTAACCACATCTGAACTTTATGTATGAGTTAAAACATTAAAAAGTGAAATAGAGTGACCAAATACACTTTGTATTTTATACATTATATTTAACATAAAACAAGTGTCAATTATAAGTGTTTTATATCACTGTCACTTCTTGTTCTTTCGTACGATGAGCCAAATTATCAATGCAATAACAATCAGTATTCCTACGACGATCACTGGAATATAGTAAACGGGAATTGAACCATCTAGACAAGTTTCGGCAGTAACACACTGTGATGCATTCTAAAAATGTAGAACAACAGTATGGTTATTCTCTTTTTTCTTTTCATGTGAAAACAATATAGTAAACACTAATGCCATAATCAGTTTAGTTGAAGACAATGGAAATCAAGACAGAATTGCACAACATACATACATAGAAAGCGAGAAAGTATCTAAATTAGAATTGATAATGTTGTGTCAGATACGCTTCAGTCACTAAGAGTAAAGAAGATCAACATTATTCTGAGCTACGTTGAATGACCAGAGTTTATGTTTTAGACTAAATTGGTCATATTGATTTAATTTGTATCTATTTGTTCGGGCTTAGAAAGGGCTGCCCGGTAAACTCATGTACATCTCACGCCGACTTCATCATTAACTCTATCAATGAGTTTCATTTTGATGGTTTGGCTGGTATTACATTTGATTTATGGTTTAAGAAGTACGAAGACTCGTTTAAGGTCGACTTGGAAAAATATGATGATACCGCGATGGTTAGAATGCTCCTGCGGAATCTTGGCACCGTTGAACATGATCGATATACTAACTTCATCTTTGCAAAGAACCCGAGAGATAATACCTTCAAAGCTAAAATTGAGATCCTGTCGCAAACCATTGGCAAACAATCGTCCTTATTTAATATTCGCTCTCAGTGCCTTGAGTTATCAAAAGCAGGTGATGACGACTGGCTGAAGCATGCTGGCTTAGTGAATCGTGAGTGTGAGCGGTTCAGACTATCATCAATAACAGAGGACCAGTTTAAATGTTTGGTATTTGTATGCAGCCTGCAATCACCTGAAGATCCGACATTAGGACCAGAATTTTGAGTAAAACTGAACAGTGTCCAACTATAACGCTACAAGAAGTCACTAGTGAATGCCAGAGGTTGGTGAACTTGAAACATGATACTTCTATGGTTGTGAACGGCAGTCGTCCTCCGTACGTTCATATGATAACGAAGAGAAAAGATTTTAGCACGCGAAAGCAATATGGCTTATAACCTCCTTCCCCATGCTGGTTGTGCGGAGAATGGCATTATAAGAAGTTTTGTCCATACAAAGATCACCGTTGCAGCAAATGCCATCGTAAAGGACACAAAACGACCCACTGTAAAGAAAAGTTACATCGTCGTCATGAACCTAAACTTTATTCCAGGAAATATAAGTCTTGTGTATTAACCAACAACTTGATGGTGGCTCACACTAGTACACATTATTCCAGCCGAAGAAAATATGTTTCCATAAAGGTCAACGTCTGTCGTACCATTCTGCAACTTGACACCGCTTCTGACATAACGCTTATCACCCGAGCAGCCTGGAGGCATATTGGCGAACTCCCAGTGTGCCCAACAATTCAGCTAGCCCACAGTACTTTCGGAGGTAAATTAAATATAGTCGGAGAGATAGGCTGTGAAGTTGCTAAGGGGAATGCAAAGGCAAATGCAACAGTATACCTCACAGAGAGTTCAGGGTTAGACTTGTTGGGTCTCGACCTTATAGAAACTCTGCATCTGGCAAACCTTTCGATTTACCACATCTGCAGCCGCATCAGGACTTCTGAGGTGTCGAAGAAAAAGTTGAGGAACCCTGTGTTAGGAAGACATCACAGGGTGTTTGCATAAGAATCGGGGAATGTATTAAAGCGAAAGCAAGACTAGTCCTCCAGCATTGTGACACGCCAGTTTTCCGACCTAAACGTCTAGTGCCGTATGCTGCTTTACCTATTGTTGAGTAAGAGTTAGATCGCCTTCGAAAAAGTTGTGTCATTGAAGCGGTAAATTTTTCCGATTGTGCAGCTCCAATAGTAATGGTTAAGAAGCCCGAAAGAAACATCTGATTATGTGCAGATTATTCTACAGGTTTAAATGAAGCATTGGAAGCCAATCAGTACCCGTTGCCGCTACCAGAAGACTTATTCGCAAAGCTAAATGGAGGAAGATACTTCGCAAAAATGGACTTATCAGACGCTTACCTACAAATTTCAGTAGCTAAAGAATGCAAACAATACTTGACTATAAACAATCACAGAGGACTGTTTCGCTATAATAGACTGCCGTTTGGCGCAAAGACAGCCCCATCGGTCTTCCAACAAATCATGGACACGTTGTTACAAGACATTACTGGTACTGCTGCTTATTTGGATGAAATACTCATAATGGGTGTCGACCAAATCCATTTAGAAAAGAAGCTGGATTTAGTGCTCAAACAAATTGGGGATTTCGGTTTCCGTTTACGTGCTAAAAAATGTGACATCCATCTGCAGCAAGAACGTTACTTGGGATTTATAGTGGATAAAAATGGAAGAAGACCTGATTCAGAAAACACCGAAGCTATTAAGACGATGCCACCACCAACAGATGTTCCGACCTTGCGATCCTTCTTGGGAATGGTCAGTCATTATGGCATGTTTCTTCCAGACCTGCACCGTCTGCGAGCCCCACTGTATCATCTATTACCGAAAAATGTCGAGTGGATCTGGTAAGATAAATGTCAGAATTCGTTTACAGAAATAAAGCAACTTCTTTCGTCGAACCTACATCTAACACACTATGACCCAGCTCTACCCATTATGGTTGCAGCAGATGCTTTGAACTGTGAAATCGATGCGGTGATTTTACATGTTTATCCGAATGGACCTGAGAAGGTGATTGCCAAATCTGCAATATCATTAACGACAACAGAGCTGAACTATAGTCGAATAGAGAAAGAAGCTCTTTCCATTATCTTTGCAGTAAAGAAGTTTCACAAGATACTATTTGGCCGACCGTTTACATTATTGACAGACCACAAACCACCACTAACGGTTTTCGGGTTCAAGAAATGCATTCGCATGTATACAGCAAACCGTCTGCAACGATGGGCCACTACGCTGCTTGGTTACTATTTTAAGATGAAGTATCAGCCAACAAAAGTTTTCGGTCAGGCAGGCGCCCTCTTGAGATTAATCGGCTCCGCACAAAACAAGAAGAGGATGTACTTGTTTCCAGCGTAGAAGCCGAGGTCCAGACAATGGTACAAGATGCGGTTTCCGGACTGCCTGTTACCTTCCAAGCCATCAAGAAAGCCAGTGAGAAAGGCAGTACAATGAAAATCATTCGCCTTTGTATACTCGATAAATGGCCAACATCTCGACTCCATGGCGAACTTTTACAGTACTTCCGTCGACGAGACGCCTTGACAATTGTCGATTCATGCATCATGTTCGGCCACTGTATTGTTATTCCTGAAACCCTTTGTCACTAAGTCCTAAACCAATTTCACAGCAGACACCCAGGTTTTACCAAGATGAAGTCACTAGCTAGAAGTTATGCGTACTGGCCGTCAATGGATGAGGATATAGAAGAGAAGTGCCGAAGCTATAGCTCATGACTACAGGCTACAAAAAGTCCGGCTAAGGCCAAATAGCAACCTTGGCCAAAACCAGACGCCCCCTGGAGAAGAATACATTCTGATTTCGACAGTCGTATACAAGGTAGAAATGACATAGTCGTTGTGGACGCTCTCACAAAGTGGCCGGATGTATACCATATGCCAAGTCTGACGTCAGAGGTCACAATTCGAAAATTGTCAAGACGTTTTTCGTGCTTTGGCATCACAGACGTCCTGGTGACCGATAGCGGTACCCAGTATGCGTCGTCCGCATTTCGACGTTCCTGCAGAGAAAACTGAATCACGCACATGCGATTTGCACCATATCACCCTCAGTCCAACGGTCAAACAGAAAGATATGTTGACATATTAAAAAGAGTTCTAATTAAAGGATAAGGAGACAGTATGCCGACGCAGGTTACCGACGAATTTCTAATGTCATATCGAACTGCACCAAACCCTGCCGTACTGAAGGAAGAATCACCTGCATACATCATGTTCGGAAGAAAGTTTTAGACTATTTTAACAGAATGCTGTCATCCATGAGAATAGATGAACCCAAAGATGAAAGACAACGGACGACATTTCGTAGTATTCAAGTGGGCGTACACGTACATATCAAGTCGTACCAAGCTTATAGTAACCGAGTGCCGTGTATCGTCGAACGGCAAATTGAAAAAGTATTATAATTAGTTCGGGGACGTTCCGACAGCTGCATAAGACATATTAATCAAATACAAAAGAATGGAGGAACAGTAAGAACACACGGCCGACTTCCGTTTCAAATGCTTGTGGACACATCGCAACACAGCCCTAGTAAGAAAGGACACAGAAGATACAAATCCTAAACAATCCATCCACGAGTAATGAATCGTAAAAGAATCACAGTAACCAGGATGCAGGTAGATCCAAGCAGAAAATCATACATACGGAACTTTAAAAATGGGAGGTGTTGGGATGGAACCCAGTGAACCCAGCGAAGCCTCCAGATCCCTTCAACGAGCAAAATACATTCCATCTAATCACTAATCGATAGAACCTTCCAGAATCTTGACGTGGCACGTTCTGATTGGATAGCAGTTGGGACTTCT
This sequence comes from Schistosoma japonicum, assembly GCA_025215515.1. Lineage (NCBI taxonomy): Eukaryota > Metazoa > Platyhelminthes > Trematoda > Strigeidida > Schistosomatidae > Schistosoma > Schistosoma japonicum. The sequence goes on from CM046065.1 coordinate 1,677,459, forward strand.
TGATTCGGATTGGATGGATCATAACACTGATTTTGTTGTTCAGAAAACTATAAATACACGAATATTTTGTACATAAATTACTCTTCATCTTACTGGAATAAAGTTTCTGTCTACTCGTATTCTGTCTTCTGATTTGCGACCAGGAGGGTTCAAGCATTCAGGTGCTAAGGTAGTCCGCGACTAGTCAAGCATCAAGTACAAGACTAAACAACTAGATTACGTTCATTCGCTATTTATACAAACTTAATTCAACTTTAGTTTATGAAATGATGTTTAGCCTACTGAATGAAACATTACATCTGGTCTATTCCCTTAATATTACTAAAATGAAAAGTTGAATGTTATATGATTGTAGAGTATCTTTGAAAAGTAAGTGTAAATGTGAAATATCAAATCTACGTTTAATTATCTGGTAAACTAGTAGATACTTACAACAATCTCATAATCACTAGGTATCATTGAATTCCACAGTGTACTATTTTCGTACACACATCTTCTGAATTCCGAACACCAAACACACTTTCCAATGTCAAGTGATTCAGAAATACAAGTGTTACATGACGTCTGTTCTAGGCATCCTTCAATACAAACAGATTAAATAACATTCTCTTAGAAAATGTTATATGACGAATGTGAACTGTTATAATTTATAAAGTCTTCTCAGTCAACTCAGTGGATTACAGATGAGAAGTCAAAAGGAGAATATTCATTATACTCTTGTATTCCACTCTCATGCCCAACAGTAAATGGCTTCAATGTGTATTGGTGATTGAGTTAACAGTTCATGTGTAGAGTAATAGTTCAATGAGTAGAAATACTAAATTCTAACGTTTCGCAAATAAATGTAAGCTGTTTCTTCAGAGCAAAGAATAAATCGATCAAATTCAATTAACGAAAATTGAGGAGTTCTACACTAAAACAAAACAGCTGTCCAGTGCTCCCTGGTTGTCAGTGGTACCCTGTCAACATCAATCTTTGATATATTCAATCAACTGAAAATCAGAATATATTGGTCAATCGAATCAGAGGTATGAAGGTGAAGTATTTCTGTTGTTATAATGGCAGGTTATTTCACAGTGTGACAAGTATGTGCATTTTTCTAAAATATCAGTGTGTACGAAAAATCTGGTTTACGAAATGAGAAGAATGACGATGTTCTGTATGTGTGTGTGTGTTTAAGCATATGAGAAATTTCAAACGTTTTGTTGCAGTTGTTTGAATACATAGTCCCGTTAGGACAACGAATATAAGTTCACATAGATGTTTGATTGTGGAACTCCTTGACTAGAGTGATAACGTGACATCACCACCATCAAACCCGTAATTTGATCGTTCTAAATATTGTGATTTTGATTTAGTACTCTGTAGAATTTCAATTTTTTGTTAATTTAATTCAGTTGATTATTATTTGCTTTGATGAAACGGCGTACATTATTTGTGAATCGTTAGAGCTTTAGATGTTTACTCATTCACTTACTATAATTATACAACATAATTTTGTAAATTAATTATTCAATAATCAATTTATCAGAAATTATCAAGTCTAAGTGCGTTGGGGATGTTAGATCCCCAATCTGACTTGGCAAACCTGTTATTTCTGTGATGTTGTGTAAATTTGAATTTTCTGTTTAAGCGCAAAAAAGTCCCCTTCTTTACTTCAGTTCGTGTTTCCTACTTGGTTTGACACCAAACCTTACTGGTTTATTGTTTATTTGAGTACGCTAATTATGATATTCCAAGGACGCTCTCTGTTTTTGTGTATATACGCATGAGTTGTGTGTGATGATGTCGTCTGACAGGCTGCCTGTGGAATAAACGCTTCATGCTGTCTTCTTCTCTTCTTCTTCTTCTTCTTCTTACTCTAGTTAGCTGGGGAGCTGCGGAATAGCTTAGCTTTCTGTCACTGTGTCGCTGGTCTTACGTTCGTAAGCGGTTATCTCGGTGTCACCATGAACTCGCAAAACTTTAGCAAAATGTGGTATTGTTGCCTTAATTATGAGAAACTATTCATTCTATGATAAGAAATGAACATGAAGAAATGCAGAACATATTCTATTCGTCATTCTCTACTTGAATAAGTAGGTTTCTACAAAAAATAAGTTTTTACTAACAAGTAAAAATGTCAAACATGTTAGTTCGGAATGTAAAGTTCAATTTGGTTTGGCATATTTACCATAAGTACAAATTACATAGACAAATACATAATTACAGCCAATAACACAATCAACATTGAATTGTGCGTTTTGTTGAATCATCATGGTTATTTGCATACAATAAATATATTTATGTGAATACAGTGTGATGAATGCGATTAGAAATGACGACGTTGAGAACATCGTCTGTATGACAACAATAATTCTAGATTTACTAAAGCTCTATTGAAAAATTAACTCAGATGAGGTTGTGTCACATTTCAATATAGTAGAATAATACCAATTATAAAACTCGACTTTGCTTACTTGGAACTGGGATAATATAAGTTACCGAATTATCGCGTAACAATGAACTATTCGGAATAATTCGTTGAATCGGTTTGCCAGAGATCATTTCTCCAACTACAAAACAAAAAGTTCCATAAAATTATGATTCACGTAGAATTTCATCGAATGACAACCACCTTAGTGGTTTATTAGTTAGGCAATCGACAGGATGCTTGAAGTTCCTAAACGAGATTTTACGGTGGTGTCATGAAAATGCACTGCTGGGTAGTCCAGGCATATACTGAAACATCTGTCCAGTGCCGATTTCTGATTCTAGAAGGTAGTCTGACTCATACTAATTATACCAACGAAATTATAACTGAACATGGATAATTTTCTTAAAGAAATATTTTAATGTTCAATCATATGTGTAATGCGAATGCAATGATACTCCAAGAAACAGTCAGAATTTACTGTGGTCAGATTACATCAACAACATGTGATTCGTAAGTTGGCATTAGTTGTAGTAAACTTAAATGTTACTAAATTCACCCTATGCATATGTTGATAATATAATAAGTTAAATAAATGCATCGAAATAACACTTAACCTTTCACTTTGTCAGAATAAACATATTTAACTTGTTCATACACATATACAATGCGGTATTATAATGACATTGAAATGTCTTACTTCCATCAGAACTGCCATTATATGTTCCATCTGCAATTTCTATTGTTACATTACACTGTGGGGTATTTGATGCTATCTTCAAATCAAAATCAAATAGATGATCATAAGAAATTGTGTATAAACTGGATATATTTGTATTTGAAAAATTGAGAATGAAGGAGATAAATGAACAACTAATCTTTCATTATATTAAATAGTATTTGCGTTAAATATTAAAAGAATGTCGTTTACTTGTCTATTGCTGACTGTTTAATGATTAGTGTTAGTTATATTCACAAACTGTGAAAATGGGTAACTTGTGATCAAATACTCAGTGGACTGAAAGCTCTTTTAATGATTTCAGGTACATCATTCTGACGGCAACTAGATAGTTCGAAGCCTGTATGAAGTGATTCGTCAACACTACCCTAAATTACCTTTTGTCTCTACATTATGTCAGTGATTCCCAGTTAGTTAGGTAAGTGGTTTCACTGCAACTCGATCTATGAAATACAGTTATCACTAAAGAAATTCGAAAAAATGGCAAATAGGACCTTACATAGATATATATACAACAGATATATTAATCAGTCATTTAGGAACAGAATTCATGTTTGTTAAGATTAATCACACATGCTTTTTTATCTTGGTTTCGACAAGCCTACATGATACAGACGATTATAGAGTCATTAATATTCATCAGGTACGATACTTACAAAATCGGCTCCATATTGTATGGTTCCATTACGTTCGATCACTGCGCCAACAGTAACTAGATGGTGTGTAGAAAAGTAGTAAACATTTGATAATCGTATATATTGTTTTACTGATAAACGTGGAAATTCGTGAGTAATCACATTTCTATATGATATGTTATATTCTCATGTCAAAAATAAGTTCTAGGCAATTCAACTTATTGGTTATTATAACTCATGTTACAGGGAATATATTCTCAGTATTTTTCTTGGTCAGCGTTATTTTAGTAGGGTTGTGTTTCACGAGATGGAGTTTGTAACCCCATGTCCGACCCTCCACTTTTGTCTTGGGACTTGCAGTGATCCTAGTGAGATATTAGGTGATGTTCTACTTTATGGAGCTGAAACTTGATAAAGTACGAAAAGTATCATACAACAGATGCAAGTATGTATAAACAGCTGTCTGTGCAATATATTTGTGATCTGTTGGTCAAATACCATTGGCATCAACCTTCAGTGGCAAACAACATACCAACTTCGGGTTGGAGAAGAAATTAAGAGATGCTGAAAGTGAATAGGGCTCACATTGACGAAATCACCAAACTGAGTCACAAGGCAACCAATAACACAGAACCCTGGTGGAGAAACAAAAATGGGTAGACCAAAGAATATATTGCTACGAGAATTGGAGGCAGATATGGAAAGGATGAATAGTAAACACTTTGGAAGAAGTAAAAAGGAGATCCCAGTACAGAGTGCTCTAAGAAAGATAACATGCATTGATTGGTTTTTTTTCTTAGTAAAACATTTTAAAGGCTTTATCAAAATATCACATTGATTTTATAAAATTTGCATTGATCAACCATATCATTGAGAATCCTTCATTAGTAAAGTAAAGTAGAAGTGTTGCATTTTCATGAAAGTATTCCATTATGTTGTGATTTGTCTATCTCAGTAAGCCATAATTATCTCTTGAAATGTGGTTAGTCATATCTGTGAGACAATCGAGATTCAGTTATCAACTAAACATTTTTGATTCTATTCGAGGCGAATGAGGTTTGTTTGTTATAAAATAAATTCAATAGAGATACTGTAGTTAACATCAATCAAATGTACTAGTTAACATTGATTCACTGATCTGGATGGTTGAGTTCAGTAGCTTCTGTCAGTTTTTGGTTTCGACACAACCTACGTTTACTTCAGATAGAAGTGTATATCTTCATTCATTCATCCATAAGTCTTCAAATCAGAATGATTTGATGATATTGTGAGATCGAATTAAAATCCCATTGTTTTTTTCATTAATTCAGATATTAGTCACTTGCCTACAATGACCTCGTAATACAGAAGACAGTAGATAATTGAGATGAAATTGTTACAGTGTAAAATAATTTAGTAGTATAGTAACAACTGAATGTGTAACATGAAGTAAACAGATAATCATGCATTGACTTACCAGTTCTTAGAGAGAAAGGTGGACAATATTCTAAATTATTAAAAAAGACACCGAACGAACTATCTGTAAATTGAAATGAAAAACAGTCACTTCTATCAATCATGAATCCATTGTTCACTGTACAGGGTCAATTCACTATTAATTATCCATTGAATAAACATTATTCATTTGAATACATGTTAATGCCTACCAACATTGTGAAGGAATATTAAGAAGGAATTGAAATGTTGGTCAATATTTTATAAGTAATTGACATTCTATTGTCTCTTCTGATGTGATATGAAGTACAACGGATAATCAAAGCATAATTAGTTAATATGGTTGAGAAAAAAAATGTGTCGACAACAATCTACACGATAAATTCATGTATGCCATTACGAATTGAAACAAATAATTCAGTTTTTATAAGTTGAATTGTGATTGACAAGAAAAATCCGGGAAACGTGTTTTAGGAGGGTATGACTGACAATTCAACATAATCGACTCATCAAACAGACTAAAAATACCATGAGTGATTTTAGGTCAACTAAAATAACTACAGGATAAGAGAATGAAGTGAATACGTTCCAGTAGTATATGCTCAAGTGTAGGACAACCAAACATGTGGACTAAAGGTATGATAAGAATACAGAAGTAAATAAATAAATACATAAAATACGTGGAGGGAAGCTAAAACCATGGTGATGAAAGTGATCTAATAAATTGTTTGTTTGTACACAATTCTAACTACATATGTTGTATCATTAATTCCTTTTCAATACAAACGAGATTTATACGGACACCTTCGGGTAGGTCAGGTTTGATCTTAGAAATAATTGGATTTGCCTGCTGCATGATCATGATCAATCACATACTGTAGAATATATGATCACATACTTTCTCACTGTTATTCACTGAGCAACGTTGATAGACGCTCGTTAATGCATTTGGAGATAATCCTAGTTGAACGACTCATGTACCTAACTCCTCGAAAGCTTTATCATATCTTCAATTCACATAATATTCTGTCCTAATATTTCTACATTTGAACACATACTAAAAGAACGCAATCATTTTATTCAGTGTTCAATCGTTATCAGTGTAAATCACCACGAATACTCGTTAATAATGACCTTTATTCAAGTGCTTCTGGCACAAAATCTCTTATTTATTGGTTATTTTTGTTAAACCTTAGTCACTCATGATATTCTCAGTCTGTTTGATGATTCACTCATGTTGGATTGCGTGCTGTACTGTCTCTTTATAATAACTGTTATTATTATTATTATTATGACTTTGCACTAACAAACAAAGTAAGTTGATCACATTCATTAGTTCATGCTAATGACAATGATTGTACAGTTAGATAAAATGCAATTGTTGAAGACAAAAATATTCTTCACTGAATAATTTGTTTTAAATCTACACATTATCGTTTCGTAATTACTAGTATTAATCAATATGATGTAATATAACAATATAAGGTAATATAGAGACAAACTTATCTCCATTAAACACAGTGAATGATGTATTCTTTTCAGTTAAGTTAAACATTTGAATACTTCTAATTGAATTGCCCTGTTGAAATTTATCTGTCATGTATAAAACACCTTCAGAATAGAAGAAGAAAATATTATTAATATAAACAATTTATAGAGAATGTAATGTGTATTTCAGTAGTGATAAGAAGCCACAAAATTCCATGATTAATTGTACAATCTAATAGAAGTTAATTGAATATGACAAAACTAATTATGCGTCAAGATTAATATAACACTATACTTATGAAACATGAACATTTTCAATCATTATTTTCATCATAAGACTGAGTAGCCACAAATATCAGAAAACAATATTGTTTTGTCTATTATATCATCATCACAATCTACTATAATATACACCAGTATTTATATACGAATATGAATAAGTCAGTGAAGGTAATTCATGGGAATCCACGATTAAAATAAAACAGGTGAATTAAGTAACCACGACAACAAATTAAATTTCATAGATTGTCTGCTAAAAAAAATGAGAAGACGGGTCAATAAGTAGAAGTGTGTATAGAAAATGCATTGCATTTCAATGAAAACAGATCTTCACTTTCGAACCCATCCGCTACAAGAGAAATGTTGTTAGATATCTGGTAACTAGGGTCTAAAGGATTTGCTCGGAAAATGCTCTAAACACTGAACGTCACACCATATTCAGAATATTGGCTACCAGAAATTGATTATTCTGATAATTTTCTAAAGAGGAATATGTCAAAAGCTAACAGTAAACCTGAAACGTTGAACATCGAAAGAAACCTCTCTTCCTCAAATGCCAATTTAAATGGAATGTAGCAAGTGATGTATTAAGCGAGAGACTAGCCAGATCTGTTGAAAGAACATTCAATGCGGCAAATTCATGTTTATCATTCACTAGTTGACTGTCGATAGTTACTCGACTGACGGATAAGTTATCTAGTTTTGCCTTTTCCGTGTGCTTTTATGAATCCAGCAGCTCATGTGAAGTAAGCTATATTGGGCATACGACCAGACGACTCAACCAACGCATTAACTAGCACCACTACCACTGTGATTTAAAGAGGAGCAGGCAAAATCAACACGTTCTTCTATTTTGACACACTTTAGAAACAGTGCACATTGAAATAGATAGAATAAAAGTGTTCAGATTAGTATACCGCATACCAACATTTCCGAAAAGGATTCATGATCGTCTCCAACACATCGCTAAAGTCATTGGGATTCGACTACGTAATTTAAGCAGTTACACCATCTCAAAGTATTCAAGTAGATTTTAGTTTTAACACAAAAGTCCTAATGCCTCATCATTAGTTTTAAGTGGTAAAGTAATTATCTTCTAACCTTTCGTGTTCAGATTGCTAATCACTGGTACTAAATGTATGATGTCGATTATTGGGATGCTTTAAAAAACCACGTTAAACGGAAACTGTGTACTGCATAACTGAGCAAATCATTTAGACCCTAGTTACCAGATATCTAACAACATTTCTCTTGTAGCGAAAGGGTTTGTCAGTGAAGATCTGTTTTCATTGAAATGCAATGCTTTTTCTATACACACTTCTACTTATTGACCCGTCTTCGCATTATTTTTAGTAGACAATCTATGAAATTTAATTTGTTGTCGTGGTTACTTAATTCACCTGTTTTATTTTAATCGTGGATTCACATGAATTACCTTCACTGACTTATTCATATTCGAACATAAATATTGGTGTATATTATAGTAGATTGTGATGATGATCTAATTGACTAAACAATATTGTTCACTGACATGTATTACTTGTATTTATTCTCATTGACATGCATATTGTTTACTTTGATTAATTTCAATAAAGATATTTGAAAAATAACTTGATTTAAAACAGTTAATAAATGTTTTTCTATTGACATATGAATAATTACATGGTATTATATTGAATAGTCGTACTATTTCCACCTACCTGATGATGATAGACCAACAGTATTAAACTTCTTTCCGTGTACTGTAACTTGAAATTTCATTGGTCTAATCTGAATATTATTGTAAGTGATTTGAAGTTAAAGTTATTACTTACATATAAACTTTTATTTGGAATAATAAATTGTTCAGGAGTAGTATTAGCTGGGACACGTAATCTTTTTATTTCATAAATAAACTAGAAATAATTAAATATCAATTAAATGAACAGAATTTTATACATATGGAATGGTTGATATGACAGCAACAATATTCATCAGAAATAATACAATAATGCAGGACATTATCATTATTAATTTGGTATAATGTAATGATGATAATGATGAACAATACTGAATTGTTTCATAGAAAAACAAATTAGTTCTCATTATTTCAACATAATAATTAATATAAATATGAAAATTCCATTGATTGTTCTACAGATTAACTAACTAATGATTTTACCCTGAAACACATTGGAAACTAAGTGACCAATAATCCTGTATCTCATAGGTTGAATGGATATGCACTCTGATTAACATAAACACTAAGTATAACAATCAAATGAATCTATATTTTTATTTTTATAATATAAAGTACTATATTCAATGAACAATGCACGTACATTCACTTAAATAATGATTGGATGTAATCGTTATTGGAACTTTATTTCTCACTCCATCAGTTTAGTGTATTCATTCGTTAGGTATTTTCTTGTACTTTAATAATATCGTGTGACAGTATTAAGAACTCATTCATCGATACAGTTAAATGTACTTTTGTAGATTCATAGTATCTAATTAACGATAACAACATTATGTACTACTCAATTATTAACCTTAATTTTTCAGTAGAAATATGCAGTTTATGTGTACTTAGAATTATTTTATAAAAAAATGTATCAATCTATTATATCCTCATTGAAATTGTTTCAATATGAACTAATTGTCACATGAACACTTGGTAAGTGTATTAAATATATTCAATCTTGTTATACTTTGCATTTGTTTGGGAGAAAGTTACATCATCCTCATACGACTCAATGAACTTCTAATGAAGTTTACTGTCAATTTCAGTTCAGTTTACTAAACTCATTTGTAACCAAATAATCGTATGCTGTGAACAATCCGGTAATATACATTTTGTTGATGTTCACCGCTATTCATTGATACATTGGTTCCTAACAGACATTTCTGATAGAAATATGTCAATGTTTCACATTTTATGATATTTTTATTTCAAGTTATTTTATCGACAGTTAACAGAACAATTGTATATTTTAATTGTGTGTTTATATGACGTCAAATTAGGAATTAAACATAGTTTTTCACAGATTACTTTGATGTAGAGTGCAATCCATAATAAGTAGGTTGTTGTGACCTGTTCAAATATGATTAATAAGCAAGTAGAAGTTGTGTATAATGATCTATCTTTATATTATTTTACTGAATTCAGTGATCTCCTTTCAACGAACTGGGAATCACAATTCTCTAATGATTATCATATAACAGGCTTTTTGAAATTTGGCGTGGGAACATCTCCCAGTGGACTTACAAGTCGATGAGAGTAACAGGGGTGTTACACATTTCATTTGATCACACAGACTTGTGTTGTTAACTCGAATCCCTATGATTTCAGCGATGTGTAGGCGACGGGCACGAATCCTATCCGGAAATGTTGATGTTATTCGAAATAAGAGTTTATTTGTAATTGACAGGCTCTAACTTCAAATCACTTACAATAATATTCAGATTAAACCAATAAAATTTCAAGTTAAAGTGCACGGATTGAAGTATAATACTTTTGGTCTATCATCATCAGGTAGGTTGTTATAGTATGACTGTTCAATATAATAAAATATGATTATTCATATGTCAATAGAAATACATTTATTAACTGTTTTAAATCAAGTTATTTTTCAAATATCTCTATTCGAATTAATCAAAGTAAACAATATGCATGTCAGAAAGAATAAATAAAATCAATACATGCAAGTTAACAATATTGTTTTGTTTATTACAGCATCATCACACTCTATTCTAATATACACCAGTATGGATGTACGAATATGAATAAGTTAATGAAGGTAATTCATGTGAATTCACGATTAAAATAAAACAGGTGAATTACGTAACGACGACAACAAATTAAATTCAATAAATTGATTTGAAGACAGCACCGAATACCGCACAGTATAATGTGACAATAGAAATTGCAGATGGAACATATAATGGCAGTTCTGATGGAAGTAAGACATTTCAATGTCATTATAATACCGCATTGTATATGTGTATGAACAAGTTAAATATGTTTATTCTGACAAAGTGAAAGGTTAAGTGTTATTTCGATGCATTTATTTAACTTATTATATTATCAACATATGCATAAGGTGAATTTAGCAACATTGAAGTTTGCTAAAACTAATGCCAACTTACCAATCACGTGTTGTTGATGTAATCTGACCACAGTAAATTCTGACTGTTTCTTGGAGTATCACTGCAATCGCATTACATATATGATTGAACATTAAAATATTTCTTTAAGAAAATTATCCATGTTCAGTTATAATTTCATATGCATAATTAGTATGAGTCAAACTACCTTTGAAAATCAGGAATTGGCGCTTGACAGATGTTTCAGTATATGCCTGGACTACCCAGCAGTGCATTTTCATGACACCACCGTAAAATCTCGTTTAGGAACTTCAAGCATCATGTCGATTGCCTAACTACTAGACCACTGAGAAGGTTGTCATTCATTGCTTGATAATTCTAACTCAATCATTGTTAGTTATATTTGTCCAACAAATGAATCATTACTGTCAGTAGGTAACTGTCTCAACTCTGAAGCCATCGAGCTCCACCGGTCTCGTCTTCTCAAAACAACTCAAAGAATTACTTTCAAATGTTAGTCACTAGTGAACTGATAATAACTGTGACTGTACATTGTGGAGACTTGTGAGATAATATTTAGCATCACTAATTAACCTGAGTAAGACAACCCATGTCAACTGCTGGAATCCCCTATAGAGGTCAAATGGTCAGGCATTTGCAGCAAATTTGAAATTCTTCACAACACCCAATTACTGTGTAAGCATTCTAGAAATTAATAGTAGTATGAGTAGTATTAATAAAATATAGAATGTTAACCTCAGTGGATTCATGCAAGTTATAAACACTGTGGCTAATTCTACGTGAATCATAATTTTATGGAACTTTTTGTTTTGTAGTTGGAGAAATGATCTTTGGCAAACCAATTCAACGAATAATTCCGAATAGTTCATTGTTAGTTGGTGATCCGATAATTAAAATTATCCCAGTTCCAAGTAAGCAAATTAGAGTTTTATAATTGGCATTATATTTATTGTATGCAAATAACCATGATGATTCAACAAAACGCACAATTCAATGTTGATTGTGTTATTGGCTGTAATTATGTATTTGTCTATGTAATTTGTACTTATGGTAAATATGCCAAACCAAATTGAACTTTACATTCCGAACTAACATGTTTGACATTTTTACTTGTTAGTAAAAACTTATTTTTTGTAGAAACCTACTTATTCAAGTAGAGAATGACGAATAGAATATGTTCTGCATTTCTTCATGTTCATTTCTTATCATAGAATGAATAGTTTCTCATAATTAAGGCAACAATACCACATTTTGCTAAAGTTTTGCGAGTTCATGGTGACACCGAGATAACCGCTTACGAACGTAAGACCAGCGACACAGTGACAGAAAGCTAAGCTATTCCGCAGCTCCCCAGCTAACTAGAGTAAGAAGAAGAAGAAGAAGAAGAGAAGAAGACAGCATGAAGCGTTTATTCCACAGGCAGCCTGTCAGACGACATCATCACACACAACTCATGCGTATATACACAAAAACAGAGAGCGTCCTTGGAATATCATAATTAGCGTACTCAAATAAACAATAAACCAGTAAGGTTTGGTGTCAAACCAAGTAGGAAACACGAACTGAAGTAAAGAAGGGGACTTTTTTGCGCTTAAACAGAAAATTCAAATTTACACAACATCACAGAAATAACAGGTTTGCCAAGTCAGATTGGGGATCTAACATCCCCAACGCACTTAGACTTGATAATTTCTGATAAATTGATTATTGAATAATTAATTTACAAAATTATGTTGTATAATTATAGTAAGTGAATGAGTAAACATCTAAAGCTCTAACGATTCACAAATAATGTACGCCGTTTCATCAAAGCAAATAATAATCAACTGAATTAAATTAACAAAAAATTGAAATTCTACAGAGTACTAAATCAAAATCACAATATTTAGAACGATCAAATTACGGGTTTGATGGTGGTGATGTCACGTTATCACTCTAGTCAAGGAGTTCCACAATCAAACATCTATGTGAACTTATATTCGTTGTCCTAACGGGACTATGTATTCAAACAACTGCAACAAAACGTTTGAAATTTCTCATATGCTTAAACACACACACACATACAGAACATCGTCATTCTTCTCATTTCGTAAACCAGATTTTTCGTACACACTGATATTTTAGAAAAATGCACATACTTGTCACACTGTGAAATAACCTGCCATTATAACAACAGAAATACTTCACCTTCATACCTCTGATTCGATTGACCAATATATTCTGATTTTCAGTTGATTGAATATATCAAAGATTGATGTTGACAGGGTACCACTGACAACCAGGGAGCACTGGACAGCTGTTTTGTTTTAGTGTAGAACTCCTCAATTTTCGTTAATTGAATTTGATCGATTTATTCTTTGCTCTGAAGAAACAGCTTACATTTATTTGCGAAACGTTAGAATTTAGTATTTCTACTCATTGAACTATTACTCTACACATGAACTGTTAACTCAATCACCAATACACATTGAAGCCATTTACTGTTGGGCATGAGAGTGGAATACAAGAGTATAATGAATATTCTCCTTTTGACTTCTCATCTGTAATCCACTGAGTTGACTGAGAAGACTTTATAAATTATAACAGTTCACATTCGTCATATAACATTTTCTAAGAGAATGTTATTTAATCTGTTTGTATTGAAGGATGCCTAGAACAGACGTCATGTAACACTTGTATTTCTGAATCACTTGACATTGGAAAGTGTGTTTGGTGTTCGGAATTCAGAAGATGTGTGTACGAAAATAGTACACTGTGGAATTCAATGATACCTAGTGATTATGAGATTGTTGTAAGTATCTACTAGTTTACCAGATAATTAAACGTAGATTTGATATTTCACATTTACACTTACTTTTCAAAGATACTCTACAATCATATAACATTCAACTTTTCATTTTAGTAATATTAAGGGAATAGACCAGATGTAATGTTTCATTCAGTAGGCTAAACATCATTTCATAAACTAAAGCTTAATTTAGTTTGACAATTTCCGAATTGTTACCTCTGACGTCAGACTTGTCATAGGGTATATATCCGGCCACTTTGTGAAAGCGTCCGCATTGACTTCGTAATTTCAACCTTGTATTGGACCCTTGAAATCAGTATTCTTTTCCAGGGGCGTCTGGTTTCGGCCAAGTTTGCGGTTTTTCCCTAGCCGATCACTTTGAATACTGTAGGCGAAACCAACAGGCTGATACTTCATCTTAAAATAGTAATCAAGCAGCGTAGTAGCGCATTGTTGCAGTTGGTTTGCTGTATACACTGAAATGCCCTTTTTGGACCTGAAAACCGTTAGTAGTGGTTTGTGGACTGTCAATAATGTAAACGGTCGGCCAAAAAGCATCTTGTGAATTTTCTTTATTGCAAAGATAATGGAAAGAGCTTCTTTCTCTATTTGTCTATCGTTCCGCTCTGTTGTCGTTATTGATCTTGCAGAATGGGCAATCGCCTTCTGGGTTAACATGTAAAATCACCGCACCGATTTAACAGTTCGAAGCATCTGCTGCAACCATAATGGGTAAAGCTCGGTCATAGTATGTTAGATGTAGGTTCGACAATAAAAGTTGTTTTATTTCTGTAAACGAATTCTGACATTTATCTTACCAGATCCACTCGAAATTTCCGGTAATAGATGATACAGTGGGGCTCGCTGACGGTGCAGGTCTGGAAGAAACATGCCATAATGACTGACCATTCCCAAGAAGGATCGCAAGGTCGGAACATTTGTTGGTGGTGGCATCGTCTTAATAGCTTCGGTGTTTTCTGAATCAGGTCTTCTTCCATTTTTATCCACTATAAATCCCAAGTAACGTACTTGCTGCAGATGGATGTCACATTTTTTAGCACGTAAACGGAAACCGAATTCCCTAATTCGTGTAAGCACTAAATCCAGCTTCTTTTCTAAATGGATTTGGTCGACACCCATTATGAGTATATCATCCAAATAAGCAGCAGTACCAGGAATGTCTCGTAACAACGTGTCCATGATTTGTTGGAAGACCGATGGGGCTGTCTTTGCGCCAAACGGCAGTCTATTATAGCGAAACAGTCCTCTGTGAGTGTTTATAGTCAAGTATTGTTTGCATTCTTCAGCTACTGGAATTTGTAGGTAAGCCTCTGATAAGTTCAACTTTGCGAAGTATCTTCCTCCGTTCAGCTTTGCGAATAAGTCTTCTGGTGCTCGAAGACAAGTCGTGCTTTCGCTTTAATACATTCCCCGATTCTTATGCAAACACCCTGTGATGTCTTCCTAACACAGGGTTCCTCAACTTTTTCTTCGACACCTCAGAAGTCCTGATGCAGACGCAGATGTTGTAAGTCGAAAGATTTGCTTGTAGAAGAGTTTCTATAAAGTCGAGACCCAACAAGTTTAACGCTGGATAGTTGGACACTGTTCAGTTTTACTCGAAATTCTGGTCCTAATGTCGGATCTTCAGGTGATTGCAGGCTGCATACAAATACCAAACATTTAAACTGGTCGTCTGTCATTGATGGTAGTCTGAACCGCTCACACTCACGATTCACTAAGCCAGCATGCTTCACTCAGCCGTCATTACCTGCTTTTGATAACCCAAGGCATTGATAGCGGATAGTGAATAAGGACGATTGTTCGCCATAGATTTGCGACAGGATCTCAATTTTAGCTTTGAAGTTAATATCTCTAATGTTATTTTCTAGGATAAAGTTAGTATAGCGATCATGTTCAACGGTGCCAAGCTTTCGCAGAAGTATTCTGACCATCGCGGCATCATCAACTTTTTCCAAGTCGACCCAGAACGAGTCTTCGTACTTCTTAAACCATAAATCAAATGTAATACTAGCCAAGCCATCGAAATGAAACTCATTGATAGAGTTAATGATGAAGTCGGCGTGAGATGTACATGAGTTTTCTGACAGCCCTTTCTGAGTAAGATTCATTAGTTGGGTCAAGGTTTCTAGTACGCGTATCTGAAACTGTTCATAGCGTTTCTCTTGGCGTTCCAGCACAGCTTCAACTAGTTCGAAGATAAATGACATTTTGATAGTTTACCCTGTCGCCAGGGTTAGGTCTCGTACTTGATACTTGACTAGTTGCGGACTACCTAAGCACCCGAATGCTTACACCCTCCTGGTCGCAAATCAGAAGATAGAAAATGAGTAGACAGGAACTTTATTCCAGTAAGATAGAGAGTAAGTTATGTACAAAATATTAGTGTATTTATAGTGTTCTGAACAAAGGAAATCAGTGTTATTATTCATCCAATGCGAATTAAGAAGTCTCAACTGTTACCTAATCAGATCGTGCCACGTTAAAATTCTGAAACGATCTATCAATCAGTGATTGAATAAAATGTTTACGGCTCCTTTAAGGTATCTTAAGGCTTTGTTGGGTTTTCTGACAGCCAGCCCAGCACCTCCTATTAATAATGTTCCGTATGTATGATTTTTTGCTTGGATCTATCTGCAACCAGGTTACCGTGTTTCTTCTACGATTCATTACTCGTGTTTGGATTGTTTGGGCTTTGTATCTTCTATGTGCTTTTTTTTTGGGTCTTTGTTGCAATGTGTCCACTAGCATTTGAGTCGGAAGTCGGTCGTGTGTTCTCACTGTTCCTCCATTCTTCTGTATTTGATTAATATGTCTTATGCAGGTGTCCAAACGTCCCCGAACTAATTATAATATTTTTCCAATTCTCCGTTTGACGGACTAAGGGCCCCCAGTTCCTAATACCTTTGTATAACTTGATAAGTACGTTTTCGCCCACTTGAAAACTACGAAAAGTCGTTCGTTGCCTTTCGTCTTGAGGTTCATCTGTTCTTATGGATTGCAGCATATTGTTAAAGATGATCCAAACCTTCCTTCCGAACATGAACTCTGCAGGTGAATTTTCCTCCAGTACGGCAGGGTTTTGTGTAGCTCGAAATGACATCAAAAATTTGTCGATAACTTGCGTCGGCATACAATCTCCTTCCTCTTTAATAAGAGCTCTTTTAAATGTATCAACAAATCTTTTGCTTGACCGTTGGACTGAGGATGATACGGTGCAAATCGCATGTGCGTGATTACGTTTTCTCTGCAGGAACGTCAAAATGCGGATGACGCAAACTGGGTACTGTTTTTATGGATCTGTTTTATGGATCTTATAGAACCTCTTACATTACTGACTGTAAACTCCAAGCCAGTTAATTTATACTTGTTGAAAATGCTGATTGTTCCTATGCATTGACTGTTTCTGGTAAAAGAGTGTTCAAAGAATTCACTAAACGCCCCACAGATCCCCATAGGCTTACTTGTCATTTCATTTTTGACATTCAAAATAGTAGGAAAACTGGATTAAGCATTAAGTTTCTTTCTGAAGGTGGCTGCTAAATAGGCAATCTTATTAGGTGATTTCAGATGCACTTTTTCGACTTCTAGTTCTGTCAATTTTCTGTATCTTGCTATATTCATGAATACTGAGTTAATACTAAGTCATGCTGAGCAAATAATCTCTCTTGTAACTACATTAGTTTGTTGTTAAATTTAATAAGAATGTTTTTGCTAATTTGTATGTAGTTTAATCACTTTAAAAGGTGCAACACAGTCATGACGTGAATTTGTATTATGGTGAAGAGCATCTAGTCAGTTATTAACCTCAAAAGAGGAGAAAAATATGTCTCAATTGAGATCATATAGCACTTTTTGTATGGGACCAGCTAAACTGAGCATAATTTTTCCCAAAATCAAGGAGATTGCTTGTTCCACTCTTAGTATATGAAAATGCATTGACAATTAACTGACAAATGACAACTTCTCTGATCACTGTCAGAAAATTCAAAGGTTAGTATTTTCTGCACAGTTGTAGGCATTATGTAAAAAAGCATGTCTAATAAGTTAGACTATTGTGGAGCTTTACGTACTACTTGAATTTATGCACTGCTTTCAAGTATTTCAAAGAATTTATCATAGTGCGCAGGTCCATGTAAAGGGTTCCAAGTAACAGAAGGTATATTGAAATCTCCTCTAATTACCTTGGTCACAGGCAGCAATGATGAGTTTGCAAATAAATGACTTAATTGTTAAGAAAAGGTATGAGCACTATTCGGCGGTCTATAAATACAACCTATCAGGAACTGATGATGGTGACAGCTGTCAACGATGACAAATATAGCGTCATCTAGAAGTTCACTACCGCTCGGGTAGATGAATGATGATGAAAAATCGGATCGAGCATATATCATGCATCCTCATTTTGTCCTGAATTCCGGTACATGACATCAGCTTGAAGTATAAGGTCTGAAATATGGACAGTACATCAGGTTTTGATTATTAGGACACAGCATGAGTTAATTAAGTGCATTAAAGACTTGAGATAAATGATTTTATTGCAGAGGGAACTTAAGTTAAACAGAATAGTGAAGAACTGTGTGGAAATAATAAAATTAGACAGATCACAAGTTACAAAGATGGATTTAGACCTAATGGAAAAGTCCAACTCAGAACTCAGGTTAGTAGTGCTTTTGAAAGTCTTGTTACACAAAGATTGTCTTCCACAGTCTAACCTTTTGTACTTCACACACAGTACACAGCAGTAAGAGGTGACTTTAACTCGTCATGGAGCCTCTGTAGAGCTGCTGCTAGTCCCAGGTCCGGGTAAAGGAAAAGGGTTGGGCATAGGGTAAGCAACCTCATCCGTAAAACAACAACCTTGCTGAAAATACGCTAACCAGTAAGACCTTCACAACCATTTTAACTCTGCCCTGGGAGTTGGAAGGCCTGTTATGTCGCTTCATGGTGAAAGCCGAGATTTTCAAAAACCACGAGAATGACGTACTTTCAGACAACCAGAGCAACCATTAGCATAGGAACATGTGACGTTCGCACGATATGAGAGACAGGAAGAAGCATGCGAATTGCCGAAGAAATGAAAAGATACAACCTGAAGATACTTGGAATAAGTGAAGCCTAATGGCTACAAGCTAGATAGCTAAGATTGTGTTCAGGAGAAGTGCTTTTGTACTCTGGTCACGAAGAGGAAACCCCACCACACACACAATGATCGACATTGGTGCTGTTCCAAGAAGCATGGAAAGCCCTTACAGGATGTGAACCTCACTGACCTAGGATCATCAAAGCATCATTCATGACGACTAAGGAAGGGGATTACAATAAATGTCATCCAGTACAATGCACACATTAACGACAGCCACGAAGACGACAAAGATCAGTTCTGCACAAGGCTGTTGTCAATCATCGATAAACGCTCAGCGGAGGACCTGAGCATCCTTATGTGCGACTTTAACGCCATGTCTGGAATGGACAACACCTGATATGAATATATCATGGGACGACATGGACTTGGAGAAAGGAATGAAAACAGTGAGAGGTTTGCGAACCTATGCGCCTTCAACAAAGTGAATATAGGTGGCATCATATTCTACTACAAACGTATACACGAAACTACATAGGCTTTGCCGGATCTCATTACGGAGAACCAAACTGGCCACATCGGCATCGATAAAAAGTTTAGAAGGACCATGGAAGACGTAAGAGCAGAAAGAGGAGCTGACATAGCTTCAGATCATCATTTGGTGATAGCTCAAATAAAACTTAAATTGAAGAAGTGTTAGACAGCTTAAGCAGTAACATTACAGAAGTTTGATACAGCCCATCTACGGAATACTAACAAACGAAACGAATTCAAGATAATTTTCAACAGTAAGTTTCAAGCACTTCATGATCTACTAGGAAAAGACGTATCTAATGTGGAGTATAATCGAAAAGAGATTAAAGAAACAATAACTCCAACATGTCAGGAGGTTTCAGGTTACAAGAAAAAACACCATAAAAAATGAATTATTGTCGGTACTCTAGACAAGATACAAGATAGGATGAGCAGAAAGTTAGCAGTTAATGATGGCCGGACAAGGACAGAGAAAGCCAAAGTAAAAGCTGAATACACACAAGTGAAGAGGAGCATCAGGTTGGATAAACGAAAATATGTGAATGACGGTCAGTCATAAACAAGGCTGGTGAGCCAGTAACAGAAGTGAATAAACAACGAAAAAGGTGAGTAGAACACTTCGAAGAACTTCTGAACAGACCAGCCGCAGTTAACTCATACACGGATCTTCTCATAAACATAGACCCAGGATCAGTCGAAGAAATCAAAAAAGTCATCAGACAAATCAAAAGTGTCGAGTCAGCAGAGCCAGACAACATAACAGCTGAGGCACTGAAGGCTGATATGGGAGCGACTGCAAAGATACTCCGCATTCGTTACATGAAGATGTGATAGGAAGAACAAGTGCCAACAGATTGGAACGAAAGATACCATAGTAAGAATATCTTAGCAATTGCGAAAACTACAGAGGCATCACTGTTGTTTCGATACCAGGAAAAGTCTTCAACAGAGTGTTATTGAACCAAATAAAAGACCCGGTCAACACCCGATTTCGAGATCAACAGGGAGGAGTCCTTAAGGACCGATCGTGTATCGATTAAAAAACTACTGTACAGCTCATTGTTGAGCAGTCAATTGAATGGAATTCACCACTTTACATTTACTTTCTAGACTATTAAAAAGCATTTGACAGCGTGGACAGGAGAATATTGTGGAGCCTTCCATTGCATTATGATGTTTTCGAAAAGTTAATCAACATTATACAGAATTCTTACGACGGAATACATTGCGAAATCGTGCATGGAGGTCAGCTCACAGATTCATTCGAAGTGAAGACCAGTGTTAGACAAGGTTGCCTACTGTCTCTCTTCCTCTTTCTGCCGGTGGTTGTCTGGATCGCAATATCTCAAGGTAATCCTAGAACACAGAACACAACGCCGATGCAACTAGGTGACGTAAACTTTGCAGATGATTTAGCTCTTCTATCCCACACACAGTAACAAATGCAGATGAAGACAGACAAGGTAGCACCAACCTAAGCGGCCAACAGTAGGCCTCAACATATACAACGGATCAATCAAGATCTTTCGGTACAAGACAACAAACACTCATCCAGTTTTCCTTGATAGGGAACTCCCGAAAGATGTAGAAACCTTTACATACTTGAACACCATCATCGATAAACAAGGAGGGTCTGATGCAAATGTGAAGCTGCGGATTGGGAAAGAAAGAGCAGCATTTTTACAGCTGCAGGACATCTGGAACTCGAACCAACCTTCAGCCATTATTGAAGTTAGAATTTTCACTACAAATGTGAAGACAGCTCAGTTGAATGGAGCTGAAACTTGGAGAACTACAATAAGCACTATTCAAAAGATACAGGTTATTATAAACAATTGTCTGCATAGGATACTTCGGATCCGTTGGCTGGATACCATCAACAATAACCTCCTATGGCAGAGGACGAATCAACTTCCAGTAGAGGTAAATTAAGGAAAAAATATAAAGGATAAAATATAAAATAAATAATTGTAATACAAATTTAAAACAAAATGAATTAACTAAAATTGCCAGGACTAATAGGGTCGTGTAACCAGATATCTATCATTAAACGAAACCAAGAAATCTGATCTATAGCCAAAATGCGAGCTAAAGAAAGTAATTTCAACTAACCCGTCGAACAGATATTGAATGTTGGATACTGGAAATGGCAAAATCCGAACTGTTAAGTTATTTCTCTATGTCACAGGAGGCCAAGATTATAGCCTGAGTTCATACTGTTTGATATACTAACAGAATTCAGAGTTGATAATAGTGATTAGATGAAGAATGGGGATTTTTTCTCATCACGTTAGCAGGCACAGAATGATGCTGTTAGTTTGATTTGCCAGAACTTGCGCCAACAGAATGCATAAAATACTCTCGGTTTGTTGTCTTTAGCAAATACAGAGGTATTTTGTACACTAAAAAACGACGTGAGTATAATCTACAATCGTTTACACCTTGTGGAGCCCAAAGGCAGTATTATATTTTGTTCATCAATTAAAGTAGCCCACCTTTCACTTCGTCATCTCCATCTGAGACACCAGAAAATGTGAATCGTATGTTTCATTGGTAGTCCTATATTAGAAGATGAAAAAGAGGTAGGACCATTCTTACCACTGACGTTTCTGTGCAGTTAATTAAGCTTGCCGAACGCCTGAAGAAAGAAAAAGTAAATGTCGATACTATTAATTTTGGTGAAAATGAAGCAAATCAGCAAACGTTGTCAGGGTTTATGGATACAATAAATGGCAAGGATGGGACAGGTTCTCACCCCAAATCAGTTGCACGAGGGACAGTTTTACATGATATATTAGTGACGAGTCCAGTTGTTGCTGGTAAAGATGGTTATGGGCTACCTGGTACTGGGTTAGGATTGGAATTTGTTTGCGATGAAGCAGAAGATCCTGACTTATTTTATGCTCTCAGAGTATCAATGAAAGACCAAAGGATACGTCAAGAACATGAGGTATATAGAGACGATGAAATTACTCCTACCGTAACAACTTTACCGAGTAAGTGATATTATTGCAGTTTCATAGGAATATTCGCTTCCAACACTCAGCAAATGTGTTAAGGGAGTGAGAATGTGTTGAATGTTCACGGATTCATTTGTTATTTTGTCAAATTTCTTGATAACAACCTGGAATTTAAAAAGTATGCTGTTTTATTCCATTGACATCCTCTTTACATTTATTAACATGTACACTAACTACTTTACTGCAAAAATAGCTCTTGTTCAGCCTGAGCAAGCTTCAAGTTGTGGACAAAATATTAATCAAAATAGGTGTGCCTTCTTGTTGATGCAATAACTTGTTTTTTTCTGATATCAACTAAATGAAGTTATTTGTTGTCTACCACTCATAGAAATTGGTTGTTCTCTTAAGTTAATTCAGTTTCAGTTTATTAAGACAGATAGCTCGATTGCCAAGTAATTGAAACAATCCCACAATTAATTGTTTTACAGAGAAGGCAACACACTTCATTAATAAACCACGGTGGATGATATTATGGTTTATATAGTGTTGTATACGATATATGCGGTGTAGTGGCGTCAACGTAAGGCACACAAAAGTTTTCCATATCGTTTCAATAGAAAACTCTGACTTGAAAAACTACAATTCATCGTAGTGTATTTAGATTCTCAATTTTAAGTTCCATAAATTGCTTATACTAGCCCTGTGTCTTAAGTCATTTTTCACGTGGTTTATTTAAATTCGTATGCTTAAATCTTTGTGATCCGACGCTGTTTTGGCCCATTCGTTAACCTATGAACTTTCACTTGCCTTTTTCTCAGCTGGCGCAGGAACGTCTGCAGAAGCTATGCTTAAACAGGCTTCGGCTATGTCGATGCAAATGAATAATACTGAATGTCCATCCTTACCTATGGACATTGATCTAGCCGCTATGTCAGAAGTAGACCAGGTAACATAGGCATTACGCATGTCTTTACAGCAGATTGCGGGGGAGGGGGAGGAAACGGCCCACCGCTCTACAACCATTCTAGAGTCTGACAAAGTTTGCATACCTCTTCTCTAATATTTCTGTTACAAATGACAGACTGAAGAAAAGTACACGTTCTATTATGTAACATTTAGTTATATTTCGTTAATCATAACAAACATTGGGCTTAATTCATATATACGTTCCCACACCACATCAGCATGACAAAATCAAATTAGCACTTTTAATACTTGATTGTTATTCAGCGAAAAGGAGCAAAACAAAGATATGTATGAAAGATTGGTGAAACTTGAAATCCAGAAGAATATTAATAGTGAATACAACTTACTTACTGTGACTGGTTCTGAGCTATGTTACCCATTGACATCCACTTCTTGTCGAGAGGTATTTTGTCATGAATACTATTTTTTTTCCTTTTTTAATTTGACCTTGTCTTAAATATCGGCTTGTAGCACGTTACTATCCAACGTACCTGAGAAATCATGTTTTAACATGTACCCAGTCGAAGTCTTACTAGTTTACGATAGTTACTATATAGTCTTCTGTGAATCATGGAGAAATTTTATCGTCTCGATTTCTGTTCAAATGCAGAATTTTGTTTTTGGTTAGTGTTATCTAATATTAATGTAAATTTTTTACGGATGTACTCTTGTATCAAGGTTGCTAATCTGATTTGTAGTGGCTCGATTTAATGCACATTAACGGCAGCATTGATATAGCTCTTATTGAAAGATAACAATTTCACTACTGTTTGGTACCGGATTTTGTAGCTTTCCTCCTAACTACGCTGCTTCAGAGGATAAACTTTTCAAGGAAGATTGATTACTGGAGACGATACAACCACTATTTGTTTGATTTCATTAGTCTTTATATCAATTTATCACTGTGTATATTAGTTGAATAATTTATCAAATCGAATGAACGTCACTGAAAACTAATACTTTAACTGTGATCGTGAATTGATATAAGTCGTCTTTTTGGAGATGAATTCTATTAGTTTAGTGATGTCTTATTGCCATGCTTTTTTCGAAATATTTGACGTAGATATTTCAACTTTCTTAGGTACTACTAGTTTAACTAGCTAAATTTTTATTCACAAATCTGTTGCTTTTATCATATAACTTTATTTTCATGAATAATCTTAGCGGCTCTAATATGTCTTCTATTAACAAGCTGATACCGAATCTTCTACCGTGGCAATGGATATAGATCAAACGCCAACCAAAGTTGTAATAAACCCTAAATCATCCAACACTTTGTCAGCTGCAGCTGAATCTTCTACCTCACCAACAGTTTCCACATCTACTGATTTGGATGTAATGTACGACGCTAAGTTCTTAGAGTCCGTTTTACAGAGTTTACCAGGTGTAGATGCCCAAAACAAATATGTTCGCAAGGCTATAAGTGATCTGACTAGGTCTCAATCACAAGGGAGTTCAAGTAAAAATGTAAAAGGAGGTGAAGATCAGCAGAATAATTAAAAGAACTTGTATTAATTTCCAACTTTGCCGATTGTTATTGTTCTAATTCTCATGTTTTGAGCGTTAATCAGTCATTTTGGAGAATATATTCATACTCCTGACAAAAGCAACCTTTTTTCATCTCTTTTATTTTTCTAAATAATAATTCTACGTAAATTACTTTCCACTGAATTATGATTTGATTGTGAGCGAGAGGGGCGAAGAAATTTTACAATTATCACCAAATGATTGATGTGTTAGATGATAATTTTACAAGTTTCAAGGTGTCTATACAATAATTACGGCTGGTTAACAAAGTAATTAAGACATAAAGGAAAATAAGATAATTATCTTTCAAAATATGTACAAATGATAAGTGAATGGGTTGGCACATTGTTGATTTTATAATATCCATTGCGAAGAAACCGATTTTTTTATTTGCGTATTGTTAAGCATCTTTACTCATGATTTTGCTTCCGTCAGTTTACATTATGCACTAATTATGTGTATGTATTTTGGTAACATTTAAAGCATCTATTCTACGATCGAATATAAACTGAATAAAATAAGGCAAATCATTGTATTTTGTTTATCTATCGTTAACTGTATACCAACGTTAAAATATTATAAAGTTATTGTGTTACCATTATGCAACATAATTTGAATTATACTTGAGCTTTAATAACTAATGTCTAGTCCACTATACTCTGGTGAAAGTATTAGTTACCAGAGGCAAAATAATATGTACTGGTGACAAATTGATTGATGAACTGGTGAACATCAAAAATTGCCTTTGAATGATGAACGGGTACTCAGTGGAATTCATTGAAAAAATTCAAAGAAGAAACTGGAAATCTGAAGAAACTGTAACAAGCACCAAACACCAATTTTCATTCAAATCCATTTCAAGGGAGGAGAAGTGTGATAATGTTACAATGATGCTACGATTAGAATAAAAATGAATACAGAGATGACAAGAATATGCCGTGCATCGAGATTCATTATATTGTAATAAACAGAATAAACAATCATAGACTGGCAGACATTCTTCTCACACTACCACCATTTGTTTGTGCTAATTTACGCATATTTGCCAAAGAGGTTAGATCGGTAGAACTGAAAATAGCCCTACGTTAGATTTAAAAGCCATGTCTCGAAGAGCCTTCAATTAAAGTATGTGAAAACTTTCAACAGCGTCAATGACACTGGACTAGGTAGACATACTAAAGTCTTTCACGGTGCCTAATTACCAAACCACATCCAGTCTTTGAAAATTCGTCAGAACTATTGCTATCAATCAGTTAAAAGTGAAATTTATGTATGTTCAAAAAAATGAAATGCTTGTTACTCTTCATGATGGCAATTTGTCTGTCATCACATTACATCAGTTAATTATATTATTTCTAGAAATTATATATTTTTTCATTACGTCATCATACCACATTTTTTAACATTAATTTAATGTATACTTTACATTTATTCATTAGGCAATCACTTCATTTCGGTTTGGTAATTATTATGTTACTATAGTGAATGATTTTCTAAAATCTTATTTTGCATCGCTTATCTACATAGATTTGTAAATAACTTTCTTTTGTTCGAATTGCATTTGAATATAATTTTCCTCATTATTAAGTTGTAATGATTTCTATTTAAATTTAGACGTAAATGATCACATTATGCTGTATGTAGCTGATGGAAACACAAATGAAACGGAATGAATCGTCATTTTATTCAGTTTAAATTAAGTGTCGTCGCTTTTTTTCAAGTTAGTAAAATAAAGATAACGTTGATAGATGTAATGATTCGTTCGCCGACTATTAGAGACCAGTATTTCTTTATGGAACATCTTATTAATTCGTTGATTGTAGCTAACTATTTTTCATTTTCCATTCATCAACAACGTAGAACTAGACACATACGAACATAGGTTCAAGCTTCCATAGCGCATGAGCATTAAGAGATTAAGTTAATAGAGGTATCACAACTAAAGATTGCAAGAGAGGAGAGTAAAGGAATCGTGTGAAGAATAGAGTAGCAGAATTTAGGATTTAGTTGAAGGTAAAGAGTGAATACACTTGCGGGATTGTGACCGATCCTGAGCCATGTTGCTCAGTGTCTCCAGACATTGATTGTGGTCATAATGCAGACCCCAACCGGGTAATCCACATTTACGAACATTACTTAAACTAATAGTTAAAGACTTCATGGACTGACGACGTGTTTTGGTTTGGCCACCGCTACCCTTTTTCCATCCTACTTCAACTTTAGCCGAAATCGCATAACGAGGCAGGCGGTGGTCGTCCAAGTGAAACACATATCCTAACTATTTCACTCGATTTACTATTACGGTGTAATTTATTATTCATATTCAATAAACTAACCACATCTGAACTTTATGTATGAGTTAAAACATTAAAAAGTGAAATAGAGTGACCAAATACACTTTGTATTTTATACATTATATTTAACATAAAACAAGTGTCAATTATAAGTGTTTTATATCACTGTCACTTCTTGTTCTTTCGTACGATGAGGCAAATTATCAATGCAATAACAATCAGTATTCCTACGACGATCACTGGAATATAGTAAACGGGAATTGAACCATCTAGACAAGTTTCAGCAGTAACACACTGTGATGCATTCTAAAAATGTAGAACAACAGTATGGTTATTCTCTTTTTTCTTTTCATGTGAAAACAATATAGTAAACACTAATGCCATAATCAGTTTAGTTGAAGACAATGGAAATCAAGACAGAATTGCACAACATACAAACATAGAAAGCGAGAAAGTATCTAAATTAGAATTGATAATGTTGTGTTAGATACGCTTCAGTCACTAAGAGTAATGAAGACCAACATTATTCTGAGCTACGTTGAATGACCAGAGTGTATGTTTTAGACTAAATTGGTCATATTGATTCAATTTGTATTAACGTTTTCGGGCTCTTCATGTTTATCTTATGACGTTCAATATCATACAACTTATTGATACTTATAAGTACACAAGTAGATACAATTTCCATTCTAATCTACTGTTAATTAGTGACAAAGTTTAAAGTATAGATGCTGCTGTGATGTGTATATTCGAGATCGGATGAATAGTGAGTGTCTGACGGAAACTTGTATATTCACTGATTATCTTGTTTAATTCTACCGAATAATCGAATGCGATTGCATTCAAGACTTTCAATCTTCAAACAAACCCTGAAGATTGTAGGCTAGCATCGTTGTTCGTGATATTGGTATTTGCATTGTAATGTTCAGTTATCTCAGTCTTTGCGCATCTAATGCTATGAGAATAGGTGTTCCACCAACTGTATATAATCCGACAATGATCTTCACATTTAGTATGCGCAAGTAACTCTATTTAAATGCATGACTATTTCTATATGATTTCCACAGTACCTACAATTCGCTTCTATTCCTCAATACACATATCGTTCAACCTACTCAGCAATCTTTGCAGGTTTCGCTTAAGTAATTAATTTGATATAACAACTAGTGGAAGTTAGTCTGATTCGAATACCGGACTAACTGTTAACTGGAAAAAAATATGTTTTGCTTAAATGTTGTTATTTCTTTCTTTTTTCAGCGTGACAGAGCTTAATATCCAAAGTTATTCACTTACATACTGTTGTACACAAATGGTATTGATATCATTTTGAACAAATCCACTGGTGCTAGGATGGCTCCCAGAAAACCCAACGAAGCCTCCAGATCCCTTCAACGAGCAAAATACATTTCATCTAATCACTGATCGATAGAACCTTCTAGAATCTTGACGTAGCACGTTTTGATCGAGTAACAGCTGAGACTTCTTAATTCGCATTGGATGAATAATAACACTGATTTCCTTTGTTCAGAACACTATAAATACACGAATATTTTGTACATAACTTACTCTCCGTCTTACTGGAATAAAGTTTCTGTCTACTCGTCTTCTGTCTTCTGATTTGCGTCCAGGAGGGTTCAGGCATTCGGGTGCTATGGTAGTCCGCGACTAGTCAAGCATCAAGTACGAGACCTAACCCTGGCGACGGGGTAAACTATTAAAATGTCATTTACCTTCAAACAAGTTGAAGCTGTGCTGGAACGCCAAGAAAAACGCTAGGAAAAGTTCCAGATACGCGTACTAGAAACCTTAATCCAGCAAATGAATCTTACTCAGTGAGGGCTGTCAGAAAACTCATGTACATCTCACGCCGACTTCATCATTAACTCTATCAATGAGTTTCATTTCGATGGCTTAGCTGGTATAACATCTGATTCATGGTTTAAGAAGTACGAAGACTCGTTCTGGGTCGACTTGGAAAAAATTGATGATGCCGCGAAGGTTAGAATGCTTTTGCAAAAGCTTGGCACCGTTGAACATGATCGCTATACTAACTTCATCCTTGCAAAGAACCCGAGAGATAATACCTTCGGTGACCAGTGTCTCAGGAAAACCATGACACGCAAATAGCTTTCTCAATACTTCCAGAGTTTTCTGCGTATTTGGAAGAACTACCGGATGAATCTCTGACCATTTGGAATATGCGTCTACTAACACCAAGTAGTGAAGTCCTGACATTAGTCCAGCAAAATCTAAATGCACTCTGCTCCATGGTCTTGCAGGATCTGACCAGCTTACTGGTTCAACCTCTGGTGGGTTTTTTGATGCTCGCTGACAGCCGTCACACTTCCTCACCACGTCTTCAATCTGCGCGTCCATCTTAGGCCAGTATGCATAGCTTCGTGCTACTGATTTTTTATTCGAGCTGTTCCAGGGTGTCCAGCGTGAAACTGGTTGAGTACTACTCAACGTAACTCACATGGTATCACCATTTGATCCCCAAACATGAAGCACCCTTCAAATAGACACAGATCTTGTCGACGTTGATATAGCTGTCTCAGTTCTTCATCTAAAGAACGTGGCCGTTTGTGTTGCATATAATAAATTGCTCATCGAATCGTTTTGTTTCTTCTTGTGAATTCAGCAACTTGCTGTGTGGTACCAGGAAGTGCTCTCACAGCATGAATGAAACTTCCTTTAGCGTAATCTCTCGTATCGATGGCGGCAATCACTGACTCTTCACTCGTCGTAGGATAGGTGCTTATGAGTCGAGATAGGGCATCTGCCTGACCGAAATCCTCACTCTTCTTGTATTGTATATCGAAATCATATCCGAGCAGCGTCAATGCCCAACGTTGTAACTGATTTGCGGCAAGCACTGGTACTCCAGCTTTCGACCCAAAGACTGCCAGCAGTGGTTTGTGATCAGTTAGTATTGTGAAGTGTCGTCCATACACCATCTTATGGAATCGCCGTACTGCGAAACCGATAGCCAAAGCTTCCTTCTCAATTTGACTTTGGCGCTTTTCAGTAGGTGTCAGCGTTCTTGAAGCGTGCATTATGGCTTTCTCGTTTCCATTCGGAAATTTATGCAAGATAACTGCACCGACAACATATGCAGACGCGTCCTCAGCAACAATAATCGGCACTTTCGGATCATAATGCGTCAATAGAAGATTGGATGTGATGAGCTTCTTCAAGCCATCAAACGCTGTTTGGCACTGCTGTGTCCAATTCCACTTAACATTTTCGCCCAAGAGATGGTTCAGCTGTGCTCGCTTCTCATGCAATGATGGTAAAAATGCTGAGTAGTAACTTATGAGTCCTAGAAAGGATCGCAGAGTAGGTACATCGTAGGGTGCAGGCATTCTTTGCATGGCTTCAATGTTTTTCGGATTTGGACGATGACCTGATTTGTCGAATATAAATCCCAAATATTTCACAGATGTGAAGTGAAATCGACATTTCTCTGGACGTAGGCGGAATCCGTGGTCTTGGATTCGTTTCAGTACAGTCGCAAGTCGATTGTACAGTTCGTTTGGTGATTCTGCGACAACGAGTATGTCGTCTAAATACACGGCCACTATGGTGAGGCCGGTTAAAACCGTATCCATTAATTGGTGAAAAATAGCTGGTGCAGTTTTGGCTCCGAACGATAGTCTCATGTACTGAAAAAGTCCTCGATGCGTATTTATTGTGAGTAATTCACGGTATGCTGGTTCAACCTGGACTTAGAAATAAGCATCTGCCAGGTCTAGTTTGGCAAAACAACTACCGCCGTTTAGAATAGTGAACAAATCGTCTGCAGCCGGTAGAGGATAATGGTGTTGTTCTAGGGCATCATTCAGACCGGTCGAAAAATTGGCGCATATGCGTAGTGTACCGTAAGGTTTCTCAACAACGACTAATGGGTCTGTTCAGGCCGAGAATGATAGTGGTATAAGAACACCTTACTTCTCTAGGCGTTGAAGTTCCGCGTCGACTTCTGGTAGCAAAGCATATGGAACTGGTCTTGTGGGACGAAAGACTGGGGGAGCATTCAGTGTCAAGAGAAGAGAAGCTTTCATTGTGGTACAACATCCTAAACCGTTTGTAAATACTTTGTCGAATTCCTTTATAATCTTCATAAGATCTTTCCCGTCTTTCATTCTTACGATGCGGTGGCATACGGTGCTCAGTGGAACAGCATCTAGTTTTCAGGTCAGCAAGTCAATATAAACCCCACAGTTTAAGATTGTTGTTAACCACATAACATACTTCATCCGTGGTTATATCATTGAATGTCATTGAGCATACAATTTTGCCGATAATCTACAAACGATTGCCTGATGCAGTTATGGCGAGCTGTTCCGTAGAGCATAGTACAGGTTTTCCAATTTTAATCCATGTTTTTCTAGAAATAATAGTAATATCAGATGCTGTGTCAAGTTAGAGGCTAAGCGTATGACCATTTATCCAGAGAGAAACATACTTTCTGGCTGGTCTCTGGTGAGCCTGATTCGCGGTGGATACTGAAAGTGACTCAGCCGGCTTACTGGGTGAACAGAATCTTCTAACAGAATCTTCTAACCCTAACCCTAACCCTAACCCTAACCCAAAGCCCTAGTAAGAAAGGACACAGAAGATACAAATCCTAAACAATCCATCCACGAGTAAGGAATCGTAAAAGAATCACAGTAACCAGGATGCAGGTAGATCCAAGCAGAAAATCATACATACGGAACTTTAAAAATGGGAGGTGTTGGGATGGCTCCCAGTAAACCCAGCGAAGCCTTTAGATCCCTTGAAGTAGCCAAAGACATTCCATCTAATCACTGATCGATAGAACCTTCCAGAATCTTGACGTGGCACGTTTATACAAACCCAATTCAACTTTAGTTTATGAAATGATGTTTAGCCTACTGAATGAAACATTACATCTGGTCTATTCCCTTAATATTACTAAAATGAAAAGTTGAATGTTATATGATTGTAGAGTATCTTTGAAAAGTAAGTGTAAATGTGAAATATCAAATCTACGTTTAATTATCTGGTAAATTAGTTGGTACTTACAACAATCTCATAATCACTAGGTATCATTGAATTCCACAGTGTACTATTTTCGTACACACATTTTCTGAATTCCGAACACCAAACACACTTTCCAATGTCAAGTGATTCAGAAATACAAGTGTTACATGACGTCTGTTCTAGGCATCCTTCAATACAAACAGATTAAATAACATTCTCTTAGAAAATGTTATATGACGAATGTGAACTGTTATAATTTATAAAGTCTTCTCAGTCAACTCAGTGGATTACAGATGAGAAGTCAAAAGGAGAATATTCATTAAACTCTTGCATTCCACTCTCATGCCCAACAGTAAATGGCTTCAATGTGTATTGGTGATTGAGTTAACAGTTCATGTGTAGAGTAATTGTTCGATGAGTAGAAATACTAAATTCTAACGTTTCGCAAATAAATGTAAGCTGTTTCTTCAGAGCAAAGAATAAACCGATCAAATTCAATAAACGAAAATTGAGGAGTTCTACACTAGAACAAAACAGCTGTCCAGTGCTCCCTGGTTTTCAGTGGTACCCTGTCAACATCAATCTTTGATATATTCAATCAACTAAAAATCAGAATATATTGGTCAATCGAATCAGAGGTATGAAGGTGAAGTATTTCTGTTGTTATAATGGCAGGTTATTTCACAGTGTGACAAGTATGTGCATTTTTCTAAAATATCAGTGTGTACGAAAAATCTGGTTTACGAAATGAGAAGAATGACGATGTTCTGTATGTGTGTGTGTGTTTAAGCATATGAGAAATTTCAAACGTTTTGTTGCAGTTGTTTGAATACATAGTCCCGTTAGGACAACGAATATAAGTTCACATAGATGTTTGATTGTGGAACTCCTTGACTAGAGTGATAACGTGACATCACCACCATCAAACCCGTAATTTGATCGTTCTAAATATTGTGATTTTGATTTAGAACTCTGTAAAATCTCAATTTTTGTTGACTTATTTCAGTTAATTATTCTTTGCTCTGACGAAACGGCTTACATTATTTGTGAATTGTTAGTACTTAAGATGTTTTCAATGTTTTTCGAATTTGGACGATGACCTGATTTGTCGAATATAAATCCCAAATATTTCACAGATGTGAAGTGAAATCGACATTTCTCTGGACGTAGGCGGAATCCATGGTCTTGGATTCGTTTCAGTACAGTCGCAAGTCGATTGTACAGTTCGTTTGGTGATTCTGCGACAACGAGTATGTCGTCTAAATACACGGCCACTACGGTGAGGCCGGTTAAAACCGTATCCATTAATTGGTGAAAAATAGCTGGTGCAATATTGGCTCCGAACGATAGTCTCATGTACTGAAAAAAGTCCCCGATGCGACTTTATTGTGAGTAATTCACGGTATGCTGGTTCAACCTGGACTTAGAAATAAGCATCTGCCAGGTCTAGTTTGGCAAAACAACTACCGCCGTTTAGAATAGTAAACAAATCGTCTGCAGCCGGTAGACGATAATGGTGTTGTTCTAGGGCATCATTCAGACCGGTCGAAAAATTGGCGCATATGCGTAGTGTACCGTTAGATTTCTTAACAACGACTAATGGGTCTGTTCAGGCCGAGAATGATAGTGGTATAAGAACACCTTACTTCTCTAGGCGTTGAAGTTCCGCGACGACTTCTGGTAGCAAAGCATATGGAACTGGTCTTTAGGGACGAAAGACTGGGGGAGCATTCAGTGTCAAGTGAAGAGAAGCTTTCATTGTGGTACAACATCCTAAACTGTTTGTTAATACTTTGTCGAATTCCTTTATAATCTTCATAAGATCTTTCCCGTCTTTCATTCTTACGATGCGGTGGCATACGGTGTGTCAAGTTAGAGGCTTAGCGTATGACCAATAATCCAGAGAGAAACATACTTTCTGGCTTGTCTCTGGTGAGCCTGATTCGCGGTGGATACTAAAAGTGACTCAGACGGCTTACTGGGTAAACAGAATCTTCTTCTAGAAAGTGACCGAGTGCGTGTGTCTTTCTGCCTGCACAAAGTTTATTTGTGTCCCTGAATGTTACAATTTCTGCAGCGATAGTTCTTAAACGGACAGAACTTGGTAAAATGCCATGCACCACAGTTCCAGAATCTGGATGGAGGAGTAATAATCTTTTTATCGGCTGGTTTGTCACAATAAGTTGAAGCGGTTGCTGGAGTGACTTGATGAGAAGTAGGTTTTTGACGAACAGCATGAACTTCAATGTCACCATTACCACCAGACTGGACGAGTGTAGTATCATGCTTTAAGTTGGCCAGTCGTTGATATTCTGCGGCAATGTCATTTAGAGACAATGTTGGTTCTTGGTCAAGACGGTGTAGCAATCGCGTTTGAATATCAGCTAATTTTTCTGACTGTAGGCTGCAGATGAGTATTAACGATTTAAATTGGTTCTCTGACAGGTCTTTCAATTTAAACCGTTCACATTCACTGTTTACAACTCCAATACGAGATAAGAAATCATCTGATTCATTCATTTTTAACTTAAAGCAGCGATATTTAATATTGAATAGAGAAGAATTATCACCAAAATGTTGGCTGAGAGTTTAGCAGGTTTCAAAGAATGTTCTGTCTCGAAGATTTTGGAATAAAATAAGGTCGCAGTACTTTTCAAGTTCTGCTGCACCGAGCTTTCTGAGAAGTGGGCGAAAACGTACTTATCAAGTCATACAAAGGTAATAGGAACTGAGTGCCGTGTATCGTCGAACGGCGGATTGGAAAAGTATTATACTTAGTTCAGGGACGATTCGGCACCTGCATAAGACATATTAATCAAATACAAAAGAAAGGAGGATCAGTGGAAACACACGGCCGACTTCCAATTCAAATGCTAGTGGACACATCGCAACAAAGCCCTAGTAAGAAAGGACACAGAAGATACAAATCCTAAACAATCCATCCACGAGTAATGAATCGTAAAAGAATCACAGTAACCAGGATGCAGGTAGATCCAAGTAGAAAATCATACATACGGAACTTTAAAAATGGTAGGTGTTGGAATGGCTCCCAGTAAACCCAGCGAAGCCTTTAGATCCCTTGAAGTAGCCAAAGACATTCCATCTAATCACTGATCGATAGAACCTTCCAGAATCTTGACGTGGCACGTTTATACAAACCCAATTCAACTTTAGTTTATGAAATGATGTTTAGCCCACTGAATGAAACATTACATCTGGTCTATTCCCTTAATATTACTGAAATGAAAAGTTCAATGTTATATGATTGTAGAGTATTTTTCAAAAGTAAATGTAAATGTAAAATATCAAATCTACGTTTAATTATCTGGTAAACTAGTTGGTACTTACAACAATCTCATAATAACTAGGTATCATTGAATTCCACAGTGTACTATTTTCGTACACACATTTTCTGAATTCCGGACACCAAACACACTTTCCAATGTCAAGTGATTCAGAAATACAAGTGTTATATGACGTCTGTTCTAGGCATCCTTCAATACAAACAGATTAAATAACATTCTCTTAGAAAATGTTATATGACGAATGTGAACTGTTATAATTTATAAAGTCTTCTCAGTCAACTCAGTGGATTACAGATGAGAAGTCAAAAGGAGAATATTCATTATACTCTTGTATTCCACTCTCATGCCCAACAGTAAATGGCTTCAATGTGTATTGGATGATTGAGTTAACAGTTCATGTGTAGAGTAATAGTTCAATGAGTAGAAATACTAAATTCTAACGTTTCGCAAATAAATGTAAGCTGTTTCTTCAGAGCAAAGAATAAATCGATCAAATTCAATTAACGAAAATTGAGGAGTTCTACACTAGAACAAAACAGCTGTCCAGTGCTACCTGGTTTTCAGTGGTACCCTGTCAACATCAATCTTTGATATATCCAATCAACTAAAAATCAGAATATATTGGTACAATCGAATCAGAGGTATGAAGGTGAAGTAGTTCTGTTGTTATAATGGCAGGTTATTTCACAGTGTGACAAGTATGTGCATTTTTCTAAAATATCAGTGTGTACGAAAAATCTGGTTTACGAAATGAGAAGAATGACGATGTTCTGTATGTGTGTGTGTGTTTAAGCATATAAGAAATTTCAAACGTTTTGTTGCAGTTGTTTGAATACATAGTCCCGTTAGGACAACGAATATAAGTTCACATAGATGTTTGATTGTGGAACTCCTTGACTAGAGTGATAACGTGACATCACCACCATCAAACCCGTAATTTGATCGTTCTAAATATTGTGATTTTGATTTAGAACTCTGTAAAATCTCAATTTTTGTTGACTTATTTCAGTTAATTATTCTTTGCTCTGACGAAACGGCTTACATTATTTGTGAATTGTTAGTACTTAAGATGTTACTAATTCACTACTACATAATTTAGTAAATTAATTATTCAATAATCAATTTATCTGAAATTAATAAGTTTAAGTGTGTTATTGTAGCCTTATTATGAGGGATTATTCATTCCATGACAAAAGTGAATTAGATTTATCCAGAACATATTTTTTTGTCCTTCTTTACTTGCAAAAGTAGGTTTCTACAAGAAATAAGTTTATTACTAACAAGTAAAAATGTCAAACATGTTAGTTCGGAATGTAAAGCTCAATTTGGTTTGGCATATTTACCATAAGTACAAATTACATAGACAAATACATAATTACAGCCAATAACACAATCAACATTGAATTGTGCGTTTTGTTGAATCATCATGGTTATTTGCATACAATACATATATTTATGTAAATACAGTGTGATGAATGCGATTAGAAATGACGACGTTGAGAACATCGTCTATATGACAACAATAATTATAGATTTGCTAAAGCTCTATTGAAAAATTAACTCAGATGATGTCGTGTCACATTTGAATATAGTAGAATAATACCAATTATAAAACTACTTTGCTTACTTGGAACTGGGATAATTTTAATCATCGGATAACCAACTAACAATGAACTATCCAAAACTATTCGGTGAATTGGTTTGCCAGACATCATTTCTCCAACTACAAAACAAAAAGTTCCATAAAATTATGATTCACGTAGAATTAGCTACAGTGTTTATAACTTGCATAAATCCACTGAGGTTAACATTCTATATTTTATTAATACTACTAATACTACTATTAATTTCAAGAACACTTACACAGTAATTGGGTGTTGTGAAGAATTTCAAATTTGCTGCAAATGCCTGACCATTTGACTACTATAGGGGATTCTAGCAGTTGACATTGGTTGTCTAACTCATGTCAATTAGTGATGCGAAATAAAATCTCATAAGTCTCCACAATGTACAGTCACAGTGATTATCAGTTCACTAGTGACTAACATTTCAAAGTAATTGTTTGAGTTGTTTTGATATGACGAGACCGGTGGTGCTCGATGGCATCAGATTTGAGACAGTTACCTACTGACAGTAATGATTCATGTTGGACAAATATAACTAACAATGATCGAGTTAGAATTATCAAGCATTGAATGACAACCACCTCAGTGGTCTAGTAGTTACACATTCGACATGATGCTTGAAGTTCCTAAACGAGATTTTACGGTGGTGTCATGAAAATGCACTGCTGGGTAGTCCAGGCATAGACTGAAACATATGTCCAGTGCCAATTCCTGATTTTAGAAGGTAGTTTGACTCATACTAATCATACATATGAAATTATAACTGAACATGGATAATTTTCTGAAAGAAATATTTTAATGTTCAATCATATGTGTAATGCGAATGCAATGATACTCCAAGAAACAGCCGAAATTTACTGTGGTCAGATTACATCAACAACACGTGGTTGGTAAGTTGGCATTAGTTGTAGTAAACTCCAATGTTGCTAAATTCATCTTATGCATATGTTGATAATATAATAAGTTAAATAAATGCATCGAAATATCACTTAACCTTTCACTTTGTCAGAATAAACATATTTTACTTGTTTATCTACATATAAAAATTGTTGTTATAATGACATTGAAATGTCTTACTTCTATCAGAACTGCCATTATATGTCCCATTTGCAATTTCTATTGTTACATTACACTGTGTGATATTCTGTGCTATCTTCAAATCAAAATCAAATTGATGATCATAAGAAATTATGTATAAACTGGATATATTTGTATTTGAAAAATTAAGAATGAAGGAGGTAACTGAACAACTCATCTTTGATTATATTAAAAAGTGTTTGAGCTAAATATTAGAAGAATGTTATTTACTTTCAGGTACATCATTCTGACGACAACTAGATAGTTCGAAGGCTGAATGAAGTGATTTGTTAACACTACCCCGAAATCACCTTTTGTCTCTACATAATGTCAGTGATTCCCAGTTAGTTGGGTTAGTGGTTTCACTGCAACTCGATCTATGAAATACAGTTATCACTAAAGAAATTCGAAAAAATGGCAAATAGGACCTTACATAGATATATATACAACAGATATATTAATCAGTCATTTGGGAACAGAATTCATGTTTGTTAAGATTAATCACTCATGTTCTTTTATTTCGGTTTCGACATGCCTACATGATAATGACGATTAAGAGTCATTATTATTCATTAGGTAAAATACTTACAGAACGGGCTCCATATTGTATGGTTCCATTACGTTCGATTACTGCGCCAACAGTAACTAGATGGTGTGTAGAAAAGTAGTAAACATTTGATAATCGTATATATTGTTTTACTGATAAACGTGGAAATTCGTGAATAATCACATTTCTCTATGATATGTTATATTCTCATGTCAAAAATAAGTTCTATGCGATTCAACGTATTGGTTATTATAACTCATGTTACAGTGAATATATTCTCAGTATTTTTCATTGGTCAGCGTTATTTTAGTAGGGTTGTGTTTCACGAGATGGAGTTTGTAACCCCATGTCCAACCCTCCACTTTTGTCTTGGGACTTGCAGTGACCCTAGTGAGATTTTAGGTGATGTTCTACTTTATGGAGCTAAAACTTGATAAAGTACGAAAAGTATCATACAACAGATGCAAGTATGTATAAACAGCTGTCTGTGCAATATATTTGTGATCTGTTGGTCAAATACCATTGGCATCAACCTTCAGTGGCAAATAACATACCAACTTCTGGTTGGCGAAGAAATTAAGAGATGCTGAAATTGAATAGGGCTCACACTGACGAAATCACCAAACTGAGTCACAAGGCAACCAATAACACAGAACCCTGGTGGAGAAACAAAAATAGGTAGACCGAAGAACATATTGCTACGAGAATCGGAGGCAGATATGAAAATAATGAATAGTAAACGCTTTGGAAGAAGTAAAAAGGAGATCCCAGTACAGAGTGCTCTAAGAAAGATAACATGCATTGATTGATTTTTTCTTTGTAGAACATTTTAAAGGCTTTATCAGAATATCACATTGATTTTATAAAATTTGCATTGATCAACCATATCACTGAGAATCCTTCATTAGTAAAGTAAAGTAGAAGTGTTGCATTTTCATGAAAGTATTCCATTATGTTGTGATTTGTCTATCTCAGTAAGCCATAATTATCTCTTGAAATGTGGTTAGTCATATCTGTGAGACAATCAAAATTCATTTATCAACTAAACATTTTTGATTCTATTCGAGGCGAATGAGGTTTGTTTGTTATAAAATAAATTCAATAGAGATACTGTAGTTAACATCAACCAAATGTACTAGTTAACATTGAGTCACTGATCTGGATAGTTGAGTTCAGTAGCTTCTGTCAGTTTTTTGTTTTGACACAACCTACGTTTACTTCAGAGAGAAGTGTATATCTTTATTCCTTTATCCACAAGTCTTCAAATCAGAATGATTTGATGATATTGTGAAATCGAATTAAAATCCCAATGTTATTAATTCAGATATTTGTCACTTGCCTACAATGACCTCGAAATGCAGAAGACAGTAGATAATTGAGATGAAATTGTTACAGTGTAAAATAATTTAGTAGTATAGTAACAACTGAATGCGTAACATGAAGTAAACAGATAATCATGCATTGACTTACTAGTTGTTTGAGAGAAAGGTAAACAATATTGTAAATTGTGAAAAAAGGCACCAAACGAACTATCTGTAAATTGAAATGAAAAACAGTCACTTCTATCAGTCATGAATCCATTGTTCACCGTACAGGGTCAATTCACAATTAATTATCCATTGAATAAACATTATTCATTTGAAAACATGGTAATGCCTACCAACATTGTGAAGGAATATAAAGAAAGAATTGAAATGTTGGTCAATATTTTATAAGTAATTGACATTCTATTGTCTCTCTGATGTAATATGAAGTACAACAGATAATCAAAGCATAATTAGTTAATTTGATTGAAAGAAAATCTGTTGACAAAAATCTACACGAAAGATTCATGTAGGCCATTACGAATTAAAACAAATAATTCAGTTTTTATTAGTTTAATTGTGATTGACAAGAGAAATCCAGGATACGTGTTTTAGGAGGGTATGACTGACAATTCAACATAATCGACTCATCAAACAGACTAAAAATACCATGAGTGATTTAAGGTCAACTAAAAGAACTACAGGATAAGAGAATGAAGTGCTCAAGTGTAGGACAACCAAACATGTGGACTAAAGGTATGATAAGAATACAGAAGTAAATAAACAAATAAATAAACAAAATACGTGGAAGAAAGCTAAAACCATGGTGATGAAAGTGATCTAATAAATTGTTTCTTTGTACATAATTCTAGCTATATATATTGTATCATTAATTCCTATTCAATACAAACGAAATTTATACGGACACCTTCGGGTAGGTCAGGTTCGATCTTAGAAATAATTGGATTTGGCTGCTTCATGATCATGATCAATCACATACTGTAGAATATATGATCACATACTTTCTCACTGTTATTCACTGAGCAACGTTGATAGGTGCTCGTTAATGCATTTGAATATAATCTTAGTTGAATGACTCATGTACCTAGCTCCTCAAAAGCTTTATCATATCTTCAATTCACATAATATTCTGTCCTAATATTTCTACATTTGAACACATACTAAAAGAACGCAATCATTTCATTCAGTGTTTAATCGTTATCAGTGTAAATTACCACGAATACTCGTTAATAATGACCTTTAACAAGTGCTTCTGGCACAAAATCTCTTATTTATTGGTTATTTTTGTTAAACCTTAGTCACTCATGATATTCTCAGTCTGTTTGATGATCCAATCATGTTGGATTGCGTGCTGTACCCTCTTTTTATAATAACTGTTATTATTATTAATATTACTGTGCACTAACGAATAAAGTAAGTTGATCACATTCATTAGTTCATGCAAATGACAATGATTGTACAGTTAGATAAAATGCAATTGTTGAAGACAAAAATATTCTTCACTGAATTATTTGTTTTAAATCTACATATTATCGTTTTGTAATTACTAGTATTAATCAATATGATGTAATATAACAATATTAGGTACCAAAGAGACAAACTTATCTCCATTAAACACAGTTAATAACGTATTTTCTTTAGTTAAGTTGAACAATCGAATACTTCTAATTGAATTGCCCTGTTGAAATTTATCTGTCATGTATAAAACACCTTCAAAATAAAAGAAGAAAATATCATCAATATAAACAATTTATAGAGTATGAAATGTGTATTTCGATAGTGATTAGAAGCCAAAAATTCCATGATTAATTGTACAATCTAATAGAAGTTAATTGAATATGACAAAACTAATTATGCATCAAGATTAATATAACACTATACATATGAAACATGAACATTTTCAATCATTATTTTCATCATAAGACTGAGTAGCCACAAATATCAGAAAACAATATTGTTTTGTCTATTATATCATCATCACAATCTACTATAATATACACCAGTATTTATATACGAATATGAATAAGTCAGTGAAGGTAATTCATGGGAATCCACGATTAAAATAAAACAGGTGAATTACGTAACGACGACAACAAATTAAATTTCATAGATTGTCTGCTTAAATAATGAGAAGACGTGTCAATAAGTAGAAGTGTGTATAGAAAATGCATTGCATTTCAATGAAAACAGATCTTCACTTTCGAACCCATCCGCTACAAGAGAAATGTTGTTGGATATCTGGTAACTAGGGTCTAAAGGATTTGCTCGGAAAATGCTCTAAACACTGAACGTCACACCATATTCAGAATATTGGCTACCAGAAATTGATTATTCTGATAATTTTCTAAAGAGGAATATGTCAAAAGCTAACAGTAAACCTGAAACTTTGACCGTCAAGAAGAAACCTCTTCCTCAAACGCCAATTCAAATGGAATGTATCAAGTGACGTATTAAGCGAGAGACTAGCCAGATCTGTTGAAAGAACATTCAATGCGGCAAATTCATGTTTGTCATTCACCAGTCGACTTATGATAGTTACTCGACGGACGGATAAGTTATCTAGTCTTGTCACTTCCGTGTGCTTTTATTAATCCAGCTGCTCATGTGAAGAAAGCTATATTGGGCAAACGACCAGACGACTCAACCAACGCATTAACTAGCACCACTTCTACTGTGATTTGAATAGGGGCCGGCAAAATCAATACGTACTTCTATTTCGACACACATTTGAACAATATACATATATTTGATATATATTTGTAAAATTCCAGTGAGTAGTACAAGTCGATTCTTTAGAGAAATGAATAATTGTACAATTAATCATGGGATTTTGTTATCGCTGAAGTCATTGGGATTCGACTACGTAATTTAAGCAGTTACACCATCTCAAATTATACAAGGGGATTTTAGTTTTAACACTAAAGCCCTAACGCCTCATCATTAGTTTGAAATGGTAAAGTAATTATCTTCTAACCTTTCGTGTTCAGATTGCTAATCACTGGTACTACATGTATGATGTCGATTATTGGGCTGATTGAAAAAACCACGTTAAACCGAAACTATGTACTGGATAACTGATTTGTTATAATGAATGACTACTGATTAATAACAAATCAACTAAAGAATGATGACCAAGAACTACAGATTTCTTGGTTACCATCTAATTACTTTCGTTTTCATTATTGTTGTTATGATGTATCATGTTAACGAGTCCTATATGTGACGAAACAAATGTGCTAGATTTATCTACTAATCAATCTTATCGAAAACTCTATCCGATTCCATGAGGATTAAAATTGGAGAGGGGTGAGAGAGTTGTGTAGATAGTTAACTGTCAATTACGATAACACGAATTGGTTTGAATCAGACAGCCATTGATCACCTAGAAGCACTGAACAGAATTCTCAATTGTCATTAGTAAATTACTACTAATAATTCCCAACAGATATATCTAATAGA
Organism: Schistosoma japonicum; assembly: GCA_025215515.1. Classification (NCBI taxonomy): domain Eukaryota; kingdom Metazoa; phylum Platyhelminthes; class Trematoda; order Strigeidida; family Schistosomatidae; genus Schistosoma; species Schistosoma japonicum. Next base: position 1,721,075 of record CM046065.1, read on the forward strand.
AATATGGCAATGTTCCGCATTTTATGATATTTTCATTTCTAGTTATTCTATCAACAGTTAACAAAACAAGTGTATCTTTCAATTGTGTGTTTATATGACGTTAAATTAGGAATTAAACATAGTTTTTTACAGATTATTTCAATATATTGTGTAATCCATAATAAGTAGATTGATTTGACCTGTTCAAATGTGATTATTAAACAAGTAGAAGATGTGTTTAATACATACAAAAGTTGCAAGTATGTATTCGGTGCTGTCTTCAAATCAGTCTTTGAATTCTATGAGATTTAATTTTTTGTCGTGGTTACGTAATTCACCTGTTTTATTTTAATCGTGAATTCACATGAATTACCTTCACTGACTCATTCATATTCATACATAAATACTGGTGTATATTAGAGTACATTGTGATGATGATGTAATAGACAAAACAATATTGTTCACTGACATGTATTGCTTGCAGTCATTCTCATTGACATGCATATTGTTTACTTTGATTAATTCGAATAGAGATATTTGAAACAAAGTTTGATTTAAAACAGTTAATAAATGTTTTTCTATTGACATATGAATAATCATATTGTATTATATTGAACAGTCATACTATAACAACCTACCTGATGATGATAGACCAACAGTATTAAACTTCTTTCCGTGTACTGTAACTTGAAATTTCATTTGTTCAATCTGAATATTATTTTAGGTAATTTGAAGTTAAAGTCTATCACTAACATATAAACTCTTATTTTGAATGTTAAATTGTTTAACAGTAGGATTAGTTGGAAGACGTAAATTTGTCATTTCATGAATAAACTAGAAATAATTAAATATCAATTAAATGAATAGAATTTTATACATAAGGAATGGTTGATATGACAGAAACAATATTCATCAGAAATAATACAATAATGCAGGACATTATCATTATTAATTTGGTATAATGTAATGATGATGATGATGAACAATGCTGAGTTGTTTCATAGAAAAACAAATTAGTTCTCATTATTTCAACATAATTATTAATATAAAATTGAAAATTCCTTTGATTGTTCCATAGATTAACTAATCAATGATTTCACCCTGAAACACATTGGATACTAAGTGACCAATAATCCTGTATCTCATAGGTTGAATGGATATGCACTCTGATTAACATAGACACTAAGTACAACAATCAAATGAATCTATAGTTTTATTGTTAATACATAAAATACTATACTCAATGAACAATGCACGTATATTCACTTAAATAATGATTGGATGTAATCGTTATTGGAACTTTATTTCTCACTCCATCAGTTCAGTGTATTCATTCGTTAGGTATTTTCTTGTACTATAACATTGTCGTTGTGTCAGCATTAAGCACTCATTCATCTATTCGATTAAATGTACTTTTGTAGATTCATAGTATCGAATTAACAATAACAACATTAAGTACTACTCAATTATTAACCTTAATTTTTAGTAGAAATATGCAGTTTATGTGTACTTAGAATTATTTTATGAAAAAACTTTATCAATCTATTTTATCCTGGTTGAAACTGTTTCAATATGAACTAATTGTCACATGAACACTTGGTAAGTGTATTAAATATATTCAATCTTGTTATACTTTGCATTTGTTTGGGAGAAAGTTACATCATCCTCATACGACTCAATAAACTTCTAATGAAGTTTACTTTCAATTTCAGTTCAGTTTACTGAACTCATTTGTAACCAAATAATCGTATGCTGTGAACAATCTGGTAATATACATTTTATTGATGTTTAGTTCACTGCTATCCATTGATTTATTGGTATTTTGCATTCTGATATTAACAAAGAAACCTATCTTAACGAAGTGTAAGTTTCACATACAGAATGTATTACTTCCTCACCGGAGCCTAATAATTCACTTATTGTTTATTTTCATGTTGCTATGTACGTTTAAAATGTTATTTAACTGAGACATGGAAGTTTTTACATTATTGCGTTGGTTGATATGAATGTTAGTTGCATTTTATTTAGTTCAATAACTTTCTCTTTTGAATCGTTGTAATTGCACAATTTTCTAATTATTCCTTCTAAGTGCAAAGCATAAAAAGTGATTGATAGATATTTGTAAAATTTCAATGAGTAGTATAAGTCGCTTCTTCAGAGAAATGAATTAACGAACTGAATTAATACAAGATTAATAAAACAATGGAACAAATCAGAATCGAAATAAGTTCGTACAATCAAAATGCTAGTTTGATCGTATCATGTCAAGTTATTTGGGTCAAGGTGGTTTGAAATGAGACATGTATGTGTATGTTAGTGCGATGTAAAAGGAGATAATGTGAGAATAAAATTGTATGTTCACGTGAATAAAATTTGATGTAACAACGCATTAACTAGCACCACTACCACTGTGATTTGAATAGGAGCGGGCAAAATCAGTACGTACTTCCACTTCGACACACTTTAAAATCAGTGCACATTAGAATAGATAGAATGAAAGCGTTCAGATTGGTATACCGCATACCACCAACATTTCCGGATAGGATTCATGCTCGTCTCCTACACATCGCTGAAATCATAGGGATTCTAGATAACAACACAAGTCTGTGTGATCGAGTGAAATGTGTAACACCCCTATTCATATCAACGCCTTGCAAGTCCACTGAAAGATGTTCCCACGCCAAATTTCAAAGAGACTGTTATATGATAATCATTAGAGAATTGTGATTGCCAGTTAGTTGAAAGGAGATCACCAAGTTCAGTAAAATAATATAATGGTAGATCATTATACACAACTTCTACTTGCTTATTCATCATATTTGAACAGGTCACAACAATCTACTTATTATGGATGGCCCTCTCTATCAACGTAATCTGTAAAAAACTATGTTTAATTCCTAGTTTAACGTCATATAAACACACAATTGAAAGATACACTTGTTTTGTTAACTGTCGATAAAATAACTAGAAATGAAAATATCATAAAATGCGGAACATTGCCATATTTCTATTAGATATATCTGTTGGGAATTATTAGTAGTAATTTACTAATGACAATTGAGAATTCTGTTCAGTGCTTCTAGGTGATCAATGGCTGTCTGATTCAGACCAATTTGTGTTATCGTAATTGACAGTTAACTATCTACACAACACTCTACCTCCCTTTCCCCAATTGTAATTCTCATCAAATCGGATAGAGTTTTCGATAAGAATGATTAGTAGATAAATCTAGCACATTTGTTTTGTCACATATAGGACTCATTACCTTGATACATCATAACAACATTGATGACAATGAATGTAGTTACATGGTAACTAACCAAACTTAGCAAGCACTGCAAATCGTTCATAGTTGTAATAACAATAAGAGATTTATTTTCAGACAACCAGAATGTGTAATAGTGGTGACTTCGCACAATATGTCAACCGTGAAACTCAGTTTTGTACGAATGCCAACCCTAATTGAATTAATAGTCAACAGACATATGTACTTATACAATCAGACACACTCTCTGTGTCTGCTGTTTGGACTAGCGACGGAGAGAGAATATAGCGAAACCTATTGTCATGGTAACAAACGTGATCTGCCAAACTATTCCTGTATGCATAAATTTGGCTTTTTGTTGCATATCTTTAACGCCTCCGTAATACAAAGAAGATTTATGCAGACACCTTTTGGTGATTGTAATTTAATCTTATAAATAATCTCGAAATTTTGAATAATGAATGATCATAATCAATCACACACTGTAGAGTAGATGATCATATACTTTTTAGCTGTCATTTATTAAGCCAAGCTGGAAGTTATTCATTCATACGTCCGAAGATGTTTCTTGTTGAACGACCAACGTAAATAGCTTCACAAGAGCTTTATCATTCTTTTAATTCACATGTTATCCTGCATTACAATTTCTAGATTTGATCATATTCTATTAGAACGTATTTGTCTCAATCAGTATATATTAATTATATACCACCTCGGATATTCGTCTATGATAACCTTTATTCACTTACTTCTGAAACAAAATCTCTAATAGTTATGATTCTTGACCATTAATTACCGATTCTATTTTCAATTTATTTGGTGACTCAGTTATGCTGTATTGTCTATTGTACTACTGTCGCCTTTCTGCCCCCCTCCGCATTTTTTATTATTAATTTTATGACAGTCAGTTAAAGAAGATTGATTATCTTCTAGAACTGTTCTTTTTGTAAACGATTCATTATTTTTGGTTGTATACAAAGTGAGCATTTTATTGTTATTTTTGTTACGTTGCCCTCATCATATACTCCCGTTTAAGACATTAACTGTTGTTATATCGTTTCGCGTTTATGAACTATAGTTAACTGACTGCATATACGTTACCCCAGTTCACACGCACTATTACTCTTATTTTGTAATAATGTCAGTTTTCTAATCGGTTGATGATGCAGTCGGATTTTGTGTATATATAGAGGGATGATTGAAAAACAAAACCGATTCTGTCTGTTCTGCTCATCAGTCATTGTTTCTTCACTATTCCGACTTGCGGACTGGTAGTCGCCGGGCAGAAGTGTTCGTACACAGATTGGTAATTATCAAAGGGACTGCGTATTTTCACAATTCATAACAATTAATACCATTATGCATGCAATGATTTGTATCTATTAAATGTATACTCAATCACAAACAAAATACGTTTAACGCATCCATTATTTCGTGCGAATGGCAATGATTGTACAGTTGATGAGAATATATTTGTTAAACAGGAGAACTGTCTTCAGTGAATTCTTTGTTTTAATTCGTAATGGCCTACATGAATCTTTCGTGTAGATTGTTGTCAACACATTTTTTCTCAACCATATTAACTAATTATGCTTTGATTATCTGTTGTACTTCATATTACATCAGAAGAGAAAATAGAATGTCAGTTACCCATAAATTTTGACCAACATTTCAATTCTTTCTTTATATTCCTTCACAATGTTGGTAAACATTAACATGTAATCAAATGAATAATGTTTATTCAATGGATAATTAAAAGTGAATTGAACCTGTACAGTGAACAATAAGTTTACAGGTTACATAGTTATGTCGCTTTCGAATATTAAATTTTGCTTAAATGTAATGATTGATGGAAATGTTCGTTTTACTTTTGAATTTACAGATAGTTCGTTTGGTGTCTTTTGATAAAATTTCGATTACTGCAGCCTGTACTGTGAAAGAATTAGTAAGTCAATGCATGGTAATCTGCTTTTGCTTCATGTTATGCATTTTGGTTGTTACTTAACTACTAACTAATCAGTATTTTTGAATAATTGAAATTTTTTTTTATCAAATTTTGTTGTAAATTGTAACAAACCATTTCTATTTATTAACTGAGGCTTTAATCCAAATTCACACTGTCATCAAAACATACTGATTTGAATACTTGTGAATAATTTAGGAAGTACACCTCAATCTGAAGTAGATGTAGTTTGTGACAAGAATAACCAATGAAAGCTGCTCAAAAGGCAAACTTTCGGTGTAGGGTTAGCAATTTCATCTCGTAAAATATAACCATGTTAGAAAAACACCAACCAAGAAAGTCTACAGTTAATTAACTGGGAATATTTACTGCAACATGAATTGTAACAAACAATAAGTTGGATTGCCGGGAACTTATTCTGAGGTGGCAAAATATAAAATACCATAAAGAAACATTTTAATTTACGAGTTTGCCTGTGCATCAATGAGAAATCATATGGGTTTATTAAGTTTTTTTAACTACCCCATGCACCATCTTATTACTACTGCCATGGTGATCGAAAGTGATGGAACTATGCAATATGGAGTTGATTATGTAAGTATTTTATCGGATGAATATTAACGAATCTATGGGCGATTATATCATTAAGTTGTGTCAATACAGACATAAATGAACACGTGTGACTAATTGGAACAAACATGAATTCTGTATACAAAAGGAGTGATTAATACATTAATTGATTACTATGTAAGTTCCAGTTTGCTTTTAAACAAATTCCTTTAAGGCTTACTGAATTTCATAGATCGAGTTGTATTGTGGACAGTTGTATAAGTGCCTTGACATCGTCGAAACTATTTAGAGAAGAAAGTTGATTTTGGAGTAGTAAAAAGAAATCACTTTACCTGGGTTTCGTACTATTTGGCTCTCGTCAGAGAGATGTATTTGAAATTTCGAAAGGATTCGATCCCAGGTCACTCAGTCACATAATCTATGACTACTACTATTAAACTATATAGGTTGCAGTTAAGTAATGCAGTAACACTAATCCTTAAGTAATGAACTACAGAGAAGCAAATGAAGTTCGTTTAACAGTGAACTTAGACACTGTTTGATATGATCGAAGATTAGTTATTCAGTTACCATCTTCATTCTTTATCTTGGATGCAATTTATACGTAATTTCATATGAACATTCATATGATTTTGATTTGAAGACAGCACCGAATACCGCACAGTGTAATGTAACAATAGAAATTGCAGATGGAACATATAATGGCAGTGCTGATGGAAGTAAGACATTTCATTGTCATTATAATACCAAGTTGAATATGTAGATAAACAAGTAAATTATGTTTATTCTGACAAAGTGAAAGGTTGAGTGTTATGTCGATGCATTTATTTAACTTATTATATTATCAACATATTCATAAGGTGAATTTAGCAGCATCGAAGTAACTACGAGTAATGCTTTTATAGGAATCTCATGTTGTTGATATAATCTGAACAAACTAAACACTAATAGCTTCTTTTAGTATAACTGCACTTGCATTTCGTATATTATTGGGCGTTTCACTAATAATTCGATTCATTTTCAAGCTTAATTTGATATTAAGAATTAGTCTGGGTTAAGTAACCTTTAAAAATCAAGAATTGACATTACATAACTGTTTCATTATAATGCTGGGCAACTCAGCAATGCATTTCACGACCCAACCAGGAAATTGAGCCTTTAAACTTTAAGCCTCGTGACGAGTGCTTAACTATTAGACCACTGAGGTAGTCAAGATCCAGCGGTTGATATTTCTAACTCAGTAAATTTTAGTTATATTTGTACGACTTGTTTATTACTGTCGGCAACTGCCTCCATTCTTGCATTATTAAGATCCACTGGTCACGTCATCTCATACTGTTGGTGTGAAGAGAGTTAGAGTGGATCAAATTCGATTGGTTGTTTACCAAATGATTGCAATGGATTCACTTTAAAACAACAACTATTTCGGGTGGTGGTTGTATTTGTCCACGACCAAATCTATTAAAAATTATTTGACATAGCTAACGCCGCCACTATCGATTCAATTCGTGTGTTATCACTGATTTCAGTATACCTGGATTACAGTGTGCTCACTATGGATCATCTTGTAAAAGCCTATTTGTGAATACACATAAGATTCTAATCGATTTCAAATTAACGAAATGAATTAAAGTGTTTCAATGTAACAGTATGTTTAAATATTTTTTTAACCAGACCGTCTAACAGGGTCATTTGATTAATTTGGATGAATGAATAAATAATGAAGATGACAAATTATTTGGAATTAATTGGGAACAGGTCACATGATAACACTAGTAGAAACATATAGTGATTAAGTGAGATAAGGATTGCTAAATTTGAATATGATATTTGTGTTAACACGCCTGCAACAGTCAACGATTAAAGATGAAGAGGTATGTTTATTTGAACGTCACTTTAATGCATATGACATTAACAGTGTGTTGAGATTCATGTATGATGTGTTATTGTCGATGTTTTGGCAGTAAGATCAAATCGTTTTACTGAATATAAAAGGGCGGTAGATCTGAAAACTGGTTAATAAAAATAATTTATCGTTAACATAATCATGACTTATGGAGTTGAATCGTGTTAGGTGTGAGGTAATTACAAATGGACTATGAAATTGGATAAGGTCTTACAATTGTAACATGAATTGACTGATATAGTAATATCAGAAATCTATTGGTTTGACACAAAGCCAGAATACTCCGTACTGGATTACCATGCCACAAAAACACAAGAAAATATACGTACTAAAGTAGATGTATATACGTATATACATAGATGAACGGGTATCTAGCCAGTTAGATGAATCATTATATAACAATACACGATGAATATATAGTCGATGAAATAATGAGAAAATGTACAAACTTTGTCTGTGGTCTACATCTAGTCTTATAAATCATGATATTTGGGGACACCACACTTTAGTTAATTTAGAGGTTGGAAAAATTTCAACTGTGCAATTTAGTTGTGCAGTGACTAGTGGAGATCAGCTACGTTAGTCATGAGATAGTTACCCATCGGAAACAATGAATGAAAGTGTTTTGTATTCACTGAATTTGGTTATGTCGACTTTCAATTATCTCAACTTCTATTCCGAATAATTACCTTAACCTCAACAGATGAAAGCAATCAACATTTTAGATTTATATACTTGTTTGTAAGTTTAGGCTGCCTGTAGTTAATAGGATGCCTCTAAATATGATGAATTCATTCTAGCGTACAAAGTTTGTTCTTCTTGTTCATAATTCTCGGAATATGTCATAATATTGGCAGTCAGAATGAGCTTACATTTGTCATATTGAACCTATTGTGGTTTCAAAAGTTTTTAAAGTCTTGTCATTTGTACTGCGAATACAATATACAACGTATCAATAAAAATCAAATATTGAACAGTTATTTGGTAGAAGTTGTAAATCAGTGTAGAATGTAGTCGATTAATTTAACTCCCTAATCACTTCTATCTTAGAAGGTCTCTTACAACAAGTGCGACATCATTCTTATTTAATATATACGTTACAACTCGATTCGAAAGTGGCGTAAATTTTAACATTCAAACTGTTAAGCGCATTCAGATGATAATTTAAAGTGTTTACACCCCACCACCGCCGATCCCATCGATTTGATATGAACATCGGCACTCGACTGACGATGTCAATATAGAATGAAATGGGTGTTCTAAAACCCATTCACCCATCACAATTGAATAAAGACGGAGTATATAATCGATAAAGGAAAGTAGAATAACCTGATGAGAATCCGTTACTTATCCTATTGATGTATATGAATGACAGAGGCTACGCGTACACTGTTAATGATCTCAATGGGCGAATAGACACTTTATTTGATATAACATAACTGATCCCACTACATAAAACAAGATATGCTTAAAATAATCTGCTAATCACTGATAGACAATACATCACATCATCCACAATTACGTCATTACGCCATTTCAAATTAACTAAACTACTACATTATTTGTAAGTAGTCATAAAGAATATAAGTAATAACTTCTTTGATATTTTTGCTCTTCAATTTCGTCACTGTACACTATCTGATCTTCACCTACCCCCATCACCTAAAGATATTTGTTTGATTAGCCACTGTAAAAAATATAATGCATGATAAGGAGTAGGAAAAATGGTTTTGTTAGTGTGGATCATTTGAACATGACAGAGTTAGCTGACGGTTACTTACTGACGATGATTGTAAAGATGCTCTGATGATGTCGTGTAAACTAATCCCTTCAAAGTACAAATACCACACTATTTACAATTATCAGAACGCTGTTTGATGAATGAACTGAGTAGAATGTTTTACGTATCATCTTATTTCGGAAATAGTAACAGGAATAATCGTTAAATTGGGTGAATAATTGTTGATGTGAGAACCAAACTTTAACAACTTACAACACTAATTAAGATCAGGAATTCAATGAAGTATCATTATTTACAGTGCTCTAATGTGACAAGCATTTCACTTATTCTAAGTGGTTCAGACGAAGAAACGAAACAATTACCAATTACAGTTTCTATTCAACTTTTCACATTTACATAATAAACTTATGTGAGATATCAGTGCGATAATTCGCATAACTACTTATTGATTATTTTCTGACAACTTGATTAATCGTGATATGTAACGAAGAAATTATCATTTTCAATCATGAGACTGTTATTCTATCCGAAATAATCGACTTGATACTGGCTAGTAAGAACAACAGACACAGAGAATGTTTGTGTGTGAGAGAGAGAGTGAACACATCACTGTTGATACATCAAGTTGAAAGTATTAACGAGTATATTTCAAACACTTTTTTTATGTAAATGGTAAACATGATATAGAAACGAATCAATTAATTTAATAATAATTATTATAATGTCAAAATCAACACACAACAACGACATTTAGAATAGAAAAATAAAGTTAAACATTCATAAATAATCGGTTCTGCTTTATAAATTGGTAAACGTCATGACAACAATTTGTAGTTCACATAAAAACTTAAAACAAGTAGGGTAATGGGGTGGGGGATAAGGATGAAAATGTAGATACGTGAATTTTAACAATTACAAAATATTTAATAGTCATGGAATCCGTATAAATGAATTGATAAACAACAGAATATCATCATCATTAAGTTAATATTTCCACGGGATCAGTTAAATCTTGAATAAGGCGGAGAAAGCACTTTTCAGTGCATTCAATGGAAACAAATTAAAATATATTGAGATAAATATGGTGAATATAGAATTAATTGTTTGATTTGTATGCCTGACATCACTAATTTGTGATGTGGATTGCAGAGATTGATAATTTGTAGTTGGATCATCCTCTGCATGTGCATACACCATTGACTGAATTGTTTATGTTGGTGCTAAATAATCACATTGTGAAAATGTCAAACAACAACATGGTAACTCACACAAAGGAACAATCATCAAAAATGATGAATGTTTGACAAAGCAGTTTAAACAGTATTTGACGATTATATAAAACACATAGAAATGCACAAATCACATACATCGTAAATTATTGCAATGCACTTGGTGAAATCTTTCAATGTTCTGATTATCATGTTTTACTGGATCGCTATTATTATTAAAACGATTTGTCCCTTTGATAAATGTTGATAATGCAATAAGAAGATTAAGTTTATTAGAGCTATATGATTTGCATGTTTGCGCAATACATTTGGAACAATCTGATCACATATACACTCGTTAAGGCATTTATATATGAAAAATAAAGGTTACTGAACAAGTAAGAGTATAAACCAAGTAAACAAGGCTTATAAAGAGGACTATGTGAATCACACTCTATCAAGGTAGGTTGAGCGAAAGTACAAATTGTTTTTGAACACACAAAGGGGTTTGAGCTTCCGTATAGCTAAGGCTTCAACAAACCTTAGTATACGTCCTGAAGCACATTTAAACAACACCACAAAAGAGGATTTGATATCAATTATGTGGCCTGTCTCAACAGAGTGTTTAGCAATAGAAACTGAAGGTTGTTTATCCTGTACTCTCATTTTTCCATTCGAGTTAATTTGTTTTTGTAGCCATTAAGGTATGTATTCAGCTACCCTGACTCAAATAGCCTTGTGTTAAAACGAAGGTTTAAGTCGGTTGTCAACAGGACATTTTATGCAGTTAAGGTAGTTGTAATAGAAAAGTATAGGGGATTGATTCACAACAAACCTAAATATCACGTAAACGAGTATATCACATCCCACTGTGTCTATCAATTAACGTGTAAGCGTGTATGCACACATATATTGGGAGGATCACTCGTGATCTTCATTTAAGGGTAGCTAAACACATACCTTAACAAGTGTATGTGTGATCAGATTGTTCCGAATGTATTGTGCTAACATGCACATCATATAGCTCTGATAAACTACATCTTCTTATTGCATCATCAAAATTATTATTATTATTATTATTATGAAATTCGTTAGGCAAACAAACGCTACATTCTTAATCGAAGTGTTTGTTTTATTTGCTCATAATGAAAGTGACATTAACAAACATCATTTTACTTCTGTTTGCTTCATCCTCGATCTACTAGATGCTTTATTTTCTAATATTCATGAATAGCCAACTTGCACCATTTCTTCTACCTACCTAATTGGAATGAAGTAAACCTGATGCAGTTCCTAAACACTTTGATTTATGGCTTCCGATAACCACCCCACCTGCTTATTTTATTGTCAATTTGTTAAAATGTCATTGAAACGAATTAATAAGGCTAAGATTTTGTTTGTTATTACAGACAAGTTAATCTAAAGACATCCAGAATGCACTCAATAAAGTATCTTCTCAGTGGTTGAACATGATAAATTCAGTTGTAGTTTTCTAATGATGATGTAAAATTCATGAAGTCGAATGCTACTTTCACTTCAACATCTCGATTAGGATAACCAAACTGCCTAGTTCAGTTATGCTACTTAGATAAACTGCATTATATTCGATGATATGATGCAGTTATGAAGTACTTGGGAAAAACAAATGTATATATGAACAGGAAACTAACTCGTAGGCAATTAAAAATACTAGTGTAAAATGTGGAAAACTGACAACAATAATGCAACCACTGTGTATCGATAAATTTCATTGAGAATTATTATCATGTTCACATTAGTCAGGTGCCGAACACTAAACAAATTTCTTGTTGGCAGTCGACTCATCAAAGCATGTGGCACATAACGTTTGAGATGAACATCCTTAATTGTAAACAAATCAAATGTTATTGTATTTGTCAAGTTACCAGACTGTTGTAAGTCGGTAGGAATAGAAATGGCTTATCAATATAGTGTGTAGAGTATTGATGTCAATTTAAGCATTTATGATTTAATCGAATTTATCACTTTCTTATGCTTCGCAACAGCCAAATGCATTGACAAGTTGGTAAGTTCACTGTTTATTCAACATCCATAATTGAGAATCAGTTATCATAAACAGGCCTAATAGATCTTATTATTTTCACGTGACACAACAAGTAACTAATTTACAATATAATCTTGAACTACAATTGACTTTAGTGGAAATTTACAGTAGGAGAGCCAGCCATGTAGAACATAACTGTATTTTGAACAAGTAAGTGAATCTCATCAATTTCAATCAGATTACAACAATAAATGACATTGAACAAAACAATCAACAATGATCTGTTTGATTTGAATAATCATAGACAATCGGTTTACAATGAATGTCCAAGTGGCTACAGTGTTAAATGGAGTGCGTTGTAACGCACAACGTCCATGGATAAACAATGTCAGTGTGATGAGAACAATTCCACTTTGATTGAAATGTATTAGAAGGCTAATTCACAAAAATAATCAATGTTTACCATCGTTTAACTTTAATTTCATGAATCATTGACTACACAACTCGGTTACAAATTGTGACGATATAGAGAACTTAGAATAACAATTGGTGAACACTTACAGTAGAATAATTCCACGCACAATAATAAAATTGTTTCACATACCTCTGACTGGGGAAAGTGTAAACACCGTGCGGTTCAATAAACTGGAACTTCCATAAACTACCCTGTGTATAACATTTCCCAATATGTTCACTTCATTTAAATAAAAAATGAGATTACAATAATTATGATTACATAAGGGTTAATTGTCTTATAAATACGAACGAATCAAACAACGTACACATGTTTGGTCACTTCTTATGTTTACGATAGTGTCGTTATATCATGATGAAAATGATTCCCCCGTAACATCATCCTGATTTATTCAATTGGATTTCATGAAGTTTGATAAATGACTCAACCATGAAATGACGAGGTGTTTGTCATCAACAGAATTCTGATGTGTATACAACAGACTACAGTATTTAGTTCATTACCCTGTTTATTCCTACTGCAACCACTCTTAAACACTTCATTTCCAAAAGTTATCAATCATGAAATTTGATATGTTCCGTGATTTGATCAGTGTATAATGAACCAGTCGACATTTATTCTTACTAAATAACATTGAATATTACGTCATCCACACTAAATACTTAATCGACATAACAAATACTCGACATAATGCAGTCTAGTTCACTTGATGCACATTCCTGATGTTGACAGTCGAATAGATTCATTGAAATACAAATTCATTAGAAACTTCACTTCATCAAGCTAAATACATTTTGCAGTGATTTCAAATACAGTGTTAGAATAATGTCACTTAAATTTGTCTTACTTCTATTGGAACGACTGTTATAAGTTCCATCTGTTACTTCAATGGTTATATTGCAATTCTCAGTTCCACCAAGTACCTAGAAAACAGTAACAAACAGATAAACGATGACCGATTTGTGGATTTCTGTATTGAATATAGAAACTGCATGATATTATTCTATAATTATCATCATATTAAACTGTATTTCACTTTATTGTGTAAGAGAATAATATTTGTATCTGTGTGGTTATATTGAAATTGATATCGTTCAAATATCATTTCATCAATTTTGTAGACAGTATCATAGTAACGTCTAACGAGATACGGAGAAATGTTAAAGGATAATTGTGCGAACAAACTCACCTAATGCAAGTGTATGTTAGTGAGTTTCAATGAATTTGCGTTCACTTTGATGTGTATGCAGTTTGACGATACCCTCAATTCCCTACAGCCTATACATTTGTAGAATATCAAGTCAATCAATTTTAAAATTGAACATCGACTAATTTGTTGATCAAGGTAAAATGCAGTTTCAAGTCATCTTTCAAATAGACATATCCTTATGCAATATGTCGCATCTTGGAATGAGTAATAAGAATGGAGACCTAAGCATACTGTTCAGTGCAACACAACATCGGAGATCATTAAACTTCCAACTGCATAAATGTCTAATGAAACTGTCTATTTAATTAAAATTTGACCGAATTATTGGTATTTTGATATCACTACTCAGTTTAAATAGGACAAAAATTATTAGTCACCAGGAAGCACTTAATAGCCGTCTCATTCCAGTACGAAACTCTTCAACAGTGCATCTCTATGAACCCATCAGGGGTGAAACTCATAACCCTCTGGTTTCTCGGCGAATGATTAACCATTAAACCACTGAGTTGGCTTTCAACTTTTGGTACTTATAATTCAGTCATTTAATGATAATTAATGACAATGGAATCTGAATATCAAAGATGATGTATTCAATATTTGGATCGTTTCGATTGAGTATTGATCCATTTCATTGAAATGATTTTACTCAAATTAGCTGAATATGATGTTGATTATATAACTAATTGTATCAGAGCATCATTTTCAGTCGGTTCATAGGTATTCCAGACTCAATTTGATTCTTTTAAAATAATCAAATAATCCAATTTCAGTGATGCATCGAATTAGTGTGAAAATATACTAACTTATAGGTTTTAGTGAAATTGGGCAAATTATCATCAATATTTACCGAATAGAAAACTTACTTCAAGCAATTCATATTGAATAACACTGTCTTGATATATAAGCATTTCAATAGTGGCTAGTAAGTGCAAACAAAATCTGTGTCAATCAATTGATTAATCATATCACAGTCATCGTCAACAACAACAACTATGTAAAACGTGAAGTGAATATCGATTGACTGTAGTAAACAATGATCTGTTTAATACATTCAACTGAATGCAGTTGAAGTGGGAATCAATCAATCACTTTCTATTCCTTGCAATAGATTCTACATTTTGGTGAAGTTAAAGTGAAGTCAATAGTTTGAGAATAGTCAAAATACACGATGAATACTACAGTAAACGTGGCATATCACGGAGAATTAGATATTTTCAATCCAAATCCACCTAAAATTTTTCTTCTTAAGAGCCACATTTTGATGAATACTACACATTGAACAAACTTAACAAATAGTGTAACTGTCAAAGGATGAAAAATATTTTTAATAAACAACACTTTTAATTCATTGGTAATAACATCAATCTATTCAATTGAAGTAATTTTATCTAAAGAAAAGCATTTCTCACTGAAGGTTTTGACAATAAACCAAGTTTTTGCTTTTAATTATTAGTTGACCATCACAAATCGACATGTGATAGTAATTGTTTCAAGTTAATGCAATGTAGTTCTCTCATTGGAAATTGTTTGCTGAGTTTCAATCAAAATATTAGATACTTGTGATAACCGTTGATTAACTGTATTCTTCGCAGTCATCCATCAAATGAGAAACGAAAGCGGTGGTGGTAGTGCAACTTCATGTAAACATTTGTGTTGATGATACGCGATCGTCACATTAATATCCAACTGTTACCTTTAATGTAAGTGGTTATGGTTACCAATCAACAAAGTAAGAAGTCATACGATCTTCGTCTATCAATTCAATGTATTTCAGTCTGTCGTAACGTCAACACTTCGTTTGCTCGAACAAGAAATTACACCCAACATCAATCGTGTATGTATTGATAATGTTACTGACATGTCAGGAGGATGACTTGTGATTGATCAATGTTAGTGGGACAGACATGGTAACGTAAATGTGGCTAAGCCTATCTTGTATGCATATCTTATATAGTATTAGTTACAATTATAATACAGACGTATCAGTCACTAATCGGCTTCTTGAACAGTTAGTCAGATTAACATGCCTGGATAATGTAAGGCAAAGTTGGGATAAACTGTGACACACTGTATGAAATCGTACAAAATCAAAATTCCAAGAATCACCCATCATCAATGTGCGATATAACGATTATGTTTTGTGGGCAGTAATGAAGAACGGGTATGAGTGAAACGATGTGGAAATGAGCTGGAGAAATGTAGACCTAATTTAGTCAACCAAGGAACAGATTATAAATGAGATTCTCTTTTCGTTATCTACTTAATTTAGACCACATTTCATTGATGAAATTTTTATGAACTTTGAAGTAGGATCCAACCAATTTCCTCCTTCTCCATCCCTCCCCAGTGATCGATACTCAAATATATTCATGTTGTGGATACTTAGGCCCACATTATATTTTCTTTTCGGATAACAGTCTCAATAATCAATACAGTTCGGCCTACACTATACATGCATACGTGACACAAATGTCACTATCTTGAGTTTGTGCCCAGATGTTTGGCTGAATTTGTCCACTTCACTTATATAAATAAATCTCGATGAATAACCTTTTCTCCTATAAGCAGCTAATTAACAAATATATATAAGTTTGTTAGCATCTATTAAATAATCAATATTATGTAACCAAATTGTGCGGAGAAAATATGAGACAAAATCATCTTCCTGATCGTCTCATATTCATTCTGCAGTCCTGTAATTTTACAACCTGGATAGTTAGGTTATCAAGTTTTCAGTGTCGATCTGGACAGTATCTACGCAACAACGATCATACCATTTGAAAGGTCACCTCTTCATAATATTATGTTTAATTAGTCAACCCTAACCCTAACCAATGAACCTGTGAATATGCAACGAACTTAACTTATAATAACGTCAGTGTGTAGAGTAGTAAACAATTGAAATTGCAATGTAACAATAATCACCAATTATGATTGTGACAAAACGACTACATGATAATAATGAATATAGTTGAGTTGAGCAAACAGATTAACATGTTTACACTTACCAACTGCTTCACTTGCCGAATTACAGTATTTCAGTTTAAACCATGCAATACTATACGCTTCACCTGTAGAATAAAATTAGGCCATGCAATTAGTGTTTTAAGAATTATGTCATTCAACTGACAATGTGCATCACATTATAAATGAACATAAAGCAAAAATTGTCGTGAAGTGGTTTGTAGTCTAATATAGTTTAATTTAGGCATTCTGTTACGTGTAAGGCAACTTATGAGTGATGTGACACGGAAATGATTACTGAATTCATCTGTTTGTTGAGGCACTTGTTGTTATTGTTGATGTGCTTCAATGAAGAAACTTGAAAATTTCATCATCATCATCATCATTTCTTTAGACGAAATTCCATTTTATACACTAATCAACATAATATGACAAGACAATAAACGAAATACATGAAACAATTGAAGCAAACTCACTGTTGGAAAGTGTAAATATTAACGGATAAGATGGACGCGCATCAACTATGCGAAAAGTTCTCATTGGACTGCCGTCGGTAAAAGTGTCAGCCATGTGCACAACACCTTAAAAGTTAAATCAAGTTAAAGTGATCACTGATTGTATAAATCCACACCATATTAAATTATTCATTCATTCATTCATTCACTGAGTCACAGTGATGTTTTATTACATAATGTATGATAGGATTCATTGTAATTAACCAAATAACACATAATTTATAATAGATATTGAATGTATTGACATTAACAAATATACGCATGTGTATATATATGATATATGCATACATATATACATTATTATGGCTTACCAGATGACGTTATTTTGAGTTTACCGAAATTCATCCCATGAACATTCACGTTGAATGTCATGATATCAGTCTGAATGCATTTATTATTTTGAGGTTATTCACACGAACTACATAACTTACCTTGCTACCGTAACCTGTATCATCGACATCCATCATATTCACCTTCCTTATTGGCGTCGATTCAGAATCAGTATACTAAAAATTAAATAATCATCAATGTGAAGCGATTTCATTCAATGACTTACGTATACTGCTTGTGCTACAGTGTTTTTCAAGAACAAAATGTTGAAGTATATCGTTATTAAGTAATATAACAGATAAGTCATTCTTGTGATATCAGTTGTGACTGCAACAAACATTATATGAATAAAGAAATTTCTCTAGTTCACATCTCATTTAATACATTTTCAGAAATCTTGGTAGCTCACTGATTTGCTGAAAGTTGCAAGTAATCAACAACTAATCATTAATGTACACGAAAATACACTAACTCATTGCAATCAGATTTAATAGGTCGATGAAATGTGTTACTTCTCTCATTAATGCAAGAAGTGAATCATTCGTACATTTCATGATTACAACAGTCAGAATGACACAAATCATCTTGCTAATTGACTACAAGTATTTTCACATTTGTCGTTTGCAACACGGAACAATTTGATTTGTTTCTCTAAACATGATAGTTGTTGCACTTAAATATGTTACTACAGTAAGCACGATAGTGTGGGTTGTAATTCATCTTATTATCCCTCCTAAACATTTACTCTCCTGGTATAATGATTTCTTAGAGTGGCAGTTTCGTTAGATATAGGGAAGCCATGCCAACATCAGTTGGATAAAATACAAAACTAAATCATTTGGTGATGTAGCCTAACAATAAGACTTCGTAATTTGGACAGTTAAACAATCTCAACATTTTCAAGAGGAGTTCCAATATTAGTCGACATCAGTCGAATAGTCTCACTAACATTACTCCATCATTTATCTGATTACACATTAGTGAATGAAAGTAATTTACTGCACTTGCGAGTACGGAGTATAATTGTTCTGATAAATTATACTGGTACTTCATATGATTAAAATCAGTGCCTAACTTCATAAAATGATAAAATCGACATAGGGAATCTGTTTATTGGTTATGCGGATAAGTAACACGAGAAATTCGCGTGCTTGTTTCGTGACCAACATTCCATATTCATTTCACAATAAGTGAATTCAGATTTGTACAAAATTAATTCACTCTGTCAATTTTCAAATACCAAAATTTACAATAACCAGTCCGGCGTATCTACCATAAATGTGAGTGGTATAAGATGTAGCACACATAGAATTGTTGCTGATGCAATAATTTCAGATATACAAGAACACAAGAATACAACATCAGAATGAAAGTTATATACAACGTTCTTAAATATTCAGATATGCCAACATTCATTGTTATACACAATGAATGCCAATAAAAG